>CM073128.1:11670000-12270000 GCA_037039145.1 Fundulus diaphanus | reverse complement strand
TCTTTGACCTGCCTGTTCTTTAAGTCCCTCCCAGTTATCCACAGTGACCATTTTTCCACTGTCCCCGTTGCTACCACAGGGATTATTACCCGTCCGCATGCCCTCAAAGTGTTGTCACTGTATCATCATGGGCTTTAGGTTTGGGATGAACCATGACGGCATGGGGAACGCCTGTGGGCCGCGAAGCCAGGAGACCGCCAAGCTGATGGCTGACCACATCACTATGAAGACCAACCCGTTCATCTGGTCGGCCTGCAGCCGGGATTACATCACCAGTTTCCTGGAGTGAGTGAGCCGATCAAATATCTCCTTCGTACAAATGAATAGCTAATTACTGGTATGTGAGAAAGAAAGAAAAATTACACATTTGATGGCTTTAGATGAACCTTTACAGCCGCCAAGTCCACTTTTATTCAAAGCGTGGTTCACATGGCAGGATAATTTTGCCCGTTCTTTGCCCCGATCTTCTGCGTCCGACAGGCCCCGACTATCGGTGTGGCTCTTAAGATAATCTTAAGTGATATACCTGCCGTGTTTGGTGTGTTAGGAGTGATCTAGTCTGCTCAAAAGGACGTCGGGACCGCTCCTACCTCAATTAGGGGATAGTCAACATGTTTAATTGTCTAAGCCCGATATCCTAGCGTGTGAGGTGTCTCCGGAGGACAAACCAGCAAGCAGCTTGTTGAATGTGAAGTGTTGCCAATCAGAAAGACACAGCTCACCTCCGAGTCCCCTTTTTCGCCGTCTCCACTCCTTTAACCAACGCCTTTTAATGTATTTTTTTTAAAAATTTGTCCACAAACTATCGTCATTGTTCTTCCTCGTCATCCACGTTTATTTACGCTGAACTCACGTTTGATCTTGAGAGGTTTTGCAAGATTTCCTGTCTGAATCTGACTGATCCTGAGTGAAATCTGTGTGTTGTGCTTGCCGTTTGACCGGACGCCACACCCTGTACGTGCAAACCTGCTATAGCTATGATTCCTTTTAGCGTTATGTGTGTGGTCTCTTTGTCTCTTGGCAGACAGTTTTAACATCTTGCTGTGTGAACCAGGCTTAACCCGCTGTAACCTCCTCCTGCTTTTGATAAAACGTCCCATTATCAGGACCAGACCTAGAAAGCGTGGGCTCTATTTTACTCAAAGGTCTTCTTTTTTTCCCTCATGTTGGATGTTCCTCAGCTCAGGTATGGGCTCCTGTCTGAACAACGTGCCCCCAAAGCAGGAGTTTGTGTACCCCACCACAGCACCAGGTCAGACCTACGATGCAGACGAGCAGTGCCGCTTCCAGTACGGCATCAGATCCCGGCAGTGTAAATATGCGGTGAGCTCTCAAATATTAACCCGGTTCCTTTTATTTTTCTTTTAGTTTATTTGCATATGGGTCAGTGATTCTCAACCTGACAGGGGCTAGAGAGCTCAGGGGGGAAATTAGTGTTTTTTTTTTTGGGTCTCTCTTTAGGAGTTCAGTGAATTTTAGTCCAGTCATGAAATTCCTTCGCTACTAAATATTCTATAGTTGTCCATGGTCAACTTCCTGTTCCTGTACTGTGCATCAAAGCGAGGTCGATAAAAGGCCTTCTAGTCCAACATCAGTGTGTGACCTTGCAGCTGTGCAGACTGACTTCCTGGTCGGAACTGCTTTTGCATGGATCACTGTGTTAATGCTTGCTGCTGAGGCTTAGTGGGTAGAGAAGTTGTTCGTACCATTATCACTTTGGGATGGAGGTGATCAGCCTGTGGTTCTGCTGAGGTGTAAACTGTTCTATTGAACTTTTTACTCACCCTTTTTTCTGTCGCACCACACGTCTATCGATTGACATATATCGTTATTAAATTATCACTTGACTGAACTTTGCCGTCAAACTGTATTCAGACTCCATCATCATTTTGCGTTGGAGAGTTTAACAGAATCCCAGGTAAGGACCTAAGAGGACATTGTTTTTATTTTTAAATAATGTGGGAATGTTGAGAAAATATTTATATATCATCTTGTCAAATATTCAGAGTTATTTGTAACTAAAACCTGAGCTGACCTGTGCATTAACTTTGAATGAACTTGGGAAATTGTTGTTCATTACTTACTCACCAAGGTTAGTAAGTAATGAAGTAGGCCTACCCCTTGGCCAATTCAGTTTACTCAGTGCTTTGATTTGATAAATTATATTATCCATAAAGCATAAATATTTAAGCAGTTAATAAGACTGCAAGCTTGTGCTTAAAAAACCCAGGTGACTTTTTCATTTTCAGCTTTTAAATTCAAGAGAAACCTTTTTTCTTTTTTTGTCTTTGGAGTGGATCATCTAAAGAACAAACTACTCAATCACTTCCTCTGGGTGGCATTAATTGAGCCTCGAACACTAAAGTAGAGAACCTTTGTAACGTGATTTCTGCGTCATGTGATGCTTGTCGACACTCTTAGCTACAAATATGTCCTAAATCCTTCTGCTGATTGTCGGTTCGTCTTCAGCCGTTCATCAAAACGAACTCAATCAGACTTTGTTCAGCTGCTAACCCTTGATCCATGCTGCGCCGCTCTCTCCTTCAAATGTCTCATACAACACATCTTGCAATACTTTGACAGGATAGCGTTCTTTTTTATTGCATGGGGAGTTTTTTACGAGGCCGCCTTCAGAGCGAATGGACATCTGGAACAGCGTGCGGCTTTATAGACTCATTATTATAGATACTATGTAGTCAGCGTATGTACACAATAAAACATTACCCATAAGTGTTGACGGCTCCAGAGGGAAAAGAGGTGAAGGCGAATGGGAGTTTCTGCCTGTTGACCATAAATAAGAACGATAATGTTTCTCATATTCTCTATCTTGTCTGTCTCCGGTGATTCTTCAATGTTTTTTGGTCTCACCTCTCTGACACATGCAGGAAGTCTGCAGTGAACTTTGGTGCATGAGCAAAAGCAACCGTTGCATCACCAGCAGCATACCCGCTGCAGAGGGAACCATCTGTCAGACCAATACTATAGAGAAAGGGGTAAGCTCTGCAAATAATACACCTGTATTTAAATATATCACATAAAGAGCATGTACGTTTAGGTCAAGTTTCATTTGGATGGATTGTTGGAAGAATAAAAAAAAAAAAAAAAACTTAATTTATTCAAAGCTTTCATTTACAGAAGTGTCTTGTTAGGACACAAGGTGATGTAACATTTGGCTTTGCTAAGATAATTTAAACCAGGGTGGATCGATAATAAAATAGACATCAATACATTTTATAAGCTATATTAGGAGAAACAAGTTTGATTATATTGCAGACTCTCTCCAAACTGCACCTGGTCAAGATTATACACTACACAAGATATTGCCAAAGTACTCGCTTAGCCCTCCAAATCACTGAATTCAGGAGTTGCGAATGCTTCTGTGGCCACAGGTGTATAAAATCCAGCCCCTAGACATGCAGCGGTGTCAGTGGATGGTCACCAACTTTCTATAGAGTCACTGGCTAAAGACAGTCAAACCTTCATCCGGCCTTCAAATTAGCTCAAGAACAGCGTTCTGAGTGCTTCGGGACCTGGTTTCCCTGGCTGGGCAGTTGCATCCAAGCCTTACATCAGCTTGTCCAACGCAAAGCGCTGGATGCAGTGGTGCAAAGGATGCAGCCACTGGACTTCAGAGCAGTGGAGACATGTTCTCTTGGAGTCATGATTCATTTTAGCAGTCACAAGGAGAACAGGGGCTAGCGTACTGCAACATACCAAGACTGTCATGCTCACAGCTCTGTGGGGACAGATTGGGAAATGACCCATTGCTCTTTCAACCTGTGCACAAGGTCCATTAAGACATGTGTTTGCAAGTTTGGTCTGGAAAAACCTAACTGCAACTCAACAGGAAATCCTGGTGATGCTAGATAAAGCCCCCCCCCCCCCCCCCCCAGAGTGCTCTACTTCTCCCAAAGAATACACGGAAAACTAAAGAAATGTCCAATTGCAGTTAGGTTTGTTAAGAATGAGCCTACTACAATGTTTCTTCATATTAATTTCTTCAGGATTGAAAAAAAATGAAAAATATAGTCATATAACCATACCGAAGAAAATATTCTTAGTTTGTTGTCGTATATTAATGGTGCTAGTTCGGTGTTTTCTGAGTTCTACTGTTTGTGTCCTTGTTACTGCAAATTTTAAATTAAATGACCACCGGTCCATGTTTTTCTGAATGCACTCAATGACTGCCAGACTGAATGAACAAGAGAAATAACCTTGTCTTGTCTTGTAAACTTCAGTGGTGCTTCAAAAGGGTGTGCGTTGCGTATGGGACTCGCCCAGAGGGCGTGGATGGGGGCTGGGGGCTGTGGTCCACCTGGGGGGAGTGCAGCAGGACCTGTGGAGGTGGAGTCTCCTCTTCTGTCAGACACTGTGACAGCCCCAGGTACGGATTTCCTGAATCCCGTTGTGATGTTATTGACAAAAAGTCGGGAGAAGGAGTCAGCAAGCAGGCAGGTGGTCAGCAAATCAAAGATTTTGAGGTTTTTGACTACGGAGTAACTGAAACCTGAAATGATGTACAGACTGTGGAAGACGATGTCAGTGAGCTGCAGGAGGGTTGATCAGGAAGAGGAAATAAACTAAACCACAAGAACAGTATCCTGGCCAGCCAGACTGACAAGCCTAGACTCTCCAGTCTAAACTTCCCACAGTAATCACAGCACACGAGGCGGGAGTTTACAATGTATCGCCTTTGAAATCAGGCTCTACCTGCTTCATTCCAGACGGATGTGCGGTGTTTATGGCGTAAGTCAGTCTGGCTGGCCAGGCTACACGGACAAGGGAAATCAGTTTCAAATAGGGAAACAGAAAATAAACAACACACATAGAAAAGACAAACATTCATGGCAGAAAACAAGGTTCAGAAAAGAAGAATCAATTAATTAATGGTCAGGGAAATGTATGAATAACCAACAAAAGTGAGCAGAGCGCCTATTAATCCTTTGGTCAATCCTCTGTCTATCCATCCATCTTCGGTCATCCATCCATCCATCCATCCATCCATCCATCCATCCATCCATCCATCCTCCTTAGTCCTTCATCCATCCATCTATCATTCCTAATTCAGTCATCCATCCATCCATCCATCCATCCATCCATCCATCCATCCATCCATCCATCCATCCATCCATCCATCCATCCATCCATCCATCCATCCATCCATCCATCCATCCATCCATCCATCCATCCATGTCCAGAAAACTGATGTTAAAAGGTATCATATTTAAATGCCAGAACCAGCTCAGCTAACAGCTTTTGATTCAGAAGCGCTGTGGCAAGACTTCAAACTCTGTCTAGAAAATGGAGCTCTTTAACTTGAAGGCTTGAGCATGCCATTTTGTTTTTTTTTACAAGGAAGCTCATTTCAGCTGCTTGTATCCTGAGATCTTGTTCTTTTAGTCATGAGCGACATCTCATGATCACAGGCGAGTGTAAAAATGTAGACGACCCAGTAGGTTGAGAGCTTTACTGTCTAACTTGAGTTCCTTCTAAGAAGCAGTCCTAAGATACTGAGATAATTAAACCCCTTGTCAGAGAGACCATCTGTTCTGGGCTGAGAAGTCTGACATCTGACCCTCAGGCTGAGTGGTGATTATCAAGCTTTGTTATTTTTTTGTTCCTCAGTCAAGCTGTAAAGGGGACATGAGGGCTATTATTTAAATGAAAAACCTTTTTGCTTGCATCAATAGAGTTCAAATCATTGCAGAACGTATCATTTTTGAGTCACTGTCAGCTCATCTTGAAATTATTAAAGGGGGATTGGACTGACTCAAATCTGAGGCCAACAATTTTCTCCTGTTTCATTACAGACTATTGTTTTCCACATTTGCTTTGGTTTTGCTTTGCCAAAACATAACGAAAATGCAGCCATTTGCAAACCAAACAAATGTAATTTTAAACTTAAAAAAATATTGTCCTGTCTAGATATTAATGTAGCTAAAATAAAGTTTAATCAATGTATCTGAAAAGACAAAGACGAAGTAATGAAAACACTTAGCTTTGACGTCTGCTTGGTGATGTAATGGAGGCTAGGACTGATATTTTCAAACTCAACTCATATGTGGTCGACTGATCCAGCTGTCTACGTATCTGACTGTAGGCCAACCATCGGTGGAAAATACTGTCTGGGAGAAAGAAAACGCTTCAGGTCCTGTAATATTGATGTAAGTTTTGCTCAATCTTCACAATTTCTATCAATTATACCATATGCATTCAGTTATAGTACAAATATTGTACATAGTCATTGAATAATTCTTTACTTGCATGTGTTGTTTGAGTGTAGCCAGGCAACACAAGTTTATTTTGTAGCATGCTTTACATGATGAAAACCTAAGAAAACACGTTGAGTACATTTCAGAGGCATGAAAAAGGGAAGTGAAAGGAAAGTCTGAAAGTTGATCATTTTTATTTTTATCAAATGATGTGGCATCCTTCTCACACATTACCCATTCCATGTCAGCATGAACATCCAGCATGAATTTTGTTTCCCCAATTGACTTCTAATTGTTTTTATAGGGTTCATTTATTTTTTTGAGCAGTGACGTTTATATAGAGTAGTAAAAAAGCAATTAAAAAAAAAATCTTAAAGGAACTCAGGATTTCAGCATTTTTGCAATTTTCTGAGAGTTTGTTCCAGATTAGTGAAGCATAAAAACTGAATGCTGCTTCTCCATGTTTGGTGCTGATTATGGGATTGCCCAGTAGGCTTAAGCCAGAAGACCTGAGTGGTCTGGGTGGTGATACGACGACAACAACGCTTTAATGTGTTTTGGTGCTAAGCAAGTCAGTAATTTATAAGCTAACAGAAGTATTTTAAAGTCTTTTCTCTGAGCTACAGGGAGCCAGTGTAATTACAGACTTCTGAGAATGTGGAATAAAGCATAAAGATAAAATCTACATGTATTGAAAGGAATTTGTCCGTTTATGCCCAATACAGGAGTGTCCTGCAGGCTCCAGGGACTTCAGAGAGATCCAGTGCTCTGACTTTGATAGCACTCCTTTCAGGGGAAAATTTTATACCTGGAAACCATACAGAGGAGGTGAGTGGGTTTTTCTTTTCTGTGTTGAAGCTCAGTGTGAATTTCTGTTCATTGTGGCTGCTCTTGTCCTCTTTCTATACTTTGCAGTTGCTTCGGTATACTATGTGCTTTGCCATAACAATTACACTTTAAGGACATTCCCTTCAGCGTGTTCTCCATAGTTGGGCAAATGTCTCGTTCTCGATTTGTGCTTATGTTTCATGCCTGCTCTAGAAACCATTTTATCTTTGTTTAAACTACGTGCCTGGTTGTGCGTTATTGTAGGATTCTGTTAACACCACAGACACTGAGCTAATAGGAAAGCTAGAGGGGTCCTCCCAGTAGTTGGCATCCCTGGTAAATCTCTGTAAAAAGCCTATAAAAGATAAAGTCGCCTTTTATCACAGACGCAGAATATGACACTGACATTATCAGAAAAATCTCATCTTTAACTTGACTGGAGAAAGATTTATGTTAAGAAATGCTGTATTTATGACTTTATAGGTTCTTATTCAACAGACCTTGATCTGGAATATAAAAAGATGCCATTCATGTCAGAAAAACCAGAGCATGGACCCGAAACTCAAGCCACACTTGGAATTGTGTCTTAAAGGCTTACTTAAACCAGAAAACCTGGATACATTAGTAGGTTTGCAGGGGCGAGAACAGGTTTGCTCACTGCAGAGGCTGCAGGTAGAATGGCAGAGGCTTGATCAGTCCAGGGGACAGAGGAGGGTCATGCACGGGTAACGAGAGTAGACCCGACAAATCCAAGGGCTAGGCGAGGCTCGTAGTTCATGGCACAGATTCAAGGTCCAGAGGTAAGAAGCCTGGTAGAAGTCTGACAAGGGCAAGACAGGGAAATACAAGAGACAGAACACGTTCGTAACATGAAGATTGGGCATTAAAGAACCACTGGACGTCTACTAGCAAAGGCTTTTTACATTATCTGGCACTGAACCAGTGTCTATATAGTGCTGAAGTAGTCCAGGAAGCAGGCGCCATGCATGAAGCCGATTGCAGCAGAGAAGATCACAGGTGAGACGAGTTTGATTACGGTGAAGAGTGAGTGGAGTGACAGGGTGCAGGCAGCAGACAGGCACGAATCATGATGATTAATGGCAATAATGTCATTTTCTAAGCTCGTTTTGCAAAGCCAGTATGTTCAGCTGTTAAAAAAATGTTTTGTGTCAAACTGATTTATTATATTTGTATATTTAAATGAAAAGAAATGACTGAGAATCATCCCAGAGGACTGATTTCATATTTTTTTGCCAGCGAATGTAAGTCATTACTCATAGTTTGGTCTGGTTGTTTATACTTTACGAGGATCAGAGACTTTTGAGACGATTCAACTTCCTGGTTGGGGTCGGCTCTAATGTAGTAATTGGATTTAGGCTTCATTACACAATGACGGTCAGCGCACATTGTGCTTTCATTTGAATTGGGTTCATTTATTATTCAATCTAACCCTTTTGAGATTTTTATTTGTTAATTTTGCACTTTATAAATAAACTGCAGGCTGCACTGCTTGTCGAGTGAAGGAAGCTGCAGACTGTCCCTCTTGTCTGGTGTGCAGATGCTGGCTGCAGAGAGCATTCGCATCCCAGAGTCCGCTGCAGGAATTTCTCATTTCTGCCAAACGTCGAACGCTGAAAACTGGACATGAAAGATAAATAGTTTAAACGACATGTCCGCTTTCATTTCGGGCACTGCAAGAACATGATTACTTGCAGAGATACTCTGAAAAACAAGTCCAACACCAGGCAACAAGTGGCCTTTTCATCGAGTCAGCTGATTTTTCCAAGAAAGATTCCTTGCAGCTGTTAAAATGGGAAAAGTGCCAAATTCTCGTCCTTGTTCAAGTCAAATAACAGATCTCAATCTCTTCCAGTTGAGCTTTTCTTTTTTTTACGTGGAGAAATCTTCCCTTTTCTCCTTTCTCTATTACCTGTTCTTTACTTCTCTAAATTCATTTAGTTTAGGATCATGCAATGTCTTATTATTATTGCTGCCCTGACGTGGAAAATCGAAACAGACTGTTTCTGTCAGCTCAGACAGCCAAGGACAGCTCATTTTTATAAAAAAAGCTCTTGCTTAAACACTTTTTTTTTCTTCAAACAAGCTGCTCTGTGTCAATGTTTTCGGTCCAGCAGCCTTCAGATTAAACCTTCCCACTCCAGACAGCACACCTGAAAGCTACCATCACCCTGCCAAAACTCGGCGCAATGGGAGTTGTAGTTTTCCAAAGTCTGACCAATTTATTTGCGACTTCGCCGGTACATACTCGCTTTTTCTTGCGAGCACTGGCTTTGACTGCCAGCACAAACAAACAGAGGATGATGTCAGAAGCCAGTCTAATAAGAAGCTGTTGGCCTCTTTCACACATGAACAGAGGTGGGTAGAGTAGCCAAAAATTGTATTCAAGTAGGAGTAGCACTACATCAACATATTTTTACTCAAGTAAAGGTAAAAAGTTGTCAGCCAAGAAATTGCACAAGTAAGAGTGGAAAAAAAGGATTCAGTAAGAAGGCTACTCTGGTACTGAGTAACTAATCATAACAGCTCATGATGTAATTTTAAAAATTACATAATCCAACGGTTACGTGCAAATTCTGGTACAAACATGAAAAAAAAGAATAACATAATAGCAAAATAAAAAATTCAGGCAGAAGAAACACTTTTCTAAATTAAACATGAAAGCAATACTTACAGCAGTTAATGTATATACAGTATGTTAGAACAGTGCAAAGTACTTCCAATGACAATATTTACTGTTTACTGTACGTTCAGCTGACCTTCAAATGGCTCAGTGAGCTCAGCAGATAGAAAATAACATTAAAATAGGTAAATAAGTCTCACTTTAAGATATGCTCTAGGTTTTTGTCTCTTTGGTGCATTTTTAGTTAAAACAAGTCTGTTCTTTATTCATGAACTTACTCACAGTAGGTAGAGTAGCCAGACATTTTACTCAAGTAAGAGTAGCGATACTTGAGTAATAATATGATTCAAGTAAAAGTAAAAAGCAAAGTGCCGTAAAACTACTTCTAAAAGTAGCTTTGTTCAAAAAGTTACTTGAGTAAATGTGACTAGTTACTACCCACCACTGCACAGGAATGAAGATTTGCAGCAATACTGTGTTGACTGTGTTTTCACATAAGGGTATTTTGTCAAATGTATTGACCCCAAGTTCTTTCCTTCATCACTCCAAGCTGCTAAAAGCTAAACCTTTGGGTAAAGATTTAAGTTTATCCCAAAGTAACAACCAGAAACTAAGCAAATGTGCTGGTTAACTGATAGTCATTGGTGTGAACACTTCCATAAAACCAAGGGGTTTGGCAATTTGCTGGGAATACCATAACAGCTCTATTTATAAAGCACTTTAAAACAACCACAGCTGCAAACTATGAACATATTTTAAAGGGGCCCAGTGATGTATTTTGCCAAACATTTGTCCTGATAGTGTATCTTTTTGAGCCTAAAAGGAACTTTGCGCTGGGTGTGATCAGCCATCTGCTGGCTGTACCACTGGACTATCAGAAAGCAAGCTGGAGAAATCTGCTGCAGCTACAGTAAGAGCCAGTAGGCCGTCCTGCGACGCCTCGCAGTAAAGTGACACCCCAGCGTGGTCGAAGAACAACCCAATCTACAGGGTTAGGGTTACTTAACCTCTTGCTTTTCACTCTTCTGCTGGACGTTGTTAACTTGCTCGACTCCGTTGCTTCTCCTTTTTTACTCATTGCGTACATGTGCAATATCATACTTCCGATCACATGGTCTTGTTATGGTAAACGTACACAAAAGCGCTTTGTTTACTAACAGAGCAAAAAGAAAGTAGAAATAAAATATAACAGGCCCACAGGGCGCGATCATTTAATCAGAAAACCTTTTGTGTGCAGCCAGAGTGAGAAAATTTTCATAAAGTCATGGTACGTGACCAGGCCCCTTTTTAAAGAAGAAAAAGTATAAATACGACAAGAAGGATAAAAGAATGAACACAACAACACTAATTTAAAACTAAGTCTTGCTGATGTTGAAAGTCAAAGAATAAAATTCGGTTTTAAGACGTAGGGTTTAAAAGTAGACAGTGAAGGAGCCTCTCTGATGTGCAACCATGAAACCCAAGAGCTCTGTCCTTGACTCTTTAGACATCAGCATGTGAAACTTTTGTGGCAAGACAGCTGGATAAAATGCTGAAAAGGTATGGATTGTTTTAAAGTGTCACCGGCAGCATCTTCAAATACAGCACATCAGCACAGACACCTCATACCAGCTGTAAAGCACGGTGGTGAAGGGTCATGAACTTCTCCGTGTAACAAAGTGATAAGATAAGATAAGATAACTTTATTATCCATCACATTTCCAGAGATGGAGATTTCCTCTGACATCTGGCAACGGTTCTAATTTAAAAGGCATTTCTAAAACAACAACTTTACTAAAAAACAATATTTAACACACTTAAAACAGTTCCATGAAAGACAGGATTAAAATAAATAAATGAATGAATAAATAAATTAAGTGAGACCCACAATGATATTAGCAGCGATTAACTAAAGTATTCCTTATTCAAAAAGGTCACAGCAGAGGGAACGAAGGACATTTAATACCTGTTTGTCTTTGTTAATGGGGCTCTTACACTTCTGCCTTATACTTCTGAAAGGAGGATTGCAGGATTTTTGTAGATCTGAATTCCGTTTTTTCCTCAAAGCCCTTTTATGTAAACCCAGGAGATGCGTTTGCTGAAGACCAATTATTTTACCGGCCTGTCCCCGTAACTATCACGTTCAGCAACCGTGACCCTATATACCAATTGTAAGGTGTGCAGGTAAGATCAAAACTCTTTAGCTTCCATAAAAGAAAGAGACACAGTCTGGCCTTCCTATTAACACAATCAGCATTCAGCTGGATGTTCAGTTTCTTATCTATAACTGTTCCGAGGTATTTAAAATCAGCGCCCTGCTCCAGTTCCTGCCCTCTCATGACAATAGGTTTAAATAATTTCCCTTTAGGATTATTAAAGTATTTCTGATTCTGATTCTGATTAAAAGGAGGTCTGCGAGCCCTTCTGTCCTTCACCTGAACCTTGGCCCAAATTGTTTAATCAACTGGACAATAATCGCTTAGCTGTGAGTGCGTGCATGCTTGTTTCTCCTGTGTGTCTGTATGTTGCCCAAGGAAGGGATAAGACAATGGCTACTTTTAATATAAGTCACGTTTGTTTGTGTAGCACATTTCAGCAGCAAGGCAGTTTTAAAGTGCTTTACATCATGAAAACATAAAAACGTCATGAACACATCGAAAGAGTGTTTATGACGTTTATGTTTGTGAGACCAGTAACAAACATTACGTTTCATCAAGTGGATGAAAGTGAAAACAAGTGAAAACGTCAATACGCATAAAATAAGTTGGACAACGGTCCTGTTATTACTGGTCAAAAGCAACTATAAACAGGAGGGTTTTCACAGTTTTGTTTCAAAGGAACTCTGTGTTTCGGCTGTTTTACAGTTTTCTTGAAGTTTGTTCCAGATTTGTGGAGCATAGGAACTAAATGCTGCTACTCCATGTTTGGTTCTGGTTCTGGTTATGCAGAGTAGACCAGAACCAGAAGATCTGAGAGGTCTGGAGGGTTGATGCAGCAACAACGGGTCTTTCATGTATTTTAGTGCTAAGCCATTCAGTGATTTATGAATTGAAGTATTTTAAAGTCTATTCTCTGAGCTACAGGGTAAGGACTTTAGAAATGGGGTGATGTGCTCTGTCTTCCTGGTTTTAGTGAGAACACGAGCAGCAGCGTTCTGGATCGGCTGTCTGATTGATTTTCTTGGGCAGACCTGTGAAAACATCCATCCATCAATTTTCCTACATTTTCCCTTGTAGGGTCGCGAGGGGTGCTGGTGCCTATCTCCAGCTGTCAATGGGCGAGAGGCGGGGTACACCCTGGACAGGTCGCCAGTCTGTCGCAGGGCAAACAACCATTCACCCACACACTCACACCTAAGGAGAATTTAGAGACCTAACCTAACAAGCATGTTTTTGGACTGTGGGAGGAAGCCGGAGTACCCGGAGAGAACCCACACATGCACATGGAGAACATGCAAACTCCAGCCCATGCAGAAAGACCCAGGGTTGGACTCGAACCCAGGACCTTCTTGCTGCGCCACTGTGCAGCCCCCTGTGAAAACACTGTTGCAGTAATCAATGCGACTAAATATACATTACATATCCTCACTACTGATATAGGGATTGAAAGGTAGTGGTTCTAGGATAGACCCGTGAGGGACATCATTAGCTTTTGTAAATAAATATGGATATGAAACCCTCTCTGACTGTGGTCTGAGTGAAAAAAGATGATTTTAGATTTTAGTTGTATCAGGGGGCCTAACATCTCCTAAAACATCTAAAAACCTTGTTTCTGTTATAATGTGGGTATTTTAAGTACATTAACACTTTATGTGCTGGTTTTGCTGTCTGTTTTTCTGCTGGTCCAGGTGGGGTGAAGCCCTGCTCTCTCAACTGCCTCGCTGAAGGCTACAACTTCTACATAGAGCGAGCTCCAGCCGTGGTGGACGGCACGCCGTGCCGAGACGACTCCGTGGACGTTTGTGTAAACGGGGAGTGTAAGGTCAGTTAAAAGGGCTCTGTTTAAACATGTCCATGCGAGTGTTTGATTCCAATAAAAGTCATTAAGCGTGAGGAAGACGGTTTATACCGAATCAGCAGAAGATTGTCTTCATCTGGAATAACATTGTTTGCGCTCGCTTTGAAGCCTGAACAGCTGCAGCTGTCCGGTTTACACGCCGACTGGCGTTGCTCATCAGAATCAGCTGCTCGGATGATAAAACTGTCGTAGGTTTGGCGGCGGCCTCAGATTCCCATTAACCATCTTAATCCCGGCTGTTAATGAAAACAAAACATTGCTCTGCGTTGCGCTTTGATGAAACGGGGACCACCTGGCACTCCAAATGGTCCACCGAGCCCAATCCGACGACCACGTGGCCGATTTGTTGAAAAATCGCTAATGCCTTTCTTAGAAAGAGCTAAAGTACAAACTGTTTCATTGTGAGGTTTCTGAGTGTGTGTAAATTACAACCATCGCTTCAGCTATTACATCTTAACCTCTGCCTTTCAACCATTTTAACCTCAGCTTAGCGCCCTTATTTAATGTGTCTCAGGGGTTTGCTAGACCGCGGAGGAGAGGTGGTCTGAAATCCAAAAGACGGTTTTGTTTATCAATAGTCCTCCTTTTTTGTGCCTCTTCCTATTTTTTTTTCTCTTGCGCTCTGCTCTGCAGGAACTCAGTGACCTTCCAGCTCAGTTGTTAGTCTGTCTGCGCTGCAGGCTGGCTTTCATTCCCAGCACTCCTATTTTCTGACTTTCTCTACTTTCTGACTTCCTTCACATCTAACTTCTATTTTTTTTTCTTGCAGTTTTTCTCTCTGCAATCCAGCCACTCTTCTACTTCTATTTTTGCCAGCGCAGGCGTGGTGAATGTCCGTCTGCTCTAACATCCGTTCATTTAGACCATCAGAAGATTAGAGAGGCAGAAGATTTTTAGAAAGGTTGCAGCGTTCTTCCAGGCATATGATCGGGTTTATTACATTCAGATGTGACGGTAGATGCAAGTGGCTGCACAGAGGAGCAAATCTTTGCTCTGTCGCTTTGCAGTAGGCGGGCTGGAGTTTGCATGTTCTCCCTGTGCATGTATTGGTTCTCTGTGGGTACTGTGTTTTCTCCCACTGACCAAAAACATCCATGTGGGTTGATTTGCATCTCTAAATGGTGTGCGTGCATGGTTGTCTAGCAGAAGATGGATGGCTAATATTAAATGTGCATACAAGAATGGTATTAAAGACAGCAGACCAGAGAGATCCAGATGAAATATCTTTGCGGCTCTGTTGTGTTTTTCGTTGCCTGATTAACCTCAGATTTGAAGCAAAGATGTCTCCCTTTTTTCCGAGTCCAAGTTTCAATAACTGTAAATAACCAAACGTGGATGTAAAAATTTCCACTATAAGGATTTGTTTAGGGTTTATTCATATTTGGTAATGTATCAAACGACTGGAGCTGAACGGCTATTAGGACACAGACACTAGCTGCCGGCTTTAGTAGAGATGCTCTCAGGTTTTTTGCTTTGATCCACCAAAAGCGATTTTTTTGTTTCAGATTCTTCTATAAAAGCTGAAAATAAATGAGATTGTGTAAACGGCAATCAAAACTTTCTGCATGGAGTTGGCATCTTCTCCCCATGTGTGCGTGGGTCCTTCTCCCACAGTCCAACAAGTTTGATTATGTTAATTGGTTAATTGGTCTCCTACCCCGAGATCTGAGTGTGGATTGGTGACCTGTCAAAGGTGTACCCCACCCCGCCTCTTGCACAGTGTTCGCTGGAGGTAGGCACCAACACCCTCCACAATCCTGCACGGATAAGCGGGTAGAAGCAATAGATGGATAGACAGACCCAACAAGGTAACATAAATCGATTATGGTGGGCCGTATGGGCCAAAACCCCTGCAGAGCATCGTGACAGACTTGTGGAAGGATGCCCAAAAATATATGAATCTAGTCGTGGGGTTTAAAGACAATGCTAGCAAATATTAAGGGAATGCATGAAAACATCTGACTTCATAGAAAGTAGTAAACTTTTAAATACATTCTCTGTTTTATTAGATAGATAGTAAGATAATCCTAACTATTCCTAACTAACCTAAACCAGGCTTAGTCTGGTTTAATGTGGCAAAAATAGATTTCATGTTTTCTTACGTTATATTTAAGCATCTGGCTGCAGCTGAATTTAAGTCTGTATATATAGAAATAATATGCTAATAAAAACTTCATTCAGCAATCTGTTTACTATCAGAACAAGAAAAGAAAACACATATAAAACAGTTCTTTCTTCTAGTTAATATAAAAGCTGATTCCATACAGCAATTGTTCTGTTTTCTTCATACAAAGAGTGAAATACTAACTTTTCTTCTGTGCTTAGTCATATTTTGCATTATTAGCATCAATTTTGCTCCGAGTTGAAACTTGTTTGATCTGATTTGAAACGCCTTCTGGACACGGTCCTGAAGCAAGCAGCGGCCTGACCGATAAATGGGAACCGGAGCACTTGTCGTTCATTTTCTCCAGTTTAGTTTCAGTTTTGTTCCCTGTTTTAAGAGTTTGAGTGAAACCACCTGCTTCGCTCATCATGAAATTTATTTATGTCGACAGCTTTGAGTTCAGCCACCAAAGAGCGTTATTTCTGCGCAGGATCAGACAAAAAAAAGAAAGAAAAAAAAGAAAAAGAAACAGCACACATCTGGTTTTTTCATCTGATATTTCAGTGTTTTGAAAAAGCGGTCTGGAAGACATTAGGAGGTAATTCGTCAGCTCGGCCCCTGACACCTCTCCGCTCACCGACTGTGCCCTCTTCCGCCCGTGACCCTGGCTGACCTCTGCAGCTCACCCGCTTCTCTCCTTTTTATCGCAGCACGTGGGCTGCGACCGTGTGCTCGGCTCGGACGTGCGCGAGGATCGCTGTCGAGTCTGCGGCGGTGACGGTGGCAGCTGCATCTCTGTGGAGGGAGTTTTCAACGACTCGCTGCCCGAAGGAGGTAGAAATCAAAACACTTGCCTTTCTGGTCATCTCCCTTTCTTTGGTGAGCAGCTTGCCACATAGTTGAAATCCAGTCAATCCAGCCTGTGATCTGGTCTACAGTCAAATAGCAGAAATGTTTTCATTTTAATTCCAACTTTGGAGCAGTGTTCCTCTTCCCAAAGATTAGACACGGCCAACAGGAAGCATTCACCATTTGAAGGTATGCAACACAGTCTGTAGTCGCGGAAATATGCACATTTGGCTTTTACTACCCTGGATCGAGAGAGCATCTTGGAAAGATGAGTTTTGAGCCCATCAGCGATTGAGACCATTCTTTTATAATCATGTATTCGCACAAGCATTGGCTTAACTTACTCGAAATGTTAAATAAACACCTCACGGATATCAGAATAGCCCTAATTTCTGCACATATTTTACTTGAACTACTGACTGGCCAGACCTCGCTTTAAAATCAGCCAGATATGTACAGAAGTATTCAGTAAATGAGAATGTTATTCTAACAAAAGTTAATTTCATGATTTATTAACTCAATTCACTTAGTGAAACAGACAGATTCCTTACACGCAGACTTTTTTCGGGCCTTTATTTTTTGGTAATTCTGATGATTTTCCACTTACAACATTCATAATTAGAATATTATATCAGGCCAATAATAAGAAAAACAACATTTATTACAGAAATGTGAGCTTTGTGAAAAGTATGTTTAATACCTGCTTGAGGATTATTTTCAAAAGGTACTTATAATTTCCTCATTGGAAAACATATTTGAATTTAGTGAATATGCCTGCATGCATTCAGCCGTTAATAAACTAAACCCCACTGTGTTTTTCTGCTAGTGTTAGATCGGGTAATGTGCTCAAAGCAGGCCTCTTGGTGTTTTATCACATTTGCTCGTATGTGTGATTTCATAGCATTCTTTACAGTTGCAGCAAAAATTCCTGAGCTGCATGCAAGAACTCTGCATAAGTTTGATCTGCATGTAAAGCGGGTCATAAAAAAGCCCAGGAGGGATTGAAACAGACTCTAAAAAGGGAACTAAAACTCTGTAACATTTTCTTGAAATGAGTGTATTTATCCTTGATTTGAGCAGCAAGTTTAAATCATCTCACAATGGGATAATATTGTTGCCCTTAGAATAGGAACAACTCATCTCCATCATCTTATTTCAGGTGCAGTGTGTCTAATTATCTTATTTTAGGGGTCAAATTATTCATTCCATTGGCAGATAATCTTATTTACCTGCTAAAAGCAAGGATAAATACGCTGATTTCAAGAAGATTTTACTTAATTTTAGTTTCCTTTTTGCAGTACAGATTTGTACAGAGCAAACAATGCCGTGCCCTCCTTAAGGATTTGCACTGTTTTTGCTTCATTTGTGGCTCCTAAATGATTCAATGCAAACAAACAGACCACTATAACCTGAGTAAATTTTATGTGATGGTTTTATAGTAAGGCAGAACAAGATATTGAAGGAAACCTGGCCCTCTATGGAAAACTGATCGCCCACTAAACCTGAGAACTCATTGATAGTGTTGTAACCAGAAACCAGGACAAAACCAATGAGAAACGGTTTTCAAGACCATTACTTAAATTAGAATAATAATAGTTGTTTCTGGAAATGTTTTAAAGGAAAATATGCGGGTAGCAGCTCACTATTAAGCTAACTTTTACCAAGGCTCCAGACTAACTTTTTCATTTGTGTGGATGCAGCTGACGAAGCGTTTGCTGCAGGCGGAGTTAGTGGAGGCGATGGGTGGAGAGGGACGATTTAACTCAGCGTTCTTTCTTTCTGCGTTTTGTACTGATAAAACGTCTGTATATTTTCACTGGAAAATGTTCCTCCCTCATGTTCTGTCTCATCTTCAGCATGAAGGGGCAAAGGTGGCAGCGCTGACATTTTTAAAGTAAAAAACTGTCTTTGGTTTCATTTGAACCAGGACTTTCACACTAAGTTGTAGTAAAATAAAGGATGTTGGAGCTGTGGTTTTGGTCCTAAGGTTGAAAAACACTCTACGAGACCCGGACAAGACCAGGACTAAGAAAAAAGGGGTTTTAAGACCAGTGTTGACAAGAAAACACCATATTAGAATACATGTCACCGTTTGGTTTAGCCTCAGCATCCACATTTACATCTGCGGTCATATTCTTCATCAAACAAATTAGGTTTAACTTCTTTAAGTTTATTTTGTACCTGCTCTTTCTTTATTTCGATTGTAAAGATCTTTCAGGAAAATATATCTGATTATTTTAACGTTTTTTCTGACTGTTGCTCCTCATGAAATACCAGATAGTTTCGTTGATAATATCTCTACTGGTTATTTTTGTCATTACAAATGACAAGTTTCAGTTCTATTTTTATATCAGAAATGTCTTTCAGGCCAGTGAAAAGCATCCAATGGTTAGAAGCCCATAGATGTTGGCGATAAATCAGAGTCCAATTAATTCAGTTAGTTTCAGAAGTGTTCACAAATGAACAAGCCAAGTCAAAAACATCCGGGCACGTAAAGCCAACCAGTGTGGCCTCAAGTCCTCCTGCTATCAGATGTATTTTTAGGTGACTCTCTGCCCACAACACCAGCCTGAATCGCTCACCCTCCTGTGATTCTTCGGAGGGGGCCACACCCTGAGCAAGCAGCCCCGCTCTAAACCACAAAGTCTGTCGGCCTCAACCCAAGGGCCCTGCTTCTCTCAGAGTCTCTGGAGTTATAACTAGTATGGTTTTTTTAAAAACAAGTCTCCTTTTTTAGGGCTTTTTTAAGGTATTGGAAGGTAGTTTTTCTAGTGTATTCAATGTCTGATAATGGAATAGACCTGGTTATCATGTAGATTTACCTGCAGAAGCCAGATTTAAAAAAAATTAAGTTAAGTTTAAGTAAAGTTTACTATGGGGTTTTTTTAACTGCACATACACGCTTGGTGTAAAAGTATGGGCACTCATTAACAAAACATAGTACATCCTTGGTGCTTTCAAATTATTTAAAGGTATATAACTCATGTATATAACGCATGTTTTTAAGTCTGAACATGCAATGCTCCTAGAAATGACCATCAACACCAAGTCAAATTCCTTGTAAGTGCAAACCTACTTGGCAATAAACTTGATTCTGATAACCACGTTATATGGCTATACCAAAATTACCAAATTCCAGTTGATTATGATCAAATCAGTCTATATACGCCAAGCGTCTGTCCAGATAGTGTTTTGATAGTCTGTTTAGAGCCTAAATAGAGGCTAATTGTACGCATGGCAGAGACATAACCCCGGTCACATGACGTAATGGTAAATATACACAGAAAAGGCTATATTTACTAACAAACTGAGCAAAACCAAAGTATAAAACACAAAAATAGCAAATACTATGCCAGCCAGACATGATGATCTTTCAGAAATAACATTGTATGCAGTTACTGGCGTATAAATTTTAAAAATGTCAAATAACGTGACTATGTACCTTTTAAGAGGAGAAAATGGCAGTAAGGTGCTGCTGATCAAATGTACTTAATAAGTTGATCATCAGCAAGTGTGACCACATCTTTAAAAGCAGGAATTTGGCAGATTGCTGCCCTAGAGCATATGGTGTGTGGTAAAACAATGGCAGGAAGGAAAGACATCAGCAATGGCCTTAGAGAAGCAATTGCTGTATTTACGTACGTATATAGCAAGTGTTAAAAGGCGATTTGAAGTCAGTCATTCTAGATAAATTATTTACAAACTGTGAATAATCCCCCAAAATGAATTCTTAAGTCTGAACATGCAATGCTCCTAGAAATGACAAACTACCACGGGCTTCATAAAAGTGCAAACAGGAAAGGGCACACCAAGGATGAATTGCTTGGAAGGGCTCCCCAGGTTGCATCTTCTCTCTAAAAAGAATATGGCAGCATGAATTAGTTTGCCAAGCTGAGGTGTCAGACCACCAGTCTAATCTGTTATTTGCAATTATGAAACTAAAAAAACATACCAGAACAAACTTCTCGTACCAAGCATGATGGAGGAGGAATGATGATTTGGGCTCGATTTGCAGCTGCAGAGTAAGCAAACCTTATGGTCATTAAGTCGACCGTATAAAGTTGTGTTTGTGAAGTATTTTGGCGTCCAATGTGAGGACATCTGCCAGAGGGATTAAGCTTTTCCCCAGGCTGTGCCATCAACTGGACAATGATCCCAAATACAGCATCATACATACAATAAATGTTGGAAAACGAAAACAATCAGTCCTACATTGGCCCAGTCAACGTCTAGATTGGATAAAGTCTTTCCACGACTACATGAGAGCCTGATAAAGACACACGGAAAACAATCTCATGAAATGATGGGTAAGTGCTCAAATGATTCAACTATAAGCACCAAAATTCCTCCAGCTTTTCGTAAAATTGTTTTAAAATGCTGTTTTTGTCATAAGCAGCTGGCTAAAGTGAGTTTAGGTAGAATGAAGCTGTGCACTTGTACTTTTTAAAGTGCACTCCTGGTCACAATGACAGCGCGGCGTCTTTTCATCTCCAACCAAACTCAAACTCCAGGCACAGGACTGGAGGCCTATTCTGGTCCCGGTCGGGATTTATGACTGGGAGAATCACTCAGTCATGTCTACAGCAAGCTTTTGATTTCTCTAAACTTAAAAAAAAAAAAAAAAAGGATCCAGCCAACCCTTATTCCCTGCTGTCTGCTTCAGTGATTTAAAGGATCCCTCCAGAGTTTCTGACCTGCAGCAGAGCTTCGGGGCCACTTTTTACATGTGTGGCTTTCCGTTTTGTTTGTCTCACACATGTGGGTTTTGACACGCAGGCGTAGCATTCGCATGCTACGAGCTGCAGTGTCCCACTTTTATTTCACTGGTTTTCACGTCTGCAAATATGCTCCGCAGTGTGCAGATAATAAAGCTGTTAGTAAGTAAATATGGGTCTATAAACAAACTTTATACAATGAAAAGGCACTACGCGAGGCATATAGGCAAAACCTAGAAGGAAACTATGCATCAAATTACAAGAATACGCCTGAAAACTTTGTTACTCTATTATTAACATACCAAGTGATAACATTATCCCTATAGGGAGAGTTTTATGACCACAGAATGAAGCCAAACCACTGCATCTGCACTGTAAAGCTAAGAAAAATGACATGAATGTGTACTGCAGTTCAGCTCGTTCTAGAAAAGCGAAAGATGAGGTTCCCTAATGCTGCCGTTTGTTTGTTTTTTTGTGCTCCAATCTTAGCACAGATACATTAACGTCGATGCAAAGTTTCTCCCAATTTATCCGAATCTGTCGCTCAGGTAGGTGGTGAGAGGTTGCTAAATTGTTCTCTCTGACGCTTGAGATATAAGCTTGTGCATCTGAAACCAAAAACCTCCGCCTGTCAAAGCTCCACAAGGCGCTTACAATATTTTTTTTTTTTAAATGTCACTGGAAGGAATTAGATTCTAGTTCAGCTTTTTTTTATTCTGTCATCCTCCAGTGAGTTGGAGTTATTTATGGTGCTTCAGCACCTGGTCTGCTGGCTGGACGGCAGAGCGGAGCTGAAGAAGGGAGAGTTAGTCGAGTTGGAGGTGAGATGAGCAAAAGATAAAAAAATAAAATAAAAAAAACATGGACGAAAGACAGACAGATGGAGTGAATGGAGAGAAAGTGAGAGAAGCCAGGTCTTGGCAGTGATGTTGCTTCTGAGCAGAGACTTGAGGATATCTGACCAGGAATGCAGCTGGAAACTTAAGCCCCTGCTTAGCACGTTGATATCCCACAGAGTTAAACACCACCCTCATCCACAGAGAATAAAACTCCTCCATTTTACTTTCATTCTTTGGGTTTTTCTTCCCCCAGATTATGAAGAAGTGGTGAGAATCCCTAAAGGATCGGTGTTTATCCACATACAAGAGCTCAACATCTCCCTCAACTACCTTGGTAAGTTGAAGCTAATTTCAACAAACACATTTTTGGAAAAAGTCTCATTCAGCTTAATAAAACTGTTTTAAAAGAGAGGCCTGGCCAATACAGCAGAAGGATTTACGAGTACAACACATACAGTAATACTAGGTGTGTACACAGGTACGGCACATTTTGTGTATTTTCCAATCAAGAAAAATAAAAATAAAAAATCTTTTTCTTTTTTTTTGTCAGCAGTAAACGATGAATCTTTTAAAAAAAATCTGAAATGAATTGGATTTTATTATGTTATAAAACTTAAAAAGTGGAAAGTATAGAACTGACCGGAGATTTTCTTGGATTTTCTTTTTAAGGAATAGTAGTAGTAATATAAGCAGACATAGCAAATGCCTGGCTAGATAGTCAAGTCAACTCAAGTGAAGTTTGTCTGTAGCACATTTCAGCAGCAAGGTGGTTCAAAGTGCTTTACATCATGAAAATATAAAAACATTGGTCTGGAGGGTTGATACAGCAGCAACAGGTCTTTAATGTATTTTGGTGCTAAGCTGTTCAGTGATTTAGATAGATAGATAGATAGATAGATAGATAGATAGATAGATAGATAGATAGATAGATAGATAGATAGATAGATAGATAGATAGATAGATAGATAGATAGATAGATAGATAGATAGATAGATAGATAGATAGATAGATAGATAGATAGATTAGATTTAACTACCTGAAAACAGCCAATGTTAATCCATCCATCCATTTTCTTACTCGCCTCATCCAAATGTTAATGTTTGAAAAAAATTAAATAAGGCTGTGCCATCTATGAGAATAAAAGATGTTTAAATAACTTTAGAGTTGTTTTGATATTTGACGACCTAGTGTCCCGGGTGTACCTGAATGCAGCATGAGCAGCTGTAGGGAAAATCCCCTCTCATCAATGGGGATTCCTTCAACTTGCCTCATATGCAATGTGCAGAGTTTGGGCTGATTGGATGCTACAGGTGGACGTTAGGTGATTTTTTTTTTCCTTCAGCATTTGAAATGTTTATATTCAGCTTGAGGTTGTTTCAGGTGAGTAATTGCAGTAAGTGTAGAGCAAGCTATTGTATGTGCCTCACTGCTGTTGAAAATTGCTGACGTCCTTCGTCACTGTAGCTGAAGAAGACGACTGAAGGTTCCCAAGTAGCAGACGTCAGAAGAAGCTGGGAGTCTCCGCTGTTTAGTTTTATTTTTATGTCGCGTTTTAAAGTCGGGACGGACCTTAGTGCTGTGTGCACAAAAACGTTCTGTACATATACGGGTTCAAAACCTTCAATTGTTTGGTTATGAATATGTTTGCCCTCACACCCCTACACTGCACCATCAGTATACCACCTACATTCTGCATAGGTAAGTGTATAAAGTGAGTACTTCAGGTTGGCATGCAGACCTCATAGTTGGTTACAGAAACAGATTGGCAGAGGTAATTTTCAACATCAGCTCAAAGAAGAGTCCTGACTCAATCCAGTCACCTCTGAAGACATAATAGGTTAATTAACCCCAAGAACTCAATAGTGTTTGGATAATTTGTTCTTTTACAAATAATTGCTCAGTTAGGCACCTTTGGTAAAGCTAGGAGCCAGGACCTCCAAGTGGAAACTGTCAGAAAGGGCAAAATAAAAGAAGTACAGCTATTGGAGGTTAGTAGACGGTGTTGGTAGCTGGAAGCCGGCAGGTAGGTCCAGCTGCAGAAGGGTTGGGGCTGAAGGTCAGCAGGCAGTAGAAACATACAACTGCAGGCATTTCCACTCAGTCATGTCTTAGTTCTTATTTTCTGGCATTTTCTAAAGTTTAAACCTAACCATAACTTTGCCTCCTAACCCAATCCCTGAATCCTACCCCTAACCTTGAACACAAACCAAATAGTCGTTAAATTATATATTGTCTTTTATGCTATAAATGTCATATATATATATATATATATATATATATATATATATATATGTGTATATATATATATATATGTAAAAAAAAAAAGGCTTTTAAAATGTAGGGTCTTGGAGTGTTGAAAGTTTGCAGCTGTAGATTGTTTACTGGCAGGTCCAGTTGCTTTCTGTGTGCAGTCTCTAGTTTACAGACGATTGGGCCTGCTAACAACACCTTGACATATAAGGCAAGGCAAGGCAAATTTATTTGTATAGCACATTTCAGTACAGAGACAAGGCAAAGTGCTTTACATGATTAAAATATAGGAAAATAAAAACAGAATAAAAGCAAGCAGGAATAAAATGGGAAAATGGAAACTAAAAGCAAATATTAAAAACAGTTGGACAACAAACTTGGACTAATGATGTTTCAGTAAAACAGTTTAACTAGAACAGTCAAAGGCAATCCTAAATAAATGTGTTTTTAATCTTGATTTATAAAAACTCAGGCTTTCAGCACTTTTACAGTTATGTGGAAGCTCTGCACATACAAGCTAGTTGACAGAGCTGCAGGATGCAGGACTGAAAATCCAGCCAATGACTGGATGCTAGCAGGATTTTAGTACTTTAGACAGTACCAATGGATAGAGGACAGTGGCTAAGGCCAGGAACTATAGGACAAGAGGCTGGACACTGGCAATTAGGGCAGTTTTTGGATACTGATTGAGAGGGTGAGATACAGGAAGACCAGGCAATGGACGCTGATGGACAGTGTTGATAGCTGGGGGCTAGCAGCTAGGATCTGGAGGGATTGGGTGCTGGAGGTTAGCGCGATATCAAGGGCCACCTGCTGTAATCTTAGTCCAAATGATAAATGCTACCTGAATCAAACACCTGACCAAAATAAACAATCCTAAACATCTTTATTGCATTGATATAAACATGTTCTTGTGCAGAATAATTTGTTGAGGCTGAATGACAAAAAAAACATCAAAGGTAAAAGCTCCAAAACAGATCTACATCAGCTACTTCACCTAAGCTGCTGTATTGGCTACCGTCCTATTATAAATGGTAAATTGTAGCATGTGATTTTGAAACTTAAAGGACATATGTCCCTCCTCTGTGTTCCAGTCCTGAAGAATAAAAATGACCAGTATTTTATCAATGGGAAGCTTAGCATTGACACGCCGCGAAGGTTCAACGTAGCCGGGACTACTTTCCACTACAGGCGGCCCACTGACGGACCAGAAACTCTTGAAGCCTTGGGCCCAACAAACATCACCCTCATTGTCATGGTAGGACTGAGCCTGGTTTTGACCTGGGAAGCTCAAAAGATATGATAGCTATATTAAGTTATGAGTTACTCAATGAAGCGAGACGAGTGAAAATATTCCTGTTTTGCATTTATCTGTTCAGTTGCTGGTGAGGGAGGACAACCCAGGGATCCACTATCGTTTCAACCCGCCAGTCAGCAGGGATCCCCTCAGTGGCTTCGCCTGGCAATACATGTCCTGGTCTCGCTGCTCAGCGTTGTGTGCTGGAGGTAAGAAAGCATCAAAACACACAAATGAATGTTGAAATGTGTTTAAATGGCTACACACAAGCACTGTCTGCTCAGCTCCTAACCAGAACATGAAAGAAGTCCTCAAACTAAAAATTTAACTGTAAAACAGTTCTTGCTGACCCATATACACCGATCATTCAAAACATTATATTGATTCAATAGTCTCGTCTGCTGAGTGTTTACCTAAACTCTCCTGACAGTGAACAGCAGTTTAATCGATTCCCCCCGCGTTTCTGAAAGCTCTTGAATGTGCCATGGTCTGTAGATTTTGTTGCATCGAGTTTCGTTTCCATTGTTTTCCTTATATTCCAGATGTCCTTTGGGTTATTGTCGCTCAAAGCAAGCGCCACAGCATCCTGGCAGTAACCCTGAAATAAGTAATTGTCATTGTTGTAAATGAAGGATGCATGGTGGAGCACTGTTGCAGCACCCTTGCAGGAAGAAGGTCCTGGGTTCAAACCCGGCCCGGGGTTCTCCTCATGCATGCAAGGGTTCTCTCGGGGTACTCCAGCTTCTTCACGCCACCTAGATATGCAACTGAGTAGGTTGAATTTATCTCTTTAAATTGCATTTAGTAAAAGTGTGACGCTGTCAGATGAAATAATGGAAAGACATTAAAACTCCGCAAAAACAATGGAGTACTGCAATACAAAAGAGCTGTGTGTAATTCGAAGCAAGTACCACAAAAATTAGACTATTTATGAGGATGTTGATGTCTGTTGCCTCAGAGCAAAGAGCTCTCATACTTTTATTTGGGGGAAAAGGCATAGCGACTCCGTGAGATTTAGATGATTTATTGGTGGAAATTGACAAATAAACTTCTGTTTGTGAGCGGTTCTGTTTTTCAATAATGACCTTGATGCTACCGAAGAATTCAAAGTGTTTTCAAATCTAGATGAGGTGCAAAAACGTACTAAAGGTAATTTGATTGCACTTCGATTTGTTTGTTTGTTCAATTTAACATTTTTGGTCGTATCCGTGGTTTTTGTTTGCTTGCTAAAAATACCTAAATAAAACATTATTAGGTATGCTTTGGATTGGATTGTCCCATTTTTGTCTTCAGATTTGTCATCATTTGTTGGGTCTTAGATTATGGTTTTGCGTCGTCATACGGTCGCTGCAGATTTGTCGGCTGCTGATTCATTATGTGCATCTCCCGTTCCACTACGTGCTGAAGGAGCTCTACTGGATTGAGATCAGGAGACTGTGGAGGCCGTTGAAGCACAGTAAACCTATTATTCAAGAAATCCAGTTCAAGGGGATTTCAGCTTAGTGACACGGTGCTTTATCCTGCTGGAAGTAGCCCACAGAACATGGCTACATGTTGGTCATTAATGGTTAGATATTGTCAGCAATACTCAGGTAGGCTGTTACTGTATGTTAAAAAAAAATCGTCAGGTTCCCAAAACTGTGACAGAAAAAAAAAACAGAAGAAAACAGAGCAGCTTTCCACCACAATTAACCCCATAAAACCGGATGGATTCATGCGTTCATGTTCAAATTCTGCAGTGTAAGTCAAAACTTCGAACCAGGCAATGTTTTGTCGAGTTTGTTAGCTTCTAATTTTGGTGAATTGTAACCTCTTACAATCAGTTCATGCACTGAGAGATGGTGTTTGGGTGTCTTTCCGTCTAATTGGGCTTCTTTTGAAAATGCTGGTCTCTAGGTTGTTAAAAAACTGGGATGGCTTTTAGGTAGTATTCATTCATTAGTAAACTCTATCAAAATAGTTGTCATTGTGTAACAGAAAAGCAAAAAACTTGCAGATTTTAATAAAATTCAGTTTCCTTGCACTCATTTTATTACTTAATTTATTTTGAAATGTCTAGAACCCATTGAACCTGCCATCATCAATGACTGATTATCATTGGTTAATCAAGTGTCACTATGAAATGCTATTGGTGAATGTTGATAATAAATGCCTTAAATGGGGTTAAGAGTTCAACTGATCAACTGAAAAAAATGTTTCCTGGCTGTGTGGGAATGAGAAGTGTTAGATTGATCTATGTTCTGCGAGAGAAAGAGAGAAATAATTTACTATTTAGTTAGCTATACAGTTTATATTGCAGTTGCCATGACATCATGATTGGGGAAGTGATCTTTGTGTGTAAATTATTTGGTTGCCTGATTGCACATTTTGTGGGGAGCCTGTATGTGCAAAGCCTTTCTTAGCTTTAGTGCAGTTGTGTGCTAATGGTGTATTTTTTTTATCATGTGTTCAATAGTTCTACCCTTTTATCATGATTTTAAAAGAGGCTGAGATTTCAGCTGGTTCTTTTTGGAGTTGCGCGAGTTTTGCTTTGTGTTTGGGCTGGAAACCGTCAGTCAGATCTGGCAACCCTGGTTGTAACGAGTGATGTGAGCTACTTGCCCTCACAAAGCAGTTTTAAACTAAGATTAAATTACTCACAGGTGGACTTTGTTTACAAATTTTGAGACTTATAGCGGCAATACATTTTTTAATCCTTTGCGAAAGAATATTGGCAATCACATGTGCTTTTTCTTCTAGTACACAATTATCTGCTACTATGCTCGGTCATAAAAAAGTTTGTGTTTGTAATCTGACAAAATGTGAAAAAGTTCAATGTGTATGAATACTTTTGGCATGGCATTATCCTCTTTCTGTGTCTCTCCGGTCTTTTCCGACCTGTGGTCAGGTGTACAGATCCAGCAGGTTGTGTGTAAGAGGCAGTCAGACTTTTCAGTCGTCTACAATCACTTCTGTGACAAGAAGAGCAAACCCAAAGAGAAGAGAAGGTCCTGCAACACTGAGCCGTGCTCCCCAACGTGAGTCCTGATGACCCCGTCAATGCACGAGAGGGAATTAAATACTTTCCATGCATTTCTTATTTTTAATGTGACTGCAGCATTGTGGAGATATTAAAAACCAACGGCAGGCTTTTCTCTGCTTCCAGCTGGTGGACAGGAGAGTGGTCGGAGTGCAGCCGCAGCTGTAACGGCGGCCTGCGGACACGGGAGGTGTTGTGCAAAAGGAAGATCTCTGCGATGGAGGAGAAGGTCCTGGACGACTCGGCCTGCAGCTCCCCTCGCCCTTCGTTCACTGAGCCCTGCAGCAACCACAGCTGCCCTCCCGAGTGGCTGGCCTTGAATTGGTCTGAGGTAGAAAGACGTTTTTGCAGTCATGCATGTTCCACCTTTACTTTTGCTCTTGCTTTTAGATGTCGCTCCATGAACCCACCCCCAAATTGGTATTTCTAACAAAGGTATAGACCAGACTTCTTGTTCCTGATGTGCTTTGCAATGCAACGCTGGCATGACAGCAATATTAAGTCGTTGCATCTTAGTTTTGTTTCTTGTGCAGCTGCTGCCCTCTGCTGTGCAGATTTTTGCAGTGACCTCTTGCATCTGCATCTCCTCAATCTCCAAGCCACCGTGCCTGACGTTTTAAAATCAGTCCCCCCCCCCCCCCCCTTCTGTCTGCAGTGCACTCCCAGTTGTGGACCTGGCTACCGACACCGCGTGGTGTTGTGCAAGAGCGGAGAGAGCGGTGACACGTTGCCAGACTCAAAGTGTCCCAAACATGGCCGACCCACCTCCAGGGTGCGCTGTAACCTGCAGCGCTGCCCTCCTCCTCAGTGGGTCACGGGTCCATGGGGGGAGGTAAGGGACCAAACAGATCTTTTATCCTATGCATAATACACCGACCAGTACAGTCGTGTAACGACGAAAAGGAAAGCACATCCTCTTTTAATTGGACTTTAGCCGGTTTTAAAGTTGGGTAAATTCAACCTGGTGTTTATGAAAACAAACAAGCAGATTTCACGTTGTCGTTGTTAATATAACAAAGAAAACCCAAACTGGCCAGTTTGTGTGTAGAAGACTAAACTGACCCCAACATTCAGTGAACTTATTCTCTGACAGGGTTGCGTGGCATCTTCGGTCTTTAAAAAATTGCTTTTGCTGATTGAGGATTGCAGGCGTTGATTTCTGAAACAGGTGTCTTGAGGTTCCACTGCAAATTGCTGATTACTCTGAGGTCTGGACTTTGACTAGGCCATTGCAACACCACAGCTATTTTGTGTTTTAGCCAATATGTTATAGATTGGGTTTCGTGTTGAGGATTGTGTTTTATGACCCGTAGATGGACAGATGGGCAGATGATCTCGCAATTAACTGTAGAGCATTTTGATATACAGATGATTTTATGGTTGACTCGATGACTCTGAGGTATCCCTGTCCAAAATAATAAACAAGCCAAAATGATTCTCACCGCTAAACAGTTGGTGTTTTTTTCTTTTTTTCACTTTTGCATGATGGACAAATACTTTGAAAATAGCCAAGTTGACGGGGAGCAACAGGAGTTTTTCTGAGATCAGGCATTTTCTTCTTGGCATTGTATTAAAACAACCCTGTATGTCCCACAAACTGATAAAACTGATAAAATTCATGCGCCTGGCTGCTACTTTCCTGCTCCTATGGGAGCAGCAATGATGTCCTTTGTTACACACATCTTTTAAATTTCAATGCTGGTTTATAGTTGATTGACAATGTCGAGGTTAGATTTAAATTATTTTAGCGCCTATGACATCATAGAGAGCAGGGAGAGAGAGAGAGAGTTGACATTTAAACCTATCATCAGCAGTGTAAGCATGTATTGCTGTGAGAAGATAAATCTGTCTTCCTCAGCTCTGAGAGTTTTGAAAAGGCTGTCAAAATGTACTAATACAGCCAAGTACTTTGACCCCTCAGATAAGATACAACTTTGCTTAGCCTTCCTGTTATCTGCTGAATCTCACGTGCTCTCTTGCAGTTTGAATGGACACACACATCAACAAGTCTTTAGATGTTATGGAAAACAGTTTACGGTTTTATGGAATAGCTGTTTACACCTTAATTCAATTGGCTTTATATTTAAACAGGTCACTTATCCAAAAACATGTGGCTTAAAGAGCATTTCCATAGCAGCAGCCATAACGGGAGCCAGGGTAGATTTCTGGGGTAGTTTTTGTTCGGCCGTGTCTTTTCCCTGCAGGAACCATTATGTTCCAGGTTAGAAACCTACCCCAGAAACGGCCCTGTTAGGGAGGTGCCACATTCTGGGCACTGAACTGAAGGGGGGAGCGTTGTGAAGCATTTTTCATATTTGCAAACATTTAAATCCAGCCACCCATGCTGAATATCACAGGGTTTTTTAGAGCGAGCATTCAAATCTCTTCGTGGAAATGTTCAAATAAAGGATGTGAGGACTTCTGCTTTAAACATTTCCACAGAGACAGGAAGAGTAAAGCGATCTCAAGAGCACTAGATTGTTGATCATTCACTGAGGTGAAGGTTGAATGGAGCTGACGTGCTGCAATTGCACCTCCAGGGTGTGTGTGTGTATGTATATATAGAACTAAAAGAGGGCGTTCTTTCTTTTTTCTCTGAATAAACACATTTTTTCTTGATGAACTGATAAAAAATCTTCAGAATTGAAGCAAAGACTCGCTTACTAATTAATCTAAGGCTCTACCTAATATCTTGGGAGAAATTTGATCTAAGTAGTTGAAACAGCCAAGTTTAATATGCCATTGCTTTATTATTGATGGTTCGACATCTTTTTATAAAGAAACGATTGTCGGGCAGTGACACAAAAATAAGCTCTCTAGGAACTACCAGATAATACAGGAAGTTGCTGCTGGAGCCAAAAACCCGTCACACCACATGTTATTTTGAAAAACCAGTAAGGATTTTTAAGGGGAAACTCTTTGTTACCTGTGCAGTCAAGTCTAGCATTACACATTTAATGTTAACCATTAGTCTTTCTGTTAATACTTAGCTAAGGAAACTGGTTTTGTCTCTGTCAAATACACTTTCATTAGGCTTTGAAAGCAATCCCAGCTCCTAAAATGTGTGGTTCGGTCTCAGATCTGGGAGAACTGTCTGTGTGAAACGTGTTTCTGTGCTTCAGTGCTCTGCCAGGTGCGGTCTGGGTCAGGAGATGCGCTCGGTGCAGTGTCTTGCCCACACTGGGCTGCCATCTAACGAGTGCCTGGACCATCAGCGGCCCGCCGCCATGCAACAGTGCAAGAGCAAATGTGACCCCAGTCTGCCCATCAATATAGAGAACCCTGAAGGTCAGAGGCCAATTTTCACTGCTGGTAATCTTCTCTGTCTTTCAGTCTACCTTTTACACCAAGAGGAATTTTTTATTATTTAAATGACATTGGGGATTTTTAACCCTACACAATTTTACTACATTAATGCTAACCTTTGCCTACACTAACAGGAAAAAAACTCATTCCCCCAAAAAACATTTTTAAGCCGTTCAACGTTTAACAGGCTGTGGATTGGGCACTAAACATAATAGATGCATCAGTTCATTTTGTCCTTCTTCTGGATTAAATGTGTGTTCTTTTAAGACTTTTAACAGATTACTGATTTAAATGCTCAATCAATGATTTAAATGCTCAATCCTTAAAAGGTGCAGCCTCTATTATTAGAACATCAGCATTTTTCTCCAGTATCCTACATAAGGAAAGTTATTTTAGCCCACAATCTTATGCAATCCTAATCACAAACAGGCTGTCATTACATTGGGAAAGGATTAGCAGACATTTATCTGTGATGTTTTATAATTTTAAAAAATCAAACATACCGAAAAACAAGAGATGTTATAAAAACAAAAGTTTAAAAAGTACATTAATGTAACATTTTAAACCTTTGCATCAGCTCAGAAATTTAACAGTGACTGAATTCACAAAGTGAAACAAATTATGTAGATTAATTACACAGAAACTGATGTTTTCGAGCATTTATTTCTGTTAAATATGAGAATTTTCCACATTTAAAATCATAATAATACATCGGACCGATTAAAAAAAACAGATGTTGAAATAACATTATATGTAGTTGTGTGTGTGTGTGTGTGTGTGTGTGTGTGTGTGTATATATATGTATATGTATTTATATATGTGTGTTAAGTTGAGATAATTAGTTAAAATGCTAGCTTGTTTAATTTATGATGCTGTGGTTCTCCTTCTCTGTCTCTGCAGAGTGTAAAGATGTGAGCACTGTGGCATACTGCCCCCTGGTGCTCAGGTTCAAGTTCTGCAACCGTCCATATTTCAGACAAATGTGTTGTAAGACCTGTCAAGGACACTGACGCTGCTGTTGTTGGGGGTCAAACAGTAAGACTGGACTTTTTAAACTGCGCCTCGCTGCAGCAGCCTTCACCGTATCTCCGTCAGTTCAAGCTTGGTATCCATTAATGACGCTGACAAACAGATGCACGGTTATGAAATTAGTCAGAGGAGTGTTTTTCTCTCTCCCTGACTGATAAACCAGATCTGAAATCTCTGGACCAAACATCGTTCCACTGGAGGAGGGCGTTGATCGCTGAAACCCGGACAGGAAGGAGGCAGGCATCAGCTGTCCTCCATCGTCTGTCAGAACAAACCCTCTTTGTCTCTCTAAACTTTGCCTTTGTCTTAACATTTTGGTGCTATATGTTTTACTCTGTCTGTAAGGACTGGTTGCAGTAATCTTAAGCTCCACTTCGTATTACTTGAGTGGCTTAAATGTTTAGCCTGTCCTGTTGTAAGTTTTTGAAACATCCACTTTGAAAAGAAAATAATTTTCCAGATATCTGTCACCCGCAGAAAAAAATAGCTCCTATGCTTTTTAAAACATATTTTATGTTATGTACTGGACTTATTGTTTTGATGTCTTTTTTTTGTATATCAGTATAACCATCAAGTCCTCATAGATATTCACTTTTATGAGCAGATTTGGATTTGCACAAAGAGTCTGCAGTCAGAGGACTTGTGTGTTTTCTGTTTCATGTCTCGTCATTTGACCTGATGTCTCTGTGGAAGTTGTGGAAAACGCCTCAGTCTTGCCATTTGAATAGTTTCCCCACAGTTTATCACCAATGCACCGTTAAATAACTTCATGCTGTAGAGTTTGACAATTGTTAAACATTTACAGGATCAACAGGATGTCGTGCCGTAGCTGCAGACTTTGGCAGCTTCAGCTTGAAGTCTTTCTCAGTCACTATCAGATTTCACTCTGTGCAGCCTGGATGTAAGATGTAACGTTGTTCTTTATATATATATTTCTCATATGTGTAAAGGTGCAAATACTGAGTGGAAACAGAGCACAGCGAGCCACAGTGAGTCAGCTCTGCCATTCGGAAGAGGCCAACTGAGGATAAAGGCGGTCTCAGATATTTGTCTCATTCTTTACATCATGAGTGCTAGTCTGAGCTATTAAAAGCTTCAGTTATTAGTTTTTTTTAGGCGTCATCCAGACCAAATCCATGACATCTCTTCCTAAACTGCAGCTAAACTGTGCAAAATTTTTAACCCCCCCCCCCCCCCCCCGATTATATTATTACGTGCTTCTGGGGCTCCTGATGCATTATTCCTTTTTAAAGTGGTGGTTCTCCAGGCTTTCTGAGGATCTTTGGACTGTTGTTGCTTTTAACACTTTTTTTGTTAAGAAGGGGAATAAATAGTTATACAACTGAATTTGTAATCTAATCATACCAATATAGCCATATTCATCCAGTCACACTGACATTCATACACAGACACACAAATCGGTAGGTAACTTGGTGTTAAGTGCCTTGGCCAGGGAAGTATCGACATGTGAAAGGGGGAAGCCGGAATCGAACCCACAACTTACTGATTAGAAGACGACTACCCACTGAGCAACAGACGCACCTATAATTTGTGTTTTTGTCTGTGTTGAAAAAACGACACTTGAAAGGGTCCTCCTGTGACGTATTGGGGACCGTCTGCGTGATACGGGGGACCTGGTTGTGTCAGGATGGTCATCTGGCGTAAAAGCTCCGCCAAGTCTGTGTGCTAGTGGTAGTGACTTGCTTTGGTGACGCCTGAATAAAGACTCACATTGAATCTAGAAATGAGTTGTGTGCCATGAGGCGTATAGAGTCACCCCTGTGCCAACTCACACCCACCTTGGGGATGTTTCCTGTTCACCTTGATAACTGACTGGCTGACCTGGAGCCTTTAAGCTTTCGCTCTGATGATCTAAAACCTTCCTTTCAGACTGCAGTCAGAGTATCTACCACAACGTGTTCTAAATCGCAGCTGCAGTACCGTGCAAATGTTGTAAACCACCCTTTTGACCTCTTTGTCTTATTTGAGGAGCCTGATGTCCTCTCCTCTTTTTATCTGCAGCTGATACACACTATCTGAAAGTCATGTCTTCAGGAAACTTAAACTTAAAATCAACTAAGACAGAAGACCTGACTACATAAAGAAAAAAAGCATCATCTCATACCTACATTCAGGTCATTTTGTATTAAAAGTCATTTTCCAGAATCCACACATAGTCCATTGTAGAGAAATGTGATTAAGTGACTAATAAATAATGCCTACCAGCAGGAGTTATTTTTAATTGATCGTATATAAAAAGTCAACTGATTCAAACTGGAATTAGAACCACAATAATTGGAAAGAGGGGCTAATTGCAAGTTTTAAGTGAGTAACGTAAAATAAGATGAAATTATACATGAGATTGGAGCATTTTTTAACTATTCTTCTCCCTAACTCATCACTGATAATGATCTGATGCGCGGCGATTAAGTTCACAGGCACCAAATGGATGTACGGTGGGTTGAAATAGCAAAGCAGGGATCTGAAAATGTGGGTGTGAAATGGCAAAAAGAGCAAGTTGACCAGAAAAAAACTTTCAGATTCTACAAATGGGCCTGCAGACAATTACCACTGAATCAGTTTCAGAGTCACCACCCAGAGTCTGCTCGGAGATGAACAAATCGCAACATGCTGACCTCATAGAACCGCAAGCTAAAAATCCTCGACATATTTCCAGGCTGACGCTTGCTGCTTACTGGCCAAATACTCGCAGTCTATTTTTAATGCGACCCAAAATATGCCACCCTAGGTACGACGTCAGCTGATCTAGATTCACCCCTAGCTGATCCTGTAGAGCGTTTTCAGTTATGCTTAACCTGCATTTCCACTGATTCTCCTTCTAGTAGAGAACAATCAAAGAAATGCTGCCTAAGAGACCTTTAGAGATCCGTCATCGAGCCTCGTGGCATCACTGTGACACACACTGTGCTCTGAAGTCTGCTGTGGTTTAGTCAACACTTATAGCAGCTATGTGCAACAGTCAAAGCTGCACAGGTTCTCTGTGAAGAAAGGAAACGACTGTGGGGATTGGCTGCAATGTTATTCCTGTTACTTTTGGTGGTGCTTTGGTTTTGAATGGTGCTATTTGTTCACTGTTGTTGTTGTTTTTTTCATCATGTATCATTTTAAAAAAAAAAACTGCTAAAATCCTTTATTTAAAAATCAGTTTGAGCCTTTTTTTAAAAGAAAATATTACAGATTTGCAAAGTTAAACGTGTAGCGATGAAGTGTATAAGTGCAGCTGTTTATAAAGGTTCATCCACTAGAGGTCCTCTTTGATTCATGTGCTCATTCTTTTAAGAAGATAATTTATTTCATGATCTCTCAGATTTAGTCAGAACTAGCGCTATTAAAATCAAAACATGTTTATCAGATGTTTGTCAGAGGCACAGTTTCCTGATGGTATTTGAACATTGGTGAAGTAATCCATCATGGCATCTTGACACATACCTTTCATGCTTCTACAGCGTCTTACAGAAGTATTTATACCCCCTCTGCTTTTGGATTTTATCATTTTTTAAAAAAAATAAAAATCTGAAAAGTATGCCGTGCATTTGTATTCAAACCCGAAACTTAGTCGTTTGTAAAACCACCTTTCACTGCAACTACAGCATTGCACTTTTGGCCTCACTCTCAGAGCTAAACGGGACAACCCACTCGCACAAAAGAAAATGTTAATCAGTTGTCTGGGAATGTCCCTAAATAAAAACACGACATCTAACCCCGCCACACAGTGATATGTCTCAATTATGAGCCTTTTAAGTGTGATCTAATGGGTTTTTCTTTTGAAGTAGTTTAAATAAGGTATTTTTTACTTGACAGCATTCCCAATACTGAGCAGGTAACCTGTTTTACAGATTTTACACAAGATGTGTACCAATGTAACCAAAGTACTTTATTTAATTTGGGCAAATTTGTTTAGTTATAAAACTTTTTTGCTTGGGTTTATTGAGAGGTCTTTTAGATAAAACACAGTGCAGTCATTTCTTAAAGCATTCATTCAATAAATGGAGAATAAATGGTAAGAAATAACACTTACTGGGATCCCTGCTAATACTTTGTAAAACTGCTATTGCAAACGGACAACACGTAGCCTTCTTCGGCATTTCAGAAGGTGGGAGCATACACAGAGAGCGACCAGAATCTCTCATGCTCACTTCTCCTCGTCTCCCCCCCGCAGGTTTTCTGTCTGACAGCCATCAAAAAAGGCTGATTTTTGTGTCCGGGTGAAGCATCTCTGTTTTGATTTGGCCTTTTATTTTGAAAATTATCCTCCCAAAAGACTCAGTTGACGGTCCATTTTCAGTTAAAGCGTTAAACCAGGCCCACGCCATCACAGATCCTCCACCCTACTTGACAGCGGGGGGGAGGTGGTTTCTGACATTTTTTATTTGTTTCACGCCAAACCCACTAGGAGTGTCTTGTAATCCAGACGTTGCGAGTTAAATTCCAGCCTCCTCCTGCCACATGCCGATGTGTGGGCAAGGCATGTAACCCCAAGTTGCCTACCTATTTCCTGAATTTCCCCACTGAGGGACAATAAAGGTTATTTCTAGTCTATTTGTGTATCGCTGTGTGGGTGTGTGTGGGTTAGTGAGTATGACTGGTTGAATGTGGGTCTAGCATAAAGCGCTTTGAGTGGCCGGTATGACCAGAAAAGGGACCAAATTCAACCCAATTACCATTTACTGTAAAGCTTAATTTTAGTCTTATCTGCCCAGTAAAACTAGCAAAAGTTTAGTTTTAACTCTACGCGAACATTTGAGCTGGTAGGGCAGAAAACGTTGGTCTCTGGCATCACTTCCAAACAACTGGTTAGAGTTAAAATGGGAAATGGACTGAATTTAAACAGAGCTTTTCTAGTCATCACAACCACTCAGCGGGATTTACAGAGCCACATTCAGCCAGTCACAGACTAGAAAGCAGGCAAAGAAGGCAACTTCAGGTTACGTGCCTCCAACCATGGAGGAGGTGGAATTAAACCCATAATTTTCTAATTGTAAGATGACTTCCTTACACACTGAGACACAGTTGCACCAATAGTGTAAAACGTTTGAAACTTGGGGGCCTAAGCTGCCGTTTATTGCTATAGGTCTCTAACAGCGATTTTGATCCTCCTCATCCTCCTAACAATGGGAGTTGGAGATAAAAAAAATTGTGTAATTTTATATATTTGGTAAGGAATCAGTTTTTAATTTAAAAATTAAAAAGTGATGCACTTTAAAAAAGTAAAAAACAATTAGAAAAAAAGGCTGCAGTTATAATTATTAGGTGTTCCAATATTTTTTTCAATGTTTATATAATAAATATTAGATGTTTGTTTAAGAAAAATGTATCTCAAATTAAAGGCTGGATTTTCTGACATACAGTAAAACATTAATTTGGTTTAAAGTTGACCTATTTTGTTTCCTTTTTAACATTTAGGATAGGTGTATGGCCTATACTAAACATGTTCGTTACAATTTTGCACAAAAACATTCTCAGATAATGAGATTTCACCTCTCCAGTTAGACCTATTTTGAGCTGCTTTCAAAATGAGCTGTTTCAGGGCTCTGTCACTTTTATGCAAATAAGCTGTAGCGGGCTGCGCCTCTCAACTCAGTGTTTACACTCGCACTTTATACATGTGGAAATGGCTGCAAACAGATGCACAGTGGTACAACAGTACATCTCTGACTCTGAGTCACACTCAGAAGCTGAAGAAGCGGAATCTCCTATAAAACCAGTAAAGATCAACAGTTTTTGAATGGTAAGTAGCCTATTCCTACAGGGCCGCCTCAAAGCTAGGGTCGGTGATTTTTCTGGAAGTTTCCCCAAGTCCCTTTTTGAATAACTGCGCACGCACAAGACCGTCTTACATGCTCTTTCGCTCTTCAGGGGGATCGCGTCTTAAAAATCTCCCAACTCCACTCTGGTCTTATTTCTTTCTACTGAGGCCTTCCTCTTCTTCTCATAAACCTGAATGCGGTTCGCTTCTTGCGACTCTCAGCCATGTTCAAAGTCTACGGTGAGAGCAGTGGAGCTACAATGAACGGCTAACCGCTAAGCTAGCCGCTAAGCAAGCTGCTAGGCTGGAAGAAACATTTTACCCAGTATTACAAAAAGTGTTTCTGAACAGGATTACCAACTATAGCTTTAAAAGAGTTCCAGAGCTATGTTGAAAGCCATGTTTTTGTAGTGTTAAACTATCCCGTTCTAGCTTCTGATATGCCTAGAAACATCTATCAGTGTTATGTTTTTATAAAGTGCCAGTTTGTGAAAGATACTTCTAAAAGGTTGGTTGGTTGTTTTAGGTCGGAAGAATCTGAGAAAACAATTAGATGCTAATAATGCTAACATCCCTTTACAAAGCAAATTGGCATCATGCTAAACATTAGTTGTCTGTGTCTCTTCAGCTGTAATTGTGCGGGAATTATTCGGCATGTTTTAATGCCAATATCAAGTTGCTTATGTGATCTATCCCAACAGTAATTACAACTTCAATGTAAGATGTGATTTAAAAGTTGTGTTAAAATTTTATATGTTGCAGTTGTAATTCGCTTGGGTTGCTGGGTGAGGGGTATTGCTCGCTAATTGTGATGTAAGAATTGGGAGATTTTTGAAACGGCTTGTCATCCCGACACCAACAAAACATTTACTTATTGGCAAAAAAACATGTATATTGTTCCTATATACAAATATATATATATATATATATATATATATATATATCCCAGAAAAAGAGGCAAAGTACTGCTGTTTATGTTATCTCATACATGTACTACATATGGTTCCACACTGCATCCGCTTTTTTCTTTTAAAGGCAATGTTAAACTGATAAAACATTGTGATTTGGCAGTTTTAAGAAGGGTGCACTGATTTGCTCTAAGTCCGGAGCTGGCTTTGGCACTTCAGCTTCCACTCTGAAGGTTTAGATCATCGCTGACGCTCATCTATTTCTGGATCAGCCTGTTTTCATGGGAAAACTAAAATGAAGCAACGACTTCTTCTTTTCCTCGTATTCAGCTGAGCTCACTCGTCAGTGGAAAACATAGAATCGTAAGAACACATTACACATTTGGCCTACCGTGTCTTCATTTGTAAATGAAGAAAATGTGCCCATGCAACAAACTTCACACTTGGCTGCGAACCCAAGGTCATGGTCTTGAGCCGGAAGACGGTAGAGAGCCTTCTCCGGGTCGGTGAGGATGTCCTGCCCCAAGTGGTGGAGTTTAAGTATCTTGTTCACGAATGAGGGAAAGATGGAGCAGGAGACCGATAGGCGGATTGGTGCTGCATCTGCTGTGAAGCAGGCACTGTACCAGTCTGTTGTGGTGAAGAGAGAGCTGAGACAAAAGGTGAAGCTCTCAATTTCGCGAATACAAGCGGCCGAAATTAGTTTTCTCCGTAGCGTGTCTGGGTTCTCCCTTAGAGATAGGGTGAGGAGCTCAGTCATCCAGAGGGGACTCGGAGTAGAGCCGCTGCTCCTCCACGTCGAGAGCAGCCAGTTGAGGTGGCTCGGACATCTGGTTAGGATGTCTCCTGGACGCCTCCCTGGTGAGGTGTTCAGGGCACGTCCCACCGGGAGGAGACCCAGAGGAAGACCCAGGAAACGCTGGCCTGGGAACGCCTTTAGTTCCTATGCTCCACTTATCTGGAACAAACTTCCAGAAAACTGTAAAAGTGCAGAAAGCCTGAGTTCTTTTAAATCAAGATTAAAAACACATTTGTTTAGGATTGCCTTTGACTGTTCTACTTAAACTGTTCTACTGAAACATCATTGGTTCAACTTTTTTAGTCCAACTGTTTTTAATGTTCTATTTTGTTTCTACATTTTATTCATACTTGCTTTTATTCTGTTTTATTTTCCTATATTTTAATCATGTAAAGCACTTTACATTGTCTCTGTACTGAATTGTGCTATATAAATAAATTTGCCTTGCCTTGCCTTGGGGTTCCCCCTGGAGGAGATGGATGGATGGATGGATGGATGGATGGATGGATGGATGGATGGATGGATGGATGGATGGATGGAAACAAAGTGCCTAATAACGTATTGGATCCTGCCAATTTCTGTCCAAATCACAGAGATGCCAATTTGCACTGGATTAGTATTATCAGAGGACCTTTGAGCTCAGCAAAATATAGTAGGTAATTTGCAGGGTAATTTTTTACTTTGCAAATTACTGACATGGCCGATTCACACAGGATTAGCAACACAGACAGTCTCCGCAATTATTGCAAATCTCATGTGATCCCTTAGTAAAGCTAATCCTGTCAAAATAGGACTTTTGAAGTAGTCTTTATGTGACCTGGATTTTCTTTTCTTAACTGCTGGTTCTTCACCTGGTTCTCTGACTCTGAGTTCACCACTCTCTCCAGCTTGTTGGCCTTGGGCGAAAGAAATTTATTTTTCATCCTTCTTCGTTATGGCGTCTCTCACCAGCTTCGATAAAGTTTTTTTTTGCTGATGCTTTTTTGAGTAGCCTTAAAGTTTTCACTTTGCATCGATCTTTAGTCTCTGTGGTCTGGTGGTCTGTCTTTTGTATTTTATGTTTCCCAAACTTGCATCTCTTGTCCTTGATGATGAAGTTTCAAGATGGTGGATTTCTATGAAGCGACAGACACCCTCTTGTGTACCATCGATGAACTGCATGTATGATTCTTGAGAGAAAGAAGAGTTTTAGGTGACTCATAAATTTTTTTTTACTGTGGTTCAGGAGCCCGACCTTGGGAATAAGTGCCTAATGCCATTGACTATAAGGTTCTTACTGCTGTCCAGAAAACGTGCTGCATAATCTGGACCTCATGGTATATATGAATATTTACTTTTTTCTACACATAATAGAACAAATGAGGACTTTTACTCCATTTATGATACATTATAATAGCGTTGTAAATCATATCTTATTGTGCAAAATCTGGACGTTAAAATATTGTTATTGTTACTCTGCCAATCGTTTTAACGGGCATTCATTTTTGTAATTACCAGATATTTCAACTTGTCCATCTTAGTCTTTCCTTGAGCAATGCAAGGTGACTGAAAAAGATGCTTCAACGGGTAAAAACAGTATCCTATGGTGTGAGTATTTGCAAAGCCAAGGCACCTCTTACGGCTTTGCTCGTAGACATTTCTCTCTCCCAAAATCTCCAGCATCTGTTTTCAGATCATTATCAGGATTCTGCAATTGGAAAAAGGCAACGTGGAAAAATGCAAGATGGAGCGTACATGAACGGTCATGTCAATGCCGTGTTTGCATGGGGGGAGCACAAACAGGCAGCCCTCTCTAATTCTTCTGTTCATAATACCATAAATGAAGCACAAAGAAAACAGCTTCAGGAGAACCAGACGTACAATAAAACTGTTGTTGAAATTGTTTTTCAACTGCAACACAAAACTTATCCTAAAAGGGTGACAACGAGATGGAAGAGGTCGATTAATAAAGGGAACCTTTTTGAAATGCTAGAAATGACTGCATGGCACCCAGTGGTGCAAAAAAAAAAAAAACACTAAAAGAGAAGGAAGTACGCAAAATAAATTCTTGGCATGCCCCTGGCTAATGTGGTCCGTGGAGACATTATTGAGGAAGTGAAGAAAAGTGAAGCTTTCTCTGATGAGACCAAAGACCTAAAAAAGAAGGAGCAGATCTCACCACTCCTTGGTTATGTCATGATCTCCAGTTGATTGGGTTTGGATTTTCTTGTGTGTGCGTTTTTTTAATTTTTCTTTGTTTGGTTCCTTACGTTGTGCTTTCTTAAGTTATTTCCTTTTGCTTATTCTTAGGTATTTCGGTTATTTTTATTTTTCTGTTTCTCTTCCCTTGTTTCTGACATTTTAGTTCATTTGTGGATTAGGTTCTTGGTTTATTTTATGTATATTTTATATTATCTCCCGTTTGACTCCTTATGTGTGTTTCCCTTCGGTTTCTGCTCATTGCACTTCTCTCCTCAGCTCCTCTGTCCTCACTGGTCTCAGCTGTTCCTCGTCTCCACTCCCGATCACCCTCACCTGTCTCTGCCTTGCTTTTCCCTACGCATTCCTCTGATTTAAACTGCCTTTCTTTCATTTACCCTTGGTGGTTTATATTACGCAGCTTCCGAGGAATTCTTGGTCCTGCAAAAACCTCACCATTCATGTTATTACTATAATGGATCGGTGTATGATCGGTGTATGACATTTTTCTTGGCTTTAAACATGCAACTAAGGACCTAAGGACGAAATAATCAACTTGGACTTGGGTACAGAGGCAGCCTTGTTGAACACGGTTATGATGGAGGATCGGTGATGAGTGGGCAGCATTCTGGGGTGGCAGCTATAATGAAAGCTGAAGCAAAGCATCCAAAAAGTCTTTGTTCAATGCAAGGCCCATTGCCTCAACCTGGTACTTGTTGATGCTGTGAAGTCCAGCAAGCTGACTGCCTTTATTCCTTGTTGCATACGATTTATATTTACATCTCTGGGTCCTTTGTTCACCAGGATTTGCTCGATTTATGGAGGTCAGCCAAGGGAGTTACAGAAGCTTAATGACACAAGATGGGCATGTAGCTATAGCCTGAAAAAGCCTTATGGATCGTCTACCAGCTGTGCTTCATGTTTTTCATGACAGTACTGTGGAAAATACCAGAGAAAAATCTGTCGATGCGATAGGTTTAATATATTTATGTCAGTCTTCTTGCAACTTTCCGAAGGCTACTTAGAAATACAAACAAGCTTTTGGACTTCATTCAACCGAGACCCCCTTCAGGAGTACAGCAGTGAATCCTTAGTTGATGCTCTGGGAAAAGATAGAACTGACGCTGCTACACAGTGTAAAATGCAGAAAAATAGAACTTTAAAAGTATCTTTGGGATTTGCCTATCTTCAATAGGCCAGCACACACACCAAACTAGGGATAAGGATACTTTTAGGGTAAGAATCTTCTCCATTATAGAATCTTAAATTGGAAAGATGGAAAAGATGTTTCTCCAAAGACAGCTATGACATCAGGAGAGAAGTACAAGCTCTGGATCCATAACCTTAACTTTTCTTCAAGAGGAACCAGTCTATCGCTTAACTTAAATCCTGCTCCTGGAGACGATGGTTCTAAAAGGACCCTCAGAGGGAACAGAGCTTTTAGTCTTTCTGCTCCCAGATTATGGAATAATCCTCCTTTAGATATAATTTGGGACCCTTTACTGTCCACTTTTAAAACTCTTTTAAAAACACGTTTTTATTCCTTGGCTGTTGGAATAAAAAGCATGTTTGTCGTATTATCGATGCTATTGTTGTTTTTAAGGGTCTGTTTTTATTGTGCTGTCCCTGTTTTATTTTTAAATGTTTCTTGTTTTGCATGTGCAGCACTTTGTTGTAGCTGGTTGTTTCGAAGTGCTTTATAAAAAAAATTAAGAAAGTAACAATAGTCACCATATCAGTTTTCAAGTGCTGCCATAAAGGTTTTTTTTATATAACTTCTGGACTTTGACTGGGCCATTTTAACACATGAGTAGGGTTTGATCTAATGCACTCGATTTCAGCTCTGGGTGTTTGCTTAAGGATCTCTGCTGGAAGGAGAACCTGCACCCATCTTCATCCTGTCCATCTTCCAGTTAACTTTGGCAAATTTCCACGTCCAATCTGAAGAAAGCCATCCCCATAGCATAACGCTGCCACCACCATGTGTCACTATGGGGTGGTGTGTTCAGAGAGAACAAATGGTATGTGGTACAGTCACCATTTATTATTTTGGTCTGATCTGACCAGACCACCTTGTCATGATTATCTGTTGTTTGCTAGTTTGCTTTCATTAGTTTGCCTCCTTATGGTACTTTCACCCCAAACGCGATCAAGGCAAATTTTTCATCTGGATCACCTGCCGTCAACATTTGGCCAGTTTCCCTCCAGCCTGCTTCACAGCATCATTAAATAAGAGGAACGTCTCTCTGGTTGCTGGTTCTTCCGTCTGTTCAACTCACCATGGCGGACAGGGATTTTACTGAGTGAGTCAGGGTGCTGTGTGTAATGTGGAAAGCCAAACGCCATCCTCCAGAGATATACCCGGTTTGGCGAGTATCAGTACCACCACCTGTAGCTGGGTCACTTCCAGGGGTACATCCGTCTTTCCAGTACCTAACTAATGGCGTTTCAGGTCAGTAAATCCATCATGGCTCTATAGAAATTTAGCCGAATTGTATACTTTCTAAATATGTAAAAAAAATGTTGTGCTTAAATAAATGGACGACCAACACCCTTAACGCGGGAGCAATTGGCCGAAAAGTTCAGCTTCGTTCTGTTCGCCCATTTTGTGCTGTTCACATGACTTGAAACACCCCATCCACATCACGGTCCATTAATTCACTCCTCAACGGGCCTTTAAATGGGATAATATGTAAAGGTCTCGCTCCATTCGTCTCGTTAGCGTTCAGTAGGTGAACGCACCCCTTATTCTTTCCCCCCCAGCTGTTTGGTGTTCTGTTAATTGTTACTCGCCTGATTTTCATCCAGTTGATCATTGCCCAGTTGTATTGAAGCTCCTAGTTTCCGTTTATCCATGGCGGGTTTCCCCCCGTTGTTCTTGATTCCTCCCTGGCTGCTGGTTTTCCCCTGTGCCTTGTAAGTTTCTCTATTTTCATGAAATCGCTTCTTCTCACGGTGGCTCTGACTCTGGATTGTACAACACTCACAATGTGCCTACACAATGTGCCTACAATAATACAATGATGCAGTAATAAAAATCAAAAAATAGTCTGCGGTATATCACGCTATAAACAAGCAGACAAATTCACACCATTTAATGGTGCAATGAGCACAGTGCAAGAGTACATTCCATTTCCGCTGTTGTTGTTGTTGTTATGTATGTGTCGGAGGTGGAAGTGATGTACAGGTGCACATCCATATATAAGTCCACAGTGTGATGAGTGCAGAGGATGGGAATGTGGTAATAAATAAGTATTACATATGGTGTTATGTACGTGAGGTAGGTGGATTTGGTACACTGTATATACAACATGACAATATGAACAGTAAAAATGAACAGCAAGTAAATCAATCAATCAGAGACTATAAGGAAAGGTTCTGGTGCAAATTTGAGATAAGTTCAACGTGGGGGAATCTAGAGCAGTGGTTTCCGACCACTATACATCTGTTATATGCGTCTCTGCTCCAGCACACCTGAATCACACGCAATCATTTGATTCAGGTGCGCTGGATTTGATTTGACCTCCTCGGCGGCCATCGAGAGTCGCAGAGGCCTCTTCACCACCAGTTTATTTAAGTCAGGTGTGTGGAGGCAGGGAAACACTTAAACCAGGCATGTCCAAAGTGCAGCCTGGGGACCATTTGTGGCCCCTGTACTGATTTTGGGTGCCCCCCCCCCCCCCTCCACAACCGCCTTTCTAGAAAGATTTGATCCACAAGCACAACTGCCCGATGCAGATGGAAACTCACAAACCCACAGTTTTCTCCGTGGTCTGGCTGTTAGCTCCCTGCTATCTATCCAAGGTCGAGCATGTTGTGTCATCTTTCCTCGGGCTTGGGTTGCTCTGTCCCGTAAGTTCATTTTTTATTTTTTATTTTTTGCAATCCTGGTGTCAAAATGTGTTTTCAGTGAAGAGAGAGACGAAGATGAGAGAAGTCTATCCTCCCTACCCGTGTTTACTTCCCTGAAGCTCACCTGGTATCCTGCATTGATGACATTTGTATCAAAAATGCTCCTTATGCCTTTTTTGTGTCTCACAAAGTCAGCACCCAGGATGTTGTGGTTGTATTCGACAGTTTATCATGCACGGATGGAGGTCTAAATCTGGCTTTAAAGGTGTGACAAGAGGCTTGTTTTCAGAAAAGTATACTTTAAAATTACTTATTTGGTAAGATAAAACAGGGAGGTAATTGGGATTGCTTTCTGTTTGATAAATTTTAAGGTTTTCTTACTTTAAGACTTGATGGTATTAGGTCTGTAAGAAGACTGGCTGATGAATCAGTGCAGCAGAAGGAAATCAGCACAGGAAGGGAGGGGACAACAGGAGAAACGGAGGCCTGACACATAATCGAAGCTGTCCTGATAGAAATGCAACAAAAGGGCCATGAGATATTTACCTCTGTTTTCTTCTCGCGTCGTCTTATCCAGGGTGGCAGCAGACTGTCTCAGATCTCATTGGGCAAAACATGGGTAGTCCAACACAAGAGAAACACCAAAAAAAAGCATCCAGAGGTGATGGGAGGGAATTTAAATCTTTACACAAAAAAGAAAACAGAAACCACAGTCTGAAACTCTACCTAATATTCTTGACTAATGGCTCAAATGAAAAGAAGCAAAGCACAGTCAGAAAGGAACCCCATCCCCTGGAGACCCTGGTTCATGTAACACACTGACACAAAAAAATCTCAAACAAAGCAGAAACAGCCCAGCTTGACACCTGCACGCCCACACACACACACTCTCCTGTACATTCTTCCTGAACCCATCGGTTATCAAGGGCGTCGGAGGCTGCACAAACATAGCGTGAAGCAACCACAGCCTGGGTGGAGCCGGCACCTCACAAACGAAACACCCATCATTTGGCAACAAGCTGGAGAAAATGATCCCTCTGCGGCCTCTGTTGCCATCAGCGCTCTTCTGCTTCTGCCCGGAGAATCGGACTGACTAATTGTGGTGTGAAACCTTTTGATACCTGCAGTCAACAAACACTGACCCCGGTCATTACTTAATCCTCCCTGACGGCCGGGAGCATGACAGAAATACAGAAGTAGCTTCTCAGCACTGTGCGGTGAGTGTGTGTGCATCGGCGAGTGTGTTCAGTTCTTGTTTCACACACTGTCGGTGGGAGTATGAGGAAGTGGATGTGACAGCACTGCTGGATGTCTCACAGTCTGTGTGCAGGTTCTGGCCGTCTATCTCCCCGGGTGATGGCTGCAGTCTGAGGAGGTCGAACGGTTTGGATTTTAGCAGCACTCACACACGGCAGACGTACGCTCTCTGGACGGTGGACGCCCGAGGAGGGGAGGCTCACAGGAACAATGGTAGAGTAGCCCGCTTTCATATCCTCTGAGCAGCTTTGACTTGTGTGAGCTCAGGTGTGTAACTTTGACATCCGCTAACAGATTTTATCTTCAAATCTACAGTTTAGTTTTGTGTGTGTGTTTTTTTTTTTTTAGTTTGATTCTCTGTTATGATTTGGCAGAAAAGGAGCTTTGATAGCTTTTGAAATTGACAAAACAATGAAAGTAACTTCATTTGAAGTAAGAGATTTCTTGTTTATGAGCTAAATGAGGGTTTCAGACAAGTTGAAGCTCCTCTTTACTTGATAAGAGCTGTGTTAGGGTGTTTGAATGTACTCTGAGAGAACTCTCTGAGATTCTTGCTCTTTACAGCAGCAGAGTGAGTTTCCTCTTTTTTTTATGGCAAGCCTTTTTATTGAGACTGAAGCCCAAAGCTGTAAAATGCAGGGACTGATTTGCTTTGTTCCATTATTTAAGGTTGAATTTTATATTCAATTTTATATTAATCATCAGTTTACACACAAAGAATTCATAAAACACAAACCTAAATGGAAGATGCAGTGTTGTGTTCAAAAGTAAGGGCCTAAATCCATCATAGTTCATTGAGAAAGCGCATGTTGATCTGTCGCATAGTTTTGAGTGATTTATTGCATTCTTTGGGCCATAAGCGCCGTAGGGTGCCTGTGCAGGAAGAGACCCCCGTGCAAGTACAAATGTTGGAGGGGTTTCACAAGAGGCAGTGCTGAGGTGAAAGAGGAGGAAGTGGACTTACAGGAGAGGCCGGTAGTTTCTGTCACAACACTTCCTGAAAACCGTCCCCGCACATCCAAAAAACTCACAGACTTATTTGGCCACGTCGCAACTCACAGACAAAGAGTCTTAAAGACCATCGAACAGAGTAACTCAGCATGTGCAGATGCATTATGTTTGTGCAGCCTGAAAGACTTTCAAACCAACCTTTCAAAATAAGAGTCACGGATGAGATGGTGACCTCCCTGCTAGTAATAATATGTGAGTTTAAAAAAAAATAATGATAATTACAGAAATAACCTCAAGAAGGTGAAAAGCCTTCCTTTGAGCAGCTGGTTCTACTTCTTTTTAAGTTCAGTTTTTAAGGAGATTAAACAGTAAGAGTTTGCTTGTCATTTTAAAATATGTTTGAGCATCTAAAACAAAATGTCCCTTTTCGTCTAAAATGTAGGTTTATGCTATGATTGAAAACTCTGGCTCACCACAACTCACTTTATTTCCAACTGCATAGCTTGGATGGCTGACAAAATTCAAAGAGGACTTTAATATCATGAGATTTTTGGGGTACCCAGTGCTGAAGGAGGTGGGTTCAGGCCCCATAAACACAATAACGCTAACATAGAGCTGGTTGTACTGAGAGAAACCAAACAGCAAGACAGGATTTCAGTCAAGACCATCTGAACGAGGAGGCAATCACGCTGCAAGATCAAGTGGGGCAGAATATAAGAAGGCAAGGCAAATTAGGCAAACAGGAAGTGACATTAACAATACAGAGCAGAAGTAAGTCAAGCTAAACAGGAGCGAAGCTAAAACTGGTATCCGAACACAATTGAGATCTCTATCCCTGCTTGATTGCTGCACAGCCTGTGGACTGCTGTGTTTCTTTACCCATGAAAGGTCATGAGTCTGGGGAGATTGCGCACAGTTAACCTAACATGCAGGTTTTAGGAGGAACCACACAGAAACACCCAGGCAGGGATTGGACAATCAACTCAAAGGCATCAATTCAACAACCAATGACTTAACACCGGATTGAATCATTTTCAGTTCAGTTCAGTTTATTGATGAAAGGCAAAGAACATTTATTTTTATTGACACACAGTGGAATCCAAAGTGCATCACACAAAATCAAAGGAGAAACATTCAAATAAAAGCTTTGGAAAACATTGCAGAAAACAAACAAACACTTTAATCACTCATCAGTAGTCTGGCCAGCGGTTCTTTAGTGAGACTCTGATCAAAAGCTACAGAGACCAACACTGTTTTCAGTCCTGATTCATGGGAACCATCAGTTTCTGAACAGCTCAGGTTTTCTGTGAGTGTTTTCCTCTGAGCTGAGGAGCATATAAACAAAATACTGCCTCACCTTGTTAAATTTTGGCCCTGGGAACTCTGAACACGCAGGTCTCTGAGGGCCTGTAGAGTCAAATCACAATAAAAGTTTCCCCTCAAGGCGTTTTAGAAGAAAAAGGGTCCAGCTTATATAGAGAAATATATAATTTGAAGAAGAAAAAAAACAAATCAAATGATGTCAAGATCACCTGCATAACAAATTATAACTTTACAGCATTTTGAAACTCATGGACACAAAGAAATTCCCTGCTAAGATGTCAAATTAGTTTTATGATGGAAAGGTTGAAAGTCTGTGAAAAGCTTTAAAATAAATGGATACATTTTTTTATGCAGTAAAATATTCTCACATTAGAAACCTGCAGAAAAATGCAACTTCTGTTTTGAGAACATTAACTGACGTTAAGACACAAATGTCTTCAAAAACAATACTACCACACCTACTGGTAACAATTCCTGTAAAATAAACATAATCGAAGCATCTCTAAATACGTTAATTGACATGTTTATGGACTTTCAGTTGGTTATCCATGAATTTCTGTGTCTGTGACGGATGAATATCATGTGACATAGAAGCCAGTGTCTCTTGCTGCTCTTTAAAGACAGGAGATGATAATCAAGAGAGACAGGTGTGTGTGGATCATCTGGAGTGCCCTTCAGCAAAGGCGATATCTTGGGGTTACAAAATCAAATCAAGCAACCAATTAATGCAGCCTGCTCGTCAAGCCATTCATTTGTTGGTTCACGATATATATTTTTAAATCCTACTACCACAAATGTAAATGTGTGGCGTTTACTCAAGACTCCTGGGACTCTAACTTGGGCTGTTGGCTTTGTGAAGAATATGATAAAGAGTCATCACAGATCCTCCACTATACTGTTAAGTATAGTGGAGGATCTGTGATGCTGTGGGTCCGTTTCTCTTAGAGTGCATGGCAGCGTGAACTCTTTTAAAACCAGGAAATGTTTAGTTTTCTTTGCCACAAGTGGCTTTTCTCCCCCTTAACAGCTTTAGGAGACTAATAAGCAAGAGTGGAGCTGAACTGAAATACACAGAGACTTCTAACCCAGGGGAATAACATTAAGACTGAACTGAGTGAAATGGCTACAAACGCAAACAGAGCACAAGCATAAACTAAGAAACACAAGGAATGAACTAATAAAGCACCATGATGAAAATGGAGACATAAAAGAAGCCCAAACTCCTGAGGATCATGACCGTGAAAAGCGTATCGAGCGCCGTGACCTCAGCTTAGGGTGCGGCTACTCTACCACTGAGCCACGCGACACCCCTACCAGAACATTCTAAATAAAAGTCTGGTGGCGTTTGCCAGAACGCAGAAAATGTCTCGATCATTGTGTCTTTCGGTAGAATAATCCACAACAAATGACCAGATGAACTATGAAATGCTTCACCAGATACAAAATGAAAAAGAGACCCTGTGGGTTGAGCTGAAGATAAAAGAAGATGAGAGAAATCTGGGGGGGGTGCAGAACAGTGGTGCCCAAGCAGGACCAGAGCTGCTATCCAGCAACTTTGGGAGGCACCCCTTCTCAACTCACCTGAATCAAATGGTTGAATTCCCTCCTCAGCAGGTGTTTCAGCTCTGCAGCCTGGTAAAAAGAAATCATTGATTTGATCTAGGTATGTAGCAGCGTTATATTTAGAAACCCCTCATCAAGAGGGATTCTGCTAAGATTCTTCTCTCCGTTTGGTCCAACCTTTGGAAATGTTACAGAAGAAGAAAAGTGGCCATTTAAGGAAAAGGGGGTTTGGGCAGAAATTGCACGGATGATTTTGTTTGGCATGAATTTTGAAGTTGGACCGTCACTACATCCCTGCAGATGACCGTTCATACTGAGCCTGGTTCTGCTGGAGGTTTTTCCTTCCCGTTAATGGGGAGTTTTTCTTCCCGCTGTCGCTTCATGCTTGCTCAGTATGAGGGATTGCTGCAAAGCCATGGACAATGCAGACGACTCTCCCTGTGGCTCTACGGTTCCCCAGGAGTGAATGTTGTCGGGACTTTGATGCAATCAACTGGTTCCCTTATATAGGAAATTTTTGACGAATCTGTATAATCTGACCCAATCTGTATGATATGATTGAATTTGACTTTGTAAAGTGCCTTGAGATGACATGTTTCATGAATTGGTGCTATATAAATAAAATTGAATTGAATTGCTCTCAGCTATCTTTGCAGGTGTGTTTTAGAGTCACAAAGGTAGAACTCTATTAAGAAAGTTTGGAAAGACTGACTATTAAATGTAAAAATGGCTAAAGAAGAGTTCAGATGACAACGCAAGTAAATGCCCAGACTAAGAAACAGTCGCACACTTAAACAGCTGTCAACAGAATCAGAATCAGACATCTGAACTGCTGTTCATGACAAGCACAAATGATTTAGCTTGCTCTCCTTCTATAGATGAAAACCCCATTTTTCAGTGGTTAACCATGTCTCTCTCTTTGGCACAGCTATTGGCTGAGCTTTTACTGCAACTGAATACACTCTCTTTCATTCTCTAGACTTGAAAGCTGGCTCAGAGTTAATCTGTTTAGCTGTATTTGTCCCTTAGATGAAGCCAATGTAGGCACTACTGTTACCATTACGTTTTAACTTTTCTGTCACATGGAGAAAGTATCCCTGGAACAGTGAATCTGTGCTATTTTTTTGTGCATATGCTCTGTCGTTTCAAACCCCCAGTCCTCGCACTGAGCCTGGTTCTGGTTCTGCTTGAGGTTTCTTCCCGTTAAAGGGGAGTTTTCCTCTCCACTGTCGCTAGGTGCATGCATGGTATGAAGTAGTGCTGCAAAGTCAAGTGTATGTCTTCCTTAAGTAGAAAACATTTTATCGAATTTGTCTCTATGATTCAATAGAGGTGACTTTGTAAAGTGCCTTGAGATGACACGTGTTGAGAATTAGTCCTAAATAAATAAGCTGAATTGAATTGATTAGCAGTCAGATGTGTAAATGGTCTGCTCCCCATCTTGGCACAGCCAAACTCTTTCATTGCAAATGCAAAGTACAAATGACAGCAACTGCTCTAATCTGCAATGTATTGTTTATTTTTCTGCTGTATCTTGACATGAGTTGATGGCACAGATGATCATAATTCACCCAGTAATGACTATCTGCAGGAAAAAACAGAGAACCGATTCAAAACTTGTCATTAAAATTACCAAAACAGTCGTCTGGTTCTCTCCAAATCATCGGCCAAGGGTGTGACCTTTTATCTAACACCGAATCTGGATAAAAGTTCTGATTCATTTCCACAGGTGCTCACTGAAACCTAAATGTTTTAACAGGTAGATCAAATATTTGACTGCCAAACAACTCATAGTGACGTGTGAACCCATAGCCTTTAAGGATGGCTTGAAGTGGGAGCTTTAAATAACGAGGGCTGTGTTCTTTATTGGACCTTATTAGATAGAAGCCGTTCTTGGGTGAGCCCCCTCTCAAAACTTGTCTTGTGCTTTGCAAAAATTATTTTCTTTAGATTGGATCCAAATTTTGAGTCTTTGAAAAAACAAGCAAACAAAAAAAGTGAAGTAGCCCTTTAATTTGGTACTGACATGGAAGCTGTTGATCAGAAAATAACTTCATAGTCATATTGTCTCACAGGGCTTACGTGGTGCAGAAGTCGCCCTGCAGAGAGAGCCTTATCGCTGTTTATTAGTAGCAATAATGTTGTCTATTTAAATGAGAAAGCTTTGTCATGATTTAGCCTACAAGCAGTAAAGCTTGGCTTCTCTGCAGAAGTTCAAAAGGATTCTTCACGTTACTTGTGATTTCCGCCTGAACAGCCCCGAATTGGTTTTTAACTTTAAAAATAAAACCCGAGCGACACTGTTTTCAGTGTTTCCTGTGTGCTGGGTTGCTATGTGTAAGAGCTTAATAAAGCAGACCGACTATGACTAAACTGCGCATGACATTTGAAGCAAGATGTCGACTTGTGTGTTTTATTCCAAATTAATTGAAAATCTTGTGTTTAAAAATTGAAAACATACCTTTTTTTTTTCTCCTCAAAACTTGTCTGAACTGCTCAATGAAAGTGGCTGTGACATATATTTTCTTAAAGTCTGGAAAACATAGGATTTAAGACAAAGAAATAACAAAATTATCTAAAAGGTAGGACATTATTAATATATAAAATTATTGGTTTTGTAATTCCCTGGAATATACATATTTATATACTGTCAAATGGATTTGGTCTTTTTGTTTTTTGCGAAACTCATTAGAATTATTTTCTATTATCGGCCAGGAGAGTAGCAACACGAAACACCACAGCGGTGAGCTCTGTTGCATGTAAATGTCAGTCAAAGACCACAGACCACATTTTGCCAGTGAGAAACCCTGCTAAACTTCACACATCAAACAGGCTGGCGCCTTTTAGGGAAAAGCAAAGATTTACCGACGCTGCACTTTCTCAGGAGGTGTCAACAGCAGCTGGATTAGTGGAGAGCTCCTCTGGTCGTCTGAAGGATTGCACAGTTAAAGCAGTGGCTTATGTTTTGAACAGTGTCCAGGTTAAAAGACCATGGCATCTGTAACCTGTTGCCTGGCAGCCAACCTCAGTTTCCTGTAAAAACAACCGCAGTGCGTTTTGCTTTCAAAAAAATGCCTCGTACGATGCTTAACAGGAATTTAAACTTCATCTTCATCATCAAATGATGGTCTCAGAGCTCATGGTGTTGGCTTTGTCCCACAGTTCTCACTCTCTTTAACAAATATACAGCATGTTGGGTAGATTCTTTCAGTGCAACTAAACGTTTTTCAAAGGTCACCGCTTAACTACTACCTTATGCTCTACTTTAATCTTCTCGTCTAGTTGCCTACTTCCTTTGATGTTGCTACAAAACATTTTTCGCCCACTTAAAGATCTTTTTTTCCCCCAAGTTTTTGCTTCTGTTTCAGATCACCGAATAAAGATGGCGTGAGTAAATTCAAAAAGCTGTTTTCAAACTTGTCCCTATATGAAAAAGTAATTCCTCTCCAGAAGGGTTAGGGTTAGGGGGTCACTCTTTTTCAACAAATAGTTTTTTTAATATATATATATATATATATATATATATATATATATATATATATTCAGCCACATCCGAGGCCCCTAATCGGATTCAAGTACAGACCTGGACGGGGTCGATCCAGATCCTGCGAGTTGTAATTGTTGAGCCATTTGTGGTTGGACCTGCTGGTTTGCTTCAGAGCGGCCCAGCTCCTGCAGCCCCAGATCATCACACTACCACCGCCATCATCTGTGACTGTGGATAGGGCGTTTTTTTTTCTGAAGCCCTGGCTGCTGTTATAACAGGGCACACACCTTCAAGCAGAGTTCTAATTTTATGTTGTTTTATGGATGAATCACAAACACAGACTAAATGAAGCAAAGAAAGTCTGCCACAGGCTCTTCTGACTTTCATTTGTCTCCTGGATGAGTCGCTGATTTGGTCTTGGAGTAACTTTGGCAGGACAGCCACTCGTGGGAACGTTCCTCGTTTCTCCACTGTGGTTCACTGGAGTCCCAAAGAAATGGCTTTGGAAACCTTTCCTGACAGAAAGATGCCCGTGACTTTCCTTCTCATCTTTTTTTTTATTTTGTTGTTTTTAGATCAGGGATCCTTTTTTATTCTGTGTTCTCGTTTTTCAGTATTTTCCTAATTGTTCTTTATGTTCAACAATTCTTGCCATATACTATTGTTAGTTTTTGCCATTAGGGTTTGCCATATTAGCTCTTGTTCTCTGTTATCAGGTTTTTTTTATCTAGCTTCCTTATTTTCTTGTGTATTTCTTCGTATAGCTATTTGGGTTGTGTCATTGTTTTCTTGTTAATTTATTCTGTACAATTGAATAGGTTCTGTTATACACATTGATTCCTGGATCAATGTGTGCTTCTGTGCTTTTTTGTTTCTCTTTTTGTGTCTTCTCTAACCCCCAGTCGATTGAAGCAGATGGTCATTCACACTGAGCCTAGTTCTGGTTCTGCTGGAGGTTTTCCTTCCTACTAAAGGGGAGTTTTCCTCTCCACTTTCACTTCATGCTTGCTCAGTATGAGGGATTGCTGCAAAGCCATCAACAATGCAGACGACTGTCCACTGTGGCTCTACGCTCTTTCAGGAGGAGTGAATGCTGCTTGGAGAGACTTGATGCAATCTGCTGGGTTTCCTTAGAGAGGAAACTTTCTGACCAATCTGTATGATTTGATTGAATTTTACTTTGGAAAGTGCCTTGAGTTGGTGCTATATAAATAAAATTGAATTGAGTTGAAAAACTTAGTTTCTTCCTTGCATTCCTCCCTGTCTGCACCGGTTTATCATTCTCCGTCATCTATAGCCACTAGTTAATCCTATTCACTTGTGTCTCTCTATTTTGCCCATGGCTTGCACCTGTTTTGCCATTATTTAAATCTTCCGTTAACCTTTGTTTGTCACTGGGCTCTTCGGTTTGCTTCCTGCCGCCACGCCTGATTTCTGCTTTGTAAATGTATCATAATGTCTTCATTAAATCCCTCAAATAACCAGGCAGCTTGTGCGTCTGCATCTTGGTCCAGAATACCAAACTGTGACAATCAGGGCATGTTATGCATCTTTTTATTTTAGGTCTTTTAGCCTATTTCGTCTTGTAAGACATGTTCTCTCTCAGTGAATTTATAGCGCTGGCAGTAATTGCCCTGGTGTGGTGTAAAACTGAACCACAAAAGTGTGCTTAATTGCAGTTCATGACTTAGCAAAGAGGGGTAAATTATATTTCTACATAGGACCAAGTTTTTTCTCCGAATAAAGGAAGTCATCATCTACAAACTCCTTTATGTATTTACAGAGATTATCCTTTGCTGATCTTATTTCTTGATCTGAAACATTTAATTGAGATTGATTTTTAAAGTTTTAGCTTAACAGAAAAGGCACTAAATGGGTTTCTAATTTACCGCCTGCAGTCTTAAGCACCGTTTGGTTCCTAATCTAATAATCAGTTGTTCATAACAGTACCAAGGACTTTTGTAATTATAAACGGAGAAACAAACTGCCTTGACGCATCAGACTCTCGTTCGCATCTTAAAACTCTTTACTCAATACTTTTTACTTCAGGTTTATTTGTTTTTCTTTTATGTCTGTTTTATTTTACTTATTTATTTGTTTTTGTGTCATCGTTCCACTTAAATTACAGCAGTTAATGAAACCCCTGGCAAATTTAGGTTTAAAGTAATCTCAACATTTTACCAGCACGTTTCAAACTAGGGGCCCCTAAAGGGACATTGAACGGAAAAAATAAACTTTCCTGTGTGGACCAGATAATTTTGGCACCAGAAAATCTCCGGTCCATGCAAAGTCCCCCCCCTCCCCCTTTAATGTCCCTTTAGGGGCTCAGTATCAAACAGCTGGTGTAGCGATAGATTATGGTGATGTCAAGGATGCCCTCCAGAATCATGTCTTGGTTTTTTTATTATTTGATTACCTAAAGCCTGAAAGCTCAATTTTAGGCATTTTTAGGTTTTAACACAGATTCTGCAAAAACTAAAATAAGAGTTTAAGAATTTGTGAAGTTCTCAAATACGACCACAAAGGTCATATTAATTTGGCAACATGTTATTATATCCTATAAAATAAAGAAATTTAGTTCATGTGTTTATGGAGGATTCTATTTAATCGATGAGGGCTAGATGCAACATATTTAGTTTTCATACTTTTCGTGAAGCCATTTGTAATCTGGGTATATGGTTTAAAATCCCAGACCCAGATGCCAAAGGAAGAGATACGATACAGATTACATTTCTTTGTGTTTACCTGTGTTTCAGGCGAAGTACCACTGGCAGAGTCAGAATGTCAAGCAAAGCGGAGTGGACGACATGGTCCTGCTCTCCAAGATCACAGAAGACGCCATCGTGGAAAACCTCAAGAAGAGATACATGGACGACTACATTTTTGTATCCTACAAGCAGCTAGACAATTATTATGTTTTGACTCTCATTGAAGTGTCGCGCCGCCCGAAGCTGCAAGGCGTTTGAGGGTAAACGAGTTTACATTTTAAAGACAGGAGATGGGTTATTCGGAGGAAAAAGGGTTTCATTGGAAAACTAATTCTGATCGCATGCATCATTCTCATCCTGCTCTCACACATAAACAGCCCAACAGTTAAGCAAACATATATGGTCATGAAAACAAGACATTCACTCTTCCTCCTTTCTGTCAGCAGCATGAGACAGAGGCTCACTTCCGTTTTCCCAAAGCACAGCTTAGCTTTATTCTAACACCTAAAATGTAACCAAAAGAGATTTTCAAATGCAAGAAGAGCTAAAATATGTCCTAAATAAAAAGTAGACAATTATTTTAAGACATATTTATATGAGTAGGTAAAGGCGTTTAGATTTTTGTTCGTTGTCCTAGACATGGGTTTAAAACATTTCCAAAAAACAGCTGAAGGCATGTTGTAACTACATCATGTAAGCCAAGCGTCATGCAGGTCTGCAAGTTTGGATTTTTTTTCTTGTCCTGTGCTTGACTAACAGTTGTGAAAGCAACCCAACTGTTTCCTCAAAGTCTAAAAAGCTTTTGCCTTAAGAGTAAAAATCCTCTTTTTTTTCTTAGTTTGGTGCCACTCGTCATCTAAATATGCAGCTTAATTAAAGTTTGGGGACCAAAGTTGCAGTTTAGCACATTTAAAGTGTATAAAAACATACCTAGAGCCTCTAGCACCTCACTAAAAGCCTCCATGTTTCACTTCCTACAAAAGCAATTACTGGCATCACTCTGCAGACAAATAAAGAGTTTGTGTATATCAGATTATCTTTCAGCTATTCTTTGACGTCTGGACTTTTCTAGCTATCAGGAAGCGTTCAGGGTGTAATGGCATGCTATAGTCAGAGCTGTAAGTTTTCAGGAAACACTGAGGTCACGTAAAAATGACGGCATGACTTCATGGTTTCCCCCCGCCTACAGGCGAGCATCCGTGGGTCGCGACACCCGTCAGTCGACCAAAGTGGTGCTGGATTAAATTAATATTTTTACAGTAAAATAACACCCGTTTGATATTTATTGCACACCACCTTTATTCCTGGTTGAGATTCAAATCAAATGCAATGAAATCTTAAATATCTATTTAAAGTTTTCAGTGAAAAGTCAAAAACAAAACAAGAATAACAGCAACATAGGAGGACAAAAAAATATATTGGTATGTAATTTTTATATATTATATATCTATTATTATTTTTATAGTATATCTGGTATTATTACGTTTGATGGGTGTTGAGTGTTCATAAATGTATACATTTTAAATCATTTTCCTTCTGATCATTGAGTGTTTAAGTTCAAATTTCTTTTAAATGCAGGAAAAAGCTAACAGCACGTTATTGGGGGTTTTTTGGCACAAAAGAGTTAAATATGCTGACATTCATCACAGAAATACATCAAACTGCTGCTGGAATCCTTTTCAATTGTATTATTTAGAATTTACAGATATCCTATTTCCCCCTGTGAACAAAATTGATGGTAATCTTATTAGAAAAACTATTAAACTTGAGTTTGACTTGGCTGTGATTGCCTACAGGAAAAACGTCATGTCAAAGCCTCGCTGCAAACTGAAAGAAGCTCATGTATTTTTGACTGCGTGGCTTTATGGCGGTGGTCTGTTCAGCTGGTGCATGTTGCAGACATGGGTTCTGATATTAATCAGACATACACTGCAGATGCATTTGTGAGAAATTTGCTTTGTAAACCTCAAAGTATTTGCTGATAAGTTAGACGTACATTGTTGTTTAAAGCCATTACAAAAGGTGCTAAATAATTTGTATTTTTCTCTTTTTCTTTTATTTGCCACAACAGTATGATTACATGCAAGTTAAAGGTAAATCATTTGCATGTCAATTCCTTTTCCCAGATGTTACAATGTATTTCTGAGCATTAAAATTGGACAAATTATCTTTTACAGCATCTTTTCTGTTAGAGTGGGAAACTGAGAATCAAAATCATTTTCCATGGGGTTGTGAGTAGGTACAAGAAGAAGTGGGAGGGTTAAATATTACTTTATAAATAAATCATTTCTCTCAGCCTTTACACGGTGTGCTTGCTTGAACACTATTTTTATTCTAATTCACTTGCATGTGAATTAGAATGAAAAGCTGAAACATTGTGGTATGTCTAGGATTTTGTTCAAAATGACAAGACGAATTAAAGGTATACTTCATTTTTTTTTGTATAGGATCATGATGTAGTTTGCTCTTGCATAGATTGATACAGTCCAGCACCAAGAAGGCTTTAACCAAGTAAACAGTATGATAACCATGTGACACATAACCGTATTTTGCAACTTTCCTTGACCCACCTCTTGAGTCGTACATCGGCTCCGTATTGATTTCAGTGAACCCCTTCAAACAAATGCCCTATTTCACCGACAGAGAGATCGAACTCTACCAAGGGGCCGTGAGTAAAAGAACCCATCAGATGAACTTCTGCAAACTTGTGTAAAATGTGGTGAAGAGGCTTTTCCTGCCACCTTTCACCCAGTATCTGTCTCTCTGCAGGCCCAGTATGAAAACCCCCCACACATCTACGCCTTGACAGATAACATGTACAGAAACATGATGATTGACGGGGAGAATCAGTGTGTCATTATCAGGTGAAAATGCATTTTTCCCTACTGCAATTTTATTTTCTGTGGTAATCACTTACTGTTATTATTAGTATTATTATTATTATATGTTATTGTAAGTAAAATGTAACTTGTATACCAGATTTGAAGACATAAAATTGTAAAGTGTGGTACAATCCCACATTCCAACCATAAAATCATAAAATGCTGAAAGCTAATTCAAATAGTCGGTGGTTTAGCTGCTTTTTGAAGAGCCCAATTGAGTCCAGAGATCTGAAGCTCAAAAGAAGGGAGATGCAGAGTCGTCGGGCTGTCACTGAAAAAGCTTTCACGTTGCGTATAAAGTCCTGAACAGCCAGCGTGCCCTGATATCTTTGACCCTCAGGGACATGCAGTATGAATGTGCTACACCATGCAGAGCTCCGTAGGTTAAAGCCAGGCTCTAATACTGAGCTTTATGGTGGAAAGAAAGCCAGTAAGACAGACACGATGCGAAGCAACAAATAAAAACGTACTAATCTAGTAGATCAGCCAACTGCAGCTGCTCCAAAGCAGTTTTGTTCAGGCGGGTGAGTAGTGAATTTAGAGAGCCAAGCCTAGATGACATGAAAGTACAACTGTAATGATTTCCAGGTTAGACTTTGACACAATGAAGCTCAGCTTTGCAACGTGACATAAATGTCAGGAAGAAGAACAAACCAGCAGCTTGACATAAACATCAAAAGTACGATTCTGATCAAAATATACTTCAATGTTCCTGATTGTAGATGTAGATGAGCTGGCTGAGGAACCAAAGGGATATTGTTGTCTGGAGTAAGGCTGGATGATAATTCAATAACAATACGTATTGATTGATAGATGTATATCGATGATAAAAAAAAAGGTCAATAAAAAGTTCAATAGAATAACAGATATCCTTCCTTTTGCATTCTAGGCATTTAGGTTAATATTACACTGATTACATCCTCCCAACCAATCACAACACAGACCCAGGAACGCTCCGTCACCAAGCTCCTCCCCCTTTAAAGAGTTCAGCATGCGTTCTTCTTTTCTTTTTTAAAAACTTGCAGTTTGGGTAAAAAGTTGGTTAAATAAACGGTTGAGTTTGAATTCAGTGTTTGTGTGTTCTGTATCTAAAAATAGGTCAATAAGCAACAGCAGGAAATTATCAGGGTTGCACTTAAAATATATGTTTTGAATTTTGATATCGATCATCAATATGATTTCTATTTTATCGATATGCTTTTTTTTCTATATCGTACAGCCCTAGTCTGGAGCACACTGATTTTAGTATTTTTTTTTTCCATTAAACTAAAGAAAAATCTATCATACATTTTTTTTATGTTGTTCAAAAACACATTTAAAACCTGCAACCTCAGAACCTGATGAGGCTTAAAGAAATGTGTTAAATATTGTCTGCAGGGCAGTAATAGTAAATGCCAGTAATACGCACAAAATTGCCAAAGAGACGGTGCATACAGTGGAAACAATTGGCCGATGCACGGCATACATCATAGTGGAGTGGGATAATATGTGATCATGGTTGTTGAAATAGCTACAGAAAAGGAATGGCCAGATGGATATGGAAACTACTATTTCAGAGCAAATCCTGATGCCAATCCTCATTTCTTCATGAAAATATCATTCAAGGCTCAAATTGTTTAAAAGCCCCGTTTTTCCTCTTTGTTGTGGTAGCGGCGAGAGCGGCGCTGGAAAGACAGTGGCTGCCAAGTACATCATGGGTTACATTTCCAAAGTGTCTGGAGGTGGATCAAAAGTGCAGGTAGACGCCGAGAGGAGCAGCATTCATTTTACTTTTGTTTCAGAATAACTCAAATTTAATCGTTCCTGACGGACCTGTCTTTACCTGTCCCCCTCTTGTGTTTTTCGCAGCATGTAAAAGACATCATCCTACAGTCCAATCCTCTGCTGGAAGCATTTGGTAATGCCAAGACCGTCCGCAACAACAACTCTAGCCGTTTTGTAAGTACGCTTTTTGCTCAAACGGCGCCGTCTGACACAAGACGGGCTGTGCCAAGAAGCCACGTCCATTTCCTCACATTGTTGATCATGTAGAGATTGGTTTTAAATCATCATGATTTATATTTCAAAATTCTTAAACACCTGAACTTTTTATGTGACACAAAAGTTTTTAAATCAGTTTTGCGCAACCATTGTCTAGAAGTAGAAGTCCAAAACAACACAAGTAATGCTGGTTCGGTTAGCTTCAGCTGTGGTATAAATAGAGCATCAGTGGTTTGAACACAAATGTTTGCGCAACCTCTAGCCTTCCTTTAAATATATCACGCTAAATCCTGATCGATCTTGACTAAACGTTTTATGTCTATGAATGGGAATTTAGTGTGGCTGTAAATACCTTTGCTACCTGAAATAAAAACCGAGACAACTAAAACAGCGACACATCTATGAACGACTGAGAGAGCGTTTGCTTGTTGGGTTACAAAATACTTTAAAATATTGTGTCATTCGTTTACGCTCGAACACAGAGTCACACGAAAAGCATTTGACTTGAGTCACTTCTTTCTCACCACTCTGGTCCTAAAGCTCTAATTTCACACTTATACACCACATTAACTTCCACATGTGCAGCTTTAGTATCAGCTAAGCATGTGAAATTTCCTGTAAGCCTCTGTGAAGAATCGTAGATCCTGTTCATGGGTCACTGCAGTTTGTTGCATGCACATGGTGTTGTCTAATAATAATAATAATAAAAAAAAAAAGCCCAGACTTCCACATTGCTTGACGGGACGTCGGATCAAATTCAGACTGATGTGGAACAAACGTAGGAGCAATAAGGCTGACGGAAATGTTTAACTAGACACTGATTTTGTGTTTACCAGGGGAAATACTTCGAGATTCAGTTCAGCAGAGGCGGAGAGCCAGATGGTGGCAAAATCTCTAACTTCCTGCTGGAGAAGTCGAGGGTGGTGAGCCAGAATGAGAGCGAGAGGAACTTCCACATTTACTACCAGGTCAGAGCTGCTGTTCATAAATCCACTAAGTGTTACTTGTGCTACAAAACACAAGTTAAATGTTTGACCATCTACCTGCACTGTGGTCTCCCAGTTGATAGAGGGCGCCAACGCACAGCAGAAAGAAGGCTTGGGCCTCATGACTCCAGACTACTACTACTACCTCAACCAGTCTGGGACCTACAAGGTTGATGGGACCAACGACAGCAAAGACTTCTCTGAGACTATGGTAGGAAAACTACTAACATGCAGTCCTCTGGCAAAGTATACCCCCCCTTTACAGATTTTATCTTTTTGGCTTTTTTTGACTCACCTAAATGTTGCAGATCATCAAATAAATTTTTCTACAAGATGACCCGAGTAGGTATAATAAGCAGCAAATTGTGGTTTTATTTAATGAGAGGGGAAAACTGTGTAAAACCAACTGGGCTGAATGTCAGAAGGTTATCGCCCCCTGTTGTTAAATTATTAATCAACCATTTCTGTGAGTGTTGAGCTTTATTCCCTGAGCTCTACCATCAAAAAATTGTTGAAGTACAACTTGTCTGATGACAAAACGGAAGCCAACACATTTAAAAGTCAACACATGATGCCCAAAGCTAAAGAAATTCAAGAGCAGGGTGAGAAACAAAGATCCTGACATCCGCCAGTCTGGAAAAGAGCTGCAAAAACGATTCTGAAGCTTTGGGATCAACAGATCACTTTAAATTCAATTCAATTCAATTTTATTTATATAGCGCCAATTCATGATACATGTCATCTTAAGGCACTTTCCAAGGTCAAATTCAGTCAGATTATACAGATTGGTCAAAAAAATTTCCTATCTAAGGGAACCCAGTTGATTGGATCAAAGTCTTGACAAGCAGCATTCACTCCTGAAGAAGCGTAGAGCCACAGGGAGAGCTTTAAGAGCAGAATTACAGAACACCATAACTATGGAGCAGGACAGTGTGTCTCTGCTCTGTCTTCTCTAATCCCGTCGGTTGAGGCAGATGGCCGTTCACACTGAGCCTGGTTCTGCTGGAGGTTTTTTCTGTTAAAGGGGAGTTTTCCTCTCCACTGTCGCTACATGCATGCTCAGTATGAGGGATTGCTGCAAGGTTAATTACGCAACGCAAGCGACTGTCCATTTGTGTTGTGTGGCTACAAGAAATTAGAAAAGAGCATGGTGGTTCAGCAATAATTTCTTCATATTTTTGCGTGCTGTCCATGCACACACACATACAGTTTTCCTAAAGGTCTGGAAAAGTGTTCTTTAAAACTTCCGAGTCATTCCAGTGTCTTAAACTACCCTGCTCGCAACTGGGGCTGGAGCTTAAGACCCTTGAAAAACAACACAGCGTCTTACATGTGCTGTACCGTAAAGACATAGACTGTCAGCTGAATCAGTTAACTAAAATAAATGCACTCAGGTGAAGATTAGCTTCAGGTTAAGTGTCTGTCAGTCTTATACTGGGAGACTAAAATGTCCTTGCAGTAAATATAACTTCAATTTTTGCAATTAGTATTTGAAACACAGTTAACATTTGAAACTCAGCAGGAATTTGTGGACTTGGAGATTTTTGGCCTTCATTTGTACTGTTTAAGTTGCATTGTGTGTGTGTTTTGTTTTGAGTGTAAGTAACTCTAAGAAGGCTTTTGAAGACACGTTGCTCCCTCTACACATGATTTTTTTATCTCCAGATATTGATGGTCCACTTTTTATGTTTTTTTTTTTTAGGTTTCCCAGTAAATATCTGCATTAAGACCAGAAAATAGCCTTTTTATTAGGTACACATTGTTTCTGAAAAGTTTGACCCCCTTTGCTTTTAGAATGGCCTTGATTCTCTCTTCCAGTTTCTTTGGTTGCCACAAGTGTTTCTCAAAACTGCTGTTGTCGACTTAAGCCAGTCGGCTCGCACTCCTTTTACCTCTGGCATCAATGAGCCATTTCTGTCCTCACAACTGTCTCTCAGGTAAACATTATCTGTTTACCTGAGAGATGGTGGGGGTGTCAAAATCCAAGAACATCAGCATGCCTGTCTGGCACCAAAAGCAATCGCCTCATTCTCCTAAATCATAGAATTCACTGAAGTCAGTTAGTCCCTCTTTTTATTCCTCCTTGTGGAAGTGTCATGCCCAAATAACATACCAATAGAGGAGTGAATAAAAAGTTAGCACACAGTTCTAGTTGCTTCAGGTAGAAACCACTGATCAGGCCTGAAACCTGGGAGTAGTGATGGACTCAGACCTGAACCTCCAAAAGCATCTAAAGACAATTACAAGATCGGCTTTCTATCACCTGAAGAACATTTCCAGGATCAAAGGACTGATGTCTCAGCAGGATCTGGAAAACTAATCTATGCGTTTATTTTTAGTCGAATTGATTACTGCAACGGTGTTTTTACAGGTCTGCCTAAAAAGTGGATCAGACAGCTGCAGCTGATCCAGAACGCTGCTGCCCGCGTCCTCACTAAGACTAAGAAAGTAGAGAACATCACCCCAGTTCTAAAGTCCTTACACTGGCTCCCTGTATCTCAGAGAATAGACTTTAATATACTTCTGTTAGTCTATAAATCCCTGAATGGCTTAGCACCTAAATACATCACAGACTTGTTATCAGTGCATCAACCCTCCAGAACACTCAGGTCTTCTGGCTCCAGCCTGCTCTGCAGAACCAGAACCAAACACAGAAAAGCATTTAGGTCCAATGCTCCACTGATCTGGAACAAACTTCCAGAAAACTGTAAAAGTGCTGAAAGCCTGAGTTCCTTAAAATCAAGATTAAAAACAATTTTTTTTAGGACTGCATTCGACTGTTGTAGTTGAACTGTTTTACTGAAACATCATTAGTTCAACTAGTCTGACAGTTTGACTAGTTCAACCAGTCAAACTGTTTTTAATGTTTGCTTTTAGTTTCTATTTTCCCATGATTTATTTTGTTAAAAATGTTTCTAAATTTTATTCCTACTTGTTATTTTGTTTTTATTTTCCTATATTTTGATCATGTAAAGCACTTTGCGTTGTCTTCGTACTGAAATGTGCTTTACAAAAACATTTGCCTTGCCTTATAAAACTATGGTTCCAGGAGAAACAATATACAGGCAACATAAAATTAGTAAAATAGTTCTATCAGGATATTTTGCCATACAACTGATATTGGGGGAAAAAAAAAAACATCGGTCGACGTCTATACGTGACACTTTAGGATGTTTATTTCAAGAAGGACTGTAATTTAGCATGTGCAGCAGAATAAAAGAACAATCTAGAATCTGCCTCCATGACTGAGCTGTTTCTCGTCTGCAGGAAGCCATGCAGGTCATCGGCATCCCTGGAGACATCCAGGCTCAGGTGCTGCAAATCACTGCAGGTATCCTCCATCTGGGCAACATCAGCTTCATAGAGGCAGGAAACCAGAGCGAGGTGGAAAGCACGGACTGTGAGTATGACACACAAACGGACACGCCCCCTAACCTGGTGCAATAACGTGACTGCACACAGCAATTATGCTCCTCAGAGGGTTATGCGTTAATTAGAGCTCACCATGACAAAAGCAGCCGTTTGGCTGAATCGCACTTAATTGTTAAAATGTGTGCACAGCTGACTTGTTTATCTTCTCCCTTATGTCGTGTTGCCCGGGGATTTTCTTCTCATTAGACAACAACTGCTTTGTGTGAAGTAGTTCTTACCATCAGGCTTATCATTGAAGCACAAATATATTTATTTAACATCTTTTTCTTTTTTTTTAATAACTGATGTGATCATGGTTCATTTTGTCTGCAACAGTGCTTGCCTTCCCTGCCTACCTGCTGGGAATCGACCCCACAAGGCTTCAGGACAAGCTGACCAGTCGGAAAATGGACTCCAAGTGGGGCGGGAAGTCTGAGTCCATTAACGTGACCCTCAACCAGGAGCAGGCCACTTACACGCGCGACGCCCTGGCCAAAGCCCTTTACGCGCGTCTCTTTGACTACCTTGTCGAGGTTAACATTTCTTGCAGCGCATTTACAGTCTAAATTAAACACATTTTGTTCAGCAGAGGTAAGTTTTATGCCCTTCTGCCTCTCCGTCTGCTCTAGGCCATAAATAAAGCCATCCAGAAACCTTACGAAGAGTTCAGCATCGGCGTACTCGACATTTATGGCTTTGAGATATTTCAGGTCAGTGTTTCAGTTCACAGATGTATAACATGTATATACAGGTAATAAAATATAAACCGACTTTTTTTTAAATTGGCACTGGAAAGCAGGGTTTATTTGGCAGTCGTTTAACATGGATTGTATGTTATTTTTCTCTGCAGAAAAATGGGTTTGAGCAATTTTGTATAAACTTTGTCAATGAGAAACTGCAGCAGATCTTTATTGAACTCACGTTAAAGGCCGAGCAGGTAAATATGTTCCTTTTTTTTGGTCATTTTGAATGTCTGTTTATGCATTCACACTCCTACAAGTTCGTTCTTTATTAAGAATATTTTCTTTTAATTTGTTTAATCAGGAAGAGTATGTTCAGGAAGGCATTAAATGGACCCCCATTGAGTACTTTAACAACAAGATTGTGTGTGACCTCATTGAAAATAAACTGGTAAGCTCTGAATCTTTTCATAAATACATAATTTATTGGCATCCATCAGAAAAGTGTGTAAACATCCTTGAAACAAATTCATGTTTTTTATTTTTTTTTAATCCAACCTTGTGGTTTTGCACAATAGGAAAAAAAACAATATCTGCTAAGAAAAACAAAAACCCCTGGTTCCACTATTAGTGTTACCCCTAAAATCTGTGTAACCGAAGCAATTTTGGAAATTATATTTTATATGTTTAAGTTGATCACAGGGTTAAGCAATAATTAATTAGTAGTCCATAACTTGACATAACACAGAGGCTCATTTTTGTTCATGTTTTATTTGAATATTTATACACATGTACATGTATTTATTTACATTTATCGTTCTGACCTCAGTAGATGAGAGCAAAAACATCCAATCAAACCAGCTACTTTGTCATTATGTTGGTTGAATTAGAAATACAGCCAAATTGTTTTTTCCTGTAAGTGAGGGAAGAGTGTGACTGACCGGCAGTGTGAAAATAGTTTTTGGTTGCAGGGTAGCACAAGTAAAACAAGCTGTTAGCAGGTTAATTATTCAGGTCCTCACTTATAGGTGTCAGAATGAGCTTTACAGGCCAAACTTATGTGCACACAAGCAAAGAATTGTGTAATGAACTCTACATTAGAGAGCCCGATATTCAAGTTAGACACAGAGTTGCACTTTAAAGGTTTAGGTAAAACAATCAAACAAAAACAGATGTGGTGAGAAAAATGTCCAGAATAGAGCAGGCTGCTCACAGCAGGAAATGACAGGCAGGAGAAAGCAGACAATAACTAGGCTGGAATCATGGTCAAAAACAGCCCAAGGTCATGTCCAGAACCAGAGAGCAGACGAGGTGTCCGGCACCGGCACGCAGGCACACAGGGACGCAGGCAGGCAGGCAGGCAGGCAGGCAGGCAGGCAGGCAATGCTGGAAGGCGGACTCACATGACGGCTTTCTGACAATCTGGCAGTGAGTGACTGTGGGAGGCAGGAATAAATAAGCAGAGTCCCAGGTGAGAGGACTTGAACCTAATTAACAGCAGCAGGTGAATTGAATGAGGTTAATTGGCTGGTGCTATGACAGAGGGTGCAGAGTGAAATAAGCATGAATGGAGCTGAATAGAAATACAAGGATATAATCTGACCGAGAACATAAACACAAGACTCCAAGTACAAAGGAATGTAAGAATTAACTAGAAGGCAAAATTAATGCAGTAATGAGGAAAAATCTAAGCCATGAAGAAGTGAACGTTATGCCAAAACCTTGACGGCAAAACTAGTAACTGAAGTATGGCAAAACCTGTAGAACATAAAATGACAAGAAAAACATGAATCTAAATCAAAACCACAACCAGACACCTCCAAATCATTACAGATATGTACTTTGGTTCACATTTGCCAAATAGAAACGTAGCACAACATGTTTAGAAATCAGTTTTTCGTCAATTATTTCTTTGTTGTAACAATGCTTCTTGCCTATGTCGCATATACTTGTGTATTTCAAAGTTTAAAGGTGCCACACTTGTAAGGTAAATGTGGATGGAGCATTAGAGTGAAGTGAATGTGGCTTGCACCGATAATGAACTTCCTCTCTTCAGCGTTGTTTCTTTATTGACTATCTTATAAGACTAAAATAAAGAATATTCCTGTTGTGCTACGCTGCTCCCTGCCCACAGAGCCCTCCGGGTATCATGAGCGTCTTGGATGATGTGTGCGCCACTATGCACGCCAAAGGAGAGGGTGCAGACGGCACGCTGCTACAGAAGCTGCAGGCTGCTGTGGGAACCCATGAACACTTCAACAGCTGGAACTCCGGCTTTGTCATCCATCACTATGCCGGGAAGGTCTGACCTAACCTGCCCGATGCACAAATTCCAGTTTTTGAGTTCAGTTTCAAGAGGGATTTATTAATCACACCAGCAGGGATGATAACATGGGCGTTACAGGTGAAGTCTGTTACAGTTATAACGTTTAATTTCCCCTCAGGTGTCGTACGATATCAACGGCTTCTGTGAAAGAAACCGGGACGTCCTCTTTCCTGACCTCATCGAGCTCATGCAAAGCAGCGAATTGTGAGCATTGTTGACCGAAAACAAAGCCCTGTTTCTGCAAGGTTGCTTTTTTTTATTTTTTAAAGTTAATTAAAAAAAAACAAATCTCTTGCTTTAGTAACTTCATCCGTAGCTTGTTTCCTGAGAACCTCAACACGGAAAAGAAGGGGAGGCCGACCACAGCCAGCTCAAAGATCAAGGTAAGAGTCAGCTTCATGAAGCTGATCTTATGAATAAAAACGTGTCTAAAGTGCTAAAGGCCTACTGGTGCTTCCAACAGAGGCAAGCTAATGAACTGGTGAGCACGCTGATGAAGTGCACCCCACACTATATCCGCTGTATCAAACCAAATGAGACGAAAAGGCCGAAAGACTGGGAGGAGAGCAGGTCTGCAAGCTCCCGCTCGTGTAATGAAGCATCCAGCAGGAGATTCCTCCGCGTTAACAGCGGTATTCTGTCTGTTTTTAGGGTTAAGCACCAAGTTGAATACCTCGGTCTGAGGGAGAACATACGTGTGCGAAGAGCTGGATTTGCATACCGCCGACTCTTCAGTAAATTTCTGCACAGGTTCGTTTTATCTTTGGTGTTTTGGTGTGTGTGTGTGTGTGTGTGTGTTTTCCCTGAAACGTCACCAGAAAACGTGCTTTTTGGGCTCCAGGTATGCCATTCTTACGGCTGAAACATGGCCGTGTTGGAGGGGACCAGAGCAGCAGGGGGTCCTTCACCTCCTGCGGTCGGTCAACATGGAAACGGATCAGTATCAGATGGGACGCACAAAAGTCTTTGTCAAGAACCCAGAATCGGTACAGAGACAATTTGTGTTTTGTCGCACGCCATTGACAAATCTTTATGGAAACCACTGAAAAAGCCTGAAATATGCAATAGAATTTTGTAGTTTAAATAGTCCGTTTAAAGTTTAAAGTGTTGTTACAGAGCAGCACAGTCATATAGAAAAACAACAAATTAGGGGTTTTAAATCAGGTTCTCGCTAACTTCCTCACAGCTCTGTGATGTTACAGTACTAAATCATTTACAGTAGGTAGAATACTGTGCAATGGTTTTAAACCATTCTGATTACATTAAACGTTGTCTCCAAAAAAGCTAGACTTCCTTGTGGTCTTTTAAAGCTATTACTTAAGGCGATGTAAAAAAAAGTTAACATTTTTGCTTGTACTTGACCACGAAAACAATTTATGCAGCAAGATCCTAAAACATGAAGAAAATGGATAAGCCGAGGTCAGAAGAACATCTGTCTGGCCTGAAAAAAGATATTAGCAGATGAACAAATAAATAAAATCCATCTCTTTTTAGGGATAAGAATAAATAATAATAATCCTTTAAGCTAATAGTCAACTCCATGCCACATTTTCCAATAAGTCATTCAATTTGTAAAATTGTATGTCCGTCATACTCTGGTAACAAAGTGCCTACAGATCCAATTTATGTATATGCAAAATAATTCTGTTATGTGTAGACAGACAACAGAATAACTTAATAATTAATAACTGTTGTTATTTATAATTGTTGTGTTTTGTCTTCTTTAGCTGTTTCTCCTTGAGGAGATGAGGGAAAGGAAGTTTGACACCTTCGCCAGAATTATTCAGAAAGCCTGGAGACGATTCAACGCCAGGAAGAAGTACGAACAGATGAGGGAAGAAGGTGAGCAGCTGCAACAACACACGTTCCTCCACGTTCTTATATTACACAGTTTGAGTTCTGTGGGTTTTTTTGGGGGTTTTTTTTAACGTGTCCTCACTTCCTCATGACACGCAGCCTCAGACATCCTGTACAACTCCAAGGAGCGGAGGAAAAACAGCATCAACAGGAACTTTGTTGGAGACTACCTTGGCCTGGAGCAAAGGCCCGAGCTGCGGCAGTTCCTGGCCAAGAGGGAGCGTGTGGACTTCGCTGACTCGGTCACCAAGTTCGACCGCAGGTTCAAGGTGACTGCTACAGATAGCGATTAAAACCAGAAAAGCCCGTTTCTGACCACACTTCTTCCCCTTTCTTGCAACGCACAGTTGTCACTTCCTCTTTTTTTTTCCCCCTTCACAGTCTATCAAGAGAGACTTGATCTTGACTCCTAAGGGGATCTATCTGATTGGTCGAGAGAAGGTGAAGAAGGGACCGGAAAAAGGACAGATAAAGGAGGTGTTAAAACGTAAACTGGACTTTGGAAACATCAGTGGAGTCTCACTCAGGTAGGGTCCTTAAGTAGCGGACTAAACATGGATTGTTTACGATGAACAACATTGTATGTATGTATGTATGTATGTATGTATATGTGCTGTTTTTGATCATAACCTTACAGAATCTCAATTTGAAGGATCTCTACCTTTACTGGTCTTGACCATCTTGGCCTTAAAGTTCAATCCAGCATCTATTAGTGTAACGTGAACCCACTGGCGTTTCCATCTCTAAAGTAAATATAATTATCTAGACAATTAAACCCTGCCTACAGCCAAAAGTAAGCCTCTTTGTCCAAACAATATGCACGTCTCATACAACAAAGGGGTTTTTCCTGACTTTACAAACTGTTAACATGCCACACAATTAATATAAAGCCACCTGCAGTTGCACTGGACTCTCTTATGAGACAAAACCTGAAATTATGGCGGGTAACCACTTGATTTTCTTTTACTAGAATAATCTTTAGTCAATCTAATTAAGGCTCAACCTTTAAGGTACATTATGTAAAAAAGTTATGAAACAGCCTTTTCAGTGCAGTTTAAAATAACTTATTTTATTATAAGAGATTTATAGCGACTGAGTATTATTCATAAAACAGACCAACCATGTCAGGTACTTCAAGTAGAACGAGATGAGGGAACGCAGACAGAGTTTTTATAGCATTACACGAGTGAGTAGTAAGATTAGCAGGTCATTCCTGTGACATCTGAGTAGGCTTTAAAGTTAAGTCCAAAATTATTCACAATCCTGACAGGTTTAGATTTTAAATGAGTTTCAATTAAACAAAGAAAATGCATTTTTGACAGAAAATGAGTTGGACATTTCCCAAAAGATAGTGAAACGAAAGGATTACGAGTTCAGTTCCCTTTTAATCAAAAAATGTATAACCCTTTCAATCATCCCTGGAAAAATCTTTATTATTATTACAGCGGTGAAACACTTCTTATAACTGATGACCAGCATTTTGCATGTTCCCACTGGTGGTATTCAGATTTATTTATGGTGATGAGCTCCAAGTGTTCGAGGCTGGAATGCCTCCTTGCCATCACCCTAATTTTTATCTCCCTCAGATTCTCTGTCAGACTCAGTTCAGGGCTCTGGTTTGGCTACTTAGAAACGTTTATATTACTTTCAGTCGGGGTAAAAAAAACATGAAATGTAAAGTAATGAAAATATTACTTCAAACCTAAATCTGCTGGGGATATGCACAATTTGGGGCGTAACTTGTAGATAACTATTGTTTTAGTTGGTTTATGCTGCTCGTCCCACACCCTTTGTCTGTGTTCAAACAACTCATGGCAGCCTGGTTTTGTTCGACATCGGCTTGCGTATCCCACGGTATCAGATGGCGGCGCAGTATTTACATAGCGTTGTGTGTCTTTGCATGCTCTTCAAATAAGAGACACAATGGAGTGTTATTATGCAGGTGGGTAGCCAAAAACTGTACTCAGTGAGTAGTAAGACGAGTAAGAGTTGTAGAAGTTGGAATAGGGCTGTGTTAAAAAAATAAAATCCAATACGGAGTCGATTCTCATATTAATTCCTAAAGATCGATTCATATAGCCAGAGATCAATAAAAACAATGCATTTTCCACCGTGAATTTAAATGTGTGAGCAGGCATTTCCTTACTCTGTAAGGTGAATTGTTAATGTTATGTTTTTAATAAAACACCAGGTTAGTGTCCAAATAGCAGCTGTAGATTTCTCTGGCGTCCTCTGTTTTCAACCCTGGATCTGTTTGATTATTCTGCCCCACAACATGTTCTTGAAAGCAATTGTCTCAACATTCAAGGACAGGAATTGGTCCTTACAGCCGCTATTAGCTACCATTACTTTATTAATTTGCTGTTGAAAGTGAATATAATACTAGGATCAATATATCGCATAACTACACAGTCATGTAATTCACCTAAAAATTGTTTTTAATGCCAGCAATCCAAAGTGAGATCGGATCAGATCGATAAGAATCGATTTCTAAACCTTTAGAATCGTAATCGAAACAATTCTTGAAATTTGATTCGATACCCAGCCCTGAAATTAAAAGTAGTCGTCAGACAAATTACTCAAGTAAAAGAAAAAAAAAGTATTAGCTAAAAAGGCTGTTCAAGTACAGAGTAACTGTTTGAAACATCTGATTAGATTTGAGAAAACAAGATGTGATTGGACAGACTAAAAAATTAAATTCCACTATTTCAAAGAATGAAATTAAAATAATAAAAACAAATCAGTTTATGAAATAACAAATTCAGAATAAGAAAAGGCACGTTTCCAAATCTAATATTTGTAAAGCTTCTGAAACCAGTGCTTGCAGAAGGTGAAGTCTCTGTGAACAGTGCAAAACACTTCCAGTGACGGTATCTGTATGTTCACTTGACCTCCAAATAAGCTCATCAGACAGGAAATGACTTTAGAGCAATGTCGCTTGTTTTCAAACAAGGTGTCTCACTTTAACACAGTAGGCGGCTGGTGCTAAAACATTTTGGAGGCTACTCTAGAGGTCAGAGATTACCACACAATAATCTCTACGAGAACATAAATACGTCCACTGTCATTCGCCTTCTCCTGGATTTCTTTTGGCTGCCCGGTCCAGTCCAAGACCCGCTTTTTACTTCCAGTAAAAGCCTCGTGAAATCACTATTAAGTAAATAAATGACATCTCTGAATCTTATTTTGCTGCATCATTCTGTCCTCTGTTGTAAACTTCAGTTTACATCCGTTTGGGCATTTAAGATGCCAGGAGTGTGACTTTGATTGACTCGTATGATGAGTTAATCTGATTGAAAATGAAGAATGACACAGAAAGCACCGACTGGCCACAGGCGAATCTTTTAAGTAGCCAATTAGAGACGAGCATGAAGCTGCATGGAAGCCAAAAATGTGAGGATGTGCCTACACACTCATTTGTCCTTTGCCCCTCGGCTTTGAAACATTAAAATTAGGAGGCCTACACACAAAAAATAAACCCAAATAAATCTAAAAGAAAATCCATGTGATAATTAATTTTTATTTAGTAGTTTTTGTTTACTGTTTGCACTTTTTTCCTGCACTTTATACTAATGCGGCACACTAGCGCCCCCTATTGACAAGCCGCTACTGCTTAAACTAAACTTTGTGTGTGTGTCTTTGTCTGAATTTCTGGTTAAAAACCTATTTGCTCTTCATTTAGTCAAGTTATTCAAGCTGGAAAGAGTGACCAGAAATTGTACTCGAGTAAGAGAAGCCTTACTTCAAAATATTATCACTCAAGTGGAAGTAAAAAAAACGAACATGACACACTAGAAGAACATTTTCTTCAAAATGTTACTCACCGAAATGTTAATATGTAAATATAGCTAGTTGCTACCCACCTCTGGTAATAAGTTTTTTAAATACTAGTATACTTTTTAAATAAACTTTTTTCCCCTCCTCCTCAGAATCTATAACCAGTCACACTTAAACATCAGCAGAAACGTCCTCCTGACATCTGCTCTTCGTTTCAACATTGAATCTGATGCTAAATGTGACGAGGAAGCCATTATTTTCTGATCGAACATTAAAACAGACGAGCATATCTGGGTGCTGTTCTGTCACAACTCCTGCCATCTGTGTTGGAGTAAAGCTTCATGCGTGGTTTCCTGATTATGTGTCTACAAGTGCAAACTTAGGGGATTAACTGGAAGTCTACGTCCTTCTATAAACTATTTCTTTTGTAATATAAATTCATTTGCAACATGAGCTCATTTCTGTTTCTAAAAAGTACTGCTTCCTCTTTCTTTTTTGAAATCTTGGCTGTAAAGTTTACTTTGTTTCCCCCCCCCCCTTTTTCAGTTCCAGACAGGATGATTTCTTCATTCTGCACGAGGTCCAGTATGACAGCCTGCTGGAGTCCAACTTTAAGACAGAGTTTCTCAGTCTGCTGTCTAAACGCTACGAGGAAGTGACCCAGAGAAAGCTGTCCATCTCCTTCTCCGACAGGTAGAGCAGCACAAAGCGTTTGTAGACGCGGGGCAGCAGGAATAACACGGCCTGTGACACACCTCTTCTGTCTTTCAGACTGGAGTTTAGAGTGAAGAAGGAGGGCTGGGGCGGCGGCACCTCCAGGGTGGTTGTTTTTCAAAGAGGTCAAGGTGACATGGCTCAGCTCAAACCGGGAGGCAAGACTCTCACGATTACCATAGGAGACGGCCTACCCAAGTCCTCCAGTGAGTCAAAATCAAAAATAACGAGGCTAACTTTATTACTCATGAGAATATTTCAGTTGTGATTCTAAGTTCAGATGTTTTAACCACATCATTCCTCAATTAGAGCCATCCAGGAAGTCGGGTCTAGATGTTCGAGGGGGAGTGAGAAACCACGTATCAAACAGAGGTGTGACTTTCCTTAACTGGAATTTATATTTTGACTTGTATTTACATTGTTTTATGCTTGCATTTGCATTTAAACTATCAATCGCCAGGACTGAGCACATATTCTGACAGCTTTAAGCACCACCGGTTCGTTATTGTCAACGTTTAAAGCTGTAATGTTATAACTTATCAGCTGCTAAAAGTACATAGAATAGTAAAAACAAAAACGGCTGCAAAAACATTGGCCAATATGGTCTAAAAGTATACATATTTTAGTATTTTAAGTTCTTTGTTTCATCACAGCTGAGCCCACAATATTAAAAGTCTGACCAGATGAAGCCTTTTATTGGATTTTTGTTTTTTATTTGAAATTTTCTTGCAAAAGGAGAAAGGTAGAGAATGGATCAAAGTTTATGTTTTGTTCCAGACAGACTCAGTCTTAAGCCTTTCGGTTCCTTCTGTGGAGCAGTTTATAAAGACTAAAGAAAAAGCTGCAATAAAAAAAAGGAGAATCCTAAAACCTCACTTTAAATCCGTAAAAAATAAAGTAAATTTTATCCACATGAAATAGCCCTTATGTTTAAGTGTGAGATATGTAAATATAAAAAAGCCTTCAAATCTAATCAAAAGGTTTGCATTTATTTGAATCAGTTTTAAAAGTGAAACTTGTTTTTCCAAGTTTTCATTTTGATTATAGCTTACAGCTGGTGAACACCAAAATTTTACCTCTCAAAAATATTGTTTTTATATATGAAATTATGGACATATGGGTCAAACACATTTGCAAAGTTTGGCTGCAAATATAAAGCTTCAGATCAATATTATCTCAAGTTATGGCCTACACAACCATGAAGAAGACTGCTGACCAAACAGCTGACCAGCAGACTATTATTAAAACCCTCCACAGGAAATCTGCCCTCTCACACAGTGCTGCAGTGAACTGAAAGTTGAGTGGAAGGAAAAAGTGCGGTAGACAAAGGCTGTACGAGCAACAGGGATAACCCCAGCCTTGAAAGCCCATTAAGTAGTCTGGGAGATATGTGTAGCCCTCTACAAATAGGACTACGCTCCCATCCAACCCTCAAACACCACTGTCAAGTTTGCAGACGGCACCGCTGTGGTCGGGTCAGACACGTGGAAGAAGACAGTCAGCACCGGTCAAAAAGGCCCAGCTGCAGAGACTCCACTACCTGGGAGTGCTCCAGTTGAGCCGTCTGGAGGAGAAACGGCTGGTGTCCTTCCAGACGACCATAGTAATAGTGCTGCTGATCTGTGTTACTGCGGTTTGGAAAATAGTTGCAGATGGACTCCCCCCTGGACACTGACTATTCAGCCTGTCAAACATGGGACCGACTGTCAGAACCCTGATCTCTGTGCAATATTTATTTATGCAACATGTATAGTTTTTGTAACTTTTATACATTTCCCATTATATTCTTCCACTTATGTGCTCCTGACTGTAGCAGCTTCCATAGTTTCATCATGCATGGAGTGATGATAATAAAAGCTTTCTGATTGTGATATATTCACAAGACGTGGACGGCGGACAGAATCAGAGCTTTTAGGAGCCAGCTCACACAGAGATGTCCAGGATAACAGGACTGCTGCTCAGGGGTCCAAAGTACCCTTTAGAGCTTAAAGTTATCTTCCATTTCACTTGGAAATTAAGTGTGGAGGACGAGTCGTGAGGCACAGAATCCAAATTTGTTTTTTTTTAGGTCTATGGTGAAGTTTCCACTGTCAAAGTCCGCGGTTAGAACGTCTGTCTACCAAGGAAACTCAGAGCGCTTCCCTCTTCTTCTAATTCCACTCTCCGGCACGACTCTGCATCTGTTCTCATTGCCAAAAGAACCAGAACTTGCTTTAATGACCATGGTATCAATGTTCTGGGTTGGAGTATCTTCAAGAGAAAGACAAAAGACACAGAAGCACTTCAGCGGTGCCACAGGCTGATCACTTCCCTGCCACGCCGCTTTGATGCAGTAATTCATGCAAAAGGAGCCCCAACCAATGCGTTTCAGTAGGCAGAGATTCCTGTCTTAACAACCGTTTTTTTGTCATATTTTATTATTCTGATAAGCCCAAATAGGGGTTTTGCGCCATCTGTAAACTATAACCATCAGAACCGATAAATATTTGCTGCAGAAGAACCCAGCATTACGGAACTAGCAGATGCTGCAACAACACTGTCGGTTTTAATGGAGCACAACCATCTCTCCTCCAGCTTTACACCTACTTGCCAACTCAGCTTTACGACTACCTCCCTTAATTTTACCTGTAATCCGCCATGCCGCCTGGTTCTCAAAAAGATCACACCAAAATAACTTTAGGGACACCAAGGCTCATCTTAAAAATGTCTCGTAAAAGTGGCTTTTGAATCGAATGTTTTCATTGCTGTGGGTTGGAATCTGCTCTCAATCAACTAGCTAAACAATTACTTTTAATGTTTATCCTTAATATCTAAGATGTGGCTGGGCCGAGAGCTGCAGCAAAAATTAATGCTAACTCAGAAATGCTATATCAGAATTTGGTTTATCTTTGAAAATTCAGTTTTAGGACTTTTACTTCTGTAGGTTTTGTCGTCTTACCTTTAAAAGAAAACCTGTCCAGACCTTGTTCTCACTTTATTTGTTTGTTTTTTTTAGCCCACGCCAATGGAGGTGCTGGATTTTCCAGAGCCCACCAGAACCAGCAAGCAGATATCACGTATTCCTCCCCACACAAACAACCCCGGCCACCCAATGCTCCGCTGCCCAAACTGGACTCTCAAAGGGGACGCCGGGGTCCGGCCCAAACACAGCCCAGCCAAGGGAACTTGGACTTCCTTAACGTGCCTGACCAAGGCATGTCAGGGTAAGAGAGGTCAATTTGTAAAAAACATAAAAGACTAAAGGTGTGCTGAGAGAGCGGGTGGAGCCCTGTGCTGACTGAAATCGTTGCAAACAGGTTATAATGAGTCATTAGGACTTGGCGAGGTGAGGCCTTTATGTTTCCATGAGGCATGGAATAAAAAAAAGTGTCAGTTTATAAAGGTGTTTGTCCTTTACACGTGTACAAATTGTACCGCACAAACAAGAAGCCTGACAAAAAAAAGGTAAAGTAACACTAAGACAGAATCAGAATCTATTTTTTTTGCTAAGTTTGTAAACACAAACAAGGAATCTGACTTCGGATTGCAACACTCGCATCGTAAAAACAAACAGCAAACTACAATATATAATAAAACACTTACAGGGTAAGGACCGGAGCAGTATGTACAATAGAGGGTTTTCTTTTCATACATGTGTGCATACATTAATATAAATACGTACATACAGAAGGTATGGCCTGCTGTGTTGGTGCAAATATGCTTATTAGTTTCCACCAGAGTAGCTTGCTGCTCAGGCTGTAAGGTGTTCATTGAGTTAATCAGAGACACGCCTTGGGATAGAAACTTCCTCTGCGTCGGCTCCTTTTTATTAACATTAACGCTCTGCAGCGCCCGACCTGAAGGTAAAAGTCTGAATGAACTGTGACCAGGAGGTGTTGGGTCGACAACTATGTTAGCTGCCCCATTTTCTGCAATGAAAACCTGAATTTCATGCCGGACATGAAGGTGACCAGGTGACGACAAAACGGGACGAGCAGAGTTAGAGCCAATGAGTTCCCCAAAGGAGGCCAGAGGGAGCACTAATCCACACGGGAGCAAGCGACGCTGACGGTGCACGACTAAGCAGACTAGTGAGGGCAGGCCGAGCACACAGACACTTGGGGGAACCAACATGCAGACAGTGAGATGAACTAGGGAGAAGTTGTGTGAGGCGTAAGTCGCTAGAGTCCCAGGTGTAATGGCTTGAGGATAATTGGACAGCGGCAGGTGAAGCTAATTATTGTAACTGAGTGGTGGCTGAGAGAGCATGGAATGGGGAAGGATCAACCAATCAGCCCAAAAAACACAAACAAACGCCCAGATCATGACATTTTCTGGCCCTGGACCTGCACAGGTCATGAATGAAGGGAAGGTTTGTTGCTGTCTGGGCCTGAGACTAGTCATGGGTTATAGAAAAGAAAAAAAAGAATGTGGAAAATGTGAAGTGTTAAAGAATTTCTACAAATACACAGATTTTTTTTTTTTTTTTACAATTGTTTTAACCCCTTTTATAGTGATGTCATCACTGATTTCATCAGTTCATTAGGTTCAGATGTTGGTTGCTTATCCTAAATTGAGGTCAGTTCAATTTGCACAGCGCAAAATTCCCAATAAAAAGAATTTCATAGCACTTAACAAGGCAAAACGGTCCAGACATGAGAATTAGAATTAAATTTGTTATAAATTCAATATAATAGTAAGTTTAATACAACACACATACACTGCAATCTGATTCTAATACAATAGTCATATTTCATCTGATTTATCCACACTTAGCTTTGTTTAGATGCTTAATTTTTTAGTTTGTTTTGTTCACATCCCTCTTATTATTTGTTCTTGTTTTGTCACAGAAAGCAGAGGAAGAGGAGCATCAGCCATAGGCCGCCCCCTGCCCCTAAACCCCAGCCCAGACCCCAGGGTCCCCGCTGCCGGGCCCTATATCAGTACGTCGGACAGGACACGGACGAGATCAGCTTCGAGGCTAACGATGTGTTCGATCTCGTCAAAGAGGGTGAGTGGCCTGCAAAGAGCTGGAGACGAGTTCGTTTTGAATCAATCAACAGTGAGAATATACTTTTTTTTTTTTTCTGTCCGCAGATCCATCAGGCTGGTGGACAGGCAGGATTAGAGGAAAGGAAGGTCTCTTCCCTGGTAACTATGTGGAAAAGATTTGATGAGGACTTTTCATGGACATTCTTGTTTTCAACAAGAAAAAGGTGAATTTTGTCTATCGCAACAGACCCTGTTTGCTAAAAACAACACACAGCCTGAGAGTTATTGAAAGTTGCATGAAAGTTTTTGTTTAAGGGCGACATGTAGTTGACATTTGAGCCCTGACTAACGACCAGTGGCAGCATATGGTATGAAGAGAAGACAGGCGGCGTCACCATGATTGTTAAAACAGGACTACAACAAGCTGCTCAGCTTTCATCTCTGTTGCTGTTCAAACGATCCCACTCTAAATGGCCCAGCAACAGGATCTTTGACTTTATCTTCCTTTGAGTTGTTCCTTCCTCAGCACGACTCAGGGCTTCAGCTGAAAAATCAGCGTTTACCTCCAGCTTTTCTCAAGATTGACCCCCCAGCCCCTCTGCTACTGACTGCTCTTGATTAACAGCATAAGATCATGCAGCAAATGAGCTTTTTTTCAACAACAAAAAAGCAATAAATGAACTTGACAGATACTTTTGGCGCTGCAACAAACTTGCTTGAGATCAAATCAAACCTTTTTCCAGAGGAAATTTGTTGTCATTCAAATGTTTTAAACCTTTCATTGTTGTCTTTTAGTCAATATTATTGGTACTTTGTCATCTATTTTCTCAGGAAAAAAAATGAAAAGGGACATATTTTCATACACCTCCAAGCAAATTATTTGCACGGGTTCATGTTGTTGACGGTAACTTATAGGAGGTTTTGGGACGACAAATCAGATTTTATTTTTTTTTCATTTCGAGATATATTTGTAAAATAACAAATTTCTTTGTTTGATTTTTTTTTAAAATATTAAAGTCAAGTATTTTTAAAGAAAATTGTGTCCTTTGATTCCTTTATTTAGGAGTGACAAATATGGCTGTAGAAAAAGTGAATGCAAGAAAAGGCCTCCTGTGGTTATGTGTATATATATATATATATATATATATATATATATATATATATATATATATATATATATGTATATATATGTATATGTATATGTATATGTATATATATATATGTATATGTGTGTATATATATATATATATATATATATATATGTATATGTGTGTATATATATATATATATATATATATATATATATATATATAGGCTGCACAGTGGCACAGTGGGTCTTTCTGCATGGAGTTTGCATGTTCTCCCTGTGCATGCGTGGGTTCCCTCCGGGTACTCCGGCTTCCTCCCACAGTCCAAAAACATGACTGTTTGGTTAATTGGCTTCTCCAAATTGTCCTTAGGTGTGAGTCTGTGTGTGAATGGTTGTTTGTCCTGTTTGTCTCTCTGTGTTGCCCTGCGACAGACTGGCGACCTGTCCAGGGTGTACCCCGCCTCCTGCCCAGTGAACGCTGGATATAGGCACCAGCAACCCCCGCGACCCCATGAGGGATAAAGCGGTTTGGAAAATGGATGGATGGATATATATATATATATATATATATATATATATGTGTGTGTGTGTATGTGTGTGTATGTATGTGTGTGTATGTATGTATATGTGTGTGTACGTATGTATGTATATGTGTATGTATATATGTGTGTGTACGTATGTATGTATATGTGTATGTATATATGAATGTATATGTGTGTGTACGTATATGTGTGTGTGTGTGTGTATATATATAGTAAAGCGTTTTTTCTGGGTATGATTCATTCCCAATGTTTGAATTTAAATATCCGCTCCCTGTTCTTCTTGGCAGTACGGGGGCCCTGCAGCGAACTGTACCGGCACCTTTCCTGCTCACTTTCTACTCTGCATACTTCCCAGGTTGCCACCATCAAACGTTCTCTGATGACCCTGCCATGGTCGGCCTCTGCACAAGTGAAGACGACCCAGACAGCAGACACAGAACCTTTTTACTGGTGCCAGCGGAACCGTCTCCTGATCAATGTGGGGGAAAACCAAGGAGGTGGTTGTGGATTTCTGCAGAAACAGACCCACCACATCGACACCGGTGCACATCCAGGGAACTGTCGTTGATGAAGTAGCCACGGGGCCAAGAAAAGTATCTGTAACCACTTCCGGAGAGCGCTTCAGTTATTAAGGGGTTAAAGCTCAGCAACCTGCTGTAATTGGATTGACCAAATCCTCCTGAATTCTGCTAATTCCCCCAGTTTCTTTGCTTGGTCAGTATTTTTATGAAGGGGCTGCACCAACTTCCACTCCTGAGGGTATTTACATTTACTGCTACTTTCTCACACAATGATTCAGAAACAAATCTTGATTTATCTTTAATGATTCCTTTTTGCACGGTGGCCCAAAGCCATAGCACAAATAAAAAGTTACAAATTGCACAACTATGCATAAATCTGCATATTATTTTACAAGCTCTAATTTTGAAATTTCCCAATCTTTTTGATGGGTACTTGGGTTGCATTGTTAAATCACAACAATAGGCTCAGGCTATTCCAAAGTCCCCTGATGGATGAGGATGAGCATGGTTGTTTGTCACTATTGGCTCTATGATGTCGACCTGTCCATGAATTACGTCTCTCAACCTGTGCCTGCTGGGAGAGGCTGCAACCACCTTTGTAGTTTATTTTCATGCAGCCAGAATATCTTATAATATTTTAAAGCATTATTGTTAAAAGTTTTTTGTTGGACTTGAAGTTTCTTTTGTTTGTTTTTTCTTTTTTTCTTTTTCTATCCAGCCCTGTTCATGCCAGCGAATTGTTGAGTTTGGAGAGCTGGGAAAAAGAAACTTAAGGAAGTGATTGGCATAGGGTGGAAAATTCAAACCTCTTCAAAAAAATAATAAACAAATACATTAAAATATGTCATATATGAGATTAGAGTATTTTGGGGATTTTCTATATCCATTTTACTAGCAAAAAAAGCTGATCTGTTATGTAGCATTACGTACTTGACACGAAGTGATTTGTGTATGGGTACGAAGCAGAAGTGGACTGAGACAAGATGATGACACGTGGGCATGAAATTAGGTGCATGAACTTAAAGGCATTTTCAGTAGAAGTCTGTATCGGTGATAAAATACTACTCTATGTGTACTAAACAATGTTATTTGACTCATTACACTATAAAGTGGAAACAGAGAGCGTGTTTTTGTGTTGTGTTGTATAAAATCTGTATTCATGCCTTGGCTAATGACTATATAAATATATCATTGAATAATTCTATTATACATAGCAGCTGCCGGTCAGGGTTGTCTTTGTTTTTCCTTAGAGAGGGAGAGGTCTGACCGGGAAGGCCATTGCTGGAGAGCAAGATGGGTAAAAGGACAATGTTTTCTAGTTTTTGTTAGAACACACTAGACCCCCATCTGGGACACATGTCCTGTTCTGTAACCTGTTCCCAAGATTTAACGAATGCTGACTTGGATGAAAATCACAGATATCCTTCTTGATAATTTAGGAAAGTAACAGGAGATTTTTTTTTATCCACATCAGCTGGAAATTAATTCTCTAGTGACTCAATTTTAAAGGTGGTTCTTCACTAAATTCGTTGGTTTGTGATACCAGCCTGCCTCCTCTCTTGGGCTATGAGTCATTTCCCAGCTGACCGATTCAAACCTAGGTTAATTGGGTTTATAACCAACACAACACCTCTGTCTGAAAACGATTAGGGGCAGAAAATGGCCAGAGTCCAAAGAAAAACGGCTCTGAGGACGTTCCCTGAAGTCCAGGTCCAGCGTTATTGGAAGCAAAATTAACAATGAAGGATGAGCCATCCGTGCACTTTTTTAAAAAACTAATTTCATATCCAGCTTTTCAGGAACCAACCTACAGTTAGAGATTCCTCCACCATTCCAGCTAAACCGCCCTAAGCCTGCGTTTATACTTGACTCTGACACAGTTCGACCGGTTAAGTTTGTTTTCAGAGGTAAGACCGGGGATTAGTCCGCAGCAGATATTCAGCGGCTGCGCCAGCGCCAACCGAGCGCTCCTAAACCCGCTTCATCCGATCTCCGTCTTACGGTTAAAAAGGCGATAAAAACAAGCTCCGTTTTTTTTTATTACTATTACCAATATTTTCCATTTAAAGACATGACGGCGTGGTGAACGGATAACGTCACAGCGGGAGCGTCTCGGTCCTCCGCCCACTTAAATCCACCTGTTGCGCCACTTGGAGCGGAGCAGCACCGAGGAGCGCAACCATGGGAGGTAGGAGCGCAGGCTCTCTGCTCATTTATGCTGAAGCGTTACACATATTTGCTTGGATTTTATTGTATGTTCTATTTTCAGCTAGGCCTGGTGTGAAACTGGAACCCCTATGAACGGAAATGATCTGAGCATTGTTGAACTTTCAGTGAAACACATTATGAAGACTAATTACACAGACACTGATGTTTTAAAGCCTCCGTTTCTGTTAATTAATCTTATTTTAGATTATTATACACATCAGTCCTTTGTCAATAGCTGTTACAGCGTCTGGCTGGTGCCTATATCTCACTCCATCCAAGCCCTATTTCTAAAGGCTTTGGAATTAGACAATATTTCTATGCTTCTGCCACAAATGTCTCTCTTTTTAAATTTATTTATTGTATTCGACCTTTTCTTGCTCCTGAGTCACAGTTATTGTGAACCTAACTGATTGCACCTCTAATGCTAATATTCAGTAATTCAAACATATTAAAAAAACGTTAATTTTTTTTCAGTAACCCAATTAACTAAGGTAAATACTTTATATAGATTAATTACACACAGACTGATGTTTCAAAGCCCTTGTTTCTGTTAATAAGTTTCAACATTTTTTTCTTACATATAATGAAAACAGGACATTTAAGATAAGAGTATTACCGGCTGAAACTGATAAAAGAAATATATATTTCAACTCTATATAGAGCCAATTCACAGCACATGTCATCTCAAGGTACTTTACAAAGTCAAATTCAATCAATTCATATAGATTGGTCAAAACGTTTCCTAAGGAAACCCAGCAAATTGCATTGAGTCTTGACAAGCAGCATGCACTCCTCCTGAAAGAGCGTAGAGCCACAGGGACAGTCGTCTGCATTGTTGATGGCTTTGCAGCAATCCCTCATGCTGAGCATGCATGAAGCGACAGTGGAGAACACAGAAGCACACATTGATCCAGGAATCCTTTGTATGTTATAGGGTAATAGTGGATGATCTGCCTCCCCTGGACGGTGTCACAGCTAACAGAGTGATACAGTTCCATCCCAGATTAAGAAGTTTATTTTTTAGGACTCTGATCCAAAGATTACAACTTGTCTTGTCAGAATTTAAAAGCAGGAAGTTTAAAGGTTTTGATGTCATCAAGACATGACTGCAGTTGAAGTAATTGATTGGATTCATCAGGATTTATGGATAATATATAGCTGAGTGTCATCAGCATAACAGTGGAAATTAGTCCCATGCTGTCTGATAATTTTACCAATCAGAAGCATATATATAGTAAAGAGAATTGACCCAAGGACTGAACCCAGTGGTACTCCACAAGTGACCCTAGAGTTTGAAGAAGATTAATTATTAACATGAACAAACTGGAATCTGTCAGACAGATAAAATATAAACCAGCCTAATGCTTTCCCCTTGATCCCAACAGAATGTTCAAGTCTTTCTAGGAGAATATTGTGTTAATCAAATTGGATTTTTAATCATTAAATCAATGTATCGATGTGGATCGATGTATTGTTACACCCTAGTGCTTTCTGGTCGTTTCTTGCATTTACAAGTAAAGGAATATGCTCATAAATAGGGACTATACTACACGATAGGTACCACTAATTCGATGTCAAAGTTTTAGAAGTGCATCTTAACAGTTTCATCCTGCACCTTTTACAACATCGTATATAGAAAGCAATTACATTCAATCTGATGTCGTGGGAACCCTCCAATTTTTCAAAGCTGGAATTTCAATTTTATAGAGCAATACATGAGGTTTTATTAAAATTGAAACTTGAAAGATCTGGCTTCTGAATTCAAATATAAAGCATCATAAAACAGCATTTGTGAAATCTAATGTGCATGATTTTTCTCAAGTTTATATTTCCCCTCCCTGCCTTTACATCATCACTCTTGTTTTTGTGATGTTGCTTCTGCTGGTTATTGAATAAGTTTGGTTTAAGTCAGAAACAGAACTGTTCAGGAACAACATCATTATACTAACCAAAGGTCTTGTTGAAAGAGTATTGTTTGTACTAAATAGCCCTGTCCTTACATATCACATAGTTTTAGATCAATCATTTGACCATTGGAACAAAACTGTCATAGAAACACATTCTAAAGCCATGGTTCTCTACCCTGGTCCCTTGTAGCGTGTGTTAAGGTGTTTTCCCTTTACCACACATCTAATTTCAGCTTCTGCAATTGTGGATGGCAGCTGAGGAAGCAATCATTGGAATCAATAGTGCTGTAACAGAGATGCATCTAAAACAGTAAGAACTGAGGCTCCCGTCCACAAGGACACGAGATTAGGCGCATCCACAAAGGTATCTTGTCGTTTAGACTGTGCGTCCACAAAGATCCAGTGTTTTGGGAGACCGTAAGCAATCATTTTTGAAACCGGGTCCCAGAATAGCTACATTTTAAACACCGGTTTCGTTTTCCCTTGTGTACATGCGAGCTGGATCTTTTCTTAAATGATGACATTGCAGCTTCGTCTTTCTCTGTAACCCGCATGCGTATCACGCTCGCAAATAACAACAAACATGGCGCCCTCTGCAGCTATTAGCATCCTCGAACTCTTGCTTTCTTGCCAACCTACGTATAAATCATGTTGAACATGTGTAAATGTTTGCGTCTGATCCCCCATGGTGCTGTGTTTACTTCATATGAGTTGTCTGGGCATGTCCTGTGTTTTTTGCGAGCAATGTAAGAGTGCCACCAATTGGCCTGGCATACCTACTACAGCCTTTTCAGGTGTGCTGCGTCCTCTCGTGTGTTTTTCTTAATTGTTTAATAAAAAATTTGTGTTCATTTGCATGTGGATGGGGCCTGAGAGGCCTGAGAACCAGGGCCGAGAGACCCTTTTTCTCTGCTCCCTGCTTGCTTGCATTTTCCTGCTTTTCACTTTTTAGCTCCTTCTTATCTCTTAGCCAAAACTACAGAAGTTGGATTTAGTTATTTTTTATTTTATTTTCTTATTTTTTCCCCCGTGTGGACTATTTTAGTTTTCAGATAATCCACACAAGATGCCCCTTTACACCCCAGAGGAGTCAGTTCTCAGGAAAAACGCTGTTATGGAAAGAATTTAAGTGGATATGGAGAACAACCACCTGATTCAAAAGATGCTGACTCGAAGTGAATTATGATGTAAACGGCGCATTTGGAAATGAAACAACCCTGCCTGTGACCACCAGCCCAGCAACTCAGCGAACAAACAGTTCCCTGAGGAAAATGAGAATCCCTGGACCACTTTGGGTGCAAGACCAAAAGATCAACGGACCCCACACCTAGACAAAGAAAACTGGCCGATACTACAGAGAAGTGTCCCAAGAAAAGTGAAACAACAATGGGCTGTTCTCACAACAGATGATAGGAGTTTTGCTACAAAATAGATTTCCTCCACTCCAACATGAGACCCCGGAGGATCACGACAAAAATCAAAGGCTACCAGAGAAAAAACAAGCCACAGGACCAAGAACCCTAATATTATGCACTGGATCTGTAAGTGGGATTAAACATTTCTGTAATAATAGGAGCACAGAGGTGTTGATTTATAACCTTTTGAACTGTGGCCTGGTGTCTAAAGGTATCAGACATCTCTCCAAGGATCATGAAAGAACGGCTGACCCTGGAAAAACTCATAGTACAAGCTGAAGCCTTGGGCGACGCCGTCCAGATAAGAAAACCACAAGTATTGAAAGAGGATTACATTCGTCTGCTAAGTTTAGTTGATGGCCTTAATGTCAAGGCGTTTCTCAGTGGCCCTTCCGTGCCCATTAATTGTGGAGATGAGATTTTTTCAAGAGTTCTGATACTAAACAAATGGGTGAAAAAAACATGCAAACAAACAGCTGTAACCTTCATAGACAACTTTAACATATTTTGGGAAAGAAGACATCTGTTCAACAGAGATGGTTTCTCCCTAAATAGGTCAGGTGCAAAACGGCTGATTTCTAACATATTCTATTCTGTGAACCATGCCCCATCTGCTTTGTCCCAAAACAAAGCTCAGCCAGTGCCAAAACAAATGATAAGCCAGTACAGCCCGAACAAGCCAAGATAAAGATAGCCAGAAAGATGACACAGAAAGAGACTACATCACAATTGCAGGAGGATTCACCCCAGATCTCAACAGAACAAAAGGAGGACTCCCCTTTAACTCCCACAGAGAAACCAACACCTCCATCCCCACAGACACTGCTCCAGACCGCACCCACCTCCCCTTTTTCTCCTCCAAGGCCAGATGTGCCCTATCTGGATGTCCCCAACAACATGAAAGAGGTTTTTAAGATTGGCCTACAGTTAACATCCTCTCCACATAGCCATTCTGATAACCCTAGCTCTGTGACTAAACCAGTATCTACCAAAGGCCATAGAGCCCCAGATCCTCCTCCTCTACGTATCGAGGAACATGTCTGTGCTCAGGACCTTCAGATGACTTCTCTGTGATACACACCAGGCCCTGGCAGTATCCTTATCAGATGTGATAACAAACAGGAATAAACAATCATACTTAAAAGTCACAAACTGTCAGATGCAACCTGCCACAGAGACAATATCTTCTAATAAGTCATACAAACTGGGTTCATTAAACATTAGATCTCTGTCAGGAAAATCCCTTTTGATTAATGACTTCATTATTGACAATAATCTTGATGTTATGTTTCTAACAGAAACATGGTTACATGAACTTAATGAAGCAGCTATTCTGTTGGAGTCAACTCCTCCAAACTACAATTTTCTTTGTCAGAGCAGACAGCAAAGGAAAGGTGGTTGAGTGGCAACATTGTTTAATGATTCACTGAAGTGTAAAAAGGTGTTTTTGGGATAATTCGACTCCTTTGAATATTTGGCTCTCCAGGTAAAGAGCCCAGTATGAACTATGTTTCTGAATGTGTACAGGCCTCCTAAGTCAACATCAAACTTTTTTAATGATCTTAGTGACCTGCTGTCTGTGATATGTGTTGATTATGACTGTTTAATTATTGTGGGAGACTTCAACTTTCACGTTGACAACCCTTAAGACAGAGGTGCAAAAGAACTGTGTGACACACTTAGAAACTTTGGTTTAACTCAACATGTTAAACAGCCACAAACAGGGACATATTTTAGACCTAATCATCACTAAAGGTCTAAACAATTTCAAAGTCAATGTAACTGATGTTGCCCTATCTGATCACTTTTTTGTTACCTTTGAAAGCATCATTTCCAGTGACTCATTTAGCCAAAGGGACATCGTAAGAAAATGCACCTTTAAGGACAATGCCACGCAAACCTTTATTCAAGCTTACTCTGATACTTCAACCTTAGGCTGCTTCTCAGTAGAAGAGCTAGTAAATAACTTTAAGTCTAAAGTTTCAGACATCATTGACTGCATTGTTCCAGTTCAAGTGAAGGTTGTTTCCGGGAAGAAAAAATCTCCATGGACAGGTGCTCCAGCAGTTAGAAGTGAAAAAAGGGAGTGTCGAAAAGCTGAACGGAGGTGGAGAAAGACCAGACTCCCGGTTCACCATGACATCTATAAAGAGAGACTTTACAGGTATAACTTGCAACTGAAAATGCAAGGGAATCTTTCTTCTCAGAGATCATCAACAAAAACATTACTAATACTCGTGCCCTATTTGCCACGGTCAACAAGTTAACAAATCCCCCTGTGTTCGTGGCCACTAAGGTCGTCTCGCTCCAGCCTACTCCGCAGAACTAGAACCAAAACCAGAACCAAACATGGAGAATCAGCATTTAGTTCCTATGCTCCACTTATCCAGAATAAACGTCCAGAAAACTGTAAAAGTGCGGAAAGCCTGAGTTCTTGTAAATCAAGATTCAAAACACATTTGTTTAGGATTGCCTTCGACTGTTCTAGTTAAACTGTTTTACTGAAACATCATTAGTTCAACTTTGTAGTCCAACTGTTTTTAATGTTTGCTTTTAGTTTCCATTTTCCAATGTTTTATTTTGTTTCTACATTTTATTCCAACTTGCTTTTATTCTGTTTTATTTTCCTATATTTTAATCATGTTAAAGCACTTTGCGTTGTCTTTGTACTAAAATGTGCTTTACAAATAAATTTGCATTACCTTGCCTTGACTCTAAAGAATCCATACATGGTTAAAAGGTGCTACATGACCCTTTGCCATTCACCCAATTTAAATTAGCTGATAACTCCACAATGAGACGTATCTTTCACTCACTGAATACACTCCCTGTGTATCACTGTACAAGGGCTATACTTGTGTCAAGTTTTCAAGTAATGTGTTATTTGTGTGTACAATTTGTCATTAAGTTCGGTTGTTCCTGTTTTTCCGCCTCTGAATAACCTCTGCCAGCTTTTTTTACACAACGTTGTTTTTTCTTTTCTTTTTGCCCTCCTTTTTTCCAGACTGATTGCCTGTGAGGCCAGCCTTGTTAAACAAACATTGCCTTTTGGAGGTCTGATTTATATTATCTCGTTTCAAAGTTAAATAACATGCCTGCTCTTTTAGATTAGTAACTGCTAATAACCTTAGCTATGCTGGATTTCAACACCTGATGAAAATCAGCATTTTTGAAAAACATACTGTATTCGAACATACATATATTTAATATACATTTTAAAAACATTAGCTAAAGTCACACACAGGCATATTGGCACATATTGGCATATTGATACTTAGCAATTTGAGGAGGCTTGGCTGCTTTAAACCTCAAACATAGTTAAGGTGAGAGTGATGAACCACAGTCTGATCCCAGGTGCTGCCTGAGATCTCCAGCAAGAAGATCATAGCAGCTTATGACTCTAGCAAGGGATAAGAGCTCTAAAAATAAGTTTAACATCAAACAGTCCACAAATGAAGGACCTTTAAAACAACTGCAAACATGTCCAGATCTGGCTATTCAAGCAGTTTACCCTGAAAGCAGGCAGCAAGAGGCCAAAATAAGTCTCCAAACACCCTCCAATGTCATCAAAGGACTTAAAGCAGGCTCTGCTACTGTTGATATGAACGTGCATGCCTCTGGAATCAGAAAGAGACTGAAGACGTTTGACTTTCATGTAAGGAGGAAACCTTTGCTCTCAAGGAAAATAAATCCACCGTTAATTTATTGTATGGTGCTCGAGGAAAATGTTAGACCAGCTGCAGAGTAAAGCGGAAGCAGGGCATAAAACCTGCAACATGACAATAACCCTAAACATACCTGTAATTTCACCAAAGAATTAAGAAAAGGAAAGTCCTGGAATCCAGTCGAAGCCCAATTCTTGAGCTGCACATGCAAGAAGCCTCCTGAACATCTCAAAGCTGAGAGTGAGGAGTGGGGCAACCTTTCCCCAGACTTCCAGAGACTGATGGATCGCTACAAGATGTATCACAACTTAAACAGCAAACACAATGTACCTACAGTTAAGGCCCAAATTATTCATACCCCTGGCAGATTTAGGGTTAAAGTAATTTTAATTTTACCAACACCTTTCTATTGACATAATACCAATACAGAACCAATCTTTAGGGAACTAAAGATTAGCTTGATGATGGCAAGGGGGCCTTTCTAGCCTCAAAGACTTTGAGCTCATTAAAAAAGATAAATCATCAAAATACTAGTAAAAGACATGCAGAGCTGGTTGGCATGCGTCAGAAGCAAGAACGTGCACAGGCTGTTTTTGGGGCAGGTGCTAAAGCCAAAAAAAAAGGGCACCCATCACTGAATTTATTCATTCAATTAAATAAAAAACTGGAGGAGATGGTAGTTAACTTGCATATCTACTTTTGTTAATACAATTCATACATAGCTAACTAAAATTGTCAGATTGAATAAATAAATGAATACCAGACATGAGTAGACAGAACAGGGTCTTATTGTACATGTGTTTTAATAACATAACAATAAATAATCATCAGACAATATTCTAAGAAACTATCAAAAGTCAGCTCTGGACAAATTATATAAATCTATGTTTATACTTACAGTAATGTATATATGTTTAAAAATAACCCTCTCTTGAACATACTGCCCCTGTTGTTAACTTTCTCTGAAAAATTTGTTGTTTTTTTATCGATTTTATAGAATCCGAAATCAAATTCCGTGTTTTTTTTCTACAAACATTGCAAAAAAACTTGATTCTGTGTGTGACTTTATGTTACAGGCTTGTGGAGAAGCCTGTGCAAATACTGCTTATTAGTTAGTTAAAATTGCATACAAATCAAAGGTCAAAGTAACTTAATTTGCTTTTCTCTCCTTGTTTTTCTCAGATTGACCAATTTGGGTGGGTTCCTCTTATCTTTTAGTTCATGCAATGCTTTAAAGGATGTATTCTTCTTGAAAAGGAGGATTCCTGAACTTACGGTTGATCTGAAGAAGCTGCAGGGCAGACTGTTGTCATGTTTATGTAGTTTAAAGACCCAAATACAGAGAGGCAGGCACAGCCTTTAGAAAAAAAGAGTATTTAATGACAGAAATATCCAAAAACATACACGTGCAGAAGTACAAACACAGAGAGAAATACTCTTGAAGACCGGCAAGCGTAAGAGTACAGTACAGGATCCAGCGAGGAATAAGAGAAACTAACTGGCTTTTAGGCTACTGGGAAGGTGGACGAGTGACATGAGAAACTGGTGTGACTAATCAGGAAATTGCAATGCAGCTGTGGAAGCCACAGAAATAGAAATAGATCGAGGTAAAAAGGAGACATGATCTAAAGTAGTGGTGTCCATAGTCAGTCCTCCAGTTCTGGTGCCCTGCATGTTTTAGATGTTTCTCTGGTTCTGCATATCTGAATCAAATGAACAGTTCCCTACTGGACCTCTGCGGACCTGCCAACGTGCTAATGGGGTCATTTGGCCACAGAAATCCACTGTGCTAACGCAGGCGACATATCAAAATCATGGAGAACTCTGGCCCTTGAGGACTGGAGAAGGCCATCCCTGATCTAACTATAACCCAAAGATTAATACTAGACTTAGAATCTCCACCAATGCTCAGAGAGAAGAACGCAGCAAAGAAGTGAGAAACTCAAAACAACAATATGAACCAGTATGGAACACCCTTAGTGACAATAATCAAATCCAAAAACAACCCAGATAGAAAACCAAGTGAGAGCCAAAAACACAAATACACACCGTTAGAGTGTTAGAGACTAAAAAGATGTAAATAAATCTGGATCTGCTTTGTTTGTAAATGTATTGTCGATGCTCCGAGCAAAGTAAAAGAGCAAAAAAAAGGATTTTGTTGGATCTTACCATTTTATTCTCACAGTTCTAATGACTTAAAAACATAAATGAGATATAAAATCAGCTCACAGAGGGAGTGGAAACAGATTTTCATAAACCGCATTTAAATGGTCTGTTGGGACGGAGGTGGCCTGCACAGCTTTATTTGAATGTGCACAGGGTCAGGTGTGCTCCGCCTGATGGCTGTTTTTTCATGTTTTCTTTCTTCTCGCTGCCTCTCAGGCTTCTATTCGACTGAAAAGATGGCCAACGTTTTCGCCTATGAGAGCTCAGAACTTGACTGGTGTGAAGACAACTATAGATACTCGGAACATGTCGTGGAGTATTTCAACACGGTAAACTCCTGAGGCAGTGGATCGTGCAAGAATGACTCGTTTTTACAGTTTTAAGATGTTTAAAGCCATCCCTCTGACTTGTCGATTTGCCGTTTTCCCTGCAGGTCAGCAGCTTTTTTTTCTTCATCATTTCACCCATCATGCTCTATCTGCTGCATCCCTACGCCAAAACGAAGAGCCTGGCCATCCACCTGGTCTGGATCATGATGATTTTTGTAGGCAAGTCCATTTTATGTCTATTGGTTGCACTGAACCATCGCATCACTATTATTTGTAGCAGCAAAATAAAAATATAAGCACAGCAAAAAGGTGTAGCATTAAGGTATTTTACTGCCAACATGAAGCTAGACCATTATAACATGTTTGATGACCTTCACAGAGTGTGTTTCAATAAGGGCTGGAATTACTCCTCTGAGTTGTTATTTCAATAAGGTGTTAGTCCCATCTCACCAGAGGACACATTTAAGTAAAAATCATTTTAATCATTTTAAAATATTTGCTTATTTGTGATGGTAGAGCAGAAATTACTTTTTTCCTGGCAGGTTTCCAGACAATTGCGTAATTGTACATGGGGTCTACCAGCTGATATGGACTTAAGATGCTGATCTGGAATGTAGTGAACCTTGGAAGTTTTTTACCATCCTTCTCATCGTGCAAGGTGCCGAGATAAACCTAGGTCTCCTTCCAGCCTCGTTAGTCCCAGTGAGACTTGTCTAAACTTTTTTAATGTTGCTCTGGCCATTAATATGAGCAGGTTTAGGTGTGTAGCTCTTCTTGTTGTAGCCATTTCCCTACCTGAAAACATCAGCAAACATCTGTTTAACTTGAATGACGTGCACTCCTATCTTTCCCATTTTGAAGAGAGGCTAAGAGGAATTACATTTTAGTTGTACTCAAGAGAAACAGGAAATCGTGCTAATTAAAATTTTTTTAATCCTTCAGTTTCTTTTTTTTTTTTTTGAGAATTAGTTGAATGACCTCTAATTTTGGTGCCAGTGAAAAAGAATGTTAAATAATCTAGGGGGTAGGGTAGGGTTTAGTGGTTCCCCACTAAATAAAAGTATACAGATTAAATGTAACTATTTTTCTTAAGAAAAATCAAAATCTGAGTTATCCCAATCTTATTTAATATTTAGACTTTTTAAAAATAATTTAAGATTGATTTTAGTTTTGTTTTTGCTTTTTTTTGTACATGTAAACAGGTTTGCTAGCATTGCTGACAACCTGGGTCGATTGTAAAATCCTATGTGTACTAAGACCAGTAAAAATTAAGTTTAAGTAAGGAAAAAAAGTATCCGTCTTTGTTTTTACTACAGCAGTTTTCAGATTGTTGGGGTAATCATTAAAACATTCATGTGTATCTACAAGACGTTCAGTTGAGTACATAATACCCATAATACAGTTGGCCTTGGGACCCATTTTAAGACTTTGTGATGGTCACGTTTTTCATACTACCCCAAGTGTAATCCTACATTTTGATGTATCATAGTCAATCCCTTTATTTATTGTTACCAATACAGTTGTACAACTCAACCAGTAAATCCTAGAAATCTATGAACCTCAGCAATCCCCACATTGTCTGTTCTAATATATTCACCTTTCAAAAAAAATGTTGATACATCTTGTCGTGGCATTTTTCCACTAACAGAGCTTGTTCTTCTATAATCGGCAGGACTTTTCTCAGCGTACTTCCACATGACTCTCAGCTTTGTCGGCCAAATGTTGGATGAGCTCTCCATCTTGTGGGTGTTAGCTGTGGGATATGCAGTTTGGTTTCCTCGTAAACTATTTCCCTCTTTCATCAAAGACAGGTAAGTTTAGTTTTGTACAAGCAAACCTGGCGACAAATCGCTGCCCTACCCTCCAACGAGTTAGCGCAAGGTCTGCTACTAATTATCAAAACACACACACACCTATCCGTACACATACACCTGTACCGATCCGTTGTGGTGAAGAGAGAGCTGAGCCAAAAGGCGAAGCTCTCGATTTACCGGTCGATCTACGTTCCTACCCTCATCTATGGTCATGAGCTTTGGGTCGTAACCGAAAGAACGAGATCCCGGATACAAGCGGCCGAAATGAGTTTTCTCCGTAGTGTGTCTGGGCTCTCCCTTAGAGATAGGGTGAGGAGCTCAGTCATCCGGGGAGGACTCAGAGTAGAGCCGCTGCTCCTCCACGTCGAGAGGAGCCAGTTGAGGTGGCTCGGGCATCTGGTTAGGATGCCTCCTGGACGCCTCCCTGGTGAGGTGTTCCAGGCACGTCCCACCGGGAGGAGGCCCAGAGGAAGACCCAGGACACGCTGGAGGGACTATGTCTCCCGGCTGGCCTGGGAACGCCTTGGGATTCCCCCGGAGGAGCTGGCCCAAGTGGCCGGGGAGAGGGACGTCTGGGCCTCCCTACTGAAGCTGCTACCCCCGCAACCCGACCCCGGATAAGTGGAAGACGATGGATGGATGGATGGATGGATGGATGGATGGATGGATGGATGGATGGATGGATGAATGGATGGATGGATGGATGGATGGATGGATGGATGGATGGATGGATGGATACTCTAAGCAGGGGTGTCCTTGTGTGGTGCCTGACCGCAGTTCAAGAAATATACAAATTTGGTCCTCCTGCAAATGGAGCTGTTACAGATTAAACCCTTTTTGTAGGTTTTTAGGATAAAACTTTCAGTGACAAGTTTAAATATCCTTGAATATAAGATGGGAGGCACAACACAAACACAATTTCTTCTAGTAGCCTTGTTTTCATTTCATTTTTACAGAACTTTGTTGCTTTTGTTACTGGGAATAGACTAAACATCTAAACATTTTATAGATTAGCAAAATAGAAAACAGTCAACCCAAAAAGTTTATTTTATTGAGGGAGACATCTGAAGCAAAAAATTATTGTAGGTCTAATTTCTTATTTTATACAGAGCTTGGACAAATGTTTTACTTTTTTGCTGAGAAGAAAATTATTCACACTCAATTTATTTTGCATTTTCTTATTTAAAAAAAAAGGAATTATATCTCCTGAGTACTTTCAACTTGGTGATTTTGGCGCCCCTTGTTCAAATCGTTTGGACACTGCTGTCCTGAACACTGAATACTGCAGTTTTCACCTTATTGTGTCAGTAAAAGCACTGTAAGAACAGCACCACAGAGTCTGTGTTAATATTTAACCACAAAAAGAATGATGTAATAATTATGAGTACATAAATAAATCCTAGAAGGATCTTTCCAGTTTTCAAAACAACAGGGTCTCTTATGCGAGAGGTGTTAATGTTTTAGACGATTAATTAAAGCCTGTTACAGGTAATTGTGAGGAAGTGTAACATTTTTAAAAGATGAAATCTTTTTGGTTGCTTTAAAAATGAAAAATAAAACGTCAGGCTTTCAGATTTGCTTTGTAAGTGATTTGTTAGACCAAAAACTATATTTTCCTCATGTTTTCTGCATTTTTATATATACTGACTTTGTTGACGAGGTAGAGGTCTCAGAAATATTTGTATGAAAAATGATAAATTCGGAGTTAAAGGGTTGCAGCCACAGGACAGAGTTTTCTTGTTATCCTCTGACCTGTCTTTATTCTCCCTTGTTGAAGCGTTGTTTTTCTTTCTGCTTTTCTTTCTTCAGTTGAGCGTCACGTGAATTTGAATCGAACATTTCTGCATGTTTGCTTAAGGCTTCTCCTCTGACTCCCCAACCACAGGTCTACATTTTCCCGACTCGTCCTTCTGATCACCGTCCTCACCACTATATCATCGTTTGTCAAACCCACAGCAAACGCCTACGCCTTGAACTGTTTTGGCGTCCACCTTTTGTACACCTTAGCTGTGGAGATGAGATGGTAATTTATTTATTTTTTTGTAGATTTTAAAGCATGCAGCTTTGCTTTCTGCATCACCACAAATCTTTCCCTAATCTCAGCTGCACTGACCAGAAGGCTCTGCGTCTCGCCAAGCTGTCGGTGGCTCTGTGGGTGCTCGCCATCTCCTGCTGGATTAGTGACCGTTTATGCTGTAGCTTCTGGCAGAGATTAAACTTCTGCTACCTTCACGGGATCTGGTAAGACTTTTATTCACTGGCGTTCTGTTGTTCCTGAATACATCAGACTCGTTTTTACTCATGCCATACAGGGCTGTGAATAAGTATTTGCCTCCTTTTAGATGTAGTCCGTTTTTGCGTTTTTTTTTGTAACATTTCCAATTAAGTTTTACATCAGACAAAGAAAACCTTGGGACGACAAAAAGCAGAAAAAGTCTATCTGAACATACCTGGATTGTTTTGGGAAAAACAATTGCCTCTCTTATTATATGGTAAATTAACTGTAATTAGTCACATTTTTTTGAAAGCTGTTACTTTATACAAGTTACATCAAGGCCTAATTACTGTCTGACCTGCAGAATCGCCTGAATAGAACCGAGTTTACAGCATGAAGTAGGCTAAAATATTTCACAAAGCATCATCTTATGGCCATGAGCTAAAGAAATTTCAGAAACAAAGTTATTGGTATCAGTCTGGAAAGTGTTTCAAAGCCCTTTATAAGGCTTTGAGACTCCAGTGACCTTCAGTGGATATCATTATCCCCAAATGGGGAAAAAAGAACAATACAGAACCTCCCATGGGGAATGTGGCCTCCCAAAATTACTCCAGTAGTGCATCAAAGACTCATCTAAGAGGCTACAGAATAACCTCTAAAGCACTGCAGGCCTCCCCTGCCTGAGATAAAGCAAGTTTTAAAATTAAGAAAGAGACAGGACTTCATCCATGAGGGAGTTCCAAGGCGAAAGCCACTCTTGACCAAAAAGAAAACACAAAGGCTCATCTCGCATTCACCAAAAGAAACACCTTCAAGACCTTCAGGAAAATATTCTGCTGACTGATGAGACAAAAGCAGATGCTGTGTTAGTTTTTCTGGTGAAAAACTAACACAGCATTTCAGGATAAATCAAGACTTAAACTTGGAGGCAGTAGTTTGACGCTCTGGGGCTCCTTCAGGACTGCGACTGAACAGGAATGTTTTTTAAAGCTTTTTTTTTTCTTTACCTTAATAAATGAACTGAAAACTGTATTTTGAATTTACTATGGGTTCCTTAGTGTGGTATTATTTTTCCCCCAATGATCTGAAACATTTAAGTGTGACAGAAGTCCAGGAACAGAAGAAAACTGTGGTTCAGCAAATACTTTCATATTGTTCCATCTTCATTTGTACTGTTGTCTGTCTTGCGCTGGACAAAAAAATAATCTTAATCTCAACAAGTTTCTCTTGGTTTTAATGAAATAAAATTTAAATTATTGTGCAAATTTAAGCCTCTGTTTTATGTCTTTCAGGCACATTCTCATTGTGATGGCTGTAGCTTATGGCAACACGCTGATAGCTTACCTGGATGCCATTAATGAAATACCCTATTTACTGCATGGACTGGAGTACTGGCCCTGTGATAAATGGGCCATTGGACTCCCCCACATTGTCCTCTCCAGCTCTCCAAAGACTCAGAAACAGTGTTGACGAATCATCAACCTTGGCATTTGATTTGTTATCAAACGTTCACGACAACTGAAAGCTTGCGAACGGCCTTGGATCTGAATCCTAGGGATAAATATCATAGTTTAGACTGAATTTATCATTTAAATCTATATCTAAAGCCACGAAAACAAGGTAAAAAAGGGGTGGGTCAACGTGTCACAGAGGTTAGGGCGTTTGTCTCGCAATTGGCGGGTTGCTGGTTCGATCCCCCGCACTGACTGTCTCTGTCGTTGTGTCCTTGGGCAAGACACTTCACCCGCATTGCTTGCTGGCGGTGGTCAGAGGGCCCGGTGGCGCCGGTGCATGGCAGCCTCGCCTCTGTCAGTCTGCCCCAGGGCAGCTGTAGCTACTAACATAGCTCACCACCGTCAGGGTGTGAATGGTTGAATGACTGACTGTAGTGTGAAGTGCTTTGGAGGTCGTCAAGACAAGTTAAAGCGCTATACAAGTACAAGCCATTTACCATTTACAATCAAGTCAAAGGTGTAATTGACATAATCAAGGTAACTGCTTTAGTCAGAGTATTTGTGTAACCATCAAAATATCATTTTTAAAGACAAAATTGGCCCCAAAGTGGTGTGCAGCGAATACTTAATTTAAGGCTATGCAAAGTGAGGCTAATCTCAGACTGTATCTCTCCTTTACAATCTCACTCTTTTGTAAACCCTTTTTTCACACTCTTTAGACTCTCTTTATACTCAGGAGTTGGATTTTCAAAGTTCCCTGTCAGGAAGACCACCCCCTGAAATGGGAATTTAAGCTTAAATAAATCCGAGCTGCTCCAATTTCAATGTCCAAAGATGGCTGCCACGTGTGTAAAACAGTGAAAGTTGCAGATGAGATGTAAGCTTTTCCTTAACACTGCTGACAGTTCATATCACATTAAATCAGGGGCTTACATAGTGTTGCACAACTTCTGTTTGTAAAGATGATTCCTTTAGTGTGTTTGAATGCATAAATTGGAGAGAAATATCGACTTGTCTTGCAGCTAGTAGTTAGCATGACAGCAATTAACAAGCGTGTCTTCCGTTAAGATAAAGTTTCCTAGCAAAAATGTTTTATGTGACAAAGGGCTCTTTAAGAATGATAGACCAGAGTCTGATGCTAAAATCTTGCAATGAAAACATGTATAAAATGGTGCTAATATAAGTTAATATAATATTTTAAAATTTGGTGATATGACAGAAATCTTGTATAATTAGCTTCAACCTAGCTAAATGCTTGAATTTCCCATTCAAAACATTTTAGAAAGCTTTTCATTACAGATAAAGTACTAAATACTTACTCTAAAAAGAAAACTATCTGAAAACCAGCCCTGAAGCAGACAGGAGGCTGGTAGATTAATGCCAACACTCTGCTATGTTTACATTTTCTTTTTCCTGGTTAAAAGACAAGTGCCAGATTTGTGTGCTGCAACTTGAGTTGATGAAGAGGTGATTAATCTTTTATATAAATGCATCCAGCTGTCCTTGAAAGATCTTGCCGACATACTTTAGCTCATGCCATAGTTGCACAAACTCATCAGGATCCAGTTGTGAAGAGATGTCAGAATGATATAAAAGACACCACTAGCAATATGGGATAGTAAAGAAAACAGAATAATTAGAAAAAATATACAAGAATAGATGTAATATTTATCTAAAACTGATTAAGAAATGAGATAAACTTGTCAGAGAGGCCATCAGGAGGCCTTCTTCAACTCTAAGGAGCTGCAGGAATGCCTGGGAAGTCCCTGGGAAGTTTTACCTGAGACAACCTCTGTATACCTTGAGATGGAGAGACACCAAACAATTTTCACATGCTTTACACATTTGGAACAAAAGTAATTATAATGAAATTTTAGGGATAGTGAATTAATTTTTTTATTAAAGTTTTTCACACATGAACAAAGAACTTCAGGCAAACTGCAGACGCAAAAGTCAAGATAAAACAGCAAATATTTGCACTTGGTGCAATTTGTAAACTTCAGGTATTAAAGTGTTGTCCATTTTAATAATTGACCATATAGTTATGTATTGTCTTGGTAATTTATGTTAATAAGATTTGGGATTATGTTTATGGTTTACTTCACACACACACACACACATATATATATATATATATATATATATATATATATATATATATATATATATATATATATATATATATATATATATATATATATTGAGACCCATTAACACCCATTGAGATCAAGCCCTCTTTTACAAGGGGACCTGGTCAAGAAAGGTAGCAACACACGTAATTTGATTAGATTCTTATTAGTTTACTTCTTTTAAGCAGTCCAGCCAAAGAAACAGATGTTTTTGTCATGGTTTTTCTGATGTTAGAGTTTTTGATTATATATTTATAGAATTACATTTTTAAATATAATATTATGCAAGCTCATTTTGCCCCCACAACTGTGGAATAATGTACCAATCCATATAAGAGATGCCTAGAGTCTACAGACTTTTAACATCCTTTTAAAGACCCACCTCTACTCTTTTGCTTCAAATTAAGTGGCGCTTGATATCTTGACTTCTATTTTCATATTACTTTATTTCTTGTTAAACTAAAGAATTATTTTATTCATGATGTGTCTGTGTTTTTATTTTTATTCTTTTTAACTAATCAATTATTTTGTTCTTGTCAAGCACTTTGGTGAAACTTGTTTGAGGTACAGTGTAATATAAAAAAGTTTAAATTGACCAATCCGAGTGGTAGATTTTTTTTTAAAGGGTAAGTTAAGCTTTTGTTTTAACAGATAATTATTAATTGCATGTTATAAATATCAGATTTAAAATCTATCGTTTAGTAATATGACTGATTTAAATTGTCCTGTTTTATATCTTTTTCTGTTTCAACCACTGTGTTTTAGTACCTTGAATTTTGAACTATTTAATTTTATTTCATGATTGTGTTTTTTAACACCTGTTTTGAAATTCTTAACTCTAATATAAATCAAAGTACTGTATAAGGTGTATATAAATGACTGCTGACTGTAAAGGTAGCTTAACTTGGAGCTGCCCTCTTGTTGATTATTGCAAAATTATGTTCCATGAAAATGCAAATTTTAAGATAACACGAAGGAAACGTGGTACTAACAGGATTTTCTGAAAAGTAGTGGTGTGGTGAAAAACCTGTCAGTCTGAATTTCTTTTTATGAGTTTTTTTTGTTTTGTTTGATGCTGTCTTCCGTTGGGATACTTTTTTGCATTTATTTTAGATATATATTTATCTATGATAAAGGTTTGGCTTTTTTGCATTCCTTGAGGTTTAGTGTTTGTTTATGTGTTTACATTTTTTTTTACATATCTCAGTGTGCAGCAGGTTTACATTAATGTACTAAAGGGCCTGTGCACTGTAACCTGAGTAGTCTCACTTTGCATAAATTGTTAGCATTTCTGAAACATATCAGGTGTTTGTTTGGTCTTTATCTTATGGGAAATTGTATAGCAGAAAAACAAAACTGCTTTTCAAGAGCTTTTTTTATTATTTTTGCTTAATTGTATGATGTTTAGACTTAGACTTAGACTTAGACTTTCTTTATTGTCATTTTGTATGCACAGAGTGCATACAGAACGAAATTTCGTTTCCATACAGCTCAGAAAAATTGCAGTAACTCTACAGTAACCTTGTAGTGAATTCCGTACAGGATACAAATGCAGTAATAAATTGCAGTCAGTTACAGGATAAGTTTCAGTTGACTTCCGGATAAAGTGCAGCAGTGAACAGTAGGCAGTTGAAATGTAAACAAATGTAAACAAATGTAACAAATATGCAGTAGTTTCCAGTAAAGTGCAGCAGTGATTTAACAGTAGACAGTTGCAGTGTAAACAATTATGCAGTAAGTTTCCGGATAAAGTGCAGCAGTGATATTGGAGACTAAGAGTTGAGCAGCATTTATAATGCTGGATAAGGATACGATACAAATGTGCAAATCAGCGAGTGTGGTACACAGTCCATTTTATACTTCAGCAGTTCAACAGTCTGATGGCAGCAGGGAAAAAGCTATTGCAGAACCTGGTGGTCCTGCAGCGGATGCTGTGGAACCTCTTCCCAGAGGGCAGCAGGGAGAACAGTCCATGGTGGGGGTGTGAGTGGTCCCTGATGATGTTACGGGCTCGAGACACACAGCGCTGCGATGAAATGTCTTTAATGGAGGGAAGAGGAGCCCCGATGATCCCTTCTGCTGTCCTCACCACTCTCCTCACGTTCTTCCAGTCGGAGGCACTACAGCCTCCACACCGCACAGAGAGACAGCTGGTCAGAATGCTCTCTATGGTGCTTCTGTAGAAGGTCGTGAGGATGGGCGGGGGCAGGCGGGCTCTCCTCATCCTCCGCAGAAAGTACAGTCGCTTCTGTGCCCTCTTCACCAGTGACGTGGTGTTTACAGTCCAGGTGAGGTTGTCCGTGATGTGCACCCCCAGGAACTTGGTGCTGCTGACCACCTCCACAGCTGAGCTGTTGATGAGCAGTGGAGCGTGGTGAGGCTGGTTCTTCCTGAAGTCGACGATGATCTCCTTCGTCTTCTCCACGTTCAGGATCCGGCTGTTGTCTCTGCACCAGCCCACCAGCTGCTCCACCTCCTCTCTGTAGTCCTGGCCGTTGTCGTCTCTGAACAGGCCCACCACCGTTGTGTCGTCTGCAAACTTCACGATGTGATTGGTGGTGAACCTGGGGACGCAGTCATGAGTCATCAGAGTGAACAGCAGGGGGCTCAGGACGCAGCCCTGAGGGGAGCCCGTGCTGAGGGTGATGACATCAGAAGTGTTCTGTCCGACCCGGACCGACTGAGACAACATTTAGGGAGAGTGTACTTCTATTCATAATAGAAATACATGAATACAATTCATGAAATACAACAACAGATATTTTACATACACACACCCACAATAACCACAGGTGTAAAACAATGACTTCTTTTTGAGCAAGTACTAAACTAACTGGTCATAACTGATGAATAACTGGTTTAACTGTTAATTTAAGTTCGTTTTTTTAGGGTGGAATGATTATACAACAAACAACTTCAATAATATAGTATTGGGTGCACAAGTTTGACCTTACTGTGAACTTTCTCTCATTCAGACAGGGTCAAAAATATGCATACAGGCTCAAATGCAGCTAGTGTTTGGTCGATTCTCTTGGCAGCGCACTGGAAGGTGGAGAGGAGAAGAATATAAATAAATCACAAGTAATAATACTGTTTGCTTATTTTCCAACTTATTTCAGTTTCTGAATGATTTTCACAAAATATTTTCACAAATATCCCACTTGCATGAAAACAGGTTTTGAAAATAATAAAGTAGAGTAAAATTAAGCTTCTGGAATGACCTTAAATTCAGTGAAATAAAAAAAAATTATTGACTAAATTGTGAACCTGAATTGTGTTTTTTATTTTACACAACAAGCATGTGATTTATCCACAGTTTGATATATAAGTCAGATATTAGTGTGAGTGCATGTATATGTTTGTGTAATCTTGACCCTTAATAAAAGTAATCAAACTTGTGCCACCTTTTCTTCTTTTATTTTAAATATTTTTTTAAGTATTTTCATACCATAGTGACAAAAAATAATCAGACATGACATTCAACCCCGTGATATGTGGACATGAACTTGTGTCATGAAAAACAGACATGAGTAACTAGGGGAGTAACTAGGGTTTAAATTATGTTACAAACAGAAATTGTATAATGCTGGACTTGAAAGCTGAAACATTTTAGAAGAAAAAATGCTGAGTAAACGGGATAAAAAAATGGCTGTGTCAAGAATATTTTATTTTAAACTTTTAGTTCCGTACGTTCCAACTAAAAAGTAAAAAATAAGTTTTAAAAATCAAACAGGTTTTGAGTGAACGACTTGCTGCCCACCACTAGAGGGCAGCAAGCGAATACTAGTCTGAGGTCTGGTGTTTTTAATATATAATCCAACTGCTTTTTCCTACTTACTTTTTTTCTGCTTTATTTCCTGTATTTTCATCATGTAAAGCACTTTGCATTGTCTGTGTACTGAATTGTGCTATATAAATAAATTTGCCTTGCCTTGCCTTCTGCTTCTGCAGGATTCTCTTCATATTTGTGGGTCTGGAGTGATAATTATCGCGGGTAGGTAAACGTTCAGTTTACTAAACCAAACAAATGTACTGAATTGCATCCAAAGTTGGTCATCTGCTGTTATATTTCCTTTTCCTTTTTTTTTTTTTTTACAATCATGAATTAATGTTTAATATAATCTATAAAATCTACACTAATCTGAACTTCTCTAGCATGTACTTTTTTCTAATCAAGACAAGAGTCATATAACAGAGAAAGAGAGAGATTGGCGACACTCTCATAGACTTCAGAGTTACAGACAATTTGTAGTAATAAAAAAACAAGTTAATCTAACCTAAAGTCAGTTCTAAAGCAACAGAGGATGAGCTTTATCAGAAAGGCCAAAAACAAAAGTAAAAATAAATACCTGCACAATTATTGACAATAAGTCATTTTTGGGTAAAAAAAGAGATAAAATATTCAAGTTAAACAGTGAAACAAACATTTACAGAACGACAAATGATAATATGCAATACACCTGATAGTACAGCAGCACCTCGGAGTAGCTAGGGCATGTGCAAGTGTACCTTAGCATCTGGGGGACAGTGTAGAGGATTCATGATCGGATCAAAACCCGTAGAACCATTTGCATGTTTGTAAACAGTTATTGAGTCAGTTATGAGCAGCAGAGATTATACATCTAATAGCAGCTGGGAGGAACAACCTGCGGAAGCGCTCCTTTGACCATCTGGGGCTGTGGTCCTCAATTCTGGTCGTCAAGGTCCTGGTACTTTTAGATCTGTCCCTGATCCAACACACCCGATTCAATTGGTGAGATTTAGCTTTATCAATAATTTAAGGTTCTTTTAAAATTTTAGAGGGTTTTGGGCAAGAACTGTCAGGTAGCGCTGTGCCTGTTTCATCTACTTATTTCATTTACACAGGAAGCAGCATCAAGGACAGTTTAAACAGTCAGCTGAGCACATGGAAGCAGTGTCAGGTATTGTACATGCATGCTGCAAAACGATGTTTTGTTAATATAAAAAAGTTCTTCTTATGACTTTGTGGCACAGATGGCCTTCACTCAGTATTCAGACATGTAACAAGTTGGGAATTGAACTGGCAGCTGCACTGAGGCCTGTTGGCTTCTGTATATGGGCCACCCCACTATGCCATGTACTGCCCCTTACATGCTTTCTTTTCTAGTATCTGACATTAGAGTTTCCTGCTTTGGGAACAGTATTTTGTTTTCATTGGCTTAAAACCCCATTGCATAACTATTGACCCACATATTAGACTAATTTGAGATATATTATTCGTTTTTCCATGTCAATATACAGCACTGAGCATGGAGTGAGAGGCACGGATCCGTCACTCAGAAAGTCATGTGACCTAGAGCGCCCCTTTAAGCATCCTGAGCACCCCTTAAACACAAGAGTTTAGCGCTCCTGTGTGGCCTACAGGAGCGCTAAACCTGGAACTTTCAGGTCTAGGCCCCCTAGTGGTCAAAAGTTACATGCTGTTGCTTTAAAATATGCAGTAAATAGAGTGAAGCTCAATTAAAGAGGCAGGAATTACGTGAGATACTGCCTGCAGAACTCAAGTGGATCATAATTTTAGACAAACAAGAACAGAACGGATACATGTGGAAGTTTAAAGAGACTCAAATTACAGCAGAGTTGATCACATACAGGGGTTGGACAAAAAAACTGAAACACCTGGTTTTAGACCACAGTCATTTATTAGTATGGTGTAGGGCCTCCTTTTGCGGCCAATACAGCGTCAATTCGTCTTGGGAATGACATATACAAGTCCTGCACTGTGGTCAGAGGAATTCTAAGCCATTTTTCTTGCAGGATAGTGACCAGGTCACGACGTGATGCTGGTGGAGGAAAATATTTCCTGACTCGCTCCTCCAAAACACCCCAAAGTGGCTCAATAATATTTAGATCTGGTGACTGTGCAGGCCATGGGAGATGTTCAACTTCACTTTCATGTTCATCAAACCAATCTTTCACCAGTCTTGCTGTGTGTATTGGTGCATTGTCATCCTGATACCTCCTTCAGGATACAATGTTTGAACCATTGGATGCACATGGTCCTCCAGAATGGTTCGGTAGTCCTTGGCAGTGACGCGCCCATCTAGCACAAGTATGGGGCCAAGGGAATGCCATGATATGGCAGCCCAAACCATCACTGATCCACCCCCATGCTTCACTCTGGGCATGCAACAGTCTGGGTGGTACTCTTCTTTGGGGCTTCTCCACACCGTAACTCTCCCGGATGTGGGGAAAACAGTAAAGGTGGACTCATCAGAGAACAATACATGTTTCAAATTGTCCACAGCCCAAGATTTGCGCTCCTTGCACCATTGAAACCAACGTTTGCCATTGGCACGAGTGACCAAAGGTTTGGCTATAGCAGCCCGGCCGTGGATATTGACCCTGTGGAGCTCCCGACGGACAGTTTTGGTGGAAACAGGAGAGTTGAGGTGCACATTTAATTCTGCCATGATTTGGGGAGCCGTGGTTTTATGTTTTTTGGATACAATCCGGGTTAGCACCCGAACATCCCTTTCAGACAGCTTCCTCTTGCGTCCACAGTTAATCCTGTTGGATGTGGTTCGTCCTTCTTGGTGGTATGCTGACATTACCCTGGATACCGTGGCTCTTGATACATCACAAAGACTTGCTGTCTTGGTCACAGATGCGCCAGCAAGACGTGCACCAACAATTTGTCCTCTTTTGAACTCTGGTATGTCACCCATAATGTTGTGTGCATTGCAATATTTTGAGCAAAACTGTGCTCTTACCCTGCTAATTGGACTTTCACACTCTGCTCTTATTGGTTCAATGTGCAATTAATGAAGATTGGCCACCAGGCGGGTCCAATTTAGCCATGAAACCTCGCACACTAAAATGAGAGGTGTTTCAGTTTCATTGTCTAACCCCTGTATGTACAGTGTGATTAACTGATAGTTCATGAAATTGATCTGAAAAAAAATTCCCGGCTATGCTCTTCCATAAACAGATTTTTTTCTCCCTTTTTACCTTTTGAAACAGAAGAATTTGAAGCGGGACATGATGTTTCTCTGCCAGCCGGATGAAACTCTTTCTTTCCCATTTCTCTGAAAGACGGCCTGGATCAGTGTTGCCAACAGTAGAAGGAGGGACACCAGAAGTGGTGACGTTTTGTCCCACTGTTGAGGCCCATTGATCTCACTTTAGAGTTTGATGCTGTAGAGGTTACACCACAGCGGGTTCTCACACCTGGAACCTTTGATAAAACAACGGTTTTTAATCTGGAGACCTACTTGTTAGTTTTAGTTGCAACATTTGAAATGACTTGGAGACAATTTGCCGCGTCTCCTTCATAGGTTGTGGCAGACTGCAAATGGGACTTCTGATGCCTTTGGCTTTCTTCTTGTCATGCTCATGTGGTCTGGTTAGTGAAGGGCCTGACAGTTCTGGTGGACGGCCTCCCCACTTATTCTTCCCATTTTCAGACGATGGATTAAGCAGTGCTCTGTAAAATGATCAACGCTCTGTATATTTTATTATAACCTAGCTCTGCTTTAAACGTCTGCAATGCTGTATCCCTGACCTTTCTTCTATGTTCCTCCTTGGTCTTAATGATTGTTCACTAGTTTCCTATATATAATCCCTAAAGCCTTTACAGAACATCTGTATTGATACTGATATTAAATTATAAACGAACCTCTAAATGCACAAAGGAGCGTAATCCCAGATCCTTCCTCCCATGGTTTAGAAGACAGTTTATAGTTGGGAGTACTGTGTGTGTGTGTGTGTGTGTGTGTGTGTGTGTGTGTGTGCGTGCGTGTGTGTGTGTGTGTGTGTGTGTGTGTGTGTGTGTGCGTGCGTGCGTGTGTGTGTGTGTCTGCTGCCCCCGTATGGAGAAGATGTGTGGCTGCAGTTCACCTGTGTGCGTGGGTGTGGGGGGCGTGTACAAAGGTTTGAAAGGCTCACGCTCGCCTGTGTGAAGGTGATTTTTGTTGACCGCTATAGCTCTTCTGGTTTTATTTTCTGTTAACCAGCACACATCCTTACAATATGTCTAGCCTCTATGTCCACATTCAGTCCCGCTGTGATAGCAGCATAGAATGATAATAAATCAATAATAAATCCAGCGTTAATTATAAACTTGGATTTTGTACGCTTGTGGGACACTCTACTTAGTTCGCATTTCATTCAATGCGAGTGTGTGCAATTTTTATTAACTGCACAATATTTCTTTTATTGTGGACTTTCCCTCTTACTGCTTATATATTTTCCCACCGTAGGATTATGCTTTTCTATTCTGAGTGGATTTTATTGACTAGTTGACTTCTTAAACCAGGTGGTTTTGCTGGCTTTTATTTAGGTATATGAATGTTTATGATTGTGCAGATTTTTATTGGTAAAAAACTAACAAAAACAAACGAGAACCCTGCATTCTTTTGTTTCCACGATAATGCACTACTTAGTGTGGGCCATTTATATAAAAATCGCACGGAAACGCGTTTTTAACTAGTCAAAATGTGAGAAAGTTGAAGGAGTATAAATAAATCCTCAAGCCACGTCGTATATGAGTTAAATTCTTTTTTCAAATCCTTATTAATCAATTATCGCCGAGCGCGTTTCATAATTGAAACTGAACGGTCCGTGTATCTTTTGGTCATTGGATTTTCGTTTCATAACCAGGAAGTAAAAAAACAAAAACAAATGGCCGTTTGATTTTTGTTTTAAAATACAAAAAAGAAAATCCAAATACAAAACGTTTATCTTTTTCATTGTCAAAAAGGGAAAGTAAAATTAGAAAAATTATTTGAATTTAATTCTCTATTACGGGTAATAAAATACAAAAATGCTTTTAAACAGAAACGGAAAAACGACTCGTTTGTTCATATTCCGGAGACCGGATGCGGTTACTACTTCCTGAGACTACTTTCCAAAATAAAAGCAATAAGTTTGACGTGCCTCAGCCTATTTTGTCATAATTTTTTTTACACATGTCGACTACAGTTAGTTTATATAATTTCTTTCGTTTTATGTAATATTTTTTATTATTGAGGTCTGCTAGTGAATATGGAAATATATATTCTGGTCACTGTTTGGCCTAAATAACTACTAAAACAACAGCATATAAGCTTAAACCTGCTTGCTGTTACAATTATCTGGATAAATAAGAATTTGCATAGGAACACTAAATAAATTTGTTGGCCAAAGTAACTACTTTCACTTACAGATGACAGATTAAGATCTCGAGATGTTACTCATTGAAATCCATCTACATGATGTGGAATTTCAAAATAAAAGCCCTCCAAAATCTCTATGTTAAGTCAGTTTGACCTAAGTTGCTGTCAATATTGAACCGTACGTTTTGAGTTTATACTGTCACTTCAACATTACAGTAGAACACCTCCAGATGTTGCTCAACAAATATCATCCACATCTAATGTTGTCACTGTTAATATTCTGAAAGGGTAGCATGCAGCTATTGTTGAAGAAGAATGCAACCAATTGAAAACACACCTTAACATTCAGGTTCAATAAATACTTTTCTTTTGATAACAGATTTGTTACTTTTCAAAATGTGAAATTGGATCAAAAACTTGAAACAACCGTAAAGTTTAACAACAGTATATATATATATGTGTGTGTTTTTTATACACCAAACTTTTCCATCCATGTCCTCATGTACATTCAATGTGATATATATATATATATATATATATATATATATATATATATATATATATATATATATATATCACAGTGAATGTGCATATGACATCATCTGCCTACTTCGATTTTGTCTGTATTTTTATTCTTATTTTTTTTTTTTCTCATGTTGGAGGAGGCCAGCTCCAAACTGTTCCCACAAAGTTGAGAACATGGAATTTTCCAAGATGTCTTAGTCTGTGGAAACATTCAGAGCTCAGCTCCTGAAAAACAACCCCACACCATAATCCCCACTCTGCCAAACTTTACACGTGGCACAATGAAGTCAGATAAGCACCGTTTTCCTGTCAACCACCAAACCCACACTCGTCCATCAGATTTCCAGATGGAGAGGCGTGATTTGTCCCTCCAAACAACGTGTCTCAACGCTTTGCGTTGAACTTGGTGATGTAAGGCTTGGATGTAGCTGCTTGGCCATGGAAACCCATTCCATGAAGCTCTCTGTTCTGTTCTTGAGCTGATCTGAAGGTCATATGAAGTTTGGAGGCGTATAGTGATTGACTTTGCAAAAAGTTGGCAACCTCTACGCTCTATGTGTTTCAGCATCCACTGACGCCACTCTGACAGTTTACGTGGCCTAACACTTCGTGGCTGTCCTTCCCAAACACTTCCATTTTCTTATGATACAGCAGTTGACTCAAGAATATTTAGGAGCGAGGAAAGTTGACAACTGGATTTGTTGCACAGATCGCATCCTATCACAGCTTCACGCTGGGATTCACTGAGCTCCTGAGAGCAACCCATTCTTTCACAAATGTTCATGAAAACAGTCTGCATGCATAGGTTTTATACATCTGTGACCACTGAAATGATTGGAACACCCGATTCCAAAAATTTGGATGGCGGAGCGAATACTTTTGCAATATAGTGTATATACTTATGTAGGAACAGTCTTTTGAAATTCAACATCAAATCTTAATGAGCTTTGTTGAGCAGCCTCTGGAGGTGTTCTACTGTCATGCTGAATCAAAAACGTTCCCTTAAAACATAAGGGTTAGTAGACACATTATCAGCAACTTAGGTCAAAGTGAATATATAGAGAGATTTTGAAGGGCTTTTACTTTGAAATTCCACATCAGATGTTGATGAAATTTGTTGAGCAACATTTGAAGGTGTTCTACTGTCAAGCTGAAGTGACCGTATCCTCTAAAAATGTATCGTTTAGTAGCCACATTGTCAGCAACTTAGGTGAAATTGACAATGTAGAGATTTTGGAGGGCTTTAATTTAGAAATTCCACATCATGTTTATGGATTTTGATGAGTAAAATCTCAAGATCTTATTCTGTCGTCTGTAAGTCAAAGTGGTCACTTGGGAAAACCAATTGTTTTAATATCCCTGTGCATATTCTCAGTTATACGAATCATCGCAGCAGCAAGTCTGTTTAAGGCTGTTTGCTATTTTTTTTTGTAATTATTCAGGCTAAAAAGTGACTATGACCAAAATATATATTTATATATTCACCAGCAGGGCTGAATAATAAAGAAATATAACATAAAGCTGTAAGAAATTATTTCAAATGACGTGCATATGTGTAACAAAACAAAGAATAGAATAGGTTGATAAACGTCAATCACATTGGTTTTATTTTGGAAAGTAGCAGTAGCAGCATGTCCCCAGTGGCGGCTGGCTAGACCAAAGTAAACTCAGCCATGTTCATTGGAAAATCACCTCACTTTTCTTAGAGAATATCGTCTTACTCCCCCTCTCACCTGGGATATCTGCATTGAGATTTGTATGGATGACAAGCCTTGTTTAGTCGTGTCTAAAATCAAATCTACGTGAGGTTCTTAAGACATATTATTCTGAAAAATGTGGTGCTTTTGCAACGCATAAGTGACCACTTCCGGTCTCGGAATACGAACAAACGAGCCTTTTTTTCGTTTATGTTTTAAACCATTTTTGTTTTTTGTTACCCGAAATGGAAAATGAAACTCAAATCAATTTTCTAATTTCACTTTTCCCTTATTGACAATGAAAAAGAGAAACGCTTTGTATTTCGTTTTCCTTTTTTTTCATTTTAAAACAAAAATCAAATCGCCATTCGTTTTGTTTTTTTTAATTCGTGTTTCTGAAACGAAAATCCAATGACCAAAAGATACACGGACCCTGAACCGTAACTATTGGGACTCTCTTGCTGTCACTCGAGACAACCACCAGAAAACGCTTCGCAGTCCGGCCTTTGTCCCGCCTTCCCCTCTCGCCCGATTGGCCAATCGTCACAGTGGGCTTGAATTCGGGGCCTTCCGATTGGTCCGGAGAGCTTTCTGTTTTGGTCGCCTGCCAGCAGCCGTCTGGAAGGGGAGGGGAGCACGTCTGCCTTCCGCTTCTGGGGCTGGATTGACACACAATGAGGAGCGGAGAGGCCGGGGAGACGCTCCACAAACGCCGCTGTAAATAATTACAACAATCATAGAGGCCGGAGAAACATGGAGAACCAGGTACGGACCGTGTCTCCTTTCGGAATGTGGCGTTTTCGCGGCGAAAGGGGCGGCAGGCGGCGCGCTGGCAGAGGAGGAATGAATCCTCCTTTCTGCCCGTGAGAAAGAGAGAGAGAGAAAAAAACTGGTAGTTGTTTGGCTCTGGAGCTGTGCTAGCTGGGCACTCATACATCGGTATTTACTACTACGGCGCTCCGCACCGCTGCACAGCCACATCCGAGCACACAAAGAGACCCCCGCCTGGTCTGGACGCCCCTCTGGTGCCTCCAGAAACGCACGCAGGCTGCTACAGATCGCGGCAGTCAGTTCAAATCGGGACTTAGGTGCAGCTAAGCTAGGCTAATTTATGTATGAAGAGAGCGGCGGCCGTTGGCTAAAGGCTAAGGAGCAGCCGACGAGGCGCCGGTGGGGGGGGGGGGGGGGGATTCGTCCTGCCCCGGGTTTGGGTTGCCGAGGCGGGGTGTTGTCTCGGCCGCCGGCGGCCTGAAATCTGAGCCCGGAGGAGCTGATAGCGGCAGAAATCTTACAACACGCTCAGCTGTATTTGCATTATTCGCTCCCAGTTGGTTAATGTTCACCACATTCGTGACTGCGAAGGCTCCCTACGCAGTCTGGCAAAGTGGGGAATTTAGTGGAAGTGTGTGTTTTTTTTTCTTCCAGGTTGGATGAGCGTGGGAAGAGAAAAATAAGCAATAACAATATTTTGTTATTTCCAGACTCCTTATCCCATTGTCTAAAATATGCATCCATGCATTTATCCAGACCTCTATTTTTTTCTCTTTTATATACAGGCACCGTTTATTCAAACAATAACTTTTATGTTTACTTTCATCCATTTATACTTTTATTTTTCCTTCCATACAGCATCTATCCATGAATCTATTTTGCCATAATTCATACGTACACACATGCGTTTATTTAATCATTCATCCATCCCTACCTTTCTACCTGTGTTTTTCCTTAAATATATTAGATTTTTCCATAGATCCAACCATAAATACACTGAATTTCAGTAATTTCATTGTGTGTGTGTGTGTGTGTGTGTATATACACAATTTCTTTTCCGTATGTCCATTGATTCCAGCCACCCATCCTAAAGTATATTTTTTCCCCATGAAAATCCCTAAATAAGTGCAAGTTTCCCTTCGCGCAGCCATTTATTCATCTATTTTCCATGCATCTATCTGCCTAATTTTTTTTCTATTTCACATGTATACGTCCACTTTTCCCTTTCTATCCATTCATGCGTTCATCTTTGCATCCAAGCTGCCATTCATCCATATCGAGGAATGCAGGATTTTTTTTCAGAGAACTCTAGAAATTTGTCAGGAAAAGTATCGATTTCAGTATGACACATTGTAAATTGCATGTGATGCGAGGTAAAATCTGTCAGAAACCGTCTGAATTAAGTACAAGCTGTTAAGATGCATGTTGCTAAATAAAAACAAAACGATAATCCGTTTTATTTAAAAGATGGCTAAAATAACTTTCAAATAATAAAGCTACAGCCTTTCAAAAGCTCAAATTCTGGGGTAATTTACGTCCCTGAAGCTGTTATTCAAAGTCACTAAAAAAACATAGTTCATACATAACATTTTTAATGCCAGGAAATGTTAGAATCATCTTTAAAATAATAGAACACCATTCTTAGCGATTAAGATAAATGTCTGTGAACTGACTGGTACTCATTCTATAGCCTAAAGCTCTTGTTCCTGACTCTAAACTCGGATATTTTTACTGTATAAAACAGCAACAGAGAATCTGGAGCCTTGAAACAAAAAAATTATTCTGCTTACGTTCTCTTTCGGGGTAAACGTTGTCATTAAATGCTGACATAACAGATGTTTTCATTCTCTGATGGAAATCTGACCCTGCCCAGGGTAATTAAGCATGTGATCATGTATCAAATCAGTATATATGTATCTTTCTTTTTTATATAAGTTGCTAACGTTTGACCATCCACTAAAGAGTGGTGTCAACCACATCCAGTAGTGCACGCATGGTGCATTTAGTAATCAGAAATTAACGAGATTTTTGAGTTTTTGACGAGCTGGTCAGGGGTATGGACTGACCAAACTGATAATGAATGGATTCCAGTCACTATCCCTGTCTAATTGTAGAATTGAAACAAAGTTTGCTTTAATTAGTGTCTAAATGGCATATCCCTTAGAACAGTAAAATGTACAGGACTTGCCTAAATTAACACTCGAAATCGATATTGAACTGCGGAAGCCTGATTGTCTCATTTCTACTATTAACAGAGTTTTTCTGGCTTTAAGTATTTTCTCAGTATAAATATGTATGGGAAGATCATTTGTGTTCCCAGTCTGTTTTCTTTATTACCTGTCTCAGAACATAAAATCAAGAATTTCTAAACAGATATGCACTTCACGCTGTACGACACTTAATGAATAAACTAAGTTGGGGTTAATTTTTTTTACTGTAATTGGGAGCAAAATTAACCTTGTGGTGCTTAAAAACAAACCGCCATTAAGACTATAAACTTTTGCTTGCTGTTCATCTCCTGTAGGCAATCTCTGCTCTTTTTCATTTGATGGTTATATTTGCTTGTGAAATAAATGCTTTGACACTGGCTTGTAAATATGCTCAACATTTTAATCTACAAAAATCCCCAATTTTTCGTGTTAGATGCAACATGACTAAAATATGGTGAAAATGAATGTAAGTAAATCTACCAGAATCCACGCGTGTTGGTGGCGAACCCAGTTTCCATGAGCTCACAGTGTAACCTATAATTTTAAGTGTTGGTTTGTTATCCAGATTTGATTAATGTATAAAATTGCTCACTTAGGGCTTATGTCATCACAAGACGCACATTTTAGTTTGCAGGAAGCTCACTAAGCCAAATTATATATCTGCGTTCTGTGGAAGGAATACAGCTTGATGCGTCCTGAACGCCGGGGGCTCTTGGAGGCCGGGCTTTCAGGGATAAGCCACACACACTCGTGGAAAGTGGCTCATCCACTTTCATGGAGCTAGACTCTATTCAGCTTTGACCTCCTTTGAAGTTTCAACCACCTGAGGAGGAACCTCTGGTACAAGTTAAAAGCACGTTTTAGCTTTTCTGCTGCATGCTAAAATGCTCTAACCTAAACGCGCCGCAGCTCTGTCACTGCTAGAGAGGTCTGATCCCGATTATTTAAGATGACCGAACGGTTGGATCTGTTCACGTTCACCGTCAAAGAAACAGTTTGAAGTTTCACCTCTGAGGTTTTTCTTCTTCTATGGTTTGGTGAGACCGTCTAACAGTATTTCAGTACAGTATTTCCTGATATGACATCGATATACCGATGTCTGAGGTTAAGATGAACCAAAATTACGCTTTAAAATGTGAGATTTTGAAGAGCTTGAGAGCAGTTTTAATTTTTTACTGGCACCTGAAGTAAACATGGCACAGTGTAAATAGTAGCTTTGTTGTTATCGGTGATACAGACTATAAATTAATCTTGATATATTGTGGTACTGTTGTGATAATGACAAAATTAATAAGACTATTGCCAGCTTCTCGTAATCTTTTTAGGTAACTTTGCGGCTGTGACTTCTTATAGCCTCATAAATACAAATACTGTCCTTTAAAAACACATTTAATAGTGTAACATATATTAAAACCAAATTCAAACTGTTTCATCATGACACAAGTTGTATAAATAAATGGGATTTTTATCAATAAACTGCACACAGTAGAGCCATTTAATTTATTGACATTTATTGATGCTCTGAAGAAACCAACAGTGGAGAAAACAGCTAAAGTAACAACCTTGACAATACTGGCAGTTTTGGGGGTATTCAGACATTTACTAATTGGACTTTATCGTTGTCAAGATAAACCCAAATTCCTTGTCATGAGAAGATTTTCACGATAACGATAAAACGATGCGATACCGGCCCAGCTCTGTTGGGGAGCTGTCGTTTCTGGTCCGTCTGTTGGATTGTCGGGCTAGAGGGGTTCAGATGCCCAGAAAGTTTAGTTTGTATGGAAGTCTTGGGGAAGTTAGAATATCATTGCTCCACGGTGGTTTGTTTGGTCCTGTGTCTGAAGTGGAATAAGGACTTTTCGTGCCTCTGATCTCTGGTTTCGTACGACCAGATCGCATCGCTGCAGCTCGGCTGACCTCTCCGGTGCTCACTTGATTTTATTGGAGGCTTCACTGACAGTATTTGTAATCGGCCAACGTCTCTTAGGGACTTTAGATTTTCCAAAACAGATTACCAGTTCCCTGTTCGTGGTGATTGAGGACAACTAATGTAGGACATGATAAAGGACTGATCTCCACCCAAAGACAGCTTTGGTCATCAGCTTGCTGTCCCTATGTGGGCTCTCTTTGGGAAGATGCTCCTGCTTTTATTCCAATCATTTATTAGGTTAAAGAGATTAGTGGGTGTTATTTATATATAGCCACCGGGAGTTCATTGTTTTCTTGGGAGCCAGCATGTCTGCCAGAATTTGTACTTCCCCCTGAGTTGGAGAGAGAGAAAACAAGAGCGTGGTCATGCACACATCAGCGCCGTTTCAGCGGCTCTACTTTATTTGGGTTTAAATCTGGTGCAGTTCTTTAGGTCAAAGTGGCATAAAGTAAAAATGGCTTTATTTTGCTTCAGATTTTCAATTTGTCTCCATGTTAGTTGTGTTGAATTTTTCAGATGGATAAGCTTTTTACTTCTATAAAGAAGTACTGATATGTTTAAAGCTTGTTCTCAACTGTTAAGCTTCATTTATTTATTTTTTTGACCTTTGTTTTTTTCGCAAATTAACATGATTGTTCTTTTAGAGGTTGAGGATTTCATCAGAAAATAACCTAATGCCACAAACATTTGGATTGAAAAAAATCCACACTACAGGTTGTCTCCTTTATCCATTAGTAACTTGAGAGTTGGAGGTAGGGCGATAAATCGATTAATTCGAATTGACGTTTTTTTTTTTTTGTTTTTTTTTTGAAAATCGATTTTACTTTGTGAATGTACTTATGGGGCATCCATGAAGGAAACATCATGCAATTGGTAAATATATTGTGAAGAGGAAGCTTTTTTTCTTGCATATTACGAGGCACTTTAATTTACTTGTGTACTTTTTTTTTTTAAGTTAGTATGAAGTTACACAAGTGAAGCAAAGCCTGTTCTCAACTCATTGTGTAAAACCACAAGCAGCAAACATTTGGTTATATTTTCATTGTTGACAACGGCAGGGCCGCCATCTTGTTTTACCACCATGTTTCACAGCTTGTATTTAGTTGCACTTTGAATTCAGGTCAACTTCCACATGAAATGCTTTACATAAAAGCAAGTTTTAAAAACGGAAAGTTTGCTCAAAATTTGCATTCCAATTGGATGGAAACATTATACTTTTGACTCAGCAAATTATATTTTTTGTGTTCTCTTTTTATTTGAAAAAGTATCAGAATACATGTTGCTACCAATACCAAAATGTTGGTATCGTGAAAACACTAATTTCAAGCATAATTGCGATTTAATTTTCACTTTTCTCTGCAATAACCACAAGCAACAAAAATGGCCTGTAGATAAAGATGTTTGTAAACAAGGACTATTTAAGAAATTTCACCGTTTTTATTAATCAGAATACTATTATTATTCAAGAGAATAGCTTGTTGCGTTGGACATCAATCCTTGTTGAACATATAGTGCGAAGTGCGACTAAAACTTAAGGAAGCAGACATGTTCTGTGTCCTGATGATGGAGGGCTTTGGTGCGAAATGTAAAGATGCTGATGAAAGCTGGTAGACGAGAGTCATTATCCTCAGTAAACTCTGTACTAACGTGGGCTAAAAGGCTACTTGGCCAGGAAAAAGCCATATTTCTCCAAAAGCAACATAAAGATCCAGATTATAAATGCATGCAGGGACAAGGACCTTAATTCTCAGATGTTCTGTAGTCTGATGTAAACTAGAACTACATTTTTGCCAAAAAACAAAATTGCGATATATTTCAACTAGGGTTGTTAGGTATACTGGTACTTATTTGGTACCAGGGTACTGCGACATTTGAAATGGTACTATACTGCATTTGGACGGTACCGGTACTTACGGTGATGCCGACAGCGGCCTGCAGCCGCCTGACCAAGGCGTCCCGTTCCACTGCCTGTTCACATTTCAAGTGAATCACACGTGTGCAAAGCTGCCACTGATCCTGTCCTGCTCTACAAAGCGGGATGTTGATATAATTGTTTTTTTCACTGAACTGTCGTTGCACTAAAATAAATCTCGGCTTGAAGAGAGAGAGAGCAGTCTCTGCCTGCGTTAAAACGCTCGGCTCAGGCTGTGGCAGCAGTCTGTTTCAGCTGCTCACGTCAGACCTTGATAACTATCGAAGCTTTCTTCTGATTAAAGAAGCTTTTTTTCTGATGATATCACAACTTTACTCTCATATCTTATTATTCTGGCAATATTATGACTTTGGTCTCCTAATTAACAATGGTATGGCCCGATCGGTTCACTTTTGACAAAGCAAATTATATTTTCTGTGTTCTCTTTTTATTTGAAAAAGTATCGAAATACACGTTGGTACCGATACCCATAACAAAATGTTGGTATCGTGACAAAACAAATTTCAACCATAGAGGTGATTTATTTTTGACATTTCTCTGCATTAACCACAAGCAACAAAAATGGCCTGTAGATGAAGATGTTTGGAAAAAGCACAATTTAAAACAAGAAATTTCACAGTTTTTATTAATCAGAATATTATTATACTAGAGAATAGCTTGTTGAGTTGGACATCAATCCTTGTTGAACATAAAGTCCAACCAACAAACAAGTCTATGTATTAAACAGTTTGGACGGTACTTAATGCTATGGTGAGATTCATGAACGTTTCTGGTAAAAAAGTATGATTATATAAACCCTCTTATGTTTTCTTTGGGTCATTTTTTACATTTCTGAACAAATGCATGAAATTTGCTTATGTGGGGATTTTTTACCCTGTGGTGATATTTGTCCAAACAAAGAGATTAAACGGCACAATCTTATCTTATTAGTATTTTACTCCGATGATTAGAAAAAAAACATCTTTAATAATAGCTTTCCTATGGGAAAACCAACCTAAAAGAGGGTTAATCATTATTAACCTGATTAAATCTGACTGGTTTAAGTTGAAGTCTAGTTTTATAACCTTTTAAATGACTTTATGAACTCGTCTTTTGACCCAAAACACAAATATTTTCCATTTACAGGATCTTGTGATTAATGAAACGCCTCAAGTTTTCCCAATCGAGAAAGTTAGTACTTATCTTAAAATATTGGCTTCATTGATTATGTCATTAAAAGAGTAGATCATTAACTCCTCACTAGTCATCACGGCTCTAAATCATCGCTCTAATTTCTTACTGCCTCTTGGGCTGACTTAATATTTCTTTATTACTTGGCAGATATTAATTCTAGTATTCAAAGCCAGCTGGTCTGCCTTAGACTTGCTGAATTATTTTACAAATTGTCAGACGGTGTAAAAATAAAACTTTACATTTAATTGATTAAAAAAGACTTCAGGCTAATTTTTAGCGTTTCATTTCTGATTTCTTCCTTCTTGTCGTCCTGACTTTAATGTTTCGCTCCTCTGATGTCCGCCGACTCCTCGGTGGGGGAGGTGGTGGTAATGACTCCCCCCCCCCCCCGTTGGCATGTTGCGGTCTGGAGTTTAAGGGCATTACTGTCTCAGGACGGCCGGGCGGAGCGCCAGGCACCGGCGTGTTTGTGTGGGTGAACCAGAGAGCGCCAAACGAGCTCATCTCTGTCCCGTCTAATCCCTCCGCTCAGTCCCCGGCTCATGAGCTGCGCCCTGCCACCTCCAAATCCCAACATTCTTCAAGTCCTTCCCTGGACATAAAGTACCTTTCCGCCCCCCCCCCCCCCCCCCCTCCACTTCATTCCTCACCAACACCCGCCCGTCTCTTGTGCACTCAGCCTCCTCTCTGCCTCTTCATCTTCTATAATTACAGCGTCATTTGCGAGGCTCTCTCCTGTTATTGTCCGCGGCAGACAGAAGTAGTCCAATAATGTGTCCCTTTCTGGGCAACTCTTTTGAGATCCGTCTGCTCGGGCGTCAAATTACTCTCATTTCACCCCAGAGCGTCCCAAACACCGGTCCAGCTTTGTGTCCGTCCGGACACCCCCCACCTTCGCCTCTGGAGTGTCCCCAGACTTTGAGTCGAGGTTTGAAGGTTTTGTTCAAGGTGGAATCAGGAAATGATGAATAGCGGTTCCCCGGATTAATCGCAGCGCTGGCTTCGCTTATGTTTATTTCATAAGACGGCTTAGTTTGCGGAGTGTCTCTTGCTGCTGTAATTTATCACCACAGACGAAGCGGTATGAAGTCACCTGGACGGGGCTCCAACTAAAGGGCATTTTCATTACAGACTAGTGTAGTTAAAGGTTCCCATCCAGTTTTCAGATATTTTTGTTTTCCATTTTATTGCTTTAAACGAGAAAAGTGCAAATTTGTAAACCTTGGGAAGCTATACAATAAAATGCTTTGCAAAAGCATCCCTAAAGGCTTGGTTTTATTGTTTCACATTCATTGTAATTTAATGGGATTACATTTTAAAAAAAGAAGCTACACAGGCCTGAGTAATTGTCCAGATGGGGTGATATGACAACTTGGGTAACTAGTAGTTATGCACTGAGTACATATCCTGCCTTTATGGAAGAGTGAAAGAAAACAGTGATTGTTTGAGAAAAAGCCACAACAAGGTGCCCACCAAACACGTGGAAGAAGTTGCTCTTGTCAAATGGGACTAGAATTTAACTGTTTGGCTTACATTTGAAATATAACATGGAGGAAAACCAGCATTCTGAACACTGGAGACCCTCTGTGAACAATGGGGATGGCAGCATCGTGCTGTAGAGTTGCAGCTTCTTAGCAATGAGGCGAATCGGAGTGGAAGAGGAAGAGGGACGGGGCTAAATACAGGACAATTCTTGAAGAAGTCTCTGAAACACTTGATACTGAAGAGGAGGTTCACCTTCCAGCAGGACGGTGACCCTAAACATCCGTCCAGAGGTAAAACTCGATAGTTTGAAGTGAAGATGGTTAATGTGTTGGTGGCCCACAGTCCAGACTGAGATGTAGCTGAGAACAGGGTCCGAAAATTAACACTCGCCAGACACCAAATGAAAGTAAATTTTCCGTTTGGCGAGAAAGTTTCGAAGGGCTAGCTGGCACATGGCGAGTAAACGTTTGCACCAAACAAGTTGTTTTTCAGTCACACTCGCACATGTGACGCGAGAAGTACAGCGACTACGTCATGTGCGTTTGCTAACAACTACCGTTTAGCTCAGGCTAATTACGTGGAGATATTTAGCAGGAGTCAGTCAGAATTAATATTTATGCCAGTAAAAAATATGCTTGGCCGGTCAATCGGGAAGTTAATTTCGGACACTGGCTGAGAATCTGTGGCAAGACTTGGAAAGATCTTCAGAGAAACTCCGTAGCTTATTGGTTAAAAAAAGAAAACTGTAAATTTTTAGCTTAATCATTCATCTGAACGCGGCTATAAAAACGGATGACGTGATGCACATCTCGTTAGTCCACGGTTGTGAAATAGTTTGATGGCTCTGGACTCTAAATACGTTGGAACAAGTTCGCCTGGGACCTCTACCTCCTGATTTTGTGCATTAGCTAATGTTTCTGTTTTTCTTTGGTCTCTTCTCAGTGCACGGTGCAGGTGAAGCTAGAGTTGGGCCACAGAGCTCAGCTCAAGAAGAAAGTGACGTCAGAAGGCTTCACCCACGACTGGATGGTTTTTGTCAGAGGGCCAGAGACCGGCGACATCCAGCACTTTGTGGAGAGGGTCGTCTTCCGCCTGCACGATAGCTTCCCTAAACCCAAGAGAGGTAAAGACGGCGCACAACAAACCGCCAACGTTATACATGTATATGTTCTCACTGTTTATCACAAACTTAATCTGCATAAAGAAATATATGTTAGGGCTGGACGATAATTCAATAACAATACATATCGATGGATGGAGAAAAAGGGTCAGTAAAAAGTTCAATAGAACAATGGTTTTCTTTTCTTTTGCATTCTAGGCTATCATATAGGTTAATATTACATTCATTACATCCTCCCAACCAATCACAACGCAGACCCAGGAACGCTCCGTCACCAAGCTCCGCCCCCTTCAAATTGTTCATTGTTTTTCTTTTTAAAAAAGTTTCGGTTTTGGTAAAAAGTTGATTGAATAAACACACAAAACACAGTTTTCTTTATCTAGAAATGGGTTGTTAAGCAACAGCATAAAAATATCAGGGCTGCACTTAAAATATATGTTTTGAATTTGTTGGTAATTAACGATATCGATCAATATGATTTTCTATTTTAACGTCCAGCCCTAATATATGTGTAATAAAAAACAAAGACTAAAAAAACATATTCTGTAAATCCGTTTGACATTTCTTATGCTTTTATGAATGTATCTAAAATAATTTTACCGTTTCCAGATTATGCCATCATATTAACCTTATTTAGGTCGATGCAAGAAAGGAAATAAGTCAAATGTAGCCAAATGAAGGAAGGACGGCAGTGACAGTCAGGATCACTGTGACGAGTACAGTCAGTGATGAGTGTGTGTCTGTCTGCAGTGTGCAAGGAGCCTCCATACAAAGTGGAGGAATCGGGCTACGCAGGCTTCATCATGCCTATCGAGGTTTACTTCAAGAACAAGGTGGGAACACCTCTCCAGCATTCTTCTAGTCGGGATAAATGTGTGTGTGGGGGGGGGATGTGGTTTGAAAACAGGGTATGGGGGGAAAAAGTTGTATTTCCAGACTTTTTTTCTAAATGTTTCACACATCCGTCAATCTGTCCTCACTGTGCTGTTACTGCTCGCTTCATATTTAAAGCTTTTTCATGGTAGACCTTGCCGACATAAGATCACAACAAATTGTAAAATGTATATTTGAAAAATTGGCTTAAAAACTAGCATCAGAAATTTGAGTCTAGGAAAGAAATCTTGAATGTGTAGGAGCCCTGTTGTTGTTGTTGTTGGTCAATGTGTCCCTGCTCCAACACCCCGATTCAAATCACCTCCTCCGCCTTTCACCGGGTTCTGCTGGAGCCTGCAAATGATTCGGGCTCCTGCGTCCAGCAGAATTCAGTTTAGTCAGGCGTGTTCAAGCAAGGAGACGTCTAAACTCTCAAAGTTTAGATGTCGCTAGGCTCTCAAAGTGGCTTTGTGCCTACCCTTGTTCCAGCTAGTTTTGGCACTTTATGGCTAGTTCACGACCAAAGGTCAATTAAAAACTATGAAAGTAAAAATGTATTAAAAAAATGTTCTGTTTGCAAATCCAATAATGCTGCTTTTATTTAAAAAATCTGCTTTATTTTGAAAATTTCGGGTGTCATTTCCCTCTGTGGGTCACTACAGTAGCATTAGGGCTGTCACGATTCATCGAATGAGTCGAGGACCTCGATTCATAAAATTCGTCGAGGCAAAATGATCTGCCTCTAAGTTCATTATATTGTTTATTCATTCAACGCACAGGTGGCTAACGCTAATGGTAGCCTAGTCCGTTAATACATGGACGCCAAGTGTGGATATCCGCTATGGAGACAGAAAGCAACGGCAAAAAGCCGCGCAGAGAAAGAGACCTAAAGCTTTAAAGGTGTAAGAACACTTTAAATTAGACAGAAATAAAAAACTGTGCAGCGACCTGCCTGGTATCGACTGAGCTCCTAGCTGCTGAAGATTAGAGCTTCTCTCCTGCTCAGTCCCCACCTTTCCTGTCTGGCCTGAGCTGTTTTGATTGGTCAACATGGTGGCCAACCGGCCAACCATGTGAGGGCCATACCATTATGAGAAAACAGAGAGGGGTGCAGCTGTGAGTAGAGGCTGTGTTTGTCAGGTTGTCCTGTAACTTAACTATGAGGAACAGGAGAAAACAAAGACTCTGGTTTTTAGTTTGAAGATGTTGGAGACAACAAAGCAGAGCTGCTTCACTGCAGAATGAAAATAACGTTAAGAGCAGGTTCCACTACAAGCCTGCAGACACAGAGCTTTAGAGGAGAGTTTGGTTCTGGTTCTGCTCTGTCGACGTCTTTGCAGTAGATGCCTTAGTTTGACTAAAATATTACATCATTCTGATGTAATCAACTGATGTTTATTTTTCCATTTTTAACTTGAACACTTAATTTTTATCTGAATATGCCTTATTTTCTATTAATAATTGCACAATATTTTTCTATCTCTTCTGCTGTACAGCTTAACTGTAAACTTAGCTTTTTTCTTATTAATTAATCTTATGTTAGTCTGGTGTCTAGGCCCACCTGTTTTTGCCACTTTCACACCCAAATGTCCCCACTGTGGGACAGTAAAGGTATTTCTATTCCTCTACATAATGGTTAGAAAAAAAATGGAATTCATTATGCTTGAATCTAAATTACCTGTTTACCTTTTTGTGAATGTGTAATTATTTTTGTCCTTGTGGACAAAAAAAAGGAGTTTAACTTAGTCCTGTAGTACACTAGAAGGTTTCTGTTTTATATTAATACAATTATGCTTTATAATCTAAAAAAAATCCAGAATGAAATATTCAAGTGAAGCTTTATGCATTTTTTGTTTGTGACCATTTTCACTACAGAGGCAGCTGCACTGTATTGATGTTAAGTCACCCAGAAAGGGCTGAACTTTAAACATTTTGATCCTAGAACGTTTTGGCTACAGATTTATCCTTATTATTCAAAAAATAATTGAATTATTTGCTAATTAGCATTTTTCACTCATTTCTATTACTCATAAAATAAGCTTAAGTAATTATGTGAAAAATTTGCATACTTTGACAATTTCTTTATCGATTAGTCAATCGTCAGAGTAATCGATAGAATAATTGATTACTAAAATAATTGTTTATCACAGCCCAAAGTAGCATCTTGTGTGTTTGATGCTGTCTGCTCATACTAAAGTTTTTTTTTCTTTTACCATAAATGATTCTTAGTTTTGGAGTATTTAATAAATTCTAAGAAAATCTTAATTTGAAGTGTTTTGCATGCCCATTTATTAATCAGAACTGGCTGAATATTTAGTGCATCTCTGGTACTGGGCTCACATTTCTTGGTAATTAATGTAGCAAGAGAAACTGCAGTTTTGTGAATTGGTGAACGCTGAAAGTTCAAATGATTACAGTTCAAAAGGCAAAAAATAGTTTGCTGTGGATATTACGTAAAGAGTACATCATGAAGAAATCGTTCTCATTTCCTTCCTAGTTTCTTTACATTTTCTTTCCAAGAAGGGTCTGACTTTCTTGTAGCCCATTAAAGTGCTTTTAAGGTTTGCATGACGCAATCACCAATCTTTTAAGAAGACCAAGAAAGCACTTCAAAGGAGATATCTGCAGCTATTAAATCATCGTCACATCGACAGAAGTACTCTTACAGAAGCTTAATTAGTCGTTTAAGCCTTGATTGCTGTGCCGCTGCAACAATTAAGCTCCTCGCAGGATGATCTCTGATCAGCGTTCAGACGTCGGTTGTGTCCGTTGACCCTCGCAGTTAATGGTTTTTATAATAATTCAGCTTCTGTTGTGACTCACAAAGCAATTTTTATTCTTGTCTCTCTTGTTCAGGAGGAGCCAAAAAAAGTTATCTTCAACTACGACCTGTTCCTCAACTTGGAGGGCAATCCTCCTGTTAACCACCTGCGCTGTGAGAAGCTCACCTTCAACAACCCGACCAAAGAATTCAGGAAAAAGCTCATCAAGGCTGGAGGGGTAAGGCTGCCTGGATAACTGGATCACTCACACCTTTACTGAGCAAGAGCTAAAAAAAAAAAGATTTAAAGTCGGATTATGCCAAAAAGGCAGATTAAAATACTCTTTCACCGTTATTAACCCAGATTTGTTATTTAATCATTAAATGCCATTCCTATAGTGGTACATTTCACGTTGGCAGCCGAGCAAAAACCCGTTAAGATTTCAGGCGCTGAAGCTGAATGCGCTTTATTGCTTTATATAGGACTGGAGAAAAAGTATTTCCATCTTATTTTTATTTATTTTTTAACAAAATGCTATAATTCACTTTAAGAGCAATACAAATTATACAATATTAGAATTTCTTTTATTAAACTTGTTTATTAAGTTGTTCATTAACGCGTTTATGCTGTCAACGCGCCCTCTGGTGGACCCAACACATGGGTAGGCGCGTCGTTTATTTCTTGCAAAATCATAACTGCAGGTGACGAAAAACTGCAAACGGATTCTGTGATCAACACTTTTAGTATAAAGACCAACTAGTGCCGTTGTTCAGATACAAGGAGAAACTTGTTCTGTGAGGCTCCTTTGAATCCCCCTCCATTCTGAATGAGGCTTGCGTCCGGGTTACAATAAGCCAGAGGTGCAAGACCCCGCGGGGCCCGCGCTCCTTCGCGCCCTGTTCAATGTGCCGAGAATAAACCTAGCTTAAATAACAGCTAGCACATTAGCTTATTTTGATCGGGAGGTTTTCTTCCGTTTTATGTTGCTCTCAAACATCAGAGCGTTTGGAAAAAACAAAACAACCAGGCTCATGATACGTTGGGGGAAACTGAAAGTTTTTTCAAGTTCTGAATATGTATGAAAAAGGGGGGAAAAAAAACGGGGTGTGTAAAAATATTTGTATCGTCGTTCCTCTTCTATTGTCTAAATGTTATAATAATAAGTCTTTCCATCAATGCACTTCGTTCACTTTTCCCTTCAGCCGTTTGTCCAGCAGGCGCAGGCTGCTAGAAGTTGTTCCAATGTTATGAAGGATTGACGCTTGCTCTGACTTTCTGTGGGGCAGAAAATTCATAAAACAATCCTCTATTCCCACATATTTGTTTTAATTTCAGTTACTTAATTTAAGATTTACGTCAAAAGTGTAATGGTTAAAACGAGCTGAACTTCTGCCCATTCCCAAAGGCTCCAAATTACTGCTCCCCATTTTGAACTTGGTGGGTTTTAGTGTCAGCGGAGAAACACTGTGACTCATGTGTATTTAATTTCAGATACTGGTGGTCCCCGAGGGGGCAGAAGCTGTGTCGAGGCCCAGTCCGGACTACCCGATGCTTCCCACCATCCCCCTCTCAGCCTTCTCAGACCCCAAAAAGACAAAGACCTCTCACGTATCAAAGGTAAGACAAAGAAGGGACAAAAAAAAAAGAAATCATTTCGTTATGGTGCCCTTGTTCGCCTGTATTCGCTCACATTGTCTGCCTGTATAGATGCAGTAAGAACATACATTTGGTCTTGAGAGGAGGCTGACTCAAGCTGCTAATAGCTCCCAGCTGTTTTTGTGCAGCCGTGTGGAGGAATACTTTCCTCTTATCTGCGGAGAGAGGGGGCACATCAGGAGAAAACAGGAAGCTGACTCCTTCACATTTTTCAGAGATGAATCAGAACGTCTTATTCTCTTTCAGGGATGTATTTCTACGGTTTTTGAATTTATTTATATAAATACACTATATATATAAATACACTATATATATATATATATATATATATATATATATATATATATATATATAAAAAAAAATCAGCTGGGTGAGTTCTGGTTTAAAGTGGTGATTCTCTGCATGGCCCCTCGGGACCCACTGGCCTGCATGTTTTTGGTGTTTCCCTGCAGCCGCACAGCTGCCTTAAATGAGTGGGTGATTAATGGGCTTCTGCAGCTTGACGGCGTCCTGGGGAGGTATCGCATTCACCTGAATCAGGTGTGCTGGAGCAGAGGCGCATTTAAAACGTACAGGACCGTGGGCCCCGAGGACCTTTATTCTGACTAGATCCTTCTTAAATCTATATGTTTACTATGATTTGAACAGCTCCCTGCTAAGGCTGGTTTAATGTAAGAAAACAACCTGCTTGTCTGCTGTAGCTGTTTTTTTTTTTTTTTTTTCTCCACTCTAGATACTTTATCTAGAGTAATTTAAAGGTTGTGTTATTTTGGTTAATGCTCAAATTGTTCACGTTGTCCACTTTGGCACCGTAAGTGAATTATTTAATTTCATGAGACATTGAAACCACCTAGTTAAGCAACTAAGGAGGTAATGTGTTGTTGTTGTTTTTTTCTTCTAGATTTCTATGCAGTCTTGAAAAGCGTAGTTTTCGTTTTCTGAGACTGGAGACGTTTGATCAGATTATATAGACCCCGTCTCCTTAACTCGCTTCATCTCAGCTCTGAGAGGACCAGATGTCTGCTTGCAGAGCATGTTTCCCCTTATCAACAGATTGGACTTTTGAACTTGGCCGCTGCTGTTTTCAGCCCCTTAAATTCTCTTGAAGGTCGCCCAAAAACAAATAGGCTGGAAAATGTTTTTCATGGTTTGAGGTGTATTTCTAAACTACGGAGGTAGGTGTCAAAACAGGAACTTTTGAAGGTTATTTATACTATTTCCTCTTGTCTAGATTGCAACACACTTTTCACACGTATCAACTAAAAAAGCCTGTCGTCGCCCTCAGTTTGGTCCAGCTAAGATTCTCGCTGCAGGGTTTTGGACCCACTGAAGAGCTCGCATCACTCCTCTTTTCACGTCTTTGCACTGGTTGCTCGTTTGTTTTTTTGCATTTATTTTGAAATGCTTAACTTAAACTTAACTGAAACTTTCCGCATGGTCGGACCCATCCTATGTTACTGAATTGTTAGACAGGCTTAAGTTCTGAGGTCCTCATACGTAGCTCTACTAATGGTCCCAAGGACCAGAAATAAAACTTTCCAGTCCGGCTCACCTTAAAAGTAGCTGAAGACATTGTTATTCAAATGGACTTTTCTGTAAGCTTTTTTTTTTTTTTACTTTATCATATATTTATATATTTTGTCTTTTTAATTAAATTTTTTTTTTTATTATTTTAGCCAAAGTGTCTTTCTGTTTTGGGTTCATATCAAGCATAGACCCCAGATGATCAGTGGTCTATCCAGCTACTGAAAACGCCCTCCAAGAATAATTATTTCCATCTTGACAAGATTTTATTGAAAAGGTTTATTTTGACAGAGGCTTGATGTTTTGGTGCTGAATCGACTACATTTTTCATTTCTTATTAACTTTTCCACCTTGCAACTAATTTGGCTTCTAAAGCTTTTTAGGTGCATTAACCAGCAAGTGTCACCAAATAAGTTACAAGCATAGAGAGCCTGAATGCATGGTTCTAATTAACACCTCCTGCAGTCCAGCCACGTCTTCTCCATATGTGTAGTTTAATAGATTTGTGATATATTGTGCAGTCATTGTCAAGATTAATGACAATTGGAAGTCCAGAATGTTGTAGAAACTATAAATCTAAAAATTATGTCTGGAAAAAATATGAAATTCTGAAATATATTAAATTTTTCTTGCTAATCTGTCAACAATTTAGACGTCTAAACCTAAGAGTTAAAATTTATGGCCATCGCAAAGATGCTAGCTGATGATGGGACCACATCTGGATCCGGGGTTGGCTGTTTATAATCTGTATTTGTTTTTTGTCTTTGTCCAAACCCTGTAGAAACGTTTAAAGAAAATCTCAGCAACCCTTGAGCCTAGACGTCCAAAAATGATGGTAGATTTAAGAAATATAGAAATTTGATTTGAGAAATTGACCACAGCAAAAAATTTTCTAAGAGCCCCAACCTGCTTTTTTTATTTGTGGCGCCGTTGAAAGACCTGCTGTTTTTCCCGTCTGCTCAGGAACCCAGCAAAGAAGGAAGCGGTGGCAGCAGCAAAGCCCCCAAACCACACAAGCTGACCAAGGAGCACCGCGAACGGTCGAGAAAAGACTCTGAGAGCAAAGGCTCGTCCAAAGGGGACGACCGGGACGGAAGCAGCAAAAGCGGCCGCGATCCCTCCTCGTCCCTGAAAAAGCCGTCGGAGATCAAAGTGAAGGACGAAGTTAAGGTTCAGCCGAAGGCGGCCTTCAAAGAGCCTAAACTCACCCTGAAGGAGTCGAAGATGGACGGCATGTCCCCTAAAGGAGGCGGGGCAGGTAGTGGAGGGGGAGGCGGAGGCGGAGCGGTGGAGGCCAAAGCTCCGGGGAAACGGCCCTCCACCGTGGACTCGCCCAAACCCAGCGTCAAGAAGCAGAAGAAGGGCAGCTCCGAGGGGCCCAAGGGCCCAGCAGGCGGGGCCTTCACTGTGACTTCTCCTCGCGTCTCCTCGTCCTCTGCGGTCAGCCAGCCCTACGGCGAGAAGAAACCCTCCAAGGAGAAAGGTCGCTGGGGCAAAAGCAAAAGTGACAACCAGGAGTTGAAGGAGCTGAAGAAGCCTCCAGAGTCGGAGGAGTCCAATTCAGAGGACGAAGCGTCATCGAAGTCAGAGGTATGAGGATGAGACGGATGCTGCCGTTTATAATCTGCTGTTACAGACGCAGTTATTTACTTCAGAACAGCTGTAAATATGTCATTTATCTGATTTATTTATTGTTAAATGGCTAAGTGAGCATACTTCATGTTTTTTATTCACTATCGGATTTTTAATTGGATTCCTTCATACAAGAAGAGCAATGATGGATGTATTTATAAACTGGTTTAAAATGCATAGTATTCTAAAGGTTTTCTTAAAAAAAACAAGATTTCCTCTCACTTTTCAGACAATGTTTTTAACATTTTGCATTGGAAGATGCTTTTCACAGAAATTAATTTGGAAAAAGATGCACAGGAAAAAACAAGAATGGCCTAACTTAATATTAACTTGATAAACTTTAATTTTTCTGACATCACTTTACTTTTCTGTCGTCTTTTTGGTAGAATTTTGCCTTTTTTTTTGCCATTTTTGTTGTAACCAACACACATGAAATACATCCTACATGTTAACTCACTTTACACATTTATTAGTTTAAATTGTTGGTTTTTATCCATTTATCCTGTCATGTTTTGTCATTTCTCTTCTCACAGCAATCGGCTCGCTCCAGTCCTTCAAACTCTACTTCCAGTTCTGACTCCAGTTCAGATTCAGACTTTGAGCCTGGACAAAAACAAGGGCAAGGTGAGTTTCTGGTTGCGGGTTTTATGCTTCGGCGTCAGTGAGGCGTTGGGAGAGATTTCCACTCAACACAACTAGGAGTCTAGGATGAAACAGAAACGCTGAAATCAGCATTATTTCACAGCGCTCATGGTTTCACTGCCAAGTAAAGCCACTCCCTGTTTTTCGGAAAATGTGTAAAATGTGTGAATTTTAAGTGAATTGTTACAGTCTCGGCTCTTCAGAGCGAGCGGGAGAGAGGAAAAGGATTCTAGTCGTGAAAACAGGACGGCTCCATTTTCAGAAATAAATGTATAGCTATTGATTCTGTCGGTGATCACATTTTAAAACTAACGTGGCGTCACCCTCTGGGATTATTAAAGTATGTCTGATTCTGATACATTTAAATCCCTGAAAAAAAGAATAGCACTGAGGGCAACGTTACACTCTGGGTGTCAAACTCATTTCTAGATTGGGCCATTTTGACATCAGGAAGGCATTAAAAGGGCCGATTGTACCTGCATAGATGGTTTTTAATTTCATGATTTAATTTCAGTTCACAGAAATGTGAAAAAAAAATGCACAGTAACATAAAAGTAGCACCCTTAGGCCCAGTTTATACAGTTTAGCTGCAAAAAAAGTTGCTATTGGGGTGAGTTACACTTTAAACTCATCATTCTGTATAATTTTTTTCTCTTTTTGGACATTTCTGGGTTGTTTTAATGTATTGTTGGAAACGTGACATCTAGTAGCAGGATGCTGTTACTGCAGAGTTAAAAAAAAAAAAATCAACATTCGCTACAGGAAGCACAGTTTTAGCCATGTTATACAATTTAAAAGGATATATGCCTCAACTTTATGGCATGATATGAATTTGTTCGGCTATGGAAGGCCGGATAAATTGCGTTGACGGGCCGGATTCGGCCCACGGGCCTTAAGTTTGACACATCTGCTCTGATTGATGTATTTGGATGTGAACTCTGATATATAACATGAGCGAATGGGTTTGAATGTAGCGTTAGGAAACAAAAATACTGTGTACCCCTGCTGTATAATTTTACAGAAAAAATAAACTGTGGAGCAGTTTAAACTGAGAAATAACTGAAGCTAAATGTTAGGAAAATTTAACCAGTAAGAAATGTTTACCCCCTGCTCTCATTGTACAGAGATTGTAACTGCAAGGAAAGCCGTTTTAATTTAAAAAAAAATAGTCCTGTGTTTCATAAAAGGATTCTTTTTGGCAATTTTTGTTGTTGTTTGTTTTGATTCTTAATATCTGCATGCTCACAGTTTCATTGAATGGCTAAAAACTAGCATGGGTGGCGCTGAAATAAGTCGGAGAGATCAAAACGGCTAGATTTAAACGGCATTTGAGAGACGTTAACCGTTTGGCTCGCCGGATCTACCAGTTTAAATCCGTTCAGATGGTTTGAGCTTTGGTAAAACCTGCTGTATTCGTGTTTCTGTGCTCCTCTCTCAGGCCCCCTGAGATCCATGGTGGAGGAGATCCAGTCAGAAGAGTCTGACGACGACGACAGCAGCTCAGAAGAAGAAACGCCCATTAAAACCAACCCCCCCAACCGCGACTCTCGGTCAGTTTGAACCAAGACTTTTTCTCAACGTGAACTATCTAAGTTTTAATCCAGAATGTCGATTTTACACAGGTTACCTATTTTATTCCCAGTGCTTTTTAGTGTTTTTCGATTTTTAAATTATAATTTAAGCCGAGCTGTTTACGCTGCTTCAGCAAGCCGATTAACTCGACTACCTGCTGAAAGTATCCACACGTTATCGGATGCAGACGGGCACTTGGAGGTGCCAGACAGAGCAGTAGGAGAGAGTTCCTTTAGTCTGTTTGGATGACCTCTGACCTCGACCTGTGCCTCTGACAGACTCAGCCTGGACAGCGAGAGCGACAGCAGCGATGGCTCGCACCGCCCCAGTCGAGACCCTGCCCCTCCCCCACAGAAACACAGCTCGTCCAACAACAAAGTGAGTCGCCCACGGACCGCTTTATTGTGTTTTATTGTGTTTTTTGTTTTTTTATCGGCGCCCTAACAGGGAGTTTAATAGTCTGCTTCATTTGATGCCTCTCAGCTGGTGCTGCTCACGCTTAAAACATGTTCAAATCCAAGGGTTATAAAAGTGTGCTTTATGCCTGTTTTACTGCGGTATTATGAAATGCAGTGAAAAGTACAATCAGGTTTACTTTAGACCAATGCCAAAGATGTAGGTTTTTATATCGCTGTAATGTCTGATACTGCATCTTTTGGGATTGTTACAATACTAAAATTTCCAACTCTATACCAACACTAACAAAAATACTCGATGCCATTCTCTATACTGCGGCACCATTTTTGTTAGTAGCAAAAAATTATATAAATTACAATATGAAAGTATTTTAACTTCCTTAATTAGGGCAAAACCAATAAATGGGGGATAATTCGGCCCTTGTTTAGAGAAATAGTTCATTTGACTTCTTTGGTAAAACGGTGGACAGGATAACGCCATCCTTTTAATGGACGTGTGTACGTTTGATTCAGTCATACTCTTGTTTTATTTTATTATAATTCCTTATCTTTAGTGAGCTTCTATTTGCCTGTAAATTTACAGTGGATACAAATAAATTTTACTGTTGAGGGACAAATAGAGGATAATTTTATACTGAAAGGACGCCACTGGTTTGTGCCATTGCTTCGTTGTTCATCAGCGACTAACGTTTTCCTGCGATGATTCGTACCGCAGTAGTTACTAATAATTAGCTAATAACTAAATATATTAATTGGTTGTTTTATTAAACAATAAAACTACATGATTAGATGTTGCCGTTCGAGGGGTCTACTGCTTCACCGCTGCAGATGCAGGAGCTTAGTTGACTTTTTTTTTTTTTTTTATTCCTCTCAAGCATCGTTGTTGTAGTGTTAGCATGTAGCATTAGCTTTTATCATTACCTAGCATGTGAAACCTTTGGCATTTAGTTTTTCTTTTCCCCTGTCCAGCGGCCTCATAGGGAAAGTTCTTCTTTCTGCTTTGCCTCCCATTCCTCTGCCACAGGTGGTCCGAAAAAGTCCAGATTCCTCTTTTCGCTCGGAGAAGGTGATGAAGAAGGGGTACGACAAGGTAGGAAGGGTAAATCAAACTTTTTATGTTTAAACTCCAGCACTCGTGCTGCAAAAATAATCTTCCTTTGACTGTTTTATCTTTGAACGCCACAGTTTCATCTGTTGACTTCAGATTGCAAGGCTGCCTCGGAATCTTCTGAACCATCATACGGTTAAAAGTTGCTTTGGTTTTCTGTTCGATGGGCCAGAACTACATAAAAAATGGTTCAAGTCAATAATAAATCAATAAGTATCTTCATTTCCGATTCTGAACATGACACATTATATTAGTCTAAGCCAGGGGTGTGCGGTGCGGGGGCCATATGAAGCCATTGGAATAATTTTGTGTGGCCCTCGACTGCAGTTCAAGAACGATACAAATTTATCCCTCCAGCAAATGGAGCTGATGCACAGGGAAATTTCTATAGAACGAGATTTTCATTAGAAAAATTTAGACCTAATATAATTTTTGCTTTTATTTTAAACACCCAGTGACTCCTCCCCCCCCCCCTCTTAACTACAGTTGCCGGGGGGAAAAACTAAAAACATTCTTTTCTACTTCGTTTCATAAAAATACTAAATGATTAATTTATTGCTTTGCATTTAAAAAAATTAAGTAGTTGACAGTATTTTTTTTTTAAATTATGAAGGTTAAAAAACCTTTTTGATTTTGACCTGCGGTGCAAAAAGTTTGGACACCACTGGTCTAAGCCTAAAAGAAGAATAAGAAAAATCTGGAGGACCTGTGTAGTTTCAGCTAAACTTAAACAGATTGGCTCTGCACCGTCCGCATGAAGACGAACACGGTAAATGTTCATAATTAAAAGAAAATCTGCGTCCACACGAGAGGATGCAGCACCATTGAAAACGTTCCAGTGGTGTGCCAAACCGAAACCCGCGTTTGGAAAGATTTTCCACTCGGGGACCATGTTTAAAAAAATTATCGCTTAAGGTTTATCAAAACGGGCTAAGCGGCAAAATACCTTTTATGGATACACCTAATCTCCTCTCTTTGTGGCCAGGGCTTAAGAAAGTGCAAGAACATCCAGTGTCATTTAGCAACGCCTCCCCTAAGATTTAAGGAAACGAAGCTACTTACAAAAAAGTCAAAATATCTTGTGACTCTTACAGTTTGTAGGTATGTTGACCAGCATGAAAGAAAGTAGGAATGCATCGATATAAAAAATTTGGGCCGATATTAATATTGCAGTTATGTCCAAAACACAGGCACAAAGGGCAACTAGATGGAAATAAACATCGGTTGTTAATATCGGTCCAGTTTTACTTATCGGACCGACACCGATATGATAAAAAATGACTAACGTCGGCCGATACCCACGCTGATGCCGATACATCGTGCATCCCTAAAAGAGCGTCTCAGAGAATCGTTCTTCCAAACTAACTTCTTTGTGTGAGTTTTTCTGTCATTTGCTGACCTCTCCTGTTTCCCTCATGAATGCTGCAGGCCTACACGGAGGAACTGGTGGACCTCCACCGCAGACTGATGGCATTAAGGGAGCGTAATGTACTGCAACAGGTGTGTGCGCCGGCCTTTCTCTGCAACTTTTATCACCATTATATGAAAACATTTCAGTGTCTGTGTCAAAGCCACACACATAAATGTATTTTGTGATTTCATGAGGTAGACCAACACAAAGCAGTGAATTATTGGCACATGGAAGATTAGGAATACATGTTTTTTTTTACAGGATCAAGCTCAGTGGGAACAAGCTGCCAAGCGTTGAAAATCTTACCGAGTGCTGTTAAATTCCTCATCTGAAAAGGGATTCGTTATGGGATGACTGCAAACCTCCCAATATATGGCTGTCCACCTTAGGAAGAGCAATAATTAGAGAAGCTCTGGAGGAGCAGAGCTCCACTGGCAACCATTAGTTGCCAGTTGAAGAGTAGCAAGAGGAATTTTGCATAATTTAAGCATTAAGACCTCCATGCAAAAGCATGTTTGCTGTAAAACTCACATTGATCTTTAATCTGAACACACTGTTTCTGTGGGGAATGTGGCGGTGGTGGCATCATGCTGTGGGGATCATTTCAGCATGGATAGCGAAACTGGTCAGAGCCACAGGAACACAGATGGAGCTAAATGCAGGCCAGTCCTGGGAGAAAACCTGTTAGAGGCCGCAAAAGAGCTGAGCACGGAGCTTAGGTTTACCTTCCAGCAGGACAACCCCAAACATACAGCCAGAGCTACAAGAGAGTGGGTTAGATCAAATCTTATTCATGTGTTAGAATCGCACCCTTTTCCACCAAGAGTCGAAGGATTCGAATACATTGAAATTTAGTTTATTTACCCCGGTAAAAGGAATCCTGGGTCATTTCTCTGCTTTGTTTCCACTGTTCTGAAAGGCTGCAGAACATTAAGTTAATCAGGTTAGTGATGCATGGGGAAATTGTGAAGAAAACCGCTCTACACCTCCAGTCCAGCGGGTGGCGGTAATGAGAAACCAAAGGCCTAACAAGTAAAGCCCGTGTCCTTCCATTTGTTCACAAATCATGTTGGTGGACACACACCTGGCTTTTGTCCCCTTCCTTTGGGCCGTTCTTGATCACAGAACAAACTACGCCTAAAAGTGAATCTCGTATAAAGTAGAAAAGAATGCATAGATCTTAAATATGGCAGGTGATCAGAAGTCAACACTAGAAAGGGTCCACCAGTCGTCTTTAATCCAGGAAATTGTGGACCTGGGTAATTGTACATAATCTGATTAAAATTGTGTTGAAACTTGCGAAGGGCTTTCTAAAACCCAGTTAATTGTTGAAAGTCCCTAAAAAGGGGCTATTGGTCCAACCAAAGTCCAGACCTAAATCAAACTGGGAATCTGTGGCATGGGTTGAAAATGTCTGTTCAGAAGCTGACTGAGCCGGAGCAGTTTCCCCAAAAAAGAAGAAGAATAATGGCCAAATGTTTAAGTATCTAAACCGGCAAACTCGAAAAGACTCGTAGCAGAGTATCGTCTCAGGGGAGCTGAATACAAATGAATGCACCACTTTTCCATTTTTCTGTTGTAAAAAACATATTTTTTCCTTCCGCTTCACAATTACGCACTTCTTTGTGTTGGTCTGTCGCCTGGAATCCCGATAAAATACGACAAAAAAGGCGTCATGTTTCCGTTAAAACCTGCTGTACTTTGGTTTGTTAGTAACCGTCTTTATTCTCCAGATCGTCAACCTGATCGAGGAGACCGGCCACTTTAACGTGACAAACACCACCTTTGACTTTGACCTCTTTTCATTGGACGAGTCCACCGTCCGCAAACTACAGAGCTACCTGGAGGCGACGGCCACGTGACAGGAAGCGGGGGGGGCCGGCGTGTGGATGTCGGCGGCAGAGGTAGCCTCGCCACTGCGCCTGCTCTTTGCGGAAGGAGAGACGAGCAGAAGCGTCTGTCGCAGCCTTCTCACAAGCCTGACTGAAGCATCGAACAACCACACCACGAAACAGAAACACAGGAACAGTTGCAAGCACACAACTGGGGAGGAAGCAGCAGCAGCAGGAGGAGGAGGAGGGGGAGGAGGTGGTGTGTGAGGAAACACCGGAGCGTCCGACCTCCGTCTGGTCAGGATTTTCACTACACACACTTCGAATCTGTGCCGAGCTGTGGAATTCGCCCCACGAACCCCCCCCCCCCCTCCCCCCGCCCCTTTATCCTTCGCCCTCCTGCACTTATACTGCTCCCGCCTTTGCAAACCTAATGCTTCCCCTCCTCCTCCTCCTCCTCCTCCTCTTCATCCTCTTCTTCTTCTTCTCCTCATGCACACTCCTAACTTAGCCGAACAACACTCCAGCTCCCCCCCCCCCAGTCGTCAGCTGGAGCTCGTTTCTCTTCAAACACACTCCTGAGTTGCGTGTGAATGCCGTTTGTGGGTCCGTGTAAGACTTGAGCTGCTGAGGTTTAGGAGGACACGCTGTCTTTGTGGTCGCCGACTTCTCTTTGTTTATGAAAGCTGAGCACAAACAGCCGGTTGCATTTCTCCCGCCAACAAGCACACTTTGCCCTACTAAACCCCCCCCCCCCCCCCCGTTTATGAGCACTGAAAATGCTTTTAACACAGTTCAGCTTACTTGTAAATGACGGCAAAAACAAAAGCTTCTCATCTGTTAAGATTTTGAAATGAAAAACATTCTCTTTTTTTTTTTTTGTTATATATCCCTTTTGTTACAGAGCTAATGGATGGTTGTCTTGTACGCCTTTAGCTGTTTTTTATGGCTACAGAAAAGGCTACAGGATGGTAAACCGCGCCATCAGATGCAAATTACCCTGAATGTAGCACAGTTTTTTTCTGCTCATTTGGTTTTAATTTGAAAAATTCTACTTTATGTTCATAAACATGCGATATTAAGGCCACTTTTGATTATTTAAACATAACCGAGTGCTGCACAACATAACACTGACACCTAAGCTATTTTTTGCAACATATTTAAATTCAGCTCGAGTTTAATCAGATAATAAATGACAAAGGATGAAAGATTATTTATAAAAAATGAGTTCTTATGCTGTTATTGCTTTGTGTTGTAGCTCCAGCTTTCTTTAAAGCCTTCTGTCCTTTCTTTGGACGTTGGCTGCTTCTTACAATAGTTTTTCCACTGAAAAAAGGTTTATTTGTTAAAAGCGAACCTGACATATCTATTATTCGGGTATAAATCGTAATTTTTTTAAGAAGTCGCAGCATTTCCGGTCTATAAACATATCCACCTGCAGTGGCAACCTTTTGAGTTAAATAAAAATCGGGTAACGGTGAGGGACGGATAGTTGTGGACGTCCGTCATTTTCTGTTGAATTAAAACAGAACCTGCTGGATATTATTCCTCTTCTATCTGTTTCAATCCTTAGAATAAAATAAAATGTTGGAATCTATTTTAAACTGACCTGATCGGGGCATCTCCAGTGTTTTACCCAACAGTCCAAAAAACAAATAAATTGGATCTTAAGGCATTTTGTTAGAAGTAGTCAGTCAAAGTGTTTGTTGGAGATCAGTCGGCTGACCAGAGGTCGGTATAGGCTCCATTTTTTATTTTATTTTCCCTTAATTGGCTGTAACTGATGAGCAGTCAAAAACTAAGAAATCAGCTTTTGCTTTAAAACCAACAAAGATCTTTCAGGTTTTGGTGTTTGTCGAGTTGGAAGCTTTTTATTTTACCCCCTGACCCACTTTACTAGTGTTTAAGCGTCCTGCAGAAATGCTGCTGAAGACCATTTTTAAAAAGGGTTTAAAAAAAAAAAAAAAAAAAGTCCAAGTTATAAAGAATTGATGTTGATTTAAAAGTTTGGCGCGGTGCTGTGTCATAATGACCTGTCCTGTGTTTTCAGTGCTTATAAACGCTGCATGGAGATGGACGGCTTGTGGTTGAGTAGGACCCCAACGCTCCGGTTCTCCTGCTGTCTACATTTGAAAACATGTTTTGTTGAGTTGCTCTGCTTTCCTACTGAAAGCCGAGCCTTGACCTCCCAACAGACAGACCCCCCCACCCCCCAGGAAAAAAAAAGTCCCCTAAAGGTCTCCCACTTTGCTCCCCCCTCATTCCCCTCCGTTTTGCGTGTATGAAAGGGCTCAAATGCTCGCGTCGCAGCAGTGGAGGAGGATCGCTCCTGAATTTGCCTTCTAGGTGGGGTTGGGTCGAGGTTGGGGGGTGTTTAAAGTAGCCATACTCATGTTCCCCAAAAACAAAGAGGAGAAGTAGGGGGGGGGGGGGCACGCTTTTTTACATTTTATTTTTCTACAAGTGCATTTTGTGTATTTATTCCCAAGATAACCTGTGAGCTCTGAATGTATATTACTTTTTTACGGCTTGCAACAGCCCCACTCCAGTGCCTTTTCCTGCAGTGCTCAGCACTAAGCGGGGGGTGTCTTGCTCACACAGATGGAAAACCACCCTCCCCTTTACAATAACCCCCTTCTGGGGGAAACGAGTGTTAATTGGGATGCCTGAATATCCAGTATTGTCTTAATGGTTTCCATCCCAGCGTCTTCTTTGCTATGGGCTGTGCTCCTTTTTTTTTTTATCAAGGATATCTGTTAGTCCGACCTGATAATTGTTAGTTGTGTTGTTGTTTTTTTTGTGTATGGTGGTCATCTTCTTTTTTTTTTTTCTGTTCTGGGGTTAGGTTTGTAAAAAGAAGACATCTGAATACTGTGGTAGTTTCTCACTTTAATTAGCTCTAGTTCAAGCTTCTTCTTCTTCTTCTTTTATTTTGCGCTGTGTGTTTTTGTGAGTGTTTGTCGTCGTCGATGAGAAGGGTCTGGGCTCCCTCTTCAGCTATTTGAACGTTGTACGGTGGAGCGCTCGACTCCAGGACGCCGGGCACTTAAAAGGCAACAATAATGGGCCTGAGAGCAGAAGAAAGAGGCAAAGAAAAACACTTTTCTCCCCCCCTGTGCGCTCCCTTAATGCTGGAAACGTCTCACTGAGGCCTGAGCAAAGATGGCGGTTTGGTGGCTCAGACGGACAAGTTGGAGAAGCGGTCTCACAAAACTGGCTCGACTAGACCGACGTCCGAGTTGGTGCACAAATCAAACCTTCGCCGGGCTAATTAGTGCTTTGCAGAAGTTTACACACCCCCTGGAGCTTTTGCTCTCGTCACAGCTGCCGACTTCACAGCGTTTTGTTGGGATTTTAATCCCCAACAGAACTAGTGTGTGATACTTAAGTGCAGGAAAACTGATATTCATACCCTTTCCTCTTCGATAAACAGCCCCAGCTCAGTCTGTGAGCATCAGTGTTCAGGTCCTGACACATTAACACTGATCTAAACCGTAGCTCTGCTTGTTTAGAGCCGTTTTCCTCCCCATGTAGCTCCATCCATCTTCCCAGTAACTCATCAGCTTCTCTGTCTTTGCTGGAGGGAAGCGTCCCTCAGCATGATGCCGCCACCGCCGTGTGTGGCCATAGGGAGGGTCTATCCAGGCGGATGGGGAGCGCTACGTCTTAAGTCTTCCATAAAGCCTAGATTTGTAGAGTCTCCCCTGAACTGATTGTCCCACCTGAGCCGTGGATGTCTGCGGCTCTTCCCGTCTCTGTGTGGCTCTGGGCTCCTTCTCTAATTAACGCGCCTCGTCCCGCTCCTGTCGGTGTAGACGGACGGCCATGCCTTGCTACGTTTGCAGCCGTTTCACCACCCAAGGCTGCTTTAGACTTCTCATCTTCCCCCTGACCTGTCTGCTGCGTTTCCTGGTCTTCCTGATGTCGTTTGCTCACGTTCGTTTCCCTTACCACAACCTTTGAAGCCTTCAGAGAAGCAGCTGGAGTTGTATTCGGATTAAATGACACACTGGAGGACTTTTGGTTTGGTTGCACTGGGTTTTGTTTCTGGGTGTCAAAGTATCGGTCATTGTGTTTATTTCCCATTTAAACGCATTAGATGCATCAAAGTTATTGCCTAAGCTGTGACAAAGGGTGAAAAAGTTCAAGGGGTGTGAATTCTTGCAACACGATGCCCCACGAAACACAAAGCAACGTTTCCGTTTCCTCGTACCTGATTGGATGTGAGGACGGAGATCTAGCTTGAAATTACCAGGGTTCCTACACCGTTTTAAATTAGCTTTTCACTTTTTCTTCTTTCCTTCCCCTCCCCCACACCACCACCACTTCTGGGTAAAAGCAGGAAGGACATTTATCCCCGATTTTTCTCCCTTATTCTAAAAGTTGGATTTCTAAAAGTGCATTTTATTAACTATCGTACAAGATCTGTACCGTGGAGAAAGGCTTTGTGTAAAATTAGAAATTGTAACACACCTCTCCGTATTAGGGATGCACGATTTTAATACCGCTGTTATGTCCGATAACCAATATTTACCGTCATTATATACATTTCCCTCTCTTTTCAGCACCATGATTGAACGACCAGACGGCTGACATTGCTTTTGTTTCACGTACAAACACCCCACAATCCTGCAAAGCGTCGCCGTCACATGACCAAACAATTTTTTTTTCATGGCGCTTTACTGATTTACGTTAAACCTCCCTTACATGATATCGCCAGATTTGTCTAAGGTCAAAAAAATTTAAGGATTGCTCAACACAGTCATTAATTAAGTTAATTAATGACTGTGTTGAGCAATCTTTATATGTGAAATTAAAATTAACCCATTACTAAACTACTACGGTGTATTTTCGGTTTCCATAACTTAAATCTTGGGGTGGCTTAGCAGTTGCTGGTCCAAATCTTGCCACACATGCCACCAACTCCTTGAAACACACAAACGTCGTCGACCAGATGAAAATAAACGTTATTAATATCGGCCCAGTTTTACTTATTGGACCGTTTTTTTTTTTTTTTTTTTTTTTTATCGTGCATCCCTAATATTCATCTGAAACCGTGTTGCTAGCATTCGATCCTGGTCCAGACGAGACTCATCTTAAGTCCGTTTGGGTTTATAGACGCTCGCAATTCAACTTTAAACAGTTTGTTGGGTTTCTTCTCGTTGGAGGATAGAAGTACTTAAAACCACTTGTTGAATACAAACACGTTTAATTTTACAATGGAAATTTCCTTTGACCCCTGATTTACCGTCCCGTTTCCACCGTGTGACGTGAGATTAGCCCACACCGGTTCCCAGAAATCAAGGTGACCAAACACCAACGTCGCGCTAGTGTATAAGGCTGGGAGACGTCGTCGCCGTTGCTGAACCTGTCGTTAACTCATAACCCAGGCAGGAAAACCCTCCTGATAAATGTAGGAACAATGAGCAATAAGTGAGACTTGTTTCTTCAGACAGTACTGTAGACACGCCTTTAAAAGCTAAACCTCAGACGTTTCTCCCCTCCTGTGGTGGAGTCTCTTCAATAACCCTCTGTAAGCTGTTTCACACTTTTTATTATAAGAGGATTTTGTTTTTATATTTATGTTTGTCTTTTCGATTTAACCTGCTTAAGTTTGTTGCACTGATGATTTTTACCGCAGTCCAATCATGCGTTGGTGTTTCTGCTCTCCGTCGGTTTGGGTGAGACCAGTTTCTACTCCTGTCACATGTGAGCCTCTTGATTCAGGCCCTCGGTGTGTTTTGGTCCTGTGACCCCTCTAGATTAGGAAAACACGCACCGGCCCACTGTGGGACAGTCCATCTGTGAGAGATCCTCTCCCTCGTCTCCTCACCTTCCTGCCCACTGTGTTTTTTTGTATTTTATTTTATTCTGACGCTTCGATAGCTTTAAAACTTCCCCTCTCTTCCTCTGCTTCCCGCCCGGCTTTGTGACCCGCTCCCTTTTCACGTTAAAATCCCGTCTCGGACTAAAAAACAACGAGAAGACCTGGATCCACGCGGCCTTACTCACCGTGCCGGTTGCCTCCCTCCTGCCCTCCCCCCAGCACCCAACCCCCCCCCCCCCCCCCCCCCCCCCAACCCGCAGCACCTCCATTTCCTCGGGGTGCGCCTCCGTCAACAGACCTCCAGGCCGCGATCACTGAGAACAAGCCTTGAAACTGACATAGGAGAGAATCGGCGGGGAGCGACTTTCCTCGTTTCTGTGCTCCAATCTGAGAACTTCTTGGTCCTCGTTCATGAACTCTGACCCTTGACCAGGCGCTCGTTCAGAGGGGGGAGTCACGATAGGAAGCCCCCGGTCTACCCCCCAGTTTTATTTATGGACCTCTGCACTTTTGGCTGTGATGACTTCAGTACTTAAGTAGTTACCGAAACTGTATTTTTAAGGATTTTATACAATATTTACATGCAATACAAAAATAATTTGATTCCTTTTTTTTTCTTTGCCAATCTTGTTCTTATTTAAAAAAAACTATTTTTTATTTGGCCATGTGATGTCATGATTTACAAACAAACTTGGCCGTCGAGTCTATTTTCAGGCACGTTATGCTATGGGGGAAATTGTCCCAGTGTGATTTGTTTTTTTTATTTTTTTTGTGTTTTGAATAAATCTGATGACAGCTGAACACCAAGAAGTGAGGGGTAGGATGAGCTTGAAGGGTTTTTTGTTTTTTTTTGTTTTTTTTCCTCGTCACCCTGTGCTTTGATTACGAACGAAGCATGGGCCGGGAGAAGACTCGATGACCTGCGGTTAAAAAACAATATACTGGTTTTACGGTCTGTAGGCAACATGATCTAATTGCTTTGATTTAACACCAGAAATCAACAGCAATCCCAATGGCTGCTGAGATATTTTCTTAAAGTCTGAGCAACTCGCCAAAGCCGGATGGTTCTGTTGATTGGGTCCGATCGGGGATCAGAGGGTCAAATACTTGTTTCCTCTTAGCATCAAAGCTAAGAGCTGCCACCATTTTTGTACAAGCTCGCCAGCAAACTGCATGTTCTGATGAAATTTATTTGAGTTTATTAAAAATCAGACTGGTAGGGGACAAATTTGATGCAGAAACGAGGATAATCTCACAATTTAATTTTCTTTTGAATTCAGCAACAAACCTTGCAGTTTTTTTTTTTTTGTCAAAAATTCCCCCAGGTGGGTCAGACCTAAAAAATACAAAAATAAATCTGCATCTGCCAGCTAATTCTGATCAGTGAATCTGATAATAATAGGCTTTTAATTAAGTAGTAGTTATACTTGTTCGGCTTAATATTATAGCCTTTTTTTAATTGTGCTGCTATTAGATCAACACAATTACAATAAATTAGAATTAGCTGTAGTGTTGGGTAGCCAGCTGTAATATATAAGAAAAAAGCTACAGATGCACCAATCACGCTTTTCCTGGCCGATACCGTTTTTTTTTGTTTTTTTTTGTTTTGTTTTTCCTTTCAGTTTTAACCTTGTTGATTCTGATTTTGAATAACTTGAATGTTTTATTCTATAAAACTATAAAAGGAGGGAAGAACATAAATAAGTAATGTGTCCTCATATCTGTAATGAAAGATAAAAGCAGGAAAGATAGTAAAAAAATATGTTTAACCCTCTTCTTGCATCGTAAAGCTGTTAAAGAGAAATTAGTCAAAAATCCGTATCTGCAGCTTAAATTAGATTGGGAATCGTTTAAATTTGCTTCTCTGATTGACAAACATTTATTTTAAAGTAAAATCATGTCAGTTCTTTGCGATAGTTTTTAATCCAATGCAAAATACTTTTAGCTAGCTAGCATCTAGCATTTTTTTAACTAGACTCAAGTTCATCAGTCTATGCTGTTGGCTGGTTAGTTTCTAAACCGAAAATGTGGAGCTTTTCTTAGTTTCGATTCATTTAATGAACCGGAATAAAAGTAAAATCTGAATCCTCTGAGTTTAACCCGCGGATCATCGATCAGAGCCAATCAAGGGAAAGCCGTCGTGTCTGTGACCTCCGCTGATTGGTTGGTTTGCCTCTACTTCAAAGAGTCGCTTTTTTGTTTCTACATAACAAATGTCTGCATTTGTCGCAGCAGGAAAACCTTAAAAAAAAAAACTTACTGAATTATGTGACGTTTTCTTTTCTTCATTTTTTTTTTTTGCTGCAGGAAATATTCCCAAACAGAAACATTCGCCTTTGTTTTTAAGACGTCCGCCATGTCGGCAAAAGGTCTTTTAAGTCGTAGGAACGATCTGAAAATATTTACCATTTCAAAGATGTAAGTTCTTTTTTGTAATATTTTGATACTGATAACCGGCCCATGCTTAGTACAAGTAACTGGACAAGAGGGGGAGGAAACAAGGAGTCTACACTTTGATTCCAGGAAAATGATCACGAAAAAAAAGCTAATTTACTGTATCATATCTGGTATAGTTGTTTTTTTTTTATCTTTGTCCGAATCATAGCAGTCCGTACACTAGGTTTAATCATCGCTTGATTTTATTCTTTTTAATTTAATTTTTTCTTTTTTTTGCATTATAGAAGAAATGTGTCCCAGATGGCAGAGTTGCAAAGTGAAGGTAGCTGCCACATACTCTCAAATTCAGTGCATTTTGTGCCTTGGTGACGTTAAAATAACCAGAAAATGTTTCCGTTCTGTTCCTCGTAAGCTGAGGATCATGGGTAATGTAGTGTAGAAACCCTAACGTTGAAGTTGGACAGGAGGGGGAGTAAACAAAAACACCGACAGAGCCTTTACTTTGTAACTCTGAGGTCTGGGGCTCTTCAGCTCAGACTATATTATATGTAATATGTGTTGCTGAGCTGCAGAGGTGGGTTATCTACTGTGTGGATCTTTAGCAGATGGAGAGAAGATCAAACGTGTGCAGGAGCGGGCGTGGGAGGGGGCCATGTGCAGACCGGGTGTTTCCTGTGTCATTTGTGTCATAATGTGTCTGTGACTGAGGGGACAGGGTTGCCTGTATATTTATAAAGGTTTGATTTGTTTTCTAACTGTGGGAGGGGGGGGGGGGGTCTGGAAAAAAATGTTCCACGTTTGAGTTCAAAGCGACGACGAGCAGAACAAATGAACTGGACGGCAAAAAGAACAATTTGGTATTTTTGAAACAAAACACAACTTGGCATTGCGATGCCACCATGTGGCCATATGATGCAAGTTCTTAACGAGGATGAAACCTTATTTTAATGTTATTTTTTATTTTGAAATCATATTATTAATAAAGTCATTAAGAACTGTTGCTGCCGTGTGTGTGTGTGTGAGAAGTCACTGACCGCTGTGTGACCCCCCCTGTCCCCCCCCCCCCCCCCCCTCCCGGGTTCACGCAAGGTTCATAGGAAGTTCATGTTGTGGTCAGCGAGGGCCGCTCAGGGTTAAAAGGACAAGCAGCGGGTCGCCTCATAATGTCGAGTGTTGGTGGTGGAGGGGACTGATCAATAAAGCTGCCTCAGACTCAAACAGCAGGGCTCATTATGTGCAACTAACCCACTGGAAAAGAATGCAGTGAAAGGAAAAGTCAAATCCATCTCATCTGCTCCAGCATCCACCTTATCGAAGCTGAAGCAGACGTCAACAGACTCTAATCCAGGTTACTGCCGCTTTAAGTTGCTATGCAGAGTTTCTACGTCCTGATGTGTCAAACTGGTGGTGTTCTTGTGCCGTTTGTAGCGTTAAAGCCTCCAGGAAACGGGTTAGTTTGTCCAGAAAGTCGTGCCCCTCTTAAAGGTTTTAGTACTGCTTCAGTTTCAGGAAGTTTTTCTGGGTATATCTAGAAACAGAAACTCTTTTTTTTTATTATTATTATTATTGTTTATTGTATCACTAGTCCTTCTAAGAAAGTGTTTTTTTTAGGTATGAAAAAAAGCTTCCCCAAACTTAAAAATATAAGTACATAAATAATTTTACAGGATTACTGTTCATCAAAATGTCTCCCAAACATCCACCCAAACCTATTTCTTTCTGCTTCTCTATGCTCATGATATCTAGATTTCTCTAGGATCATCTGCAAAGTTTGGGCCCAGGTGATTGTTTTTATTTATTTTTAGTTTTTAGAAGCTTTAAAGTAGAAAAACTTTGCTCTCACCCAGCGGTGCTCACTGCCAAAAAGAATTTGCAATCTTGCACGGGAGAAACATCTGGACCGCCACAGACTCTGTCCACCCGGATGGATGCACGTTGTTATTTGCTTTTTTTTCTTCTAAAAGTCTTGTTGCATGTCACATCTCAGTTTTTCAGGTCTTGTAAGCCTCTAAAAACACTGATTCCTCCTCTAAAAAGCCGTCGTTTGCAGGGTTTAATGCTTGTTTATCCCTCCTTCTCTTACAGCTGGAGTCTGACAAGCGTCTCCAGTGTTTAATGCAGGAACGTAACTATGTTTTTTTAATATTTAAATCCATTTTTGGTAAATACACCCACACAACCTTTATTAAAACGATATAAAATCAATTTCACAACTTTGGGGGCAGCTACGGTCACCTCTAGGTTTATGCCTAGTTTTACGCACATTAAGGAGCTGCTGGTCGGCAGACCTAAGGGAGCCGGCGGCTATATGTGGCTGTAGCAGCAAACCTCAACGCTGCGGTTATCCTTCCTGCTGGAGCACCTTTTCCTACCGCACTTCTTCCTTCCACTCAATTTTCTGTTGATGCGCTTGTATACAGCACTCTGAACAACCAGCTTCTTCAGCAATGACCTTATGTGCACTGCAAAAGGAGAACTACAAAGTAAAATTTTCTTGAAATGAGTGCATCTCCCGTTGATTTGAGCAGGTAAAGATAAGGTAAGATTATCCGCCAATGGAATGAGTATTTTACCCCTAAAATAACATTTCAAGTCCAGTATGTCTAATTATAAGATGATGGAGATGAGTTGTTCCACTTTTAGGTGCAAAAATATTATGCTATTGGCTAATAATTGTATTTACCGGCTCAAATCAAGGAAACGTACTCTCATTTCAAGAAATTTTTTAATTTTAAGTTCTATTTTTGCAGTGTGACTTCCCCTCCTTGTGAACGGGTGTCGACGACCGTCTTCCCCATGATTGTATCGCCTACTGACCCAGAGAGGGAGACCATTTAGAGGCTCAGGAAACCTTTGCAGGTGTTGGACGTTAATTAGCTGATTGGGATGAGCCACCACGAGTTTAAGATATTTAACTTTTTCACAATATTTTAATTTTCTGAGACCCTACATTTCAGGTTTTCATACAAATTACAAGAAATGCAAGTTATTTTGGCTGCTCCCTTATTCAGGGGTCGAGGCTTGAAATGAGTGACAAATATTTACCTTTTTAACAATATTCTCATAGTTTTAGATGTGACTTGAGACTTAAATGAGTATTTATCTCGGTAAAGTAGCTGCATGTCTGCAATTGGTGGATTATTATGGGATGTTAAAGGCTCGTGATCTGTTCGTGCCATCTGTACCTTCACAGTAATGACCACATGAATGCATCTCCTCATCAGTGCTGCATTAAATGAACATTTCATACAAGCGACACATGTTGGCGGCAGCATTATGGGCTGTTTTATCCTGAGCAGTGAAAGGGAAGCTGGTGTGAGTTCATGTTAAGGAGCCAACTACAGGCCAATGCTTAAAAGAAAAAGCTGCTAAAGCGAATGCATGCCGCACTTTTCAGTTTTTTATATTTTTATTTTTGCAAAACCATGTGTCTGAAATCTTCTTTTCATTGCTTTCGTTGTGTGCTGGATGATTAACCCATCACTTTCCAAATAATGCACGTTGGATTGCCATATTTTAGACCTACTGAAAGTCATAAAAAAAACAACCCCCCACACAGGATTGTAATATTTTATTCCAGAACAGAAGAAAGAAGTCTTCACATTTCTGTCAGGATAAACAGGCCTGCTTCACTTCACCTCGGCTGCGTGAAGCCATTCTCTGATCAAACAGCAGCTCAGGTTCGGGTAAATTCAGTTTCTGTCTGGGCTGTCGTGAGTTCTCGCACCGCTAGCGGACAACGTTTCAGCACCTCTTTACTGATAAACCACAGCTTCATTTAGATCAGCCTTTTTTTTTTTTCTTTCATCTTCTTCCATTAAACATCAACGCAGTTGAACGGTGGTGCAGGAACCGAAAAACCACTTAACCCCGACACTGAATAACCGTCATTTCCTTTCTTCAGCTGTTAAATATCTCTTATTTACAGTCAACTTCAGCCGCTTTAAGAGAACCGGAACCACCAAGTTGTCGCCTCTGTATAACATTATATACAACAATCACATGTATAGTCAGCTGTACTGAGTGCAATACGCATTCTCTTCTTAAGTTTACGTTCAATAAAAAATAAAATCTTCAAGAAGGCCAAAATATACTCGCAGACCCATGAGAATGAGGTGATTTTTTTTTTAGCTGAGATATAAACTGACGTGTATAATCTAACAAAAAGTCCATTCCACCGTCGGCTCTGATGAAACGAACAGATTCAACCAAGAGGTCTCCGTAGGACATATAATAAACATCCGAACAATATTCCACAAAATAAACAAGTAAGCATAGAGCAAATCAACACAGGATGACTTCACAGGTGGGAAAAAAAAAAAAAGCAACAGGTATGGCTTCATGTTTTGGATTTAGAGACAGCTTTGAGTTCACACGTTATATTTCCTGCACAAAAACAACAACAACCAGCAACTGAAACGTTTTCCTCTTCGTTCGATTCGTGTTCTGTTTGGTATAAGTACGTCAACTTTGGCAAACTTAAGAAATAAATATCACAAGTCATTTAAAAAAAAAAAAAAAACATCCCATTAACTGCTGCGTTTTGGAATCTGTGGCTGTAGCTCAAGTATTTCGGTGCGATCTCTCCGCAGACGGCCCCGTGTTGACAAATTTGTGTTGTTCACCCCCCCCCCCCCCCCCCCCGAGATGCAAATAAATAGCTGCGTTCACATTTAAAACCATACCGCTGATTCTCTGCTTTCGTCTGTACAACAAGAACCGGCGTGAGCCTGAGGCGACGCGGTGGTGCGGGCTGGGGAGCGCGGCGCTGGCTCTCTGTAGGTCACCGCGGGTCAGCCACGCCTATGTGGGTCGCTGCGGGTTGTCCTGGCTCGCTGGAGTCGGCGTCTCTTTGTAGAAGTTGTCGATCTGGTCTTTGTACATCTTCAGCACCACGGGCCTCTTCAGCTTCATGGTCGGACCTGTTGGACGAGCGAAGGTTAGCTTTAAGATCTTTGCCGGACCGCGGCTGATGCTTCTGGGTGATTCTCTGAGCTTGATCCGGGAGCTTCCTGAACAGGTTAGTCCTGGTTGTTGAAGCGCGGCGTTGCTGTTTGAAGGTTAATGTTTGTCTAACGGCAAAGCTGCAAACGGCTGCTGGTCATTTATCACGTTCTCTGACTCCTACTCCTGCAGTTTTGGGTCGTTTCTACTGACCTTTTCTGCATATTAAAGTGGTTTAAACTAGGGCTGGACGATAATTCAATAACGATATATATCGATCAAAAGACGTATGGTTCAATATAAAAAAACGGGTCAATAAAAAGTTCAGTAAAAGAACAGTGCATTCTAGCCTATCATGTAGGTTAATACTACAGTCATTGCATCCTCCCAACCAATCACAAACCCAGGAAAGCTCCATCAGCCTTCAGAGAGCACGTGTTCTTTTTTTCTTTTTTAACACTTACAGTTTTTGGAAAAAGTTGGTTGAATAAAGGGTTGTTTGAATCCATTTATTTAAAAATAGCATAAAATGGCCAGGGCTGCACTTAAAATGTATATTTTGAATTATTTTGATAATTATCGATATCGATCAATATGATTTCTATTTTATCGATATGCTTTTCTTCTATATCGTCCAGCCCTAGTTTAAACTCTTTTCATATGATCTACTCTTATTCTAGTTAAACCTTGTTTATCTAATCAGGGCTCCTAACCCTGCCGCTTTCCACAGGAGCTCGCTGGCTCTGATGTTTTCTAAAAAAATATATATATATATATATATACTGAAAGGGTATTTTTACATGCATACTAGTCATATTTCGCTGTGGTGACAGATTCCTGCTTCAGCCACCAGTTATTAACTTTTTTGCTGAAAAGATGAAACTGAAGCAGGACTCGGGAAACTGTTGTCTTGTTGTATCTTTCTGAGTTTAATAAAACTCTTAAAAAAAACAAGATCCAAAAAATCTGGATTGGTCAGAAAAGGTCAGATTGGTCCAAGAAGGTCGATTGTTACTGAATTTGCACGGGGCACAAATCCATATTAGAAACTATTGTGTAGTTGGAGCAGCAGGACGTAGCTCAACTGGGTTAATTTGCTAATAGAAGACGAATGATGTCTGGTTGGGCTTTTCCACCAAAGAAGCTCCAGTTTTTAACCAGGGCTGGTTAAAAGAGGACCAGTTTGATGTTCCACCACCCAAGATAACGTCATTATTTATTATGTGTTCCATCCTCAGACTGTTTTATTCAGTTCTGTCGAGGATCGTAGAGCACGGAGGCAGTTTAACACTAATGTTATGCAAACAGGCGTCCTGATATCAACGCCTTAGCTTATTAACGGCGTTTTAAAACGAGCAGCGCCGCTTCTGAACGCCTCACAACCCAAATCAGCTGATCTTTCAGCGTTAAACCCTCGGAGCAGGATTCCTCAACGCCTTCTGAAGACGTTTCAAGACCAACGGGGGCAGAAATAACGATTATGGCTTCAGGGGAAGTCAGTAGTCAGGCTGTGTGATGCCGATCGGATATTTAACTATTGTTGAAGCGCAGTTTTTAAATGCGACCGATCAAAAATAAAGCAAGACGCCTGGGGTGCCAGGAGCCCGCCTCGAGCTTCAGGGCTAGATCCAGAGTTTCACGGTGGAAACACAAAGAACTGGTGCCTCTAAGCCGTGGAACCGGATCGGTGGAAAAGGCCCTTCAGTTATTTAGGAGCTGCTTGACGTTGATGTTCACCCTGTTCTCTCTGTTTTGATAGCACCCGTTTCGTGTTTTGCGTGGCTTAAAACTCAAAGATTAACCCGATAAGAGGACCAACACCTTCACCACACTCACCCAGCTCTCCTCCGCCGACGGAGAAGTCCCGATCCAGGACGACCCACTTCTGGATGCGCTGAGCGTTGGACGTCGCCTTCTCGTTGACCCGGTTGATCCCCTCCTGGATGGCGGTGTGGACGGCGCGGTCCCGGCCGCCTGCGACCTCAGAGACGCGCGTGGCGTTGCTGCCCAGCTTCCGGCAGAGCTCCGCGGCTTCCGGCGTCAGCTCGTCCTCGGGGTCGCCCGTCTCGGCGTTCACTTGGCACTGCGGGCCGAGAAACGTTTTTTAACGTTTTAACCTTTAAAATCTTTAGACCATAAGCCCGTAATTATTCATACCCAAGATCCTTTTCAGTAATTAAAATGCTTCTGATAGGAGAGACGGGCAAAAATATAAAAAAACAGCATCAGTTATGAAAAACATTTTATATATAAAAAAAAAAGTCAAAGTTTCACAATAATGAATGATAAAATGATCAAATCAAGCCCTTATAGTTGCTAACCAGCTTTCGCAAAGTTTCCACTTGATTTTGGAAGGACTCCTTCCCATCTCCCTAATTTTCAGCTCCCTTCACACATCCTCTGTGAGATTTAAGTCAGTAACACCTTTGGATAATTATATTTTCATTGTAAGTTTTTTTTTTAAATCAGCTTATTTCACCCTATTTATACCTTTTTAGTGGGAATAAAAGCAAGCGTAATCCTCCTCCCTCTTAGTAACCCAAGCAGCTTTAGGCCTTCACCTAAACCGGCTTCACCATCTGCAGCCTTGGCATCTTCAGGATTGTGTTCAGCCATCTGTGACTCTGTTTTAATTTTTTTTTATTCATTTAAAGAAATAAAATCTGCGCACCGACAGCTAAACAGTGTCAGAAATGTATCCTGCAGCTGAACACGCTTTGATTGAGCCGTCCACAGCGTGTCGTTTTCTTAGGCGTCACTAGATGGCGGTGTTGATCTTTAAATGCTTTTACCGTCAGTGAAGGCTCTTAGATTATATAGAGAAGATAATGAATAGCTGCTTTAAATGTCTTTCTCTGTTCCCCTCTGCTCTATATCTGCAGCGGGGAGTTAACTCCATCTTATCACCTTGATGGTGAGCAGCATGGACAGAAACTTCCTCTTGTCTCCGATCAGCATGGCGTTGCTGATCAGCGGCACGGCCTCCTTCACTGCGTCCTCGATGGGGATCGGAGGGATGTTTTCACCTCCCGCTGTGATGATCATCTCTGCAGAAAAACAGGCGATACGTGAAAAGAAGAATTAAATCCTGAAAGGCTGGTTGATGCTCGAGGGTAGGAGGAAGAAACTCTCTTGGAGGATCTCAGGGATACCTTTGATTCGCCCGGTGATGAAGAGGAATCCGCCCTCGCTGTGTTTGCCCAGGTCGCCCGAGTGCAGCCAGCCGTCCTCGTCGATGGCCTCCTGCGTCTTGTCGGCCATGTTGAGGTAGCCCATGAAGACGTGGCGGCCCCAGAAGCAGATCTCGCCGTTTCCCTCCTCGTCAGGGCTGTGGAGCCTTGTTTTACACCCTGGGATCTCTTTACCACAACTGCCAGAAAAACAACATTTTAAATTGGAAGTAGATTCTTCAATTTGCTCTTAATTGACAACAGAAAAAGACTGAGTTGGTTATTCGCGAAGCTATTTTAGGGAGAGCCAGGTGTGCAAACCTGACGGACCCGAGGTAGATCTGGGTGGAGCCGGAGCAAAGCCGGGAATCCACGACCGAAAAACTTTATAACAGTCAGGCGTTAACAGTTACTACTGCATATTTCATAGAAAATGCATAATACATTTATAACAATACGTTTTAGTCATTGAAGAAAATCCTATTCCACTGACGTGGAGCCTCAAAATCTTCATAACTTAAACACCTTTTTGGCCTTGAAGTGTTTTTCCCAAAAGAAGTTTATCTGATGCCTTAAATTTAAACTCTTTCCCAAAGAAAAGCTTTTAAAACAATTCACGATTAGTCATAATGTTGTTATTACAACTGGTCAGAAAGTTATTCATGTAAGTTTGTTTCTTTTTATCACGATTACAATAATCTATGGTAAATATTAATTGCAAGTCTTCTTTTTGAGGTGCGGTTATTCTCGATTAGTGGTAAATAAATATCAAAGTGTGAATTTTACAGAATCCTCTTTAAATTGGTGACAGAAATTAGTTCAGAAGGAAGAAAATCATTTATCTTTTAGGAAGATTTATGACACAGAATGAGACATATACTGACATATATAACTATATACTACTACATACTGGGATATATATCTATATATTACTACCTACTGATATATATATATATACTACTATATACTGAGATATATATCTATATATTTCTCTCCACCTTTTTGCCCCTTTTCTGTATCTGCTGATGCAAAAATTGCCCCTAACTACCGGATTTAAAGGAGATTGTGCCTGAATGTATTTAGAGCTATCTGCTTTGTGAATCCAGTCATAAAATATATTGAGGGGATACCCCTGCTTCATGAATTATCTCCTGCTGTGTTTTCAGAAATCAGTGAAGAAACGCCACCTGGTAAGCTTGAAGGCCTCTGGTTTGGAGATGGTGTGGGGTCCGGTGCTCTCGCTCATGCCGTAGAGCTCGTAGACGGGAATATCGAGGCTGAGGAAGAACTCCAGCGTGTCTTTGGTGATCGGGGCGGCACCTGTGTAGCATTTGCTGCAGCGGTCCAGGCCCAGAGCCTTGCGTACTTTCTTGAAGACAAGCTTTTTGGCGATGTGGTAGCTCACCGGGGCGCGGCCGGCTGCTGCGTTTCTTGAGGGGAAGGAAAAAAAAAATGGGAGAAGTGAAAGGTCAAATACATGGAAACACGACAAAATGTATGGTTTGCTCAGGGTAAAAGGAAAACTGCTTTAATTTCAAATGAATTACAAAAAAAATAATACACCAGTGCATCAGCAGATTTAACAGCTGTAAGGGTTTCATACAAGAGGGAAGAATAAAGACAAACCAAAACTCTACAACTGGAGTTCAACTCTCTGAAGAAGCGACTTTACCGCCACTAAACGCAGCTGAATTTTCCCAGAGCAGACTCACTGGTTCATCTTGGTCAGATTGGTCTGCAGGCCGACATCTTTGGCCCAGGCGGCCACTTTCCTCCGCACAGCTGAAGATTTCGCTCCGACAGACTTCATCTTCTCCTGCATCTTTTCCCAGACGCGCGGGACGCCCATGAAGGCCGTCGGACGCACTTCCTTCAAGGTGTTTACCAGAGACCCCTGAGGAAACACGTTCAAGTATTTATTTCCCCTTCTGTGGAGAACCTTTTAAATCCATGAGGTAAAAAACATAAACAAGAAGGCCTTTTTTGGTCATCTACTGTTATAAATGAGTTGAGGTGAAAATAAAAGCGGCCTTGAGAGGAGACGGAGCTTTCTGAGGCGGTGGAGAGGCAAAGATCCATTCAGCATCTGAACGACAAACTGGAGAACATTTAACTCAAAATATTCCTTCCTGTCAAACACCAACAAGTTATATTAATGTTTTGTTTTTTTATTAGTTGCATAGGAAAAACATTGGGATCTTAAATTCAAATCATTACATATTGGTCAACTTCTTTGCAGGAATCTAAATTTAATTTGACACTTTTGTTGTCCCCAACGAACCAAAACGTCTGAACTGAAATGACTTCTGAGATAAAACGGTAAACTGAACCGACACCTTTATGAGGGTCAAAGTACACGGGACGTGGTGAGCGTCGTAAACGCTTGTTTGATCAACGTGAGGCAGACGTGTGTCGTTTTTACCGATTCACAGCCGTTTTTCTGCATTGTGTCCATTGGGGTGAGGCGTGTGACGTTTACAACGTACAGCAGAGCTACAACATGGTGAGATACTTTTTTTCTGTGTTATCACAATCTCGGCTAACCGTGTTCAGCTTCACGGTCAACGCCCTACAAACATGTAGCTAATAAAGAGCTGAATCAATCAGAAGACGGAAGCCAGGTCCCGTCATCTCAGCCAATTAAAGGAACTATACCAGATTCAAACCGTGGGGGAGGAGGACAGTTTAGTTCGAGCTGCAAGCTCCGCCCCCAACAGTTTTTTCCCCCTAACGAGAAACCCGCGACGTTCACGAGACCAAACACGCCCCTCGAGGAGGAAGCAGGGCTTCATCGACGGACTCTTCTTCCTTTTGTTTGTCATGAATGGCTACGTCTGGGGTAAATGTTTTACATGCATGCCACCCTGTTCTGTTTGCCCTGTCGTGCACGCGCTGGAGCAGCTGGTGCGTAGCGACGGCGCCGCATCTCGTTGTGCCATTGGCAGAGAAAGTCGTCCCGAGTTCGCTGCTTATTCCTATTTAAAAAAAAAAAAAAAAAAAGAAAAACCTGGACTCCCTTGATCAGCCAATCAACAAGTCATCTGTTAATCACCAAATTACATATTTTAACTTATTGTGGAAAAAGCATTTTCCTAACTAGACAAAAATAAACAAAGGGACTGGTTCACTTCACTAAACAGATCGCTTCATGACTGAAGATTGAAGCAACTTTAGACATCAGCCTGGGATTTAAAGGATTGGTGCAAATTACCTTTCTACACCAAGTCTATCGCTAACCTTGGCTGCAAGATGAATTCCCGCGGTACTTGTGTGTTCACAAACACACGAGAATCCATCTTGGGTCGCTCCGGCTTCAACTGTTTGTATCCGAGCCAAAAAACGGTTCGGGCCAATCACGTGGCGGTATTGAGGTTCAAGGCGGGACATACCGGTGCGAGAACAGAAAGAGTTACTGAGGACACAGCTGAACCAACGTAAACATGGCGGCGCAGGAGGATAGACGTGTAGCTGCTGCTATCTCATCTGATTTCTAAGAGTCCATGTTTTCTTCTTCTTCAGAAGATCAGCAAGCAGTGACTGGACTAGCTTACCCTGTTGTGGTTTTTCTCATAACGCCTGCTGCTTACGTTTTAATTTGATACCATGATTGGCTAAAAACCAATCTTTGGTAGGCGGGCTCTAGGTGTCGCTTCGTCCAATCAGCTTGGAGAGTTCTGCTGAATGTCCCTCCTTTCCCCAAACGGATTAATTGGAAGCAGACCCAGATTGATAATGTGCAGAATGTAGAGTGCTACACATTATCAATCTGGCTGGCCTGGTTAGTCTTTCGCCAAATACCTCACAAAGTTTGGTGGTTTGGCGAAACCTGATGTATTTCTCATTATTATAATCATTTTGGCAATAATTTGGTAACCAACTGACCTAAAACGGGAGAGGTTTAGTCTGATTGAGGGAAATAGTTCTGAAGCAGCTGCTCACCTTCAGGGCGTCTGGCTGGGCGAAGTAGGTCGCCCCCCCGACCCTCATGACGACCCAGATGTCGACCATCTGCGCGGCGATGTGGCTCAGCGGCAGGTAGCTGACCACCACCTCCTGGGACTGGGTGGCGTCCTTCAGGTTGACGTGTATCCCCGTCGACAGCGCGGTCCAAGTTATCTGAGCAGGAAAAAAAAAACACAGGAGTTACGACTTTTAAACTGCAGATAACGGGACCTTTAATCTGGACGGAGGAACTCGGGATGAAAAGGCATTTTTAATCCAACATGTTAACAAACTATTTCCTTTATCGCAGGATTTGAACGGATCACATAAGGAGGCCCCAGTTCTTGTGTTTAAATATGTTCAAGTAAAGCATAAGCCGTCTTTCCTCTGTGATGAGGTGAAACTAAAAGTATTAAAGCCTAATTTGCAGTTTGCTGGTTCTTGTTTCCCAGCCTGAAGGTCTGAGCCACATCGCAGCATCATGAGATCAAGCTGAGGGCTACAGAGATGATCAGCAGTGGAGGAAGGAGGGAAAAAAACACACATTGCTTTGTTTATTTTCTCTGTTTTAGTTTGGATTATTTGTTCTTTTTCAAATGGTTCAACTAAACCATGACGAAAGTTAATAACTGCAACTTAATCATGGGCCTGATCCTAAATCAGACGTTTTTATTGCACAGTTTAATATCATTTACTGTCACTCAAACATAGTGTGGTATAAACCTAATGTGGCATGAGTAGAAAAACAGACTAATTGTTAGAATTTCCTTGACGGTGCCTTTCTAAAGTATAATGTAACACAGAGTAGCAGCGCGGATCTCAACCCAGAGTCAGAACTGTGCAGAGCCTCATTTCTCTAGGCTTTGTATAACCACAGACAAACATTTTCGGCCATTCTTCTTTGTAAAATAGCTCAGTTTCAATCAAATAAAAAGGTCTGAAGATCAAATTTCAAGCCTTGTTAAAGATTTTCAACGTGATCTAGGTCCAGACTTTGACTAGGCCGTTCTAATACGACAATCTTCTTTGGTCTAAATCATTCAGCTGAAGCTCTGGCGCTATCTTTAGGGTTTTTTGTGCTATTGAAAGGTGAACTTTTGCCCCAGTCTGTAGTCTTTTATCATCTCTGAGAGGGTTTCTTCCAGGATTACCCAGCGTTTAGCTCCCTCCATCCTCCTCATCGTCGCTGACGAGCTTCCCTTTTCTCTGCTGAAAACAGAAATGATACCGCCACCACCATGTTCCACCAGAGGAGATGCTGGCCAACAAGCTCCATTTTATTCATCCCCCTCTTCCATATAGGAGAATATTACTTAACAGCTAATATGTGTTTAGTTGACAGATTCTGCCATGTGAGCTGCGGGTGTGTGCAGCTCCTCCAGAGCTACCGTGGGGCTCCGGGCTGCTTCTCTGATGAATCCTCTGTATAACTTCCTCCCTGACTGGACTGCTGGTCTTCAGGACGTTGTTTGTCTGACAAACATCGAACTTGTGCTGAGATGAAATTGCACGCAGTCGGGCTCAGAGCAACTGGCTACACTGGGTTTTATTTGCGGCTATAAGAGTTAAGAGGGCTGAATACCAAACGACACTTCAGGTTTCACACGGAGCTGTAATAACTTACATTGTCGTGGCTCAGCATGACCCCCTTGGGCTGGCCTGTGGTTCCTGAGGTGTAGATGAGCGTGCAGCATTGATTGGGCTTCTGGCTGGCGATGATTGCATCAAGACGCTCGTCCGGGTCGTTCCGCCCGAGCTCCATGAATTCTGCCCACTGTCAAACGGACAACCCGTCAGATGAGCTTTCATGTCAGCGCACACCTCTCCATGCTGCGCGCACCTCTCCACGCTGCGTGTAGTGAGTGCGCTTACCGAGTACAGATTTGGTCTCTTCTCTTTAAGCGCGTCTTTGTACTGGATGATAGCTTTCAGGTGAGGCAGCTTGTCTTCAATCTGGAGACAGAAACGATGCTTTCCCGTGAGTGCAAAACGTTTTCTCCTTGCAGATCTTGCACAATAAAAGCACGTGAGATAGAAAAGTCCGTCGTAGTGCCAGGACTTTTCTGACTGAGCTCCATTATTAACGAGAAAACACTGTATGAACACAAGTTGTTTTGGCTAATTTGTTTTTTTTATAGCCGTAAAATCAACATCTGTCCTTATTTAATGTGAGTTTTCATCTGGAATAAATAAACTAATGAATCAAACAGTTTTTTAAAAGATTGTTGAAGATGCTTTTTCACTTAAATTGTAAAACTATTAAGCGGAAACTTTATTAAAAGAAAGAAAAACTACAATTTTGTGCTCTAAAATTCTTATTGTTTTTGTTAGTGCAATAATTTTCAAAATAAAAAATCTGTCAAGTTAAGCATTGCACTAATCAAAACCTGTAAAAGAGGTCCATTTGAGTCTACTGGGCAGGTTTTAACCTTCTGGAACAGAAAATAAATCCTGTTTTCCGTCTGTCTGGGGTCTACATGGTCGTTCTTCTCTCACCTGAAGGATCTTCTGCAGCTGCTTGTGGTTCTCCACCACGATAATGTTGGCTTTGGCGTTTTCTGCTACGTACTGACAGGCCTCAGGAGAGTTAGTGGTGTAAATCCCCACAGCAAATCCACTGCATAGAGGTGAGGGAAAGTCATAGTTAGCAGATCATGTCCAGAAAGGCCAATGATGGAGGAAAAGCTGTATGAGGCAACAAGACTTGGGCAGGATATTCACCTTCCAAAAGGACAACAACCCCAAACATTCAATTCAATTTTATTTATACACCTCAAGGCACTTTACAAAGTCAATCAAAACATCCAGACAGATTGTTCAAAAAGTTTCCTATCTAAGCAAACCCAGTAGATTGCATCAAGTCTTGACAAGCAGCATTCACTCCTCCTGAAAGAGCGTAGAGCCACATGGACAGTCGTCTGCATTGTTGATGGCTTTGCAGCAATCCCTCATACTGAGCAAGCATGAAACGACAGTGGAGAGGAAAACTCCCCTTTAACAGGGAGGAAAACCTCTAGCAGAACCAGACAAACATGAGGCCAGAAGTGTGAGAAAGCATATCCATGTTAGAATGGCCTAGTCAAAGCCCATGTGCTTCTTTTTGCTAATCTACTTCACAAAATCCCAATGCAATAAACTGAAGTTTGTGTGTTTTTTTTTTTGGTAACCTGACCAAATCTGGTGAAGTTCAAGAAGTATTACTAGTTGAATCCTGGAGTTATTAGAGAGGTGAAAGCAGTAAAGTTGAGTTTAAAGACTGGAGAAAGACTTTACGATGTGGATGTGAACCTGATCAAGGACAGTGAGGGAGGTTTGTGGAGAAGATGGCAGGAAGCAGGGGATCAGAAAGTATTGGGATGACGTGTTAGGTCGGAGAGTCGGGGGGGCTGACAATACACAAAATAAAAAATAATTACGTTCCAAGGCTAGTAAAAATTAAGACCTTGTTTAATTTGCAAGGCATCAGTGTTTCTAATGCTCCTACTGAGAGTTGAGAGCACAACTGAGATTTGGGCCATTGCAGCTGGTTAGGTCGCATTTTTTCAATGATTCGTCTGCTTTGACAAAAAGCGTGGGAGTCAAAGACAAACCGGCATACAGCCTCGGTACGTGCACTAAAGGCACGCTTAAACTACAAGACGTGAGCCTTTTTTCCTCTGCAAACAGGAGAACCCCTCCCAACCAGTCCTTTGCATGTCTTGCTTCTTTACTTTAAGCCACCCATGGTAAAAAAAAGAAAAAAGAAACTGGGAATAAAGTCAATAAAAATTGGACACAACGCAGGAAATTCCCAGAGTCACACAGCAGATGTGTGGGGATGTAGCAGCTGCAGCTGCTGCTGCAGCTTTGCCCGGTGGGTTGGTCCAGTTTTTATTCTGCAGAAAGGTTCTGGTTTCTCAGGGGGAGCGGATCTCAGCTGGTTTTTAGTCGTTATCTGAGGTTCTGAGTCTATAATCTGTGTTCAGTTCCCCTCCTAGGGAAGCAAAGACTATTAAAAACATTTAATTTGCAGGAAACTAACCTCCAAATGTAGAAAAAATACATTAAACTTGCCGTCAGGCGGGTACTTCAGTAAACTGAACAAATACTGCATGAAAGATATGCCTAATATGTTCAAAATCAAAGGATGTTATCATATCTACAGTTCAAACTAACATTTTCAAGACTATTTGAGTAAAACGAGATTAAAAGGGAACATTTTGAAGGACATATATACAGCCAACATGTGATAAGTAATAAATAGAGTTATTATCGCTGAGTCAGCTTCTTGTTCAGCATGCCGCTTTAATCAATCCTTCATTCACAACAAGAAAAAAAACGTCTCAAGGCTAAGAAGCAACCTGCCAGCCGAGGTCGAGTTCTGGCTTATCTCAGTCACTAAGCTATGAAAGATATGTGAATACAGAGATAGCCGCTCTGATAAAATGTGTTTTCAACATGTGAATATCAAACCAGAGGAGTCAGAAACTCACCCTGCCAGAATGGCTCCGATGTCAGCGATGAACCACTCTGCAGAGTTGAAGCCCAGGATCCCGACTCCGTGGTAGCGCTCCAAGCCGAGCTGCAGAAAAACAGCAAGAAAAAATACAAAAACATCCCACGGTTAACGGATTTTAGCAGTTTATAGCAGGGGAGACAATGAAGGCATTCATGCTACACCCTGTTTGGAACGTACATGTTGTACATATGAGTCAGTGTTGACAAACCTGATTTAATATTCACAAATAAATGAGACATAAACACTTTTTACACAACAGCTCAAAGTCAAATGGAAAAGGGCGAAACAAAACGCGAATAATCTAATAATCTGCGCATTTCAATCATGATTGGAGCAGAATAGCCATTCACGCTCATATTTCTTTAAATACATTTGCTTATATTCCTTCATATAAAACAGCCACCAGATATTTAAAAGACATTTATTTACACATTAAAATGTCCAGTGCTGTAAAATTATTTCACCCCTCGTAGATTTTGTGTTTTTCATTTAGCATTTTTTTTGTCACTATTGAATGTTTTCAGATCACCAAACTAATTTAATATCAAGGACAACCCGGGTTAATTCAAAGAGTGGTTTTCAAATGAGGATTTTATTTATTAGGGGGGAAAGCTCCTCATCCTCACACACCTGCCTGTTTGCTGGTAAACCCGCAGGATTACATGAACAGTACCTGACTAGCAACACGAAGTAGGCGAAAAGATCTTCAGAAGCAGCAACTCAAGCCCCGTTCAAATAAAAACAGACAAGAGACCCAGCTCTTGAAATGTATCAGTTTGTAAAGAGTTAAAAGGGAGATTTCTAAGGCTTTGGCTTTATTAGTCACACATAAACAAAACATGAAGCTAATAGTCTTCCTAGGAGTCGCGCGCCTATCAAATTTACTCTAAAAGCCAAAGGACGACTGATCCAGAACAGCAACAGAAGCAAGTCCACTTCTGAATGACTCAGCAAATAAAAACTAAATGAAAGTTTTGGATTTACATCGTCAGAGTCTGGAATTAAACTGGAATTAAATCCTCCAATGTGGCTAAATGAAAACATCCTCCGCAGAGATGTAAAAGACTGACAGTTATTGCAAACAGTTCATGGTAGTTGTTGCCACCAAGGTTGGCAGAAGTAGTTATTAGTTTTACCCAAACCATAATTACCATATAACATATGGAAAAGTTGCTGTTGATAGATTTCCTTTTCCTACATTTAAACCCAACAAAACAATAACTAAACCAAAAACAGACGATATTAGGCGGCAAATACTTATCAGAGCATTTCACATTTATATACCCACGACACAGAAATACAACAGTGACATAAAACATGGATGCCTACAGACTTTAGACTTTATTAGGTTCCCGAAGGGCATTTAATTTGCAGCAAGTAATAGCAGTAATAATAATAATATAACATAATCACACAAACAATACAGACCATAGACAAGACAGAAGGATAAGCAGCGACTTATAAAAGTTAAAGGAAATCAATCAAAAACACATTTGGAAAAGATACGACTGGAGCTAAGACTTGAAGTAAACGTTAACGATAAAAGCTGAAGTTGAAGATAAAATTAAAGATAAAGTGCAGCAATTAGATAGCGACCTTAAATCAGGACCTGATAATCTACAGTTTGTTTAAAAAGCCAGTGACTGTAGAGACAAAAGAGTTTTTTAACGATGCTCTGCAAGCGGTTCCGGTTTTTCAGATTCAGCAAACCAAACCTAACCTGACAACAGCCAGCTGTATGTCGTTCCGCCTAGCTCCACTCACATACATCTGGGACACCGCCGGTAGAGAGTGATTTCTCCAACCAAATTTATGGTCTGGCCAATCAGGACGCAGGGCTGGAGTTTCATAGATGTGACGTAGTGGAGACGCGACCATGACGTGAGACTGTTTTGATAGCAATGGCGGCTCGTCGATGCTGCTATTTCTTCCGTGTTGTCCAATCTACCTAATATTGTTTCATTAAAAGAACATCAGAGAACGCCTCTGAAGGCTTTTGTTGGTGGAAACGATGTTTTCGCCCTTCTCTCGACCGGATTTGGCAAGTTACGTTTTCCGGGGCCAGCGGACGTGCAGACGCGGACGCGCCCCGGAGCGGTTAGCGGTTAGCGCTAACTATGTTAGGAGGCCTTTAGTCCTCAACACGGTCGGCCCGGAATCGACTCCGACCCGCGGCGCTTTGCCGGCTGTCTTCCCCCCTCTTCCTGTCAGCTCACTGTCAATAAAACGCGTGCCACTAGAGCCGCAAACAGATTATTTATTTATTTTATTTTTTTTTTCCTGCGTCGCTATCATCAGCGTCACGGGTTAGCTTCGGTGTGAGTGGTTGAAATAGCACGTCAATAAAGATGACAGACAAGTGCCTTATCCAATCATATGCAAGAATTTTTGATAAGGCCCAGCCTTCTGTAAAGGCAATCCCTATGGCGGTGTCCCAGATGTATGTGAGTGGAGCTAGGCGGAACGACATGCAGCTGGCTGTTGTCAGGTTAAACCAAACCAGCAAAGAAAAGAAAAGGTGAGAACAGACTCAATAAAACATTTTCAGACGATCTAAGTCCGCATCAGCCAAGTAACATTCAATCATTGCTTTAAAAAAAAAAAAAGTTAAACTTGATTTTTGGTCATTCTTGCATTTCCACTCTGAAACTGTCTCACAGTTCTACCGCAGATAAAGAAATGCAAACGTTTTTTAAAGTTGTTCCAAGAATTAGGATTTTAAGATTTTTTTCCTAAGAGGACAAAATTATCATCTGCATTTACGCCCCAGTAGGAGATCCAAGGTTTGTCCCCAAAACATTCGCAGACCGTCTCACACTGACCGCAGCACTCGAGCTGATCTACGCCTCGGCCGCGCCACGTCAGACAGAACGTCGGTGGACGGAGAAACAAGTTTAGATTCAGGGTAACTCTTCATTATCCCAACAGACTGTTTCTGTTTTCCAAAAGTTTAAAAGTTGCCTAAACAGCCGGCTAAAGCAGCCCTTGCTTTAACAAATTACATGTGAGCTTCTCAGAACTTACTAGAGCTTAAATCCCCATTAGAGCCTAAAGTTTTGGTTTTAATGGACCGATTAAGGGATGCCAAGCACAGACCCTTTCAGCTGAAATGACTTCACGTTTCATACGGAAGTAAAAGTAATCTGCCACTTTTTTTTTAAGTAATTCACTTTCAGGGGAAACAATTCAATTAAATCAAGAGAGTTAAAGCAGGGAAACATCTGAATCATGCAGGTCAGGAGAGCCTGCAAACCAGTTTAAACTGAAAGAATCCGGTCATACACAGAAAAAAAGGGAGTTTTCACTGTGAAAGAAGGGAAAGTAAACCCGGTTAGAGGAGAAAGCGTCCACCACAAAGAGGTTTTGATCAGATTAGGATGACAGAAAGAGCACCAACCTTCAAGAAACTCTTGGCAGCATTGCGGCACGTTTGGTAGTACTCTTTGTAGCTGAGGGTTTTCTGTTGCTCACCCTCCTTCCAACCCAACGCTGTGAAGTCACCGAAGCGTTCGGCAGCGGCGACGAACATCTGGTTGACGGTCAGAGGGGTCTCCGCAGCCACACCAGAGTCCCCGACCCTGAGTTTCACCTCTCCGTCGCGCCGCGTCGTCCAGAGGCGGCGCTCTGCCGATGCCGCCGCAGACGGCGAGTCTGGGCCCTGGGCATTCACTGAAACACAGGAGACGGTTCGATAACGATGAAATCTTTATGCAGTCATTCATGCACGACGTTCACGATTTCAAAGACAAACGAAATGTCAATGTGCTGTTTGGATAATCTGCATGCGCAAAAACACAAACGCAGCCTGAGCTGCGGATATTTGAGCGGCTATAGCAACCAGTCAAAGGTGTGGACACGCCGTGTCTCGCTCAGTGGTTTGTCTTTACTTTTATTGCCCCCTCTGGGAGCTCCTTTAAGGCTGCTGGAAAACTATTTCAGGTGATTATCCTCATAAGGCTTAGAGAGAGAACGGCAAAAGTGATCAAAACAGAGATCTAAAATATAAAAGATGTTTTTTTTGCTTGCTACAGAATTTTATATACTTTTGATTCGATTCGTTTTGATATCTTTACAACGTACCTACATGTAGAAAGTAGTAAAAAATAAGGAAACTCCATTGAACGAAGGTGTATCCAACCTTGTGACTTGTACTGTTTATTCTCATGACCCTCTGGCCTTTTAAAGCGTTTTGAAACTTATCTAAACTCCTGGCAGGACAGTCGGGCTCAGTCACCGAAAAACGCAGCCAGACTTCACGTCAGGAGGAGGTAAAACATGCGTTTAGGATTTTAATGAAGTTGTTATAAAGGAATGAAACGTCCGAGCATCACAGGTGCGCTGTATGCCGCGTGTATTTACAGTTGAAACCAGATATTTACAGACACTGTTTGAAATTAAATCAGACTTTAAACCAAATCAGATGTAATCGATTTTTTTCCCTTTTGTATTATAAAAACGAATTGCTGAATTAATTTCTTTTTTTTTTAAAACGTACTTTTATTTTAATAATCTCATCTGGGAGTTGACCTGAATTCAAAGTGCAACTTATTATAAGCTTAAAAATATGCTTATAAAACAAGATGGCAGGCCCTGTCACAGTAAATAATGAAAATATAACACAAAATCTTTGCTGCTAGTCGTATTACGCATCTTAGAACAGATTTCACTTCACTTGTGTAACTTCACACCAACTTAAAAAAAAAAAGTTAAATGAATAAATTAAAGTGCCTCGTCTTACGGTAAAGAGGTTTCCTCTTTGGAGTATTTTGATGATATAATTTCCTAAACATATATTCAACTTTGCATGCTGTTACCGAAATCATTTCCCCTTTCAGGACTGATATAGAGCAAAGTTTTATGCAAGCCCAGGAGACCGCATTGGCTAAAAAAAATTAGAAAATCTTGATTTTCCAAAATTAAATGTGCAGGAGATGCAAATTCGCATTAATCGAAAAAAATCTATTTATCGCCCAGCCCTAACGAAACCTTTTCCAATTTTTAGGTCAGTTAGCATTTTGCTGCCAGAATGACAAGAACAACTTAGCTTTTTTATTGTTTTTTAAAGTCCAATGTTTGCATATGATTCCAAACTTTAAAACTGTATAATTTGGTTTGAGCTGCTCTCAGCAGTTTGCTGGGACTCCCTTTTTTATTATTCTGACAATGGAAACTCTTTAAGTAGTCCCCCCCTTTGAATAGGGGAAATTTGTCAGATTTTGAGGTCAAGCACCAAGAGAACACAGGATGTGTGTCTATTTATACAGTGTATGTAAAAAAAAAATTCTTGTTTCACTTGTAAATCAGTAGTGAGAGGTCATATAAATGTCAGCTGATCCCTGGTTTGAATCACATTTTCTTCTTAATTTGAAGAAAAAACTATTGAGAAAACCCGTAAAAGGGAAAAAACCCAGCTGTGCGTCACATTTAGAGATAATTATTGTGCAGAGAGGAACTATTTAAATGTTTCAAACGTACTCCGGTCTGTCAAAACCTCCAGCAGATCAGCTTTTGCCCGACGTAGCGACTGTAAAATGATTACAACAGCAACTATCTTGTCTTCTGGGTTTCATAAAACCCAAAGGATTTTAATAATTAAACCTGCCGAACGCTTTTTGCCCTGTTGGGAGTTTACAGCGTGAAAGAACAGATGGGTTATTGGTCTAACAATCAGCAGGATGTTTTGAGCATAAAATGGAGCCACATGGTGGATTTATTGCAGGGACCAACAGCTGCTTATCAGTTCCTCTAACAGGCAGGAGGGTGAATAACTTTCTCATGGAAAACAAACCCTGTTGGCCCTATTTAATACATTTCCAACGAATACAACTGTCTAAAAACAAGACAACAGACGTTTTAGCGAATATTCACTGTGATTTAAACATTAAAAATATGGAGTCTGTTGTTATTGTTATAGATAACATGGAAGGGAAGACTTTTCCCTGAGTGGCTTTAACAGGAAAAAAAAAAAAAAAAACGTCAGAGTTGAGTTTAAGGGGAGGAAAGAGGAAGCAACGTTTGTTCTGCCAAAGAATGTGGATTCTGCTTCCTCAGGAAGACGTTCGGCCACAAATGCTGACTTCAGCGACGAGAACAGACAGAGTAACTGCATCCAAGGTTGTACCAAAGCCTAAAAGGCTCTTTTAATCTTATTTTGATAGATTAAACCCGGTTGCTCAGACAAAATAAACACGTGGCGGTGTTCCTTCAGGCCTCACCCAGTTGTGTGTCTGAGCTCTGCACCTCTGCGGCTGCTTCAGTCTTCGTGCTGCTGGTGGGGGCTGCATCCCGAGCGGCCATCTCCTCGTCCTTCTCCCCCGTGGACTCTTCCTCTGAAGACTCACTGGGGAACAGGAAGGATGAAAAACATGGACACTTATTAGTAAGCAGCTTCCTTAAAAGAGCTGGGGGTGGAATCTGGGGGAGAGCGGTAACTGTGCTAACTGTGTCCTATATAAAAATGAGGAACACATATTATTTGGGTCTAACGCATCAAATACGACACAAAGAAAATTTGAAAGCCTGACATTTTATTTTTTTATCTTTTTAAAGCAACCAAAAAGATGTTCTTCTTTTTTTAAAGGTGAAGTTTCCTCTAAATGACCTGTATCAGGCTTTAAAGGGTTAAAATCATAAGAGAAATAGATTTCCATAATATGCGCCTTAGCTATTTTTAGATGTCACTAAATAAAGAGCACAGATATTTGAAGGTAGAGCATGTGACTATTTATATTTTTTAGCATTTCTGGGTTTTTGGAGAGTTTTCTGAGGCCACAGAGAGAAATAGGAAACTTTTTTATGAACTTGCAGCAGGTCTTGAGGTAGAAAGATCTTCCTGAAACACCTCTCTCCCACTAGGGCTGGACGATAATTCAATAACAATATATATCGATCGACAGACGTATATCGATGATAGAAAAAAGGGTCAATAAAAAGTTCAACAGAATAACAGTTTTCCTTCCTTTTACATTAATATAAGATTAGATTAAAGTACTGTAGGTTAATATTACAGCCATTACATCCTCCCAACTAAACACAACCGCAGACCCAGGAACTAAGCTCCGCCCCCTTCAGAGAGTTTTTTTTTAAAACTTGCAGTTTTGGTAAAAAGTTGGCTGAATAAAGGGTTGAGTTTGAATTCAGTGTTTGTGTGTTCTGTATCTAAAAAGAGGTTGCTGAGCAACAACATAAAATGATCAGGGCTGCACTTAAAATACATGTTTTAAATGTGTTGATAATTATCGATATCGATCAATACGATTTCTATTTTATCGTTATGCTTTGTTTCTATATCGTCCAGCCCTCTGTCCTACTTAGCAAACCGTTCATTGGCTGCTACCTAATTGCAACCAAGGTAAGAATAACTTCTAATACCATATAACAAAATGTACACATTAAGTTTTATTACGTCCTGAAATAAACATTGCAACGCGTTTGTGTTAACCTACTTTGCTGTGTCTGTGATGCAGTCGTCGAGGGACGCTGAACTTTCTCCTGCGCCACACGACCCCAGAAGGCCTCCTGCCTGAGGGGGCTCCACCGCCACTGCTTCAGACATGGCGCTGGGCTCGCACACGGTCACTGCAAGAGACGAGCGCCACAACTCTCTCAGCTTTCAGTTATGAAGTAAGTAAAATTAAAAAAAACATTAAAAATACAACACAGGAACACCTGAAACAAACATTAAGTGTATTATCAGGAAGAGGAAAACCGATGGAGAGTACGTGAAACTAATCGTTTTTACTCTTATTGCCATCTTTACAGAGTGGATTGATTATACAAAAACAACTGTTGTGATTTTATAACACTAATAATGTGAGCTGTGTGGGTTTTTTTTTCCCTATGTGGTCAAAATAAAGCTTTTGGGGTCGTTTTATGGTTAAGTGCCATAAATAAGGTCTTGCATATTTGATCACTCTATGAGAAACAATGCAGCTTATTTAGATCAGTCGGCTTTCTGGGATAGAGAGTGCAGATAAAGAAAGAAGCCTCAGCTTCAAGCTCAGCTGAAATTTGTAGCTGTCCATGTGAACGAGCCAAATGCCGTGTGGAGAAATGTTTTATCGTCGGGGGATAAGGGAAGGATTGAGCTTTATAGTCAAGGTGAGGCTTTCAAACCTGAGTACAAGGAAGCATCTGACTGGGGCACCGTAATGCTGTGGGTCTGTTTCGGTGCCAGTGGTACTGGCGCTTTGCTCAAAGTGGATTAAATCATGAAGGAGAACTAACTCCAGATTCTTCAGATTCACCTCAAAAAGTGTCTCAGCAGGACAATGATCCCAAGGACACGTACGTTTAGATATTTTAGATTGGATAAAGCAGGAAGGCTGACTTTTAAGTTTTTTAAAAAAATTACAAATAATGCTTAGAACTCGGGTTTAAAGAAACCAGCTAAATTAAATAATGTCTACTGTTTCTGATAAAGAGTCCAATATCCAACCAGAATTATTCCAATGACTGTCGATTGCTAGAAAAAAAATAATAAACACGCGCTTCTCCTCGACTTGCTAAGAAACAACTAGTTAAAAGTGTTAGTGGGGGTGTATGTAAATATTTGAGCCTGTATGTGCAACTACTATGTGGATTGGAAAACAAACAAAGGTAATAATAACAATGCATTTTATTTATAATGCACTTTACAGGAAATCTTTTAGAGCAGAGGGCTAAAAACAACCCCAGGAATAGTACAGAAATTAAAAACAGCATTTTACAATCGCCTTTAACCATATCACACAAATAAAATCATAATAAAGTTTCTTAAAAGGCTTTTCTAAACAAGAGTCTCTTAAGATTCAACTTGGGGGAACCTAATTCTTGGTTTCGAAAAGCATTGTCGTCAAAGTTTGTGTTGTTTTTTTAGCCCAGCGTGAGGAAAGAATGGTTCAAATTAAGGCCTAATTTGTGTGACGTTTCAGCTAACGGTGAGTGTATGTAAACTTCTGACCACAACTGTAGCAACAGCGCGAGGAGCTTATAAACTGGAAGGCTATTTTCTGCTGTCTGGCCAGAGGTTAGAGCGTTAACATTGACCAGAGGCGTCACAGAAGGAGTCTCGCACACTTTTTGTTTTGCTTTTAGCCGTCAGTCCCACATCATTACAGGAGCTACATCTGATAATCCTGAACACGGTCAAATCCGCGCCCCCCTTTTCTCTGCCGTTCAACCCGCCATCGTTGTCCGGACCGGACCGGACCGCGCCTCGGCTGCCAGTCACACCTTTGACCTGTTTATCTAAGGGGGGGCTGACGACACATACCAGCAGGAGCCTATCATGGCTCGCCTGTCGGGAACAATTAGGCCCGGGTAATCGGACAGAGATCGGCTCCAGAGATGTCGGAGGGAGCAGGAACAAACGTGTTCAGGTTTTTTCTTTCACAAAACACTATTATTTTTCAGAAGCTTTAGAGGGTGACACACGTTCGCTCAAACCAAACCTCCGTCAAGCATCCTCGAATGGCTAAAGCGAACATTTTAACACTCGGACAAAAAACTTCCCGGTGGGACGTTGGGGCCAATCCGTGGAATTTTGGGTCACCTCGTCCTGTCAGGTCAGTCAGGACGTCTGTCGAGACAGCCGTAGATGGACGAGGGTGGAGGCAGGCATGAGGAGGGGGGGGGGGGGTGTGAACTGAGACCTCGACCCCCACCTCCCATCTCCCTGGCGCCTGGCTTTGTTTTGGTCTTGGCCGTGACAGGGATCTAATCAGGAATGGGTCGGTATGACATTACTACGGGATGATAACCTTGAGCAAAAAGCCATAATTTCATCATATCGCTGTATTTGTGTAAAGATTTAAGACGCAAGTTTCCGCTATCTCAGCGGGTGCGACGTAGCGAGCGGTGGCCTTCTAGGAGTTCAGCGGCTGAGTTTCGCCAGAACAAGGACAAAATTTATCGGTTGTCCCGGAGAACGCAAGAAGCTTAAGCCAAAGCGTATATTCCATATCAATAAAAGAATGACTCCACCAGAGGGGAAAGTCGTAAGACAGCCGAGCCTCCAGAACATGGCCTGCATGGCGGCCAAGAGATGTCCTCAGAAAATGAAAGAAACGGCGGGTAAACGTTGCCGGTTTGATTAGGGTCCAACCAGGCTGATGCATCTTTGCTTTGTTTCGCTTCTCGTCGATTTGTCTGTTTTTCATTTAACTATCAGAGGACATGCGTCGCATTATTTGTGTGTGAAAAATCCCTCTCACGACTTTCCCTGTTTAGAAAAAAGACGCTGCCCCCGTCTCTGTGATTATCACCCCCCCCCCCCCCCCCCCCCCGTCCCATTCAACCTCACGTAGGAATTCCTGAGATTCCACGTCTCATTTAGCTTTTAAATGGCAACCCACAGCTCCTGTTGGCAGTAAAGAAAATATGCCTTACAGCAGCAATTAATGGTCACCAATGGCCGACGCTCTGAGGTGTCCTTAAGCTACAATCTTCTGCTTTCTGGGGTGTACAGCATCACTTTCTGTTCTGTATCACGCTTTTCTTCCAGACATGTGGCCTCCCGGCATCCGCGACGGGATGTGTGGGCAATTCCATTTTAAAGAATCTTTCACACAACTGCAAGCATGCATTTTTAATACACGTTAAACTGATGCAATCATTAAAATGCGAACGACTCCTCTCACGTCTTCATACGGGCGGTGTGGGGGGGTGGGGGGGTGTCTACTCCGCTGGAAGTCGAGGATGCCTGGGCGGGAATGTCACAGACTCAGTGGGTGAAATTGCATTTTACAGTCATTTCAGGTTTTTGCTTGTTGAGGCTGAAAATAACAGTAAAATTCCTTTTTTTTAAATGGCTGCTCAGGGTGAATCAGTGGCGTTTAGCAGCCCTGCACTGACAGACACCATTGTGGAAATGCTGCAGTCATGCAGATGGGAGAGGATTAGGAAGATGGAGGACAGTGGAGCTTAGCGACAGCTGTCCCATTCAGAGAGGGGAAAGCAGCAACAGTTGACGGGGTAACAACGCTCCTTCTTTTTCGGTTTCTGATTAACACACAAGGAGCTGATAGAGAAAGCATTTGGCTTCAATCAAAGGAGGGAATCCCCCGCAACAAAAGAAAACACTGTATTTTCCTGACTTAACTTCAGTTTCAGTTGGGTTGATAAACAAAACAGCAGAGCAAAATCCCCTCGGGGTGGTCATTTTCTCTCACTAATTGGGCCGAGATAAACTGAATTTACAGCAATACGTTCATCAAGTGATCTGAGGATGGAGAGAAATGGGCGATGATCTGCTGCATCCCCGTTTTTTTTTAGTGATCAAATTACCCAGTTTGGAAGACAGCGGCTTTATTGGCGAGCGAGGTGCTGCTTTTAAAAGACAAGAGCAGAATGGAGAGATTCATAGAGATCTGCAGTCTGGGCTACACCCATTCAGCAAAGAGACGAGGTCTGCGTTGGCTTCCCATAGAAACCCAGCCGAAGATTTAAAAATACTCCTCAGATCAAGATTTGACTTCATCGACATGCTGCTACGTGACCGAATGACTGAAATGACATGCCTGTATAAGAAGTAAACCAGCAAAATCAGAATATGGCATAAACCCTGCGGGTGTTCCTCTTCTTGAACACGTATAAGACATGAAATCCGCAACAACCAGCTGGTTCTCTCGGAGATTACCAGAAAATGTTCTTGTCCGACCTGATTTGCTGAGATGAAGTCTGGAATTCAACGTCAACGCACTTTATCCTACGTACACGTTTGGGGCTTTTTGAACTTTAAATTCATCTACTCACGTTGCATTGTTAGAGGATTCTCGTCTCGGGTTCTTCTCTCCAACAGGTTTTTTCTCTAGGGTTGCCCTCTCGTTGCTGTTTTCCTTTTCTCTTAACGAAGCACCACTAATCCTACAACCGAGCTCTGTGTCTATAGCAGCACCACCAGCAGCAGCAGCAGCAGCAGATCATTCATTTTCAAATACCAGCCGGATGGCTCTGTTGGTCCCTCCTCCCCCCAGATACCCCACCCAAGACAGCCTCCCCAGCTTCTTCCAAGCACTGCCCTCCCATCTCATTGTAGCCCGGCCTGATTGGCTGAGAAAGGCTCACACCATGCGCCACATGAGCAATGCAAACCTAAAAAGAAGGAGGGGGAAGTTGCAGTGAGGAAGCAGGCACACACACATCCCTCTTCAGCGATGATGCTGAAACTGAGACCCATCCCCCCCAACGAGAGAAATTCCGCCTTTACACACATCCACGTAGCAGTGGGGGGGGTTACTATCGGACAAGTTGTGTGCAAAATGTTTCTAAAGGGCTGGGCTCCGTTTTGATGTCTGCTAAATATATATGCACACGCTGCTTTTTCTAAATGCCTTGAAAACTGCTGTGTACAAACCTCTGTCTAAAAACAGCCTAATTATGATGTCCTATTCATAACTATGAGCCCTTATCTGATTTAATCATTACAAAGAAAGTTTATAAATCCATTCCTTTCTCATAAAGAAACATAGTCATTACTACTTTTCTTTTTCAACCAAAACTCTAAATTAGGCAATGATATGTAAATTTGGGCCGGTATTAATAACATATATATATATATATATATATATATATATATATATATATATATATATATATATACATTATTATTATGGGGAAGGAGCTCAGAACTCTCCCTCGCTACATCCCCCCCCCCCACCCCCGCCCCCCCCGCTGACATCTGCGGATGCTTTCTGAACTGTTGGCCGGCTGATAACATCAAGGACGATGGCCTCTGGAGAGTGTTCACGGAAATATAAACACTTTCACCCAAACAGACACACATAACTGATGCTCATATAAACTGATGAACTGACACGCGACTAGCCTCAAATGTTTACCTTCTGCTATATGTGTCTCGTCTTATTTGTGCTTTTTTGTGCAAGAGGTTTTTGATATCTCAAACTGTATCCTGTAGGATAAAGTATGAGGTATGTTTTTTTTCCTCCCACCTTCCTTTCTTGAAAATCGATCTTTTCCACAGATTCAAAGGCAGCGCCCTGTGGGTACCGTGTAATGCGGTTCCTTGGCAGCAAGGCCTCAGTAAATCGTCTCCCCTAAAATGTTTGTGATGTTTGTTATGTTATGGCGATTGTACTGAAACAGCAATTTCCCTCTGGGATTGCTGGGTATGTCTGATTCTGATTCTGATATATATATATGTGTGTGTTGGTGTGTGTGTGTGCGCACATTTACGTTTCTGTGATGGTCACAAATTTGAATTTGTGAATGTGGATATAGTCATACAGACTTTGCAGGTTTTCCCTCCACCGTATTATAACCACGGCATCCATCGCCACCTACCGCCAGGATTGCCCCATTTTCTGGGGGAAACCCTGCAAAGGCACAAAGAACTAGATGGAAATAAACATCGGTTGTTAATATCGGCCCGGTTTTACTTATTCGACCGATACTGATATGATAAAAAATAACTATACGGGCCGATACCGATGGTAATGCCGATATATCTTGTATCCCTACTCTAAACATTTTATTTATTAACACAGAATGCGTGGGATTGGCTGGTTTCAATATCTCTATGCTCTCTTGGATCAGATTATGAAATACCACAGCATATTTTACCTGATATATGCTGATGGCATGCAACCTTTTAGTTCCTTGTCATCACATGACCTCAGTTCGCTACGGTCACTGATTCAGTGTGTCCAAAATGTACAAGAGTGGATGGACCAGAAGTTATTTTTTTTCCTCAAAAATCCAAGGTCAGATACCAGCACTAAACTAGGCTTAATGAGGCTAAAAAACACAGAGCATACAAGAAATCCAGGAAGAATTATGGACTCGGACCAAAATTTGAACAACCACATGAAACCAATTACTATTATCAGCCTCTGCAGCATAAAGGGTTTTATACCAAACCCCCGCATGCTTTCCTCTAAACTCAGGTCAGTAGTTGTAATGGTGTCTTCATCAGTCTGTAAAACTACATCCAAGCACCCAGCAGGTCATCCAAAGTGCTGCAACCAGAGTCTTTACCAACTGTGAGGAGCTGGATTAAATCACGGTATTCCTTAAATCACTGCACTGACTCCTTGTTTGTCCAAGGAAGGACCGATTTTAAAACCTAGCTAATGGTCCACACCGGACTAAATGGCCTTGGGTGAACAAATCTTTTGGATTTGCATGTCAGACGTGAACCAGGCAGACCCCTCAGGTCATCAGCGATCTGTTGATTCAGTGTTCCTAGGACCAGAACCAAACATGAGCAGTCTGTATTTAGGTTCTACGCTCCTAGGCTGTGGAACCAACATACGTAACATCCTGAGATCTGCAAACACTGTTTGGTCCTTTAAATCGACAATGAAAATACTATTATTTTCTGCAGCTTTCTCATAAAGGTCAAAGATAATTTTATTAATGTTTTTTTATGATACACTTTTGTTTCTTACTTTTAAAAGTAACAATCTTTACTCCTGTTGCTTTAGTTTCCTATAAAGTACAGTGTATCAACGGTGCTCTACAAATAAACCCAGTTTGCCTTGCAAATCCACCCATATCCTATGTGACTTCATTATAAAAAACTATCAGACATTTCCACTTCTCTCGCCCAGTTGCTCCAATTTTGAGTCAACCCCTTTAAAGCACCACTGGAAGACTGACCCTCTCCTAACCCTGCACTGCCAGGTGCTTTAACATGAACTTTGTCTACTAACCTAATTTTAGCCATGAAAAAAAAACATTACAGCTGTCAGTCAAACTATGCAGCTTGACAAGCCAATCCTGCTCTTCGAGTTTTATTTGTCTTCGTAGGTTGAGGCGTAATTGACAAAGAACAAGACATACTGGTTTAAAGGAACAAATACCAGAGGTGAGTCAAGGAATGAAATGCAAGGCCACAGAAACTCACAGCAAACTGCACAACTATAAGAAAGCAGCAAACCAGAAAAACGAGCACAGACCACTTTTTAATCTCCCTATGAATTCAATTGATTCCTGAAGTTTTAGGCAGCTGTTAACATGATTAAACCAGAGTCTGCCATCAAGTGGCCTAGGATATGATCATTTTCATGGCGATAATTTCCCCAAAACTCCCACTTGCAGCTTTTATTTAGTACACGAATGTTCTCTTGAAACTCATAAATTCAATTCAATTTTATTCATATAGCGCCAGTTCACAACAAGTCATCTCAATTAAAAGGGGCCTAGTCATGTACTATGACTTTATGAATTTCTACGCCAGCAGATCACTTTGGAGAAAGGTTTTCCAATTAAATTATCGCGCCTAAAATTATAAAATGTTTTCTGTTTCAACCCCCACCCCCCACCCCCCCACCCCCCCATCCCAACAATATGGGTTAAAAATGTAACTCATTGTTTTCTGTTTTAATGCATTAAAGCTGTCGTTTACCCAGAATCCCTATTAAAATGTATAATCTACATATGGGTTCATTTATAACATATAACAATGGTTTCTAACAACTAGAATGTTTCAACATTGCCTCACTCTTTTAACTACATAACATTAACAACAGTATAAATGGTTTTTAGCCCAACTTGTACCTGCAGTCAACTTTTGACTACCTATGAACCTTATAGGGCAAAATTAATATCAAGCCATTAATATTAAAGATAACTTAAGTTTCATTAAGTTTTGTACTTTTTTAGGAGTATATTAATTGTATTCATCAAACTATTGACTGCAGGTACAGACCCAACAGCAGGGGGTGCTGTTGTCACATTTAGATGGCCTGTATTTTCCCCCTGCAGTACTTTCACGCCTCCCTAGGGGGCACACCCACCTGTTCGAGAAGCATCGCTTATTATATTTCATTTCTATGTTTTGCAGTTTGTTTTTGCTCTATTAGTTGGTAAACGAAGCGCTTTGTGTATACTTTGCATTACAATAACACCTGACCCGAAGTATGACATCTGACGATGGCACAACAATGTTTCTGTCTGATCGCGCCCAGTGCAAAATACGTTTTAGGTCCAAAAAGGACACGTAAACACTAGCAGGACGAACGCTTGGAGTATATTGTTTTATTTAAAAATGAATATGTTTTTTTGTGTTTTTGCTTTATGGTCATAATATGTGACTAAACCCCTTTTAAAATATCCCAAAATCACAAACACTCTTTTGACGTATAAAAGCTGAAACCTATACAGTCTTATTCAATAAATAATAAATAAATAAATAAATTCGAATATGCTTTTCAAAAAGGCTTGTTTGTCAGAATGCATGAAGATTTTTTTTAGTTTTTATTGGTCTGACGTAATGATATTCAAATCTTAAATGCTATGTTTTTAAAAGCTGGAAGTGGGAAAAATATATACAATTAATAGAAATAAAGGTTTCAAAACATCATTAGTCTGTGTGCTAATCTATATAATGTGTTTCCCTCTAAATTATTGAACATAACTGTACGTGTAAAGTTAGAGAAAGAAAGTCAGTCCTACTGAGAGGACGGATCTCAATTTCAACATAACCTATATGCAGATGCTCACATGACCTCACCAATGTGAGCCATCACCGCTCTGTTGACCCTTTTAGCCAATCACCAAGTGAGACAACACGACAGAGCCACCCCACCGCAGCGTCACGTGACCCCCAGGAGCCGGCTGATCCAGTGAAACCACGCATGCTGCAGTGACATGCTGCAGGGGATGCTCAGCGCCGATGCATCCCACAATGAGACTGCAGCCAATCCCTGGCACCATTTCTCTCACCCCACACTCTGCAAGGATGCATCTTGCAGGAAATCAACAATAAAGCAATTCATTAGGCAAACGCATAGAGTTTGGCTGTCTTTTTTTTTTTACTTATACAACATTTGTTCCTAGTTTGTTGTTTATTGCACAAAAAAGGAGCTATGCTTTGCAAAAAGAAAAAACTCATTGTGTCAAATAAAACAGATAGCAGGACGACATTATTGGAGCTCTGGATTTACGTGTTGCTCTTTTCTTAAATGCTTTGAAGCAACCAGTCTCAGATTGTGAGTTTGAGTATAAGGAAAGTGTGTTTTTTGCTGAAAATTTGTGCTATTTTTGTACAACTGACATTTTAAGGACAATTTAGGGTTTCAGGAGGCATAATTTGACCATAAGTACACAAAAAGATTTAAAAGAAAAACCAAAAAAACACAGGATTAGCATTCAGTTTTGGTGATAGTGTGCAGTGAAACCTCAGCTGCTCAGCCTTGCTGCAGCAGAGCCGAGGCAAAGCACAAGCTACCCAAGCTGCTGCTCGACCTCTACCCCAGCAACGGGACATAGATCCAAAAACTTCACATGCCAACCTACCATCATTAAAACAAACCTGTTTAAACAATAAAAATCTAACAACAATAATCTTTCAACGTGCAAATTTAGAGTTCTCTAGGATCGTAAAGAGCTGACAACGGTGGTAATAATATAGGTACATTTGTTGTAAAAAATAAAAGTTAAAACAGATTCAATTTGGTCATGGCAATAGTAGGAATGGTAAATACAGACTTTTATCACACAATTTAGTTGTATTTATGGAAAAATTTGCTTTTTTTTAGTATACAGTCTTTTTACTATACTGTAAATCGGTGAGAGCCTAACAAAACAAGAGAGAAAAAACAAACCGCACTGCTAAACTATACACAAAATTAGTGTCAAATATATTTTAAAACATAAAAACAGAATTAATCAATGATCTCTTGGGACCAACACTAAAATAAGTTGCGTAAGCAGCAAAAAAGAATCCTAATAATCTGTCCGTGTCTGGGGCTTGCAAAGAACACTTTATTGTTATTATGATGGGTCCAAGACAATGATAAATGATTTGATAACAGCACATCCCCAGCTAACAGTCAGAATTTAATGCAGATATTTAACAGTTTATTCTCTGTGTCTCTGTCTAAGTAAATAATAAATATCTCATTAAATAAATGGAAAAATGAGTTTTAATCACTGTATATTTGGGCTTGCATGTTATTTTGTGCATTTAACTAATCTGGGTCTCAGTAAAAATCTACTTGAATCTACTAGAAATGTGTTTTGTGTGCCACAAAATGCATTCAGTTCTCTTATGAAGTTGATGTTTTATTTTTCCCTGAAGTAATGAAGGAATACCATCAGCTATCATCAACCGCTGATCAGTATGGAGGTGGTCATCTTTAAAATAATTACATAATACAACAGATATTAGGCTTAAAAAGTAACTTCTGAATATTTCTGTCAAATATACAGGAATGGATATATGAATTTGGCTCTTTCCTGACCTGCAGATGTCAAATTGAGCTTAAGAAAAAAAGGGCCTGCCTTCAGTTTCAAAATCTGGTAAAGAATAAAACTTATGTTTAAATGTATCAAGATGGACATTATTTCATTTAAATATAATGCAGAAGACGCGGATGCATTTTTAAAATCCAGCATTGACTGGGGTATTTTGCTAGTAGCGTCTCTTAGCTCACCTACTTTGAATTTATGGGTTGGGGCCATTCAAATATTTTCATACAAATTTGCAATCGGACATTTTCAGTTCTCTAATAATCATAAACGTGAAATGAACAGTGACATCTGTATAGAGAGATATTTGTTTGTTGGCGGACCATTTAAACGGCAACGAACCAATCCAATGAAAGTGAAGAACTTGGGCCTCAGGGGTAAAGCTTGCCTTCGCACAAAATGGGGCCTAAAACGTACGTCACTTTCCACGTAAAAGTTGGGATCTATAAAAAGGAGTGGGGGGTTTCATCTGACTTAAAACTGCAATCAACTTCACTTCTTAACAATTTCCTTTAATGTGGACAACATCTGCGCCTTTAACTCTGATTTTCACATTTAATAAACTCCTCTCTGTTACATTTTTCACAGTTTCTTTGCTTTTTCTCCATGGTTGCCATTACACCATGGGGAAAAACAAGATCAGCTGATTAATTTAAATACACATTAACATTCATGAAGTGTTTTGCATTGATCATTTATGCTTGAATCTAGGCGTGAACCTGGTACGCAAACATTCAGGCACAGCTGTGATCTATAAAGTAAAATTATGTGCTGGTGTACGTGCGCATGGTTATATATTTTTTGTCCGTACGCCATTTTTGTATTTTAGGCGTACGTACACTTTTAAGATGGATTCTACGCAATGTTTTATAAATGAGACCCCTCGCAAGCAATCCACGCTGCCAGTTTTCGACTAGCTCGTTTCACCGCGTCATCAAATAGGAGGAGCGCTTATACGCTTGCCAGTTCCTCCGGTCTGTTCAACTCAGGGACAGGGATTTTACAGAGAGTCGCTGTGTGATGTGAAATGCCAAACGTTGGTGTTGGCGCCCCTGGGTCCACCAGATTCTCCAGAGACACACCCGATTCAGTGAGTCCCACCACCTGTAGCTGAGTCTGGATGACCGTCGCTTCCAGTGGTACTTTGGTCTTTCCGGGACACAAACTACAGGCGCCTTCGGTCAATAAATCCATCATTTCTCAATAGAAATATAGCCTTATTATAATGTCTAAATATGTAAGGATAAAATAAACATGTGCCTATTTAAATGGACAAAGAGGACCCTTAACGCGACGCGAATTGAGAGAAAAGTTCAAAAAGTTGGCTGAACTCGAGTGATATTTAACTTCGGTCTAATTGGCCAATTCGTGCCGTTCGCATTGCTCGAAACGCATCCTTCGAAACACATCGTTCGAAACACATCGTTCGCATCGTAGTCGGTTAATTGGCTCCTGAACGCGCCTTTACACAGGGATAACATGTAAATCATTCGCTCAGTTCGTGTCATTCATTCACCTCATTCATTTACACTGCCGGTGCTGCAGCCTAAAGGAGCTGCTCAGGACTCCCAAAAATAAATTACATTTTTCCATTATATAAAAATTTATTGAACAATACATTTAAGTTGCACTTATTACTAAATTGTAATCAATTATATATAACACAATTACACTTTAAGCAAAGAGCCGGTTGGGAGCCGGAAGAACCGGTTCTCTGAGTTGAGTTGAGCTGAGCCGTACAATACAGCGGATCCCTCGGAATTCCCACCACTACAGTTCATCTGAACCACAGTCGCTTTATGCTAAAAAAAACTAAAACGTTAATAATGATCAAACTGTTATAGCGTTTCCCCGAGTAAACCATCCCCGTGCTTTAAAAGTGTGTGATTTTGCCAGAGAACATTAAAGGAAGATTTATCTTACAAACGTAGCTAGCATGCTAGCTAAGGCAGGTGTAGAGTTACAAGGGGCGGGATTTCAACCGAGGAAGCGACGGCTGAGTTCAACGATGCTGTCATGTCAGTTAAATGCGGTTTCAGAAAGATATATATATATATATATATATATATATATATATATATATATATATATATTTAAAATAAAAACACTGAAATAATTTAATGAAGCTGGTGAACTGAATGATTTATTGCGGACGGACACGTTAAAACTCTGCTGTTAGCTACTTGAACTGCCTCTATTCAGCAAACTGTCGAGTCCCTTCTTTAAACGATATTACCTGAACTCTCTGACACACGGGATGCTATGAAGAAGATGTGGGGGGGAGGGGGAAAAAAAGAGGATAAATGGTGTATTAATAATCACTTACCGGCAGAAGAAGCTCTTGACGTCTATCTCTGACTGTGACGAGCAGCGAAATGAAAGGAGTTTGTGCTGCGGCTGCTTGCTGAGCTGCTGAAGACACCTGTCGGTTCACCGCTCCAAGACAACACTCCCACTGACACTCACTAGGCTGGACAAGGCAAATATCTTATTTTAATAATCCAAAACTTTCTTGATCTGCTCGACAATAAACTGAGCATTCACTATCTTTTTTTCAAGTATTCAGTATTTGAAATGAAACAATGAAAATATTCATATTGTTCATAGTGGAATGTCATAGATGTTGGACAAAATGTCCTCTGTTGCCTTCTGTTTTATGTGTGTTTATTGACTGTTAACTGGAGTGATTTCATGTTGCTTTTTGTCATGCTACATCAATGCTTTTAATCAAATATTGGAAACAAAATTATCTTTTGAAAATAACGACATTTTAACCAGGTATTGTATTAAACATATTTTTCTTTAAACCCAAATGTCTGTATTAAAAATGTTCTGGATTTGATTAGTGGAATATTCTAATCTTAAATCCCATGTTTCCATTAGCTGTAAGTGGAATCATTTACAGAAACAAAAGCTTGAAAACATCAATGTCTGTGTAACTAATCTATATAATGTGTGAATTGGGCCACTAGAATAGAAGAATTTTTCAATAACATGCTAATTTATTGACTATAACTGTATATCTTGTGTCTCCCTGTACTTTTCTTTGTTTACGTGTTGTGTGCTCATAATTGTTTACATTCTAATTGAATCTGTTTTCATTTTTTAATGTACGATGTCTCTTTAGGATAATTTGACCGTATTCTAATACCACAGAACAGGTGTAACCAGTTCATCAACAGGCCTTGGTAGGATTATACTATGGAGATTAGAATAATCTGTCTGCTTTGTGCAATATAGGTTGGTGCTGTCATCATGTGGTGATAAAGTGTAATTACATGAAGCCAAGACGCACCTGTAAGTAGTAAATGTCCCTTATTTGAGAATAAAATAACTATTTTTACAGCTCTGATCCAAAGACATATCTCAGACATGGATAATGAATCAAATGTGTATTCAAGATGACAGTAACAAACCTAACGCTACATATATGGCTTGTGAAAACAGAATAGGAATGTTGAACTCTTGATGTCATATATATATATATATATATATATATATATATATATATATATATATATATATATAGGACTAGGTGTGTGTGGTTTTCTGGTGATAAAATGTCAACTAGTACTTCCTTATCCATGCTGTAAGTCTAAACATTGAATTAGTTTTATTTTGTTTCTGTAACTGATGCAAACTTTTTTAAAGAAAAATGTATGTTTTACAAAACAGTTTTTTTGTCATCTCATTATTTACCTTTTTGTTCTCTCTCTCTTTTTTCTTCATAGTAGGTACATCTGGTCTGGCGTTCTGTTAGCTGTGACATCACCCAGGGAAGACAGATCACCCGCTATTACCATCTAATGTAGAACAGATTACTGGATCAATTTGTGCTTCTGTGCTTTTTTTTGTCTCTCTTGTTGTGTCTCTGCTCTGTCTTCTCGAACCCCCAGTCGGTCGAGGCAGATGACCGTTCATACTGAGCCTGGTTCTGCTGGAGGTTTTTCCTTTCCGTTAAAGGGGAGTTTTCCTTTCCACTGTCACTTCATGCTTGCTCAGTATGAGGGATTACTGCAAAGCCATGGACAATGCAGACAACTGTCCACTGTGGCTCTACGCTTCTTCAGGAGGAGTGAATGCTGCTTGTCAAGACCTGATGCAATCTGCTGTGTTTCCTTAGATAGGAAGTTTTTTGACCAATCTATATAATCTGATTGAATTTGACTTTGGAAAGTGCCTTGGGATGACATGTTTCATGAATTGGCGCTATATAAATAAAATTGAATTGAATTGAATTTTTTTTATGTGATATGTTGTCATCTGCAAAAAATATTATTTTTAATGCATGAATATTTTTCCTTTTCACAAAAGAAAAGATATTCATACATAATGAGGGTACAGTTAGAAAAACTAACTGTACTTGAATTGGGATTTTATATGACTGACCAACACAAAGTAGATATGAAACAGTTATGAAGGGGAAGGATAAGGAAACGTGGCTTCACAAACCAAAGCTAACATGTGCTCTGGATAAATAAGACAAGGTTTTAACTTTTTGGCCTACATGCAAAATATGTGTGGAGGAAAACCAACACTGCACTTCTCTCTGAACACACCATCCCTATAGTCAAACAGGGTGATGGCAGCATCATGCTGTAGGGATGGTTTTCTTCCGCAGGGAAAGGGAATCTGCCTTTAAAGACTATTGAAAACTCTTGTATACAGTGTTATACTTTTAAAACGTCTCCCCCGTTTTCTTCCACATAACAACAATGCACAAGTTTGTGTTTTTCTGTCACATATAATATCAACAAAATAAACTTTTGCCCATTGTTTTCTTTACCGCTGCTCCTGAAACAGTTGTGCCAATGTGATTTATTGAACAGATGAAGTGTGTCTACCTCAATAATTATGTTGGTCAAGTTATGGGCAACAGCGGATGTTGATGTTTGTGGTTGTAAGGCAACAAACTATGCACATGTTTTAGCACCTAATTTTTCTATTCCTTCCCAGGGACAGCCATCCTCTGAATATATGCAGCATATTACTGCAGAGAAAACCCATCTTTATGGTAACCTATAAACAACTGGTTATAAAGTAGCTCTATAATATAATGCTATTATGATAACCGCCCTAAAGATTTACCACATCACAAAAATCTTCTACAAATCATGTGTTACTGCAGCTGTCACTATGGGTTGCTACATATTTGTACAGATGCAGTTAATGAGTGGTATTTGCCGTCCCTATTCTGTGTGAAGATATAAAAGCTAGATATTAAATATCTTGTCAGCAACTAAAAGGGAGTTCATATTTTATTACTTTTTATTACATGAGATATTCAAGTTTTGGAACAGCTAATGCCATTCTAATAAAGGTCCTTTTCGGAAACTACTATATAGGATATAGTATATAACATCTACAGGACTGTCTCAGAAAATTAGAATATCGTGAAAAAGTATACTAGTAGGCTATTCAACTAATCACTTGAATCGTCTAATTAACTCGAAACACCTGCAAGGGTTTCCTGAGCCTTGAAAAACACTCAGCTTGGTTCAGTAAACTAAATCACAAGTATGGGGAAGACTGCTGATCTGACTGCTGTCCAGAAGACCATCATTGACACCCTCCATCAGGAGGGTAAGACACAAAAAGAAATGTCTCAAAGAGCAGGCTGTTCACAGAGTGCAGTTTCAAAGCACATTCACAAAAAGTGTGTTGGAAGGGGGAAATGTGGCAGGAAACGCTGCACAACCAAGATCTGGCACCTGCCCACAGTGCCAAAACCACCAGTAACTGGTGTACTGACCATGGCATTACTGTCCTTGATTGGCCTGCCAATTCCCCTGACCTGAGCCCCATCGAGAATTTGTGGGGTATTGTGAAGAAGAAGCTGAAAGACACCAGACCCAACAATGCAAATGAGCTAAAGGACGCTATTGAAGCATCCTGGGCATCCATAACACCTCAGCAATGCCACAGGCTGATTGCCTCCATGCCACGCCGCATTGATGCAGTAATCTGTGCAAAAGGATTCCCAACCAAGTACTGAGTGCATTAATGGACATTTTCAAATGTTTGATTTTGTTTTGCTGTTATAATTTTTTTTTTTACTTGGTCTGAGGAAATATTCTAATATTTTGAGATAGGATTTTTGAGTTTTCTTCAGCTGTACGCCATAATCAGTGATATTAAAACAATAAAAGGCTTGCGATATTTCAGTTGATTTGTAATGAATCCAGAATGTATGACATTTCATGTTTTTTAATTGCATTACAGAAAATAAAGAACTTTATCACAACATTCTAATTTTCTGAGACAGTCCTGTATATATGATGTGAAGTATATTATGTTGTTATAACGGAAATTCATTATTTAAAATTAAATGTATTTTAAAAACATTGAAGTAAATTCATTGTTCAAATGCATATTAATACACAGCGGGTATCTAAAGAAATGCACAAGGAACATCTGAGTAGAAGCTTCTTGAACTCCAACAGGTGTACCTCAATACATAAAAACGTTATTGAAATGTTGATTTATGTTAGTAATATTATTAGGATTAATAATCAATTTTATCTGTGTTCCATTTTACATTGGCAAAAAATCTGAAAGGGCCACAGTCAATAAAACAATCAAGATAACAGAAACAGGAGCCGTCAAATACAAATAAAACAAACCAGTAAAGGTAGCGAGTGCAATAACAACAAATAAAAAGAAAAACAGGACAAAAGATTTAAAAAGACATAATTAAAAACCCTGTGAAGGACTGACAACCTGTCCAAAGTGTACTACGCCTTTCGCTCGATGACTATAGACAATGGATGGATGGATAATTTAAAAAACTTGGTAAAAAGAATTGTTTTCAAGCTTGCTTTAAAGCATGTCCCAGTCTTTGAAGAACCTCAGATGTGGAGGCAGAGCATTCCACAGCCGAGGGACAGCACAGGAAAGGCCAGGTCTCCTATGGTGGGAGATCGAGTCCTGAGAATGTGAAGATTAAAAAAAATGAAACTCATTACACACTGCAACATATTTCATGCATTTATTTCTTCATACTGTGATAATTCTGGCTGACAAAGAATAAAAACACAAAACACAACTTCTCAGAAACTTCAAATATCAACTAAGATCCAAAAAAATGTGTTTAAATCCGTACATTTTGGCCTGGTGAAATGTATGTCCAGGCACTGTACAGTATATACACTCAATACTTATTTGAAACAATACATTTTACATACATAACTGCATCAACGCAGCGTGACATGGAGGTGATCAGGTTGTGGTTCTGCTTGAGTGTCCATCAAGCCCAGTGATGCTATGGTCTTCAAAGCAGGAGTTTTTACTATTGACATTCTGGACAGGAGCCAAGTCCTGCTGAAAGATATAATCAGCACCTCCATAAAGCTTGTCAGCAGCAGGATGCATGAAGTGGTTTAACATTCCCTGGTAGATGGCTGCACTGACTTTGGACTTGATAAAAACACAGTGGACCAACACCGGCAGATGACATGACTCCTCAAATTGTAACTGACTTGAAATGTCACAGTGGACCTCAAGACTCTGGAAATACAAAGTTTACTTTCTCATAACAAAATACGTTGGGCCACTAAGCAAACAGTCCAGTCGTTTTTCCAGTTTGCCTTCACCAAAGTACAGTTATTCTAATTCTGGTTCAGGGGTGGGTTAAGACAAGGAAGACACCAGTTGTAGTCCATATCCTGGAATAATTTGTGTGCGGCAGCCGTTGAGGGACAGACTCCGGCCGCAGTAAACACCTTGGGAACTCTGCCCAAAAGCCTTAGCTGTACATGAGCTTTGCTTCCGAATTCTCTCTCGAGGCTGCAGTTTTGCTTGTGCACGTTTTTTCTACCCACATTTTTTTCCTCTGTGTTATTTTTCATGAATATACTTGTATGCAGCATTCCCTGAACAGCCTGCTTATTTAGCAGTTCTGTTTAGCCTGTTACCCTGTTTGAGGAGACATCCGTTAAATCAGCAGTGACATCAGCAATAACATGGCCGTAAACACCACCGTAACACAACATTTTTGAATTAGCAATTAATTTCATTGTCTTTATGTAATATTCATTTTTTGTGTGAAAACAGGTTTTGTGTTTTGATTATCTTCATAGTGATGAAATTTATTATAAGTTAAACTCTTGAATGTTGTAATGAATTCTACCAGATGCACATGATTTAATTGCCAACAACACGTAATTTAGCTTTATAGCAAGTTAGCAACTCTTTTTGTGAGCCTTTATCTTAGCAACCACAGCGCCTCCTAGCGGTCCCGTTTTAACTAACAGGCCAGTCTAAGTGGGCGGAACGCCCTCACTCTGGCCCCTCCCCTCACATAGTGAGGCCCATGACGTAGGCGTTCTAGGGTAGCAACAGTTGCCTTGAGACCCCGCCGCGCTATAGTGACTGTAGCCGTGGAGACAGTTACTTACCAACGGGCGCAACACTCAGCAACAGCAGCAGCATCTGGAAGTCGCCGAGTGAGTTGGAGAGAGGGAAAGAGAGCAGTTCCAGGCAGAACTTTTCTCAAGGCAAAGGTGATTTTATGTTTATACAATGTGTTTCATTTAAAGGGAGAAAGTGGGGTCTGTTCTCGGGTTGAACGCGTCTTCCTGAGTTCAACTTTCCCCCGTTTCTGGCATCCGCCCCAAGTTGCGAAGAGCTTTTTTCCCCCTTCTCCCCCACCTCTTCCGTTAAACGACAACCTTTCGCTTCCAATGTTGGCTCAGTCTGGACCCTTTCCCACTTCTGCAACGGCTTGGTTTCCAAATGGGTTATGTGTGACTTGACTTCCAGGTCCGAGCTAATTTCTCACTTTACACTTGTTGCTTACTGCGTTGTTTGGTGCGAACCGAGAAGCGAACGCTCCTTCAGCTCAGTTCCAGCAGGATGGATAGATAGATAGATAGATGGATGGATACGCGTATAGTGGCGCGGGGCTAATGCTAGGTCGGTCGCCGACACGGCAGCAAGTTCGCTTGAGAGTTTAAACGCAGGGCGAAGTTGTTGGGGATTTCTGTGGCGTTTTACGGAGACCGCACAGTTAAACTTCGGCCGTTGGAGCGCCGCTTTTTGGGGGCCGTTTAAACAGGTGGAGGCGCAGCTAGCTAGCCTTAGCACCGTTGCTACTACAACTGTTACCAACGTTCGTTACGCTCTACCTCCAAACTTATTCAACGTAACGTTCGCGGTAGAGGTTCTGCTGTTTGCTTACGCCTTTTTATCTCCTTAAAAGCAACGAAACCTAACAAGTCGAGCTCTAATATATTTCAACTTTTTTTTTTCAGGCGACGTTTTAGACCACATATTTTATGTCGAAATTGAACGGTCCCCTTTTACCGGAATACGTAAGGATATGAATGAATCTGAGATGGTGCTCTGTAAAGTTAGGTTGCCGTCAGTGTTTCAGGCCTAACTTTAATAACACGACGTTTTTACAGCTAGGTGGTGCCACTGCATGAAGATTCTCATAAATTATAAAGTCCTTTTTATTAGGTTAAAAGCGTCACCTGACAGTGATTGGAGTTATCCTTTGACTCGCCTCTTTCGACAATTAGCAATAAATAAACCCCCGAAGACAAATTGATGGTTAATACGCAAGTTGTTCTCAGCTACACATCTTCTTTGTTCAGTTTTATCCAGCTGCTGAGCTGAAGATCCATCTGAATCTCAGCCATAACTCTAAAGAGAAACATTGGATAAAGTAGATCCCTCTGACTCTAGCTGCCTTATCTTGTATTTTATAGCCTTCTTCTACAACAGAGGACAAAACCTCTTTTCCTCTCAGGATTTTGCCTTGTTTTGTCTCAGGAGGTACATTATTTCTCTCAAAATATCTTCTGTAAAGCACCCGGTCAGGTTTTCGTTTATTTGAACTTCAGGCCTTCAAAGTAAAAGAAAGGATTTATTGGTAGAGGTGCACTGATCAAAGATTTTGTTTCTGTTTTCCAATCACAGATTTATTTTTTTCTGGGTGTGTAAATGCTATAGCTGGTTTTAGCCTATGCGTTTTTTTAGAAATAGAAATAACCGAATAGGCTTTCTTTACTTTCTCAATCAAAAATTGAACTGTCTTAACTAAAAAAATAATAATAATAATAATTTCTCTCCCAAGTCATATTTCAAAGCACTCTGTGTATCTGAAAGTCTCCAAATACAGTAAAATTCAGCAGGAAATGGAAAGGGGAAATCTGAAAAACTAAATGCATGTAAATCATAGGATTTTTTTCTTTTCTTTTTTAAATCTTAAAATATAAAAGTGCCAAACCATAAGACATTTTTTAAAGATTCTTTTAAAATGAATAACAATGGTGAACAACTTAATATTTGAGAGAAAAAAGGCCAGATTTACTTATTGTATCCATACCAGGGCGTCAAGTTTAATGCCCACTGGCAGTCGGTTGGACTTTAAAAACTGTGGCACTGTTATTCCTTATTAAACAACACATATTGGTAGTGTCGGACAACGGTGCAACATCTAGCAGTCATTTTTGAGTCTGTTCTATTCAGAAGTGTCAACGTTCCAGTAAAACTATCCTCAGTCTCTTCCGTCTCGGCACGCACTAGCCAGAAGTGTTCAATACTGACTCCCAAGTGAGGCGTGTCAATTGACAAGACGCTCGGTTGTTCAATCACAAATAGATTAATCTATGTTTGGAGCAGAGGTGATGTCACACTGTGTGAGAGAGAGCTGTCAGTGTTAAACAGGTCTGCAGCTAAACAGGATTTCTCTATTATTGCAAAGACAAAATGATTACAGGGTTGACATTTAAATGGTCCTTGGCATCCTATACTAGCACTTAGCGTCCCTAGTGGTTGTTAGCATTACTAACAGCGGTTGTAAAAGGTGTTTGATTCTTATCTGAACTGTGAGGTTTTCAAAAAAACTTCCAACATTTCCAGATCCAGCATGGTACTAGACAGACAGAACAAGAGGGATAAAACTGAGCATATAATGCCGTTGTTCCTCTTGTCTGTTAACATCTAACGCACCATTATAGCAACCTGAAAGAATGGCCTAGAAAACACGGTTCCCTTTCTGGAAGCTTTTTATGCCATTTATGCCTTCTTTGGCCTAATTTTTAATAATGGACCTGGAAGTGATTCTTTATAGTGCGTCCAAGATTGGCTTTTTAGTTTGAATCAGTAAGACCGGCCAAATCTGATCACTCAGCATGTCTCTACTCTTTGCAACATGAACATGTTTGTAATAAATGTCCTGGAGGTCAAACGTTTATGATGCCAGACTTAAAAACTGAACTGAATCCTATGGTTTTTGGCATTTACTGCATGTTCAGACTGCTTTCATTTTTATATTCCCTTTTCCTTAACTTTTAGCTCTAGGTGTAAATATACAGCATCAGAACCAAACTGTCTTTGTACAATTGGTTCAATGATTCAAAACATGATTACGGTATATAGATCAAAGTGAATGTTCTTCAGATTTGAAAATATAGTACTTCTTTGGCACACTGCCAACTACATGATTGAATTAATGTAAATTCTGAAAAACTATGAAGCTTTGTTTTGAACTGAGAACCCTTGACATTAGTCAGACATTCCTCACAGCCGCAGTAACACCAAATCATAACATTGATATTAAAGCGATGACTCTGCTGAAACTGTGAAGCCTCCGCCAGCCCCACCTCCCCGTTTAAGTGGGACACTGTTATGTTTACATGGCAACTTGATACACAAAGACGCAGAAGGCATGGAAAGAAAAGGGGTCAGAGTGGGCCAGGGAGTGAAATGCCCCGATCAGGTATGTTTTATCTCCCTCCTTGTGGCTGGACGGCATGCCTTCAGTTTGCAGAGGCAGGTCTGAGAGAGAAGGTGTGTGGAAAGCGCCCGGTGGAACAGCGCAGAAATATTTCTGTTGGTCTCTTGCGTTCTCTTTTATAGTTTGAGCAATATCTCTGGCTTTATTAGTCTGTGGCGTTTCTCTGTTAATGTATTTTAGCATTAAGACCAAGACTTTCTAGGAACTTACCAAGAAAAGAAAAAGTTCTTCTGTCCTAGCCTTGCTGTCCTCCATAGCACGCTAACTACAAAGCTTTTTGTTGGATCATTCTATTACATTATCAACCGTTACCCATGTGGCATGTCATATGTTTACCATTAAACACATGTACCCTATGTTCCCTGTGTGTGCAGTTCAGCAAGCAGTAGAACAGCTGCAGTGGTCTCCCGGGCAGAGGGTGACCTAACGGCTTTTGGTCACATGTTCAATGTGTGCGTGAATTTTCTGTGTGCAGTCACAAATGTGTTATGTCAGTGTTGTGCTTATGCTGTATTCAACTATCTTGACCAGACCCTCTGTTGCCTTCAGGAAGTGATTGTCAGCTCGCTACAGATTAGCTATGGGTATGAGATTCTTACGGTATCATAACCTTGAGTAAAAATACCACCGTTTCTTGTTATTATGACATTGGCATGAACATTTAAAACACACGTTTGGCATAATGTGATGTAAGGAGCAAATATTCTAACATGGATTATAATGCTTTCTGTATCATATTTGTATTATTAGATAGATTTCCACTTATTCTGTACTGTATCATACCTTTTTTTTGTTGAGTTACCACACTTGGAGTTTGTTTTTGCATCCAGAACGTTTGCAAACAGCTGAATTTGTCCTGGGTGCTGTAGGGAAACGCATTTGTGCATCCTGTCAACTAGCTGAGAAGCAGCGTGTAGCAACAGGTGGGGGAGGGTCTGTGCAAAGCCTCGCATCCCATTAAAATGACTTGAAACTGGAAAAATGTAGCTGTTTCTTAAAACCTACAGGGAACCTGTCAGCCCCACAATAGCAGTTACACTTGTATACATGCTTTGGTTGTGTGTTTGTGTAGCACACACCTTTTGCTTTTGATAGTGAGCTCCTTGGCTACTTTTGCACACGTCTCTGTCACATTTTTTAAACACCCTTTTAATGATTTATTGGAGAGCTCAAGTCATGGCATGTCAGGAAATCATAGAGCAAAACAGAAGGGCTGAGAATGTCTCGCGGGGGCTTGTTAAACAGAAATTTGCCATTAGTACGTAAGCTATGAAATGTTACAGTTTCATAATCTCCACAAGTCACTACTCTGTTGAGTGATGCAAAGTTATCGGCTGATGGCAAAATCGTCTGTCTTGCATTAAGTCCACCGGAAAAGATTTTGGAAACGGCAGGTTTCGGCTGCTTGGAAACGGAGAAACAGCTCTTGTTGATCCGTCAGAAAGTACGGTCGCTGATTCACCCTCGTGTGAAGGTAACACGCAGAGACTTGTAGTGAAATGAAATGTTTTTCAGTCTGTGCACTCTGTCTGGGTGTATGTGTCATCAGCCACATACCTTTTGTTACACCTGCTTGTTTCGTGGCTACACAACTGCTAATTAAATTTCCTGCCACAAACTGAAGACAAGGCACCAATATTTGCATTACAATGACCCCCCCCCCCCTGAGTTCAGACAGATAACTACAGACCCCTATGTGCTCCCCACTTTTCCTTTCCTTCGGAGAGTTAGCAGCCAGTTAGGAGATGGCTATTTGGTGATAAAGAGGAAACACAGCAAGAAACAACTTTGTTTTAGCCTAAACTTGAATGTGGATTTACTGTGTTTAGATCCCAGTGTCAGGCATGTCAGAAACAACCTCTGGCAGATCTTTTCATGTGAGCACAGTCTGTGGCGTATTCTTCTAAATTTTCATAAAGTATGATTTCCATTTAATCTCAGTATAAAAATAGCTGTTCTGTGAACATTAAAGGACACCGCCATGAAGACCAAGAGTTGAGAGTTTTGGGGGAGTTTAAAGTAGGATTTGGTAATGAAACGACACCCCAGCATCTCACTCCATCAGTCCCAGTTGTGCTATAATGGAGTATAGCACAACTGGGGAAGGGGAACATTATTTAGAAGAGCAGCCCATGGTAACTCTGGAGGAGCTGCAGAGCGCCACAGCTCAGATGAGAGAATCTGTTGTGTGCTCCTCAAATCTGTCCTCAATGGAATAGTGGCAACTCAAAAGCCACTATTGAAAGAAAGCCATGAAAAGTCATGATTAAAGTTTGCTGCAAGCCATATAGAGGAAACATTTAGAAAAGGGTGCTATGGTCGGATGAGGCTAAATTTGAACTTTTTGGCCTTCATGCCAAATGACTGCACATCACCTGTAAACACCATTCTGATGGTGAAACATGGGGGTGGCAGCATCATGCTGCAGCAGGGTTTCCCTCAACGTTTCATAAGCCTGCCGGCCAGCCAGGCAGGCTGTTTTATTGATTATTTGTTGAGCTGTGTGTTTCCGAAACGAACCTATATGGGGACGACCCTGGCCGGAAATTGTGTACGGTTTGCCTTGCGGTTTGGAGGTTTTATTTTGTGTTTTCCTCAAAGCGGATGTGTTTTACTTTGCCAGTGTGTCTCTCTTCCAGATTTACTCGTGACTTTCCCACCAAATTGCTGTGCAGCTGGCAGACACAGTTGCGTAGAACCGCAATTGATTTAGCCTGGCCCCGTTCACTTAAACCAGATGTAGCAACGACTTCAACTATCCGATTTTCTGTCTGGTCGGATGCTAATTGGGGTTTGGTCTGTCTTGACCTTAAGACTTGTGATTAGAGCAAAGGGTGGTTCTATTTTCCTTTCACTTCAGATGTATGCAGTACACACTACTTAATGTGGATCCATCACATAAGATCCCAATAAAATGCCTTTATGGGGGTCATATTTTTGTTCAATGTTCAGACACATTTAATGTATCTTTGTTATTGCTTAAAAACACGTGTGTATTAAAAATTCAGATTCAGATTAATCTATTTTTTCACTAGAGGATTGGATGGAGTTGCAATGGAGCTGAATTTTCTTTCAAGAGATCTTTGCTAAAATAAAACAAAACTCCTGCAGTTCCAGGAAGTGTTTGAATGGAAGGCTGCAACCCATTCGCTTTCCAGAATGGTGCCCCCAATTCTGGTTGTGATAGATTTTTATTAAAACAGAGATGAGTTGGATTATAGTTTGTTGAAAGCTTATGCTTGTTGAGGATTACAGCTTGCTCTTCACATGAGAACGACACAGCCTGCAAACACATCCAGGATTATTTGATGTCAACACATTCTGCTTTTTACACCACAGTGTGTTTTAGCCAGGGTTTGAGATCCTTTTTATGCATTATGTTCAGAGTGATCTTGACTAGTAGAGTTTAAAAAGAGATAAAAGAAAAAGATATACTGGATATATTTTCAAATTGCTTTTGATTTAATATCTTGTATCTGTCTAGTCTTGAAATTCAGCCATCGTAAATAAATGTAAAAAATAAGATTGGTGTGGATTCCAGGCACCTAGCTTTTTACCTACAGTCCTGGAAATAAATGTTGCATGTAGGCCATAGGTAGTTGTGTCTGATAGGGGTGTTGTGGGTAAATTTGATAAGCATCAACTATTCAACTCTGCCACAGATATTTGGATTTTTCTCAGGTTCAAAGCTCAGATGGCTCATTCTGTCCTTCCCATACTGTACTTTGATTTCCAGAGTCTGATCTCTGTGCAGAAAATCCTGTCCAAGAATGTTGGCTCCTTAAATTCAACAGGATACTTATTAAGTTGCTAGAATCTGAGGTTTAAATGTGTTTCCAGGTTTGCTTCCCAGGTTAAAAAAACACATTTTGTCTCAGTTGTCAACCTGCCTCAACAGGTAAACAGATCTTATAATTTTCTTTATTCAGACAGCGGTCATATTTTTATTTCTAGATTTCAGACCTATTCAGCAAAGTTTCTACAGGACAGAGGTTTCCATAAATAAATCCCAACATTACAGAATTATAGATTATCTAAATCGTTTATTTAATGGACACCATTTTACAAGATGTTCAATTTCTTTTCTAAAAGATTGTTCAAAGTGAAATTTAATATTCTAGAAAAAGCTGTGATTTGCTGTTAGTGTGTCAGACTGATAAATGGTTAGTCCATTTATTGTAATATTCTACAAACGTTTCTTAATCCAGCAGGCCTGAGACACAAATAAAATTCTTTAAAGCGATGAAATGGAGCAACTTTGCCGTGATCCTTTTGGCTTCGTGTTATCTGCTAATCTCTCACTCCCGTGTGACAGCCAACGGCGAAAAGTGCGCCTTCTTTACACCTGTAACTTCAGTTTTAATCACCGCACCGATACTGAGAAGCTAAATCTGCGCTTTAGTTTTACTCGGTAACAACCTCCACATCAAAGAGCGTAGCCAGTTCCTGTTGAGGTTTTTATTTTTCTGACGGGCGTGATCAGGCGGGGAAATTGGCCAGTTCCGGTCAGCGGCCGATTTCTCAGTACATCTCTGGCGTGTCGTTATTGCAGCTTGACATCAGACAAATAAGTGTGATGGAGAGGACTGCCCACGCAGGAATATGCTCTGATAGCATCGCCAGGCGTGTTCACCGCTTCCCCGATTCGCCCTCCTTCTCTGTTGTATTTTTCTTTCCGGTTACCGTTCAAGACTCGCATTGTGCAATTTTAACATATCAGTCTTCCTTCTTACGATGTCAAATGGTGAGGATGAAGGTATGGGGTAGATGAAGGCAGGAGGCAGTGGACATTTGGAAAGGGTTGGATGGTGTGGGGGAGGAGGTGGTGAACATACAATCTCCATGGCAGCAGTTTGATCTTTCTCTCTCTCTCTGTGGCTGTCAGGTCTGCAGTGCACACGCTGACGGAGTGGACAGGTTCTGCTGATGACCAGAGGTGGGGAGGGGAGGAGTATTCTTGGATCAGAGGCAGTGGTCGGTGCCTCTTTTCTCTGTCGACCCCCCCAGCTCTGCCATCTGCAGACACCGAGAGCTGCTTTGATTGGATTAACCATGAATTAATGAGACAGGCTTGAAGAACAGCCTCTGCTGTGGAAATCTCTCATCATATCTTAATTTGCTCTTTGTGGGAGCATGTGTGCACTCGGATTAGATTTTCCTCCAAGAACATATATGGTCCAAGTTTTTTAACCCGAAAATTAAGACGAATGAGTTTTACGTTTAAACGAATGCTCAGCATGGAAAACATACTAAAATTCAGTCAGACCTGTTGCTTTTTAGATCCTGGGGGAGAAAGTGAAAAGCAAACATTTGCAGTCTGAGGCAGTTGCCTTTCTTAGATGTTCTTTTAAAGCAACAAGCGTTGCCTTAGTTAGGAATAAGTTTTCACTGAGTTAAAAAAAACAACAACATCATTGCCAAGTTGTTTGTCATCTCATATGACCAGGAATCTTTGAAAAAGACTTTAGTTGGACTTGTATGCTTCTCTTTTTTTATCAAATTACCAGAAAAAAAAAGCTATTGTCCTGTTGATGACTCAAACATTGTAACTTTCTAACCACCGTGTGGTTACAGAAGCAACAAACTTTATCAAGCCATAGCCAACACATTCACAGCAAGTATCAAGTCTATGCGCCTTTGGCACTAAAATAACCTAGCCCCCCCCCCCCCCCCCCTCCCCCTGTGGTCTTAAATTAACAGCTTACATAGTATTTATTGTTGTAAGTTTCTACTTAGCTTGAGATGGAGAATTCGGTGGGGGGATGGCATTGTTTGGTTTGGGAAGTATTCTGTTGGTTGCGTAGCAACAGGCTCCTGGAGACGGGAGTGGACGGTGTTGCCCCTAGCAACCGTTGTTGCTCTGCAAACAATGTGGGCCGGTGCAAACACGAGCCAAGACTGTGGGCTCCTGCTTTTAATTGAACATCTGTATGTGTTTTGCTGCGATTGAGCGGCGTTTCAGTTTGATCATATCAGTGACAGAGGTTTAGAGTTTGTCTTCGCTCTTAACGGGATGGACTGTGGTGTTGCTCAGACTTTGTGGGGCATTCTGTTGGTTTTCAACTCTGTTATTGCTTTAGTGCAGCTTGTAAAACTTTGGTGTTTTATCAATGGAGGAGCTGCTGCTGTTGCTCTTCTTGGGATTCGCTTGCATAAAATCAGGCTGAAAGACTTAACTTGAAAACAGACTTTGGGATGAAGTTGTCTTTGTGTCGGGGGCAGAGAGGACTGGCTCTTTAACCGCAGACTTTTCCGAGTATTGGTTTTTGCAGGAGTGCAATGTGCCTCCTACTGTTTCCTACCTTTGTGCCTTTCTGAGCTGCCGGTGGGGAATTTGTGACTTTTAACCTTATCCGAACATGAAACAGAAAGACTTCTCTAAGCCCTCATTCTTTCTCCCTCCTCCAACCGAATGATCGGGCACACTTCAACCTACCTATTTAAGGTTGGACTTTAAAGGATGAGAACATACAGGTCAGCAGCACCCAGTTTTTATTTTTTATGGTTTTATCTCCCATTATGACACATTGCCACCCACTCAACCCCCCAGGGTTGTGTCGCTTCCGCTGAAAATGACACATTACAGAGAAAAATGTTAGGATTGCTGCCATATATTTAAGTCCAAAATTCCAGCCATTAGAATATCTGAAGGTTGCAAGAGGCTGTTAAATCTTCACTTGTTCATGTTGTTCTTCTCAGCATTGATGTTTAAAGCTTTTCTGGCATACAGGTTAGGAATTTGAAGAAAACCTTAACAGGGGTTGCTATAAATGTTAGAATCTTGTTACATTACAACACGGGTCTTGTTGACTCAGTCTGTTAGTCATGTAGGCAGGTCCTTATCTGTCTTGTCACCGGTGGCATACATTAATCTTTTTTTTTTTTTTTTTTTTTTGTTCCCATCTAACTGATTTTGTTTTATGTAACAGCAGTGCCCCCAGATATCCACATTAGTACAAGTCATTGCCCTCTACAACTGAGTTTTATTTGCAATATGAAGCTATATGCTCTGGTTTTTATACTCGTCTAGAGGTTGTCAGTAAAGTATTTCCTACAGGTGGTTAACCATGATGTAACGATGAAAGAGTTTTTTTTTTTTTGCTAATTTCTAATTGTAAAGCTCTGACCTGTCAGTGCGTGTTTGAGGCTAGTCTAGTAAAATCCTCTGGGTTGTGGGTGCCTCTCAACACGTCAGGGTTCAGGACACAACACCAAGGAAGCAGTTTGTTTTTAAAAATTCAGTCACCTATTTAATTCTTATTCATTCTGAGGTGACAATGTGAGCATTTGGTTGTCACCTTTTTTTTTTATGGACTGTTGCTGTTTTGATGCAAAATACAGTAAAAAACGGCAAAATACTGAGAAGTGTTTTTAAGACGTCATATTATGTAGTTTTACCTGAGAATCCTCACGCTGCGACTATAAACCAAAATGCACTCAAGAAAAAAATATTTCATCGGCAGTAATTTTTTTTATTCATAAACTAAAAAAGTGAGTGAACAAAAAGTGCAATATTAAAAAAAAATGCCATGGTCTGTCTGAAAATACTTAAGCAGCACTAAGGTCATATTAAGGTCAGATTTGGTTCTAACACTAACCTCATAAAACATTTTTTATTTTTTTATTTTCAGAATGTTAATTTACCTGTTTCGTGTTTAGTCTGCCTCTCTGTGTTGTCTTCAGTCGAACCAGAGCTGAGAAGCAACCGTCACAGGTGATACGGCGCGATAAGAAGAGTTTTACTGCTCAGGCGAAGTGAAGGATATTCACTTACCAGAACTTTGAGAGCCTTACCTACACTAAGTTTAGCATACGTCATACGATAGCCCCACCAGCTGAGCCTCTTTGCTGCTTGGCAGCGTGATGATTTCCATGTTTATTATGGAGGGCTACCATCATTCCTTTGTTTCACAGGAAAACAGCGTCTCAAATAGTCGGTCATGTCTGCATTCCGCTGTGCTCAGTTAACGCTGGTAAAAAACAACAACTTTGTGAGTCATCTTCTATAGTGTGAAACAATGGGTGTATCAGCTCGCATTACAGGACATTATTGCTACCTAATGTAAGTTGTGTGAACTGGCTAGACTCTATTGATTGATTGATTTATTTGTATTCATGTTTTTTGTCCAGGCGTTGGGTCGCAACGCCTGCGACCCACCAGTTGAGAAACCCTGCTGCTGATAAAACTGTTTATTTTTATTGTGCGCACCTCAACATGTAGAGCTGCGCCATATCTCTTTCAAACTAAATAACCACAATATCCAATTCTATATTTGAGTGGAAAAAGCTCAGCTATACCTTTTTTTATATGGTTACATTGACCATATTTCGTGAAAGGGCCTTCATTACTTCACAGAAGTGACATCGCACCATGTGTGTGAGAAGGAGCAGTCTGTGTTACACAGCTCTACAACAGGATTTTGCTGCTTGTTGAAACTAAGACAAAATTATTGTCTGAAAAGGAATGTGGCGGAGAGGGAAAGGTGTAGACATGCAGTAAATCCCCCGGGGCGTAGAGTAACCGTGGAGAGCTGCATGGAGGATTGTAGCCTCCATACGTGATACATCTGCTCTACTGACTGACCCACACTGTGCCCCCCACAGTTGACATTTTAGACTGTCCTTATCACGTTTTACTATTGTTTTTTATAATTAGTGCAGACAGCATTATTAACTGCAATAAACTTTGTGTTTACCCCATGGAGAATTAACAATCTTACCTGAAATTTTCAAAAGATTGCTACCAGCTCTTAATTCAGGATGTGTCATGGCGGTGCAAATTAGACTCTTTGCTGTTATGTTCAGTTCCCTGTTATATGCTGATGTTTCCCTGCCAATGTGGCCTCCTGAAGGAACACCCCTCATACCCGTATAAAGATGGTTCTTCCTAGAATTTCTCTAAGCCTTTTGAACACCTTCTGACTTCCCTTTTCTAAGCCTCCCTTACGTTTTGCAGCATGGAGAAAAGCTAACCCGGTTCTCTTCTTCATTCAGAAACAGCTTCCACACCGAAGAGTGTTGTCAGCGCAAGCTTTTAGCACGTAGAAAAATTATGTGTTCACGGCCCGAAAAAAAATATTGTATTTCTCTTGTTTCTGACCAATCACTGATCAGACCTGATCAAACATAAAATTGCCCAGTTTTGGCCATGAGTCAATTTCTTGGTCGACCTCAATGCAAAGACTAAATGCAATTGGCTTTGCTTCCTTTCATAGTGGAGATTCACCAAATGGCTTAATCTGAATGAAACTGTCAAGTGTTACATTTAGGATCAGATGTATGTCACTGGATCTCATCTGTCTATGTAACAAGTTACATTGGGATGCCTTGAACTTGTATGTTTCTGTCAAATTCAAATAAACTGACAATGTTTTACATTGTCTCCTGAGGTGGCATTTTAAATGTTTGCATAATAAAGAAACTGAACCGAATCTCTAGCAGTTAATAGTTGCTAAATGTCACTTTAGACAAAGTTGAAATAAAATTTTCAATTAAGAAATTGTGATTACTACCCATATTTTGTGTGGTTATGGGAACAAATGTTGTCCCTTTGTTCTGGAAATGATCACTGATGTGACTCCTGCCTCTGTTAAAGCAGTGAGCTCAGTATTTTTGTTCAGAGCTGTTCGTGTTTATTTCCACTTCCTCATCATTACCATATATTATGTTTTTGTAGTTCTAAGCAGTTTTGTTTCAATCTACAGCGCATACTTGGGTTTGTTTTTACTTTTAACCCTTTTTAATACAGTGTATGAATCCTACTGACTTACTTGCGGCCTTATTTTATCAATGGCTTGAATCGAACTTCGTTCCAGGTCTTTTCAAATAGTCTGTCCAAATTAATCAAAAATGTAACAAACATACAGCTGTGCATGTTTGCTTCCAAGAAATAATATTTTGTTGTTATCAGCAGTGTTGAGCAAGACTTCTCTGGGCCTTTTAAGGCTGTTTTTGCTTCCCTCGCTCATTTTCACCAAATCTTTGTCTTTACAAAAGGCAGATTAATCCTAATCCTAGAATTTAAAACTGGTTGTTTACTTGTTTATGTACAGATTAAAGTGGTGCTTGTCAGACGGCTTCCAGGAAACAGAAATAAAGCTGCACTGGTTGAGGGCCGAGGCTAATAATCTAAGGGTGTTGAGAGCAGGTTGGCTCTTGTAACTCTTTACTGGTTTTTAATCTTTCCTATGCGTACTAACTTTCCTTGTAGTACCAGGATTTCTGCTTTAACTACATATCGCTCATCAATTGAAACCCCCCCCCCCCCAACTGCGCTGTATCTCTTTCAGCCGTACTGCTGCTCTCCTCCCCCTTCCCTCTTTGTGGCCACACTCAAGAGTTCCTGTGGAAGAGCTTTATAAAGGAGGGATGGGGATGGGGAGGGAACACGGAGGGGCGGGGGGGGGGGGGGGTTGACTCAGGGTGGTTGTCATGGATTCCTCACCATAGCAACCGACCAGGGTTTACAAAGCATTGAGGAATTTCCTCATATCAGCTGGATTATTGGAGCCCTTGGAGACGTCTCTCATTTAAAAATCATGCGGGATATCACCAGGACCTCAGCAGGGGCTGCAACCCCTCTGCCATTTTCATCATTTCCCCTTTTTTTTTGTTTTTGGAAAGTAGGGAACTTTTTTTGTTTTTTTGCCCACTCCCCCCCCTTGCAGTACCATTCTTGTGTATGCATTACCCCTGGTCTTTCTCTCTCCTCCCTGTGTCTTTGGTTTTTAAAGAGCCTTTGTGTGACTCCATTTTTAGCTCCCCTTTGCTATGCTGAACACATTGTGACCCAGTGGAACAAAGTGGTGGTAGTGGGTTTGGCCTTCAGGAAACAGCTCAGTCCTGCTGGTAATTTTAGCTTCTCAGCTGTAACTTTCCCACATGGGTCTGTTCTGATATTAAGAATGTAGGCATGTAGTACTTTTGGGGCTTCAAATTTTTGGCACTGATTCAAATCAAAGGCAGATCTCCGAGAGCTTTTGTTGTCTTGGTAAAGCCTAAATATGTAAAGCTTTGGCTATATATATATATATATATATATATATATATATATATATATATATATATATATATATATATATATATATATATATATATATATATATATATGATGTTTTGCATACATTATTCCTTTCTTTAGTAACTTCTACACTGATGAGTGTTGTTGTCAGTACAACCTGGAGGTGGTTAAGTTTGGTGCGTTTATTGATTGGGAAAAAAATTGGACTTTTCAGTTTTGACAAATCGATAATCAACACCGGTCAAACTAAACATCATCCGACTCCAATTAACTGCTAGTTTCTTCATGCATCTGTAGTTTTAAACCCTAACATCACTTCTGGAGGTATTGATGGGGGTCAAGGAGTTATCCCATATCTTTTTTCCCTTTGTGTTCCAGCATGCAGAACTCAGAGGCAGCGTCAGACACACCCACTGGTGTGACAACACTGCGGACTTCATCCTCAGCCCAGGCTCCTGTGGTGCAGCCTGTGCCAGCCTCCCAGCAGGTAGGGAAGCGCCGCCACTCTGCTGCTTCCTATAAGAGCATGAAAACGCCCAGGACCTCCTAACCCCAGTTTAGGGAAGTTTGATTGGTCAGGAGCTTATGGTAAATATTTAGCCTGACGTTAAAACAGAACGCAGCGCAGTGAACTGTGTGAATTCTTAATGCACTAAAGATTAGCTATACAGGCACAGCGGTGTCCAAATGGTTGCATTTGTTGTTCATCAGGAAATTCTAAAAACATAACTTCTAAAGTTGCTACAACTCTTTTTTTTTTATCAGTTGGTTAAACAAATGCTTGATAGCAGAAAGATTAGAGTTTGTGCCACATAAATAAAACCATCTCATTATCATGCTGTATGTCCCCCCATTTCTGTCTTCACTGCTTCTGTTTGTCAGTGACATGTCAACATTGTTTTTTCCAAAGCAATTAAAAGTTTAACACATAGTAATCGGTGCTTTCTTAATAAAGGTGTGCTTGTGTTGTTTTTGACTTGTATATGTTTAGACTAGAGTGTTTCTGTGTCTATGTACATGCGTACCTATGTAATTGAGTTGTGTCTCATATTCACACAGAGGGTGCTGGTTCAAACCACAGGCTCAGCTCAGAAAGGAGGACAAGTATCAGTATCCAGGGTCCCCCAGCAGGTACACAGTACTCTGCATACCTGTACCGTGTTCTGAAGATATTTCAACACCCCTTGACTTGTTGCAGGCTACTTTAAAGATTACCAAAAGTATTTTTACGATTTGAATTTACCGAGTTCTACATTCTGCTCCTATACAGTCAAACTGGAATGGGGTTATTTGGCTACCAAAGAACATTTAAGTTTCAGGTTATCAAACTTTAAAACTAGATGAAGATAACCTGAAGAAAAAATAATGGATTTCACATTATTTCATTTATTAAGAGAAAAAAGCTCTCCAGACCAACCTGATCTAATGTGAAATTGTACTTGACCTTTGAACCAGATAACCACCTGTGTTTATTTTTTTTTTTTTACCTCCAAAATATTTAAGTGTGACAAAAAAAGCCACCACAAAAGAAGTGTGAATAATTTAAGATCTGAAGTAATGTGATAAGGCTAATAATTTCATCATAAGAATATAATATTTACATTTTCGTCATTCAGAAATATTTTTCTCCTGTTCAGGTGACACTTTCCATAGAAAAAAGGAAAAAATAAATCTAATGAATTAATGATCAGGTTTTTAATGAACTTGTTTCAAATAATGCACATAATCCCTTAAATTACCAGCCTGTGCGCCTTTACTAGAACTACCTTTTCCTTTCAGCACTCCTTAAGTGTATGAAACGTTTCATTCTGAGTCTGAGCTGTCAAATCACAAACCCCGAGTTACATTTTTATTATTATTTGCGCTGGAGCTTCCTTTTCCTCAATGTGATGTGCGGTAACACGCTCCTTAGGCTCTGTTTTTTCTGCCCCGAAGTTGGCTCTAATGTTACACCTCACTTTGTTAGAAAGATTTCTACCGAGAGACTTGTTTTTGTAAAGGAACATGTGGCAGATTGTCTCCAGCTGCCTTTTTTTGTGTAGCACTTGTGGCTCGTTTTTTTTTTTTTTTTTTCTTTTTTTTTTTTTTTTTTTTAAAGTAAACTGACAGGAAGGGGGGGGGGGGGGTTGAGAGAGGGAGGAAGACATGCGGAATCGAACCTGGGTCAGCCGCGTCGAGGACTAAGGCCTCCATACATGGGTCGTGCTCTCTACCCCTGCACCATTGTAGCACGCCGGCCTCCTGTCTTTTTAAACACACGGAGGGCTAACTGTCTTTAACATGCACATTTAAAGGATATGGAGACAAGGAGTTCAGATTGCAACACCTACAGCTGATAATGTTAAAGGTGTAGTTTGGTTCTAAATTATTCAAATCCCTGTAGGTTTAAAGAGAGATTTGTTCTGATTGGAATTAATATGAACATTTTGAAGTGACTAGCTATAGTCTTGACTTGAATCTGATAGCCAATCTGTGGAAGGAGCTAACGATTAGGGTGATGGCAAGAAGACCTTCCAACCTGGAAGACTCGTCACCAAAAGCAGAAAGGCCAGTAAAAACATGCAAAAAGCGAGTCCTCAATTAAAGGGATGGATTGATTGCTGTAATTTTAATAAAGATAATTCAGTTGGTTATGGAGAAGGGTATAAGTGATTAGTGACATTGTGATTGTTAGTAAACTATAACTACAAATTTTTCTTTTATAAATCGATGCCCAATTTTACATCATTTTGTTTGAGAGATTTTATTCTCATCTCCAGTCCTAAAATTTTTTAATCTGAGTCTGCCAGGAGTATAAAAAAATGTTGGGCCTAACTGTGTAATATGACTTGTGACTTTGTGATGATGATATTTATTTTTGTTGTCTTGGACTTGATTAACTCTCTCGGCACGTTCTGTAAAACTGCTGCAGAGTTTGAGTGGCGTCCCTGAAGGCTTGAACCAAAACCCAACCGTTTGTTCTGACCTTTTCCCCATTTTCATCTCAGTAGTTCAAACATCTCTAGTTGTGCATCTACATCATCTCAACCTTGTTTTTGTATGAATCCAAAACGTTTCTGTTGAAGTTTTATTCATTTCATAATCAGTAATCATGAATTAAATCCAGTTCACATCTCCTTCGCTGCTAATTTTCTTTTAGTATATAAAGCATCCACATCTATTGGCCGCACAGGTAAAGATGCGTAAAAAGTGTTAAAATAAAGCCATTTTTTGTTCCTGTACTGCAATCTTTAATAGTAGTACATCTTATTTAGTATGGGTAAAAAAATCCTAGACAGAAAAATAATTGCCATTTTCTACTTTATTTGTTTTTATTTTTTTGCATCATCCAGATTGGTTTTTGATGTCAAATCTTCAGTTTACTGCTCAGGTTTTCTGTGGCATTCTGTTCTCAGTTGAAAACAGTTAATTTTTCTGTGTGAACCTTTTCTGTGTTGATGTAGCCATATGTTTTGGATCATTTCCCAGCTGAAAGGCCCAGTTATGACCCATTTTCTGTTTTCTGCCCGTATCAGATTTTATGTAAAATCTCAGTATTTCATAGAGTATTTAATGCACTTTAATAAACTTCTCAAAGCTGTTGAAAGAGAATCCGAGCCAAAGCCTCTCAGACCCTCCACTGTAACACTAGGCATGGTAGGACATGTAGCATGCCTCCCAAACAGGATGATATGTTGATAGGTAATAACGGAGACCTGATGACCCCTCACTCTTTGCTGCAGTTCTCTGATGGTAAGCTTTGGAGTCTTGTTTGCCTTCCTTACCATCATCCTCACTGACTTTGACAAACGAGTCTGGACAGGGACCAGTTCGTCTTCCATCAAAATTTTAAACTTGTGTAAAACTTTCTAATCATTGCTCTGACTGTAGATATGTTCAGTTTTTGGTGTGAAGTGTCCTTGTAGCTATTTCTTTGACACATGAAGGCATAAGACAACTCGCATCCGCTTTACTCGAATGTCATGTTTTTTCTCCTCACTTTGAAGAAGCAAAATGTTGCTCTATGTCAAGTTATACTGACATATATTCCAGAGAACCAGAAAGTTGTGGATTAATAATTAAAGGTTCTTTTACACTCGTCAACTGTGAAAGTGATCAATCCAAACTGTTCCGGTTAGTTTTATTTTAGTGGGATTGGTAGGGCTGTCAAATATTGTGCACCTGGGATTTTTGTTAAACAATAAAACTAAAAAAAAAAAAAGTTTTCCCCCTCCCACTGAATAAATATACTGAAATTAAAGATTGGGCTTTTCTTAATTATTCATTATGATATTCTTCCACTGCAGTAAAATATTTTTTTTGCACACAAAGGGTGTTTTAATTTCGATTTAACAACTGTTTTGTACATATTATTGAATAAGCCAAGGGGTGCACTGCAAAAAGGGAACTGAAATTAAGTAACATTTTCTTAAAATTAGGATATTTTTCCTTGATTTGAGCAGCTAAATAAGACTATTTGCCAATGGAATGAGAATTTCTACCCCTAAAATAAGATAATTAGACATCCTGCACTTAAAATAAGATGGAGATAAATAGTTCTCATTTTAAGTGCAAAAATCTTATTCCATTGGCAAATAGTCTGATTTACCAGCTCAAACCAATGAAAAATACATTCATTTCAAGAGGATTTTACCTACTTTGGGTTCCCTTTTTTCAGTGTGGACAGTTTTTCACTGTATTTAATGTTGTCACCTACATGCATTTGTGCTTTTTTCCACCTATTCACGGCTGTTTTAACTCTGAACACTCCTTTTTTGTGCTATCTGTCTTTGTACAAGCAGCAGGTGCAACATGTCTACCCATCCCAAGTACAATATGTAGGAGAAAGTGGGGAAGCTGTTTATACCAATGGAACTATGTAAGCTCAGTTCTTTGATTTCACTTTATTAATACAATATCTTCATTCTGCTAAAAAGTCTGAATGTAAAAAAAAAAATTAAAAAGAAGGAAGAAAACACTGTTAATAGATTTAGATAAAACGTGCAGTTAATGCTTTCAAATTGTCACGCTGAGCTACTCTGTTAGCGCTGTGGTGATAACAATCTTCTTGAATTATGTATAAGTGGTGTGTTGAAAACATGGTGACAGATAAGATTCCCCACACCACTTGCCTCATCATGTTAACTGTGTCACCAACTGGTTTTAAAGTGGCTCCAATAAAAATGTCATTTAGGCCAATTAAAGCCCAGATTTATTTGTTTTTTCATGCATTTTCAATGTTTAATGTCAGCCCAAGATGAATGAGAATTATGATATCAGTTATTCTGCCGTCCTGCGTTCCTGTTGCTTTATACTAGAAATGCACCGATCTGATCTCTGGTTTTGTGAAGCTCTGATCTGTCGATATAGATTTTTCTTTTGTTCTTCTTTTAAGAAATATGACCTAAAATGCTAAAAATTATTTTTAAAAAAAATAAGCCCTTATATATTAGCCAATAGCAGGGTAGATGCAGCTAGCATCATCAAAACAGCCGTTTCTCTGTGTGTCCCTAGGAAATGTTGGACTCTCACATTAACAGTGAGATTTCAACCCGTCATATTTCATACAGGATGGACGCGGAAAGTTTAAAGGACAAAACTCTGTAAGCTGGAGCGAGCCGCAGGCATGGCTCGACATGTTGATGACAACACAGCTTTCTTTTAAATGCCTTCCCTCGTCTTCCTCAGACTTACTTTTTAAACGCCTCGCTGATACTGAAAATAGCTTTTAACGAGTCTCCACTGTGACGGCGACCGCACCGAAGAGTGGAGCCGCATGTCAGGGACACTGCTGTCCAATAATGTAGCGGCAACACCGCTACAGTATTGGACAGCAGTGTTTGCATCGGGGGCAGCAAAGGATGACCACAACTGGATATGTTGTGCAGCTGTACTCCGTGTTTGTCCTGCTACAGCTCTAGTGTAATGCGTTCACTGAGTTTCCACCCAAACGGGGGACGATTGAGCTGAAATTCTGGTCAACGGCCGATTTCTCGGCGATTCTCCCTCTCAGACAGGGCGCGCGGCGTCGTTTCGTGATGTTGAGTTTGAAACGGCCCTAAAATGCAACCCGTGCTAACCGCAGTTGATGTGTCTCCAGCCGCACCGCCTACTCCTACAACCCCGACTCCCAGCTGTACGGACAGGGCAGCGGGGGGCCCTACTTTGACTCCCAGGCCGGTGGAACCCACGTCACCACGGTGGTCTCCTCCGCCAGCAGTGGCGTGCCCCCTCACGGCATGGTGGGCATCGCCATGGACGTGGGCAGCAGCCACATCATCTCCAGCGGCAGCACCTACCTGCTGCACAGCGGCGGCATGGAAGGAAACCGCAACCACATCTCCCACTCATCCCGCTCCTCCTCAGCCATGGTGAGCAACACTCCTGCCGGTCCTGTGGCAGAGCTGTGAACCTTTTCTAGGGCTTCTATAGGCTCGCCAGTCGCTACCTGTGTCCTGACTAATAACCCTATATGCCAGCAGTCCACCACCTGATTTGAATTGTTCTGCCTTTTGTATGAACACGGACTGAGAGCAAAGTGGTGTTGGGGGACTTTGGCTTAAATAATTCAGCGCTTGCCTTGTTTTAGGGGTTTTCACAGGCACTCGAGCGGCCCCTGAAACAAAGAGACCCCTGGGGCTTATTACCATTTGGCCCAGAGCCCTCTGGAGCTCTCCTAGAAGCTTGGAACGCCGCCTGCTTCTTTTTCCCTCTCTTATGTCCGAAGTTTGGCATCAGTCTTGATTGATTTTCTTCCATACCTGTACAAAATGTTCCCGCTTTAGTCTTCAGTCGAACATTTCACCCGACGGCCGATAACTTTGTTTTTATTTTTCTACTCATGGCGTGTTAGGATGACTGTAGTTACTTCATTTTGTTCTCAGTTTTGTCATAGCAGCGTCTTACTTATCTTACGTTTGGTTTTGGTTAGACAAATGTTTTTTTGAAGTTTGACAGATTCTGGGATGATTGGCATGGTGGACCCTCTGTCCCGGGTCCCGCTTTGACCTCTGCCCCCTGTTTGTTGTTCCTATTTGCATACTTTAGTGTGTCAGAGCCCGAGCCTTCACTGAGCTGCTTAACCCTATGAGTCCCTTGATTTGCATGCTTTTGTCAGCCAATAATGGATTTGGCTGCAACACTGACTGATTTTAATGGAAATGCAGAGATCTGGCTGCTTGCTAACAGTCTTATTTCCTTTTTCTCTTCTCCTCTTCTGTCCCCCCCCCCCCCAACTTCACACCCCTGCTTTTTTCCTTTTCCTCTTTTTTCCTTCTCTCTCTGCGTCCTCCCCTTCTGTGTCCTCTGCTTTTTTTTTCCTGTTTTGCATGCTTCTTTCTTCAGCTTGAAATGGCGATTGAAAACCTCCAAAAGTCTGAAGGAATTGCCAGTCACAAAAGCAGCCTGCTCAACAGCCATGTAAGTCAAACAGGAACTTTCTATCTAGAAACAAAACCAGAAGGTTACGGCTGAATCTGTGGACTCTCTGTTCTGCCTCTGTCTGCTCAGCGAAACACACTGTCTGTTGCCAGCTTATGTTTCCCTTTCAAAAATGATTTTATTTTGTTTTCATCCCTGATCTAAACTCGTGTTTGTCGTCATTTTTCCTTTAAACAGACTGAAGTCGATTGCCTTGATACTCTGCATGAACTAATGCTGATTGTTTTTCTTGCTTTGGTAATGAGAATAATTAGGGCTTTTTTCATTAGCTGGTTGTGTTTTTTTTTATTTTTTACTGGGGGAAAAATCATAGTTACATGTTTGGTTCTGTAAACTCGCTATAGGCCTACAGCAGATCCAAAGCCCCATTTTTAAGATGTCTGAGTTATTTGCAGCTGGATTTGGAGGCTGTAGACGCCTGGCTCCATATTCACTGATTCTCCTGCCAGGCCTGTTTCCTGAGATGCGTTTTTCACTACATAAGAAGACGCATAACCTTTGTCACGCACAGACATTAAATATGACTAAATCTTTTCTATTTAGGTTAGTAAACATGTCCAAAGTTATTTGTATTTGTTAAACGTCAAAATGGTGAGAGAATTATTAGATGTCTTTTAATGCTGCAAGTGACTCAATGCTATCAGACGTTTATTTATTTAATTATTTTTTTGACAAAATTGATTAAACTGAACTTAACGGGATTGTTTGACAACTACGATCAGATAGAGCTGCATGTGGAGTCCTTGACTTTGAGTCGGTCTGTACATTTGGATTGAACTGACTTTTTTTTTTTTTTGCGAGTATGAATAAACTGAATTAAATGAATTTTGTTCCAATGCCCGTTTTAGATTCATTTACTTGGTATTTGGTAGAATCGCCTCGTAAAACGTCTGACTTGGGTCATGCTTTGGAGGAGATGATGTCGTCTTTTAGCTAACAAGCCGACAGCTTGGGAGTCGGTTACCTTGAGAACGATTTCATCAGACTCTCCTTTTTTTTGGACAAAGCTCAACGGCAGCTTAACACCCACTGACTGAACTGTAGAGTACACGGGCACTCTAGTCCGTCTCCTGTTTTTATTATGGCAAAGTGAGGGATCAGAATGTTTGATATTATTGAAACCATATATGTCACATACAGCCGGCATGTTTCTTCAGATATACTTTGAATAGCCTCGCCTTGATAATGTTTACATTGCAAGTCTTTTCAAAGCTTATATTAGGTTGTTTTATGCTCCGTTTTGATTTGAGTCGATAATTCGGTTCTTAATATATTTCTATGTTGTCCCAGTTAATCGTCCACAGACAAAACTTGTTTGGATAAAATATTAATGACTAGTATTTCAGCTGCTTTCTGCAGTGCACAGACGTTTATCTGGGGACATGGAGCTTAATTAGCTGAGTTTCTGTGTAACGCCATTTGGAGTTTACTCTCAATTTTGTCTGAACTTGTTTGCCATACGTACGTTTTAACTTTGTTGATGGTAAAACAGAACAGCACAGAAAGTTTAGCAATATTCTGCTGCAGAGGTCTGATGCAGAAGGAAACTAAAGATACGGGCCAGTAACTAAATAATATACAAGAATACACCTGACATTAAATGCACTGTATATTAAATGTAAAGCTTTTAAAGCAGTCTTGAAATGTTCCCTAGCTAAAATGCTTTTTATTTGTTGCTTTTTTTATAGGAACGTTTGTATTTAATGGAATATCGATCGCCAGAAGTCAGACAAAATTGAAAAAATAAATCTGGAGAGAGTCTTGTGCCTTTTGTTCTGTTTCCCTGAGCTTCTGGGGGAAATTAGCTGGTCAAACAATTATAACAGTTTTCATTGTTTTGTCTTTTTTTCCTTTAGTTGCACATCAGTGACAGATTCTACATCCTAATTTCTTTTCTCCAGCTAGAAAACCTTAAAGAACAAAGACAACTCTTCAGGTTTTCTATTAAAGTTAAAAAATTGTCTCTTAATGAGAAATAGTTTTTAATGGATGCGCTACAGCAAGACGCTTCTGTAGTAGAGGAAACATTTTTAAATTAAAAAACACGTGGGGATGAGTAACAAGATACTTGATACTTTTCAGATTCTGCACATTTTAAAATTGCTTATATTTATAGTTTTATTTGATGTATTTACAAATTAAATGTGTATAAATACATAAAGATTTCACTCTTTATTTTTTCTTCTCACACCAACACTCTGGAACCAGCGTCTCTGTGCCACCACCAAACCGGACCCTTTTCAAAAGCAAATTAAAGATGCATTTGTTCAGAAAGGCTTTTAATGTTCTTTAGCTAATTAGTTTTTAACTCAACTTTATTCTTTTTCCGCGATTTATGATTTTTTTTTTATTGTTATGCGCTTTGGTCTTCTTATTTGGCTGTTTTTAAAGTGCTTTATGAATTAATAAGCGAGTGAGAATGGAAGTTTTAGTTTTTGTAACCGAATTGTGTGTTTTATGCATGAAATGAAGTCTAATGCTGAAGTCTAAGTCTAAAGCCTCGTGGCAGACGGAGTGTAGTAACTGATGTTTATGAATCAGAGGCTGTGTGATGCGCGTGTTTATGTGGCTTTTGATATGATAAAAAGATCTGCTCCTCTCTACCGCTGCTCAGGTGACCGTCACAGAGCAGGTCTGTCTCCTGGGAACACTGATGGCGTGAATATATTCTCCATGTCTTTAGCTGCAGTGGCTGCTGGACAACTACGAGACGGCGGAGGGGGTGAGCCTGCCCCGGTGTTCCCTCTACAACCATTACCTAAGGCACTGTCAGGAGCAGAAGCTGGATCCAGTCAACGCAGCATCCTTCGGGAAACTTATCCGCTCGGTCTTTATGGGCCTCAGGACGCGGCGCCTCGGCACCAGGTAGGACGCTGATAACAGTAATCGCACGACTTTTCAAGACGTGAGGAATATGATGATGCTTATAGGCAGTGGAGAAGGGTAATGATAGTAATTACTACGATGGCAAGGCTTTTTCTCACTGCGTCCTGGCTCTTTTCTCGCTTTTTCTTTCAGAGGCAACTCCAAGTATCATTACTATGGCATCCGGGTGAAGCCAGACTCTCCGCTGAACCGGCTGCAGGAGGACACCCAGTACATGGCAATGAGGCAGCAGCCCGTCCACCAGAAGCAGAGGTCAGACTTTTCTGAACGCGTGCCAAAAATACAGTTTTCTGCTTACTTCCTTTTAGTTCTTTGTGATTAAACTGTGCGAGACGCTGTTAGACTAAACATTTAACGCACCGTAATGTCCGAAGGCAATTTTCAAAATTGGATGTAGGGGTTTCTGAGTAAAACGGGACGAAAATAAATACACGTAATACCATCCGCTTCCTTCTGCTTCACAGTTATGGTCTCCTTTGTGATAATTTATGATTTATGCCATTAAATCCCAATAAAATAAAATACGTCGTATTTCAGAAAATATGAAAATGTGAATAGAAATGTTAACTTGCATAAAAAAATAGTTAAGTGATATTTGCTCACTACTTTTTAAAATCGAAGTACTTACTGTCAGCCGCTGATAAATACCGGGACTAGAAAACAAACCAGTTAAATATAAAAAGCGGAGCTTAAAGGGGAATTACCGTATTTTCCGTACTATAAGTCTATTGGCCAAACTATGGAAAAACAGTGTGACTCAGTCTGAAAAATACATAAATTCATTTGGAGCTAAAACTAAAACCTCTGCATCCCTCTTTTCCTTATTAACAGATTTATGTGTTTTTTATGTTTTCTGATGGTTCTGACATTAGAGGAACAACAAAGGTTGAAAATGTTAACGTTGTGATGTCTGTGACATCACAACTAAGGAGTTTTGACCAACTTTGCTTTGCAGAAATGTTGTAATTCAGTCAACTGGAGCGTTTGAGCATGAACGCCGTGTTTAAGGTCATGCTAAAGTACCTGAATTAGATTTAAATCCAGACTTTGACTAGGCCACTCCAAAGCTTAATTTTCTTTTGTCATTCAGAGATACCTTTGCTACTGGGCTTTGGATATTAGTCCTGCTGAAAACCCAAACGGTGACGTCTGGACATTTTCCTGCAGGATAGAACGAAATTCCATCAATTATGACAAATCAACCAGGTCTTGTGGAAACAAAGCGGCTTCAGACCCTCACACTAACACCATCATGTTAGTGTGAGGGTTATATTACTGGAAAACTGCTTCTTGTAAGGCTGCAGGTCTTCCGATCTTAAAAAGCGCTTGATGACAAAACAATAGAAAGATGGCAAACGCCTTTTTCACACTACTGTATATTATGTACCTGAAGGGTCAAATAATATGACCTCACTTATTTCCTAAAGATTGTGCAGAGCCAACATGCATGTCTCGCTCTCTCATGTGTGTGCAGGTTTAAGCCGCTACAGAAGGTGGACAGCATGTCTGACAGCCTGTGTGGAAGCTCTCAGCACTGCAGCAGCACCCCGGAGCAGTCGGTGGCTGCTCAGAGCCAACAGCACCAGCAGTATATCGGTACACGCAGACGCTGCTTCTACGGCTCTCCTTTATTTACATTTTTCCTGACCTTTTAGAAGAAAATAGGAAGGTTGTGGGTTTGATTCCAGCTTCCCCCCCTCCCCCCCTCACGTGTTCAATGTGCCCCTGGGCGAGGCGCTTAACCCCAAGTTGCCTACTGATCTGCGTATCGGTGTGAATGTGTGCGTGTTAGTGAGTGATCAGCATGACTGGAGAAGCGCTTTATAAGTTGATTTACCATCACAGCAGACCCTGTAGATTCCGTCTCGCTCGCCCTGACGTCGTGCTTTTAACCACTCCATGTTCATCCCCACAGACACGTCTCACTCCTTACCTCCGTTTCCGTCTCCGGACCTGGGCACGCAGCCTCTCCCTGAGCGCATGGGCATGAGCGACATTAAGAAGCTGCAAACACTCTACAGAGGCCACTGTGAGGTGAGATGCACAACCTTTATTATCCGGCTCATAGCTGCTTCTTAACAAATTCCTTTGTTTCAGTAATTCAGAACTGCTCTGTATATTACATAGGGATATATTTTATTCACTGTAAATAAATGGACACCAATGTGTTTGTTTTTTTCTATTTTGTGTTTGGTTGTGATTAAGGTTTGCAGATAGTGAAAACCCAAAAAACAGATTCCCACAGATTTATGTTTTATTCATGTTATGGCTGTAAAGGCTGCTAATTTCATAGTTCGTGCTACTCAGAGTGCTGATGGAAAATGAAGTGGAAGGAAAAAATGTGGTAGAAAAGGTGCAGAGACACCACGAGTGAGAGGATTGGTGAGCAAAGCTTGGAATGACTGGTCACTGTTTTATATTTATCATCTGTGTTTAAGCAGTCAATATAATTTATAAGCCACACTATTGATTTGAATTACTGAAACAAATTTTTCAACAATAAGTTAATTTAGTGAGATGCACCTGACTGTGTTAAGCAGAGGAATGTGTTTCCTCTTGGTTGCTCGTGGCTCCCTGACCTTACCAGTTTATCACAAACCGAATCAGCTGCTTAAACTATTAATCAAATCTGACTGTAACAAAAACATTTAAAGTGATGGTAAATTTAGATATCATATGAATAAAACCACACTGATGGTCTTCTGTTTGCAGTGAGAAATGAACTGCTGAAGATTCCTTCATAGTGTCCTAATGTTGGGAAACCAAGCTGGAGTCAACAGGCGTCTTATTTCTAAACAGTTTTACGTGCCGCTGTACAGCTCAGGTCCCTGAAGGAGCGGATCACTTGGGCCGGCTGAAGCTTGAACTCAGACAATAGGAGTAGAAATAACCCGAGTTTGGGTCTTCCAGCCTGGAGAGAGGCTGCGATTAATACAGCAAAGCCCGGGGTTTATCACATTATCCTGGCCTCCCCTTGTCCACTTTCTCCACACACACCCTTTGTTCCGGCCGTCTTTTCATCTCTGCGCAGCTTTCAAGACACGCCAATTAACCTTTCAGCGTGTCGGGTGGACATCTCTGCGTCTCTGCGGCGGCCTCCCCTCGGGCCTTTGTGTTGCTGTCTCTGTGGACAGGTGGACAGACTCCTGTCTTTATCCACCGTCACATTTCTGTCACGCTTACAGCTCCTGTGGACCGAGGTTTCTGCATTTTATTTATGTTTTTTCTCCACCATTTTGCAGCCCAGAAACACCAAGTTAGCAATAGGATTATTTTTCCTTAGAAACTTGTCTTGAGAGCAGTGGATGGTGGGTTCAGTGTCATCACAGACATGTTTAGGTGTTTATTTCTGTCAGTATGAATAATTATGGCTTACAGCTAATGACGGCTCAGAATCCAGTTTCTCAGAGGTTTAGAGTATCGCATCGGGCCGATTGAAGACACTAAATGACACGTACACTGTACAGTAGATGCGATCAACACTTGGTGAGGCTCCTTTTGCAGAAATTGCTGCATCACTATGTTTACAGGCACATTTCACGGTCGGATTGAAATGTATTTGGATTAAAAACCAAAACTAATCAGACTGTACCATTTATATGGGCATACAATCAATTAATCTAATCAATTTGGGTTTATATGTGCCTGGTTTTATTCAGAATACACCAGCTCTGACATGAACAGTTATCAATTTTCCCTAAAAAACACAGAAGAACAACAACTTCCATCTAAACCAAAAACTAAACAAAGCAGTATTATATGAGTTTGTTTGTCTTCTGAGCGCCCAGGCTGGACTCGCACCAGGTTCTAGTTATGGTTGAAACGTTACTGAATAAATAATCATTTTGAGAATCAGAATAATGAGAATAACTTGATCCAAGCGTTTATATGCGTGATGATTGGATAACCAAGCAGCATGAACCACCATCTCACCCAGAATACGATCTGATCGAGTTTGATCTGATCACAATATTCTGACTGGCGTTCTACATGAGCCTCTAGCTCATCTTCATCGTTGGCTCTGGTGTCGCTCATCTTCCTCTTGACCGTAACTCTATAGACGATGTATGGAGTCTACATCAGACGGGTTTGCCAGCCAATCAGGCAGTGAGGCCATGTAGGGTATGTGAGAAGCCACGTCCTGCTGGGTAATAACCAGCATCTCCATAAAGCTGGTCAGCTTTTACAATCTGCTGATGGACGTCTGCGGTGAACAGCAGCAGATGACACGGCTCCCCAAATCCTCACTGACTGGAAACTTTTAGGCCGGCCTCTCTTCTCCTTCTCCAAACTCTGAGACTTTCATCTGAACAGAGGACTTGTCTTTCTCCCCAGCCCAGGTACGACTCTCGTGACATCGTCTCTGGTTCTGAAGCGGCTCAACACAAGGAACACGACAGCTTAGACCGTTTCTTGGATACGTCTCCGGCTGCAGCCTCCAACAGACTCCTAAACGGGCTTTGGTTCCCAACCCTCTGAGGCGTTTCTCTGTTGCTTGTGCACCTTTGTCTGCCGCACTTTCTCCTTCCACTCAACTTTCTGTCAATGTGCTCGGATCCAGCGCTCTGAACAACCAGCTTCATTTTGTGTCTGTGATCGCAGTTCTGGTTGTGTAGGCTTTGACAAAACATTTCTATATTAAAAACCCGTTTTTATTGCTTCGATGTGACTGGATCTTGGGTTTCTCTTAGATGTAAAGCCGTGATCTTCAAAATCGACATCAATAAATGCTCATGGCTGCTTGTGTGCGAGTCATCTAAATACAATTTCTGAGATATTCTAAGTCGTTTCTTAATGTCACAGAAACAAAACAAATTTTCAGTTTGGTGAAAGATTTTGGTGTAAAAACCACACAGATCATAATAAAATCACATCTAAGTATTTTTTAATTGAATCTCAAACCACGGCTTTGGTTTCTGAGAATGCAGAGGACACTTCTGCCAGTGATGCCGTCCTCTTCCACACTTTGCCCTCTTTCAGCGCGTTGCTAAGTCTTTTTTTTTTTCCCTGCGTGGATAGAAAGCGGCGAGGCAGGACACACTTGTTTGGAGGGAATAAGGAGGCAGAGTGTGCTTGTTTGGAGGGAACGGGGAATTCTTCCTTTTGTTTTGGAGCTCTGTGTTTGACCTGTTGCTGGGGGCAACTGTAAACACGGTTGCCATGGCGACGGGCAGAGAGGAAGCAAAAGCGTATCATGTGATCGGGACTCGCGCCGCCGTGTAACAGGATCCTGCAGCAAGTGTTGGTCGGGGCGGACAGAGGAAGAGACGCCTGAGTGAAAAACCAAACAAACACATTTGATCTTTTTTTTTTTTTTTTCTTAAATGGAGGTTCTGTTCTGATCTAAACTTCTGACATTAGCTCTGGTGTTAGTAATCTCTTCACAATCACCGCCGCTTCCTTCACCTTCACTTACAAGCACAACACTCTCTCACACACGCCAACAGGAAGGAAGTGTTGCAGGTAAGTCAGGGGCTGTGAGAGCAGGAAAACTAACACACAAATCTCTAAAGCTGCTCCACAAAGGGATTAAAAATGAAGAATAAAATCTAATGGACTCTGCTGATGATTAATCTGTGGGGAGCTGTGTTTCAGCTGCTCCGTCTAAGCAGGAGGACCCGGGCTGAGCGAGAGGCTGCCTGCCCACCCGCCCGCCTGGAGGAACTTTGTTGTGTGTCTGGTTGCCATGGTTCAGCTCTGTGTGTTTTGCCCCCCCCTCCCCTCCCCTCCCCTCCTGCAGGCTACTCTGGATGTGGTGATGAATCTCCATTTCCACTATGTGGAGAATCTCTGGCAGACTTTTTGGAATTCAACACCGCCACCTAGTGACGGGAGCACGGCCATCGCCACCAGGTCCGGTCAGACGAATCAACGCAGCGTGTTTTAAACTCGGGGTCAGACCACCCGGGTCCAGAGCAGCAACGCTGACGTGGCTTTTGTTGTCCTCTGCAGTGACGACGACCTGGAACGCGTGATTCCCAGGGAGAAGCTGGTAGCTCTGTGTAAATACGAACCGGTCAGGCTCTGGATGAGGAGCTGTGACCACATCCTGTACCAGGCCCTGGTGGAGATCCTCATCCCCGACGTCCTGCGTCCTGTTCCCAGTCAGTACCGCCGTCTCTTCTTTCTAAATGACTTTAAAGCAGAGGTCTTCTGATCTGTTTTTTTTGCTAACTTCAGACCCACTGATGTACATTCTAAGAGAATCAGATTTTTGCTGCCAGCCATGATCGACAGCTTCAAAATGTTCCTGTAGCCTCTCCGCCATGAGCCGCCATTAATTATCAGGAGCAGAACCGCCATAAGCATCTCTGTGTGAGAGCAGCTGCAGTAAAACAGGAATTTACTGTTTGAAAACAAAGACAAAAAAAGAGAGTAGACATTTATAATTTGTCCTTAGCCTCCCATAGCAAAAGGCAAACGACGGTCTCTGTGTGATCTTTAGAGAGTAGAGCTTTAGCTTTGCTCAGACATTTCCTAAAGGCTGCTAACATTTCCAAAGAGCTCAGTATGAAAGCGGAGCATCTTTGCTGCGTTCTGTTTAGCCTTCCTGTTAGCTGCGGATCTACTGGTCCCCGTTTTGAAGTAGTTGCTGAAAGGACAGCTTTAGTAGAAATGGATTCCTGCTGAACTACTTCCTACATCTCCGTATCACCTCACTGGGGCTGAAATGAGTCTTTTTACATCAAAGTGTTTCTGTTGGTCCAGCCTGGTAAAGCTCGACTACCGTCTCTGCTGAACTCACATCCTGCCTTTAGGCGTTCTTTATAAAGGTTAATATAAAATGTACTTCAGGTCAGCCGCTGAGTTCTTGGTGCTTTATCATGGAAAATCCCAAATGCCTTCATTAGCTTCTTCATTTAGTCACTTAGTTTTCATTTGTTAATCACTGGCAACAATTTCCAAGTCATAAACTGAGTTATCTGATACACGTTTTCAGTTTTAATTACTGTTACGATGACAGTGTGCGGCACAGATATTAGAAGACATTGAGAGATTATGTATTTTTTCCACCTGTGAACCTACATTTCTCCCTCTGGTCTATTTCATGATCATTATGTCCAAACACTTGCTGAGGTTCAACATCTAAGTCAGTCAGATCCTTATCAGGTAGGAAGAATCCTAAAAGTGCGTCTAACTGGACGGTTTCTATGTATGGCGCTTCAAATTTAAAGTCCCACAAACGCCGCGTCCCAGAAGTCCTTAGTGTGCTGCTGCACATCAGCACCGCGGTGAGGAGTGTAGTCTGGGTGCGGATTTAACCTGACATCTCACTCGGCCTCTGATGGAGACGTTCTCTGATGTAATCTGCAGAGTTTCCATCTCGTGGTGATGATACTTTGTAATCCAGGCCGTTCTCTTTCTTCAGGCACTCTCACCCAGGCCATCAGAAACTTTGCCAAGAGTCTGGAGGGTTGGCTGACGACCGCCATGACCAGCTTTCCACAAGAGATCATTCGCACCAAGGTAACCAGGAGTCTCCCCTTTTAATGCTTTTTGCACCGAACAAAGACCTTTTATGTAGAATCAGAGAGTCAACATCAAATTACACGTTTATCCCTAAATCTGGTGGTTTTACGCCCTGTGATGTGAAAAAAAGGCCTTTATTTGATTCAAAAGGATCGTTCTGAGTATTTTCTCTCCTCCTGTGGTCTAGGTGGCCGTGGTCAGCGCGTTCGCTCAGACTCTGAGGCGATACACCAGCCTGAACCACCTGGCCCAGGCAGCTCGCGCCGTTCTGCAGAACACCTCCCAGATAAACCAGATGCTCTCGGACCTCAACAGGGTGGACTTCGCCAACGTCCAGGTAGAGCAGCGCGGCCTCCAGGTCACCCAGACTGCAGCGCGCCGCCACAGCTCACGCCGTCCGTCTGTCTGATCCAACAGGAGCAGGCGTCGTGGGTCTGCCAGTGCGACGAAAGCGTGGTGCAGCGTCTGGAGCAAGACTTCAAGGTCACCCTGCAGCAGCAGAGCTCCCTGGACCAGTGGGCCACTTGGCTGGACAACGTGGTCTCTCAGGTCCTGAAGCCTCACCAGGGGAGCCCCAGTTTCCCCAAAGCTGCCCGCCAGTTCCTGCTCAAGTGGTCGTTCTACAGGTGCGCAACCAGCAACCCCAAAACCGCAGAGCGCTCCTTAACACGACACTGAGTAATGAAGGATTTCACAGACGAGCTTTTCTCCTCGCAGCTCGATGGTGATCAGAGATCTGACTCTGCGCAGCGCTGCCAGCTTCGGCTCATTTCACCTGATCCGCCTGCTCTACGACGAGTACATGTTCTACCTGGTGGAGCACCGCGTGGCTCAGGCCACCGGAGAGACTCCCATAGCTGTGATGGGCGAGGTATGGAAGATCAGACGGAGTGCTAAACGTTACAGTGCCTTGCAAAAGTATTCATACCACTGGCCTTTTCTAACAGGCAGCCGCAGACCTTAATGTTGAATTTTTTATGTGCAAACCAACACAGTAGCGCAGAATTATGAAGCAACGGCAAAAGAAACCTGATTTTTCTGTGTGGCACGTGTTTGTCGTCAGGCCCATTTACTCTGATACCCCCAAATAAAATTCTGTTCAATCCTGCAGAAGTGACTTAATTGGTAAAGAAGGTCCACCTTTAGTGTATTTAAACCATGTAGAAGGGAAAAAAACAGCGTTCCCACAGAGACATGATGGTGGCAGCATCATGCTGTGGGTGGGAGGTGAATGGATCTAAAACGGGTCCATCCTGGAGGTTCTCCATCCAGAGCGCCAACAGTGCCGTTTAGATTAAAACATATTCACATGTTAGAACGGCCTAGTCAAAGTCCAGACCCAAACCAAATCAGAATCTGTGAAAAATGGCGCCCAGATGCTCTGAGCTGTTTTGTGAAGAGAAACTATTCAGTCTCTGGATGTGCAAAACTGAGAGAGACGGCCAGCTGTGACCGCAGCACACGGCGGTTCTACAAAGTACCGCCTCAGGTTAAATGCATGCCACACTTTTCAGATTTTAATTCGTGAAACACTGAAGCCACTGCTGTCGTTTGGTTTCCAGTAAAAATACTCACGACGGGATGTGGCTCCTTCAGCGGGTTTGGATACTTCTGCAAGGGACTGAATCTAAATGTCTCGTTGTTGTCTTCGTTGACCAATTCTCCCTCAAATCTGAAATTACAGTTCAGCGACCTGAGCTCCATGATGCCGTCCCTCATGGAGAAGGGTAAGTTTTCAGGTAGAGCAACCATCGCCGTAGTCTCTCCACACGACGTTTAACAGCAGAATAAAAGCTTCGTCTCTGATCCGTCATCATCGGTTCTGTTCTGACCACCAGACGCCTCCTTCTCAGATGAGATGAGCAACTTGGGCAGCGACGCCGACGTGTCCAGCGGCCCGGCCGAACCGGCCGTGAAGAGGGAGAGGATCGAAATAAGCCACCCTCTGCAGGAAATGTGAGTCCAGTCTGAGCGGGCCGGGCCGGAAGCAGAACCCGGGCCGTCTCAGAGCGGCCGGGGGGGCGCAGGGCTTTCTTCCTCCTGCAGTAAATAGATGTGCAATGTAAATAGAGAAGAGTGCAGAAGCACGGGCGCCCCCCCCCCCCCCCCAACCCCCAAAAACACGTTCTCGTTTCACGGGGCGCCGCTGATCCGCTTGCTTTCTGTTTTTGTTGGAACTGTGAATTACTTCTGTGCTGTAGCTTCTCATGTTGGACGTGTAACTTCTAAGTGGTGGTGTTTGTGGTTCCTCTTCGGTTCTGTGCTGAATTTGAGTCGAGTCGTGCCATCGTGTCATTTGAGTGCCTTAGATTAACTCGGAGATCCCGGCTACAGATGTCAGTCTGTCCCTCAGCTGTGCCTCAACCGCAGGATGAATGTATCGTCTTCAGACCTCAAGCTCTCAGAGCGCCTTCTGCTCCGTCTGGTTGTAGCCGTGCTCTCCCCCGTCGCCTCTGCTGCGCCTCGTGGCCAACGCACGACCACAGAAAGGTCGGCGGAAGGAAGGACGACGGCGCCAGCGAACCCAAAGGATTTTCCTTTTTGTTATCTCTCTCCCCCCCCCCCCCCCCCCCGCCCGAGGCGGCAGGACCTCATCTGGAACACATTTATTTTACCTCAATATTTCTGTTTGGCTATTTAAATAACATGTAACCTGTTAACAAAGCTCTCTGATCACCTGTTAGAACATAAAGAGCCCTGCAAACGGTTTCAAAGCCCTTGAACTTTCCCACAGTCCGGTGCCGAGTTATATTTATGTTATATTAGCATTTATATTATCGCAGCCTCTGAGACGAGCGGAGGAGATATTTCTCATCTTTGTCAAACAGCTGAAGCTGTCAGAATGGACGGGGAGCATCTGTCCACATGTCCCCTGTTGGACTGAGGTCTGGACGTCCAACCCGCCCTCTAGTCCTGCTGGAAGGCCAACCTCCGCACCCGTGTGAAGTCTCAGACCAACGGGTTTTCCTTCACTCGTCCCTGTCGTCGCTGAACAAAGGAACGCCCGCAGCATGATGCCACCATCGGCATGTCACAGCGTTGGGGTGGTGTCTTCTGGGTGATGTGGTTTTTCATCATTACTTTTGGCTTCCTTTATACAGTCATCTATAAAGGCCAGATTTGTGGGTTGACAGTTATCCTGTCAACAGATGCTTCCACCTGAGCTCCAGTTCTGTGCAGCTCCTCCCAGGTTACGAGTTAAGGCTCTGCTTGTTAGTTTGGCTGGATGTCTTGGATGGTTTGTGGTCGTGCCACAGCTCTGTGCATCCTGAGTCCAGAGCCTAACCGTGATTTAAGCCTCTCCACGATGTTCTACCTGAACCTTCTGCTGGGTTCCTCCTCACTAATGTTCCCCAACGAAGGCCTTCAGCGGGTCGCTGGGTTTGTGGTGTGATTAAATTACAGCTCGACACTATTTGCTAGAAATTGGTTGCACTGGACTTTATTTATGGGTACCGAGGTAAAGGGGGTGAACACAAATGCACACATTTCTGATTATTTGGGGGGGGGGGGGGGGGGGGGGGGGAAGGTGAAAACCACAAATCCTTTCCATGAGCTATAGAACAAAATTCCAAGGGATGTGAATACTTTTGCAAGGGACTGTATACGTAGAGCTGGAATAGTTTCCTCAGCCAAATGGAGGCAGGATGTTCGGCACCAGCTCTGGTGGAGCTTTGGACCCTAAACAGACGCCCTAACCCGACGTTGCTCTGGTCGTATCTTATAGTCTGCCTGAATGAAACAGCGACATGCAGCACGTCTTTAGAGGGCAGATAATTAATCATAAACGTTTCTATGATGCTAAAAGTTTGCGCTCGGCGGCTCGATCTCTGGTGCCGCCGCCCGTCTGGTCACATGGCATCAGAAGGAAATCTGTTCCAGTCCCGATGTTAAATGTGTAAACCTGAGTTTATTACCGCGGTGCAGCTGCCCTCAGTCAACTATCCTATTTATGATCTGAACCGATGAATCTTTGTGTTGAATCTTAAATTTTCCCCCTCAGATGGTTTTGTTGTAGCAACGAGTCTTAAGTTATTTAAGGCTTTTAGTAACTTGTGCCTGTCACAGTAATTTGCCTTAAAGTGCTCTGGAGGAAAATCATTTCTATGTGTACTTTGTAACGTTTTGTAAAGCTGTTCTAGATTATTTTTTATTGAACTAGTTTCTTCTCACAAGTAAACTGAACTTATTTTTGGTGTCTTTTTAAGCCTGTTCCTGACTACGCTTCCGCTAGCCTGAGGACAGAGGATTGTAATAAACAGCATAGTTTCACTGTATTTTGTACCTGGTCACAATGTTGTAATAAACTGTTGTAAACCCAAACGGTATGAATATTTATTTATTATTCTTTAATCAATTCTGAACGTCACAAAAACCTCTACTTAAAACAAACATCCGCTTTACAAACAGCTTTTTTCTACAGTTTGATAGAAGATCACACAAACGTCTCCTTGATCCTTCAGGATGGTACAAAGATACAATATTTACATTATTTAAATTATTAATTTCCATGGCAGCTCAGCTTCAGATCAACTTATTTTCTAATCCGTGTTTTTTCTCCCAATAGTTCACATAAAGAGACGCAGCTTATTTTCCAGTCTCTCCGTCCGAAAGGCACACACACACAACACAGCCCGAACAAAGTAGCTTCAGTAAAAACGGGTTCTCTCTGGGAAAAGGCGAGACGACTGAACGCGCCACCAACAACCTACAAGTTAGAGGAAAAACTACCGTTGGTCCAAAAACAGCCGGACACGTCAGGAGGAAGAGCTTCAGGTGCAGCAGCCTGCCGCAGTCGGCTTTGGGAAAGTGCAACGACCTCTGACCCCAACCCGGGGTTCCTGGTCCTGGTCTACAAGGAGCAGCCCGCCATGTACTTCCCTGAGGACGAAAGTAAACACGATTAAAGGGAAATGCACCATGTGAGCAGCTCCACCAGACTAGAAATCATGAAAAATATTAACCCTGTTTTTTTTAAAACAAAAAGAAAAGATTCTGGTAGTTTGAAGCGAGTAGACAATGGATCTCAAACAGATTCATTAAACCACGCCGACTAATCTCAGCGCACGTGTTGGTAAGCCTGGAAGTGGAAAACAAATGTAGTTAAAATTACAAATCCAGTTTCAAATGCCTCGACCCACAATTGGAGACGAGAAAGAAGACGGTAAGAGAAAAACCTCTGTTGCGTTTTAACATTAAAGCGTCACGACTAGTAACGTGCTAAAAGAAACTTGGCTCCAGAACCAGTTCCCAACAAACATCTCAGTAAATTATTATTATTTTTTTTTAAATAGCACAGCTGGAAAAAAAACAGTTACACCCAAAAATTATTCATACACCCAGAAAATGTATATTTAAAAATTATTTCTATTTGACCAAAGGGCATCTTTCAGAAGAGAAGGGGAAATCATTTTTATTTAGATTTTAATAAAAACAACTGAGAAAAAGCCTTTATTGCTTTAAGCTAATAAACACGTCTCATAATCAGTGACAAATTATTTTCACCGGTCATTTTCTTTATTTACTTTATGTGATGAGCTCCAAGTCTGAGCTGTAGAGGACCAAATCCAAGCCATCTGTCCCGTGCAATATTACGCACAACTGCAGCGATTAAAACAAAATGCGGCAGCAGAGTTCCTCCACCTGATCCAAAGCAGACCGTCTACCCTTCAGTAACCCCACAGCAGCGCTCCACAGCGGGCCGTGTCCACAGCAGTGTGGAGAACACCTGTGCTGCTGCTGCTGTCTGTGGAGCGCCGGGTTCCCCTCCTTTAAATGCAGTTCCAGGTTTTTACAAAACTCTGTACCGACAGGCCTCTAAGGACGAGCTCTCCTTAGATCCACTGACCGATCCGTGTGAAAACTAATCAGGTCAGTCCAGAAAACCTTCACTCCTGGAGCGACTGTTGGATTATATGCTGGTAATGATCTTGTTCTGGGCCTAAAAGTTCTGGTGAGTATCGACCCAACGTTGAATCCACTTTCTCGTCTCTCCATCCAACAGCATTTTAGGCTCGACATATTAGGTTTGCATAAAAAGCGGAAACTCAACCAGGAATGCAGTCCAATGCATCCATGGAGATGGCGACACGTCACGCAGCGCTAAATTACACAGCTTTGTGTAGCTTTCACCACGTTTCTGCAACCAGTTTCATCAATAAAAACAAATAACCCACGATAAAAATGTAAGTTGCAGCCTTGCTCTGCTGAACGTTAGCTTACATCAGCCGGGATGGAAACCTCAGCTGCAGCGCTGGTGTCCTACCCTCACCTCCAGACTAATTAATCCAGAGACGAGCAGCAAAATCACACGTTTTCAGGTCTGACACACGTCGACCAATCACATCGCAGCTCCTTCTGCGTACAGATAATACGCAGTGGTATTCAATAAATTAAACGTTCTTAATTTAGTAAGGGAAACATTATACTGATTGATTTGAAGCCTGCATTTTCTGTTATGACTTTTTTTTCCACCTCCAGCTAATAAAAACACTGCACTTTTCTTTTTAAAGTTATTTTTAATCTGACAAACAAGCCTCTTAGAAATGCAGATTCTGATTTATTGAACATGACTATTGTCCTGTACTGAAGTCCTGCATCGTTATAAGTCGTAACAATCCTCTTAGATCATATTAGGACATTTTGACTCAACGAGGAGGAGGGAAAAAACGTTTTTCTGAGCTTCTTCTGGTCTAATTAATGAAGGTAATTAGTGTTAGAAAAATGTAAATATCATTTTATTTTCATTAAATTACAGGCATTTGGTCTGTTTCAAGAGTTGGCTTGCAGGAATTCAATTCAATTCCATTTTATTTATATAGCGCCAATTCATGAAACATGTCATCTCAGGGCACTTTACAAAATCAAAATCAATCAGATTATACAGATTGGGTCAGATTATACAGATTGGGTCAGATGTTCTGCAGTTTTAACTTCAAACAGGGTGTATTGTTCTGCTAGATAAGGAAATGTTGTGCCTTATCCAGCTGTGTGGTAGCAGGTGACTGATCACTACCCCCAATAAACCTGCACCCCTCTTTGTATGTTGTAAACGTCTGACCCCTCCTGATATTTCTTTGAAGTCCGATAATAAAAGGCAGAGGACAGAGATGACCCAGCAGAGTTGATCACAGACGTTCAGGGAGTGTCATTCTCCGTCTGGCTCTACCCTCCTATTCTGCAGAAAAGTAACTTGAGTTCTGTGTTGGTTTCTTCCTAGGACAATAAGGGGTTATTATCATAACTAACAATTAACATTTAATGAATATTTGGATTGTAAAGCTATAATAATTGTATAAATTAGATGAAAACAGTTTCAGAACCAGCCATGACGTATCAGCATCACCTGTGGCGAACCTCTTCTTGACCAGCGACATGCGGTACCGGCTGCCCACCAGCTCCACGTCCGTGCCCGACAGCGAAGTCCCAGAGCCCACAAACTGAACAGCCAGGCTGGGCGGGGGGCCGCGGGGGGCCTCCAGGCACTGCCAGCTGGCGCACAGCGTCCCCGAGCCTGGGACACACAAACGCACTCCGTTCATGAACCCACGCCTCATGAGTTAGGAGGAAACGCCTTCGTGACCAAACTCAGGCACCGCTTTAACTTTTGGAGCAGAGAATCGACGTGAAAACAGCCTTACAGACGTCACAAAGAAGCAGCCTATAAACCTTCACATTTCATATTCAACATTAAATCTTGATTTGTTTTTTGTTTTCTTCTGGGACCTGAACTTTGAATTTAATGTTAGAGAACCCAGTTTTATAAATCAACCTCTACTCTCACAGACTTTCATCTTTTTTCAGGGAAGGAAGAATGAAGAAACACAAAAAAACACCTAGACAGCAGAACAGGGGATAAAACCAGCAAACACAAATATGTATTATGCTGTTTTTTTTTTTCAAAGTTGTCCAGACCTGAAAAATCCTGAAATCAAATTCTAGATTTTCCAGGTTTTTCCAGAGCTTCCTGACTCTGTAGGTCTTATGATCCGGATTTGTCTGAAACACCCGTCACTGTTCTAGCTGCAAAGATCATTTATTTTGCCACTTTTGATGTTAAAAAAAAGTAAAACTCATTATAATGACCATGTGCATTTATTAGTGAAAAATGTAACCTGGTTTATAAATGTTGCAGACGCTTGTGTGTTTATTATGCATTCATAAACTCGGAGGAGACACCTGGGGATGAGGGAAAAACGACTGAATTTAAGATGAACTGCAAAGATTTTTCCTCTGCTGACAGAGAGAAGCCGACTGCTTCTGTTTATGAGCCACCGGCGATGAAACATAAAAGATGGGCTCAATGCTGTCAGGCAGCATTAATGAAAAGTCATAAAGAGGTCATGTGGAGGAAAAACGGGATTGAATGTAGACGAAAAGTTACAGTAAGCTTTCACTGATGGTTTGGACTCGTAAAACAAAGGATTTCTGTATTTTTTTTTTATCTTCTTGCCACTGATTGCTCTATAAAACTTCCTTCTGAAAAACCATAACTTCACAGAACTTCATAAAAAGGCAGAGTTAATGGTTATTTTTACAGAATTAATATAGATTTTCACATTTTGTTCCCTAAAAACCCACAAAGTAAAAAAAAAAAAAAAAAGGAGGAATGGAGGAAAACTTATCCAGCTATTTCCTCTTTTCTACTCTGGCTTCCTGCTAATGTTCTGCTGTTAAACTGAAGAGGAGGCCCCACTGTGGATGAAGAGGCAGCGGCAGGTTCAGGTTGAGCAGAGCTCTGACCTTTGCTGTGGTTGGTCGGGGAAAGGTTGGGGAGTTTCCACAGCAGGCGATGTTCCTCAGCGTTCCTGCGGAGGAAAAGCGAAGCACGACGTTAGATCTTTGACGTCAAGGCTGGAGTTAATCTAATAAATGTTTTGCTTTAATGTGCAAACTGCGAGTTGGAATTGACGTGTTTCAACAATAGGTTCCCTAATTAATCTCTTCATCCATCTACCACCTTGTGTGCGTCTCTAGTCTAGAACCAGGAGGTTTTCAGGGACCACCTCCCACGAACTGAGCCATCAGTCCAGAACGCCACTAAAAAAGCTGAAATCAGCATTAATCTCAGACTGTGTCCTAACGGGTAGGATTTTTATTTTTCTCACGTGTATTTTATTGTTTTCAGAGATTATCACAAACAATTTAACGTACATTACCATTAATATACATTGTCCATTTCCCCCAAAAAAATCTTCATATTTTGCTTGTTGCAACCTTATAAAAGAAGTCCAGTTTTAACTGTAGGGGGTTCTTGTTTGTACCATTTAGGTGTGATGGCTTTTTTTTTTTGCTGCTGCCAACTAGATTTTAAATAGGTAAATATGTTTTTTTCTGAATTCCCGCTCCCATTACATAACCAAAATCTAATGTTAGTATTGTTCTTGGTGTGCTGCACCCCCAATATCTTCTCAACGTCTTTCCAGCGGGTTTGATTTAAAGTGCTGCCACTCCTAAAGCAGAGCGGATTTTGAATGAACACCAATGTGGGAGAGGAGAAACCTGATGAGGGCTGCAACACAAACATGATTTATTCAGAGAGTTTAAGCTGCGGAACTAAATTAATGTCAGTTTTAACTGAGATCAGGTTTGTAAGACCCCAGATCTTTAATAGTTAAACCTTGGGAGGTGTCCGGTAGGAACAGACGTCTGCATCTCAGAAGATATACGCTGTAAATTACATCTTAAAAACCTTCGATCAGGGTGTTACCCATGTGTCTAAATCCTCCAGGATTTCACTCTTGCTTCGTGTTGAATCAGCCGGAGTCTGAATGCAGATGTTATTTAGAGGAATGCATTTCTTTGTGAAACAGCAGAGCAATAAAACGCTTCCTTAGTAACTCGGAGTTTAAAACGACCCGGGACGATCAGACCACTTAATTAATCTGAGCTTTTCAGCTCCGGACCTGGATTATAATCGTCTGTCTGTCATCTGAGCCGAGGTAAAACAGGCTGGAATTAAACCGGAGGCTCATTTTACTGTTAAACAAACATCTTAACAGAAATAAATGCTTTTCCCTCCACGGCCGCTGCTCACCAGGAGGCCGGCGGCTGGCACTGCACGTCTGAGGCGGTGTGGTCCAGAGGCAGCAGGACCTGCACGGCGGTGAGCTGGGTGGAGGGCGCCGTGGCGGGGCAGCAGTGATAGTCCAGGGACACCCGGGTCACCGTGCCGCTGCGCTGACACTCGGCCGACAACAGCAGAGGAGCGCGGCCCGGGTCCTGAGAAGACACCTGGGGGAAACGTGGGGGTCCACAATCAGAACAGCGTTTGCCCCCCAATTCAAAGTCCATGTGGAGGAAGAAGTAAAATATCAATGTCTGACCTGGTACTTGAGCACGGCGACGTTGTAGTACGAAGCCTGGGGGTTGAGCTCGGCCTCCCGCTGCACGTGGAGCTGCAGGGCCTGCATGTTGAACCAGAAGTCCCTGGTGTCCGGGTCGCTCTGGGACGGGTCACTGCGAGGACACGTTGGCGGTAAGAGGAGAAAGAAGCGGCGGCGCAGACGACGGCTTTCTAAAGACGGGGCGGCTGACCTGTAGAGCAGCTTCTGATTGGGCAGGAAGTGGTCGATCCTCGAGGCGTTGACCAGCCGGAAGCTGAGCACAGGAACGTTGGGGTTGGCCGAGAAGATCCGAGTGATCCCGGCCGGGAAGGACATCATCAGGTCTCCCGTGATCTTCACAAGACACCTGGAGAAGCAGCCGGGAGCAAAAACAGGTGGATTTAACCAGCCGAGTTCACCCTGCTGTTAAACGGCTGATAAAAGGCCTTCATGGCGTCACCAGGCTGACCGGTTGTGCTGTCCGCCTCTGAAGTACGCGTTGATGTACTCGGTTATGGCCGCTGCTACTGGCCAGGCGTCCTGTGTGCTCAGGGAAATGGGGCTTGGACCTCTGGACAGGTGCACTGTGGAGAGGGAATGGGTTTAAAACACAAATCACGCTTTAACACCTCAGGAGCCGCTTGAAGCTTCCCCAGTTCATTCAAGCTCCGTTTTAGCAGATAAAGACCCTGAAGACACCGACTGCCTGGGAAAGCTAGAAAAAGCTCCCGGTTCTGGAGGTGGCTGTCTCCGTTCTCGGGTCCAGCAGGTTCCTACTCAAAGACCGGCTCTAAATTGCACTTTAAATGTTATTTTATCACCGTTTGACTTTGGAAACCTCCGTCTTTAACGTTTGACAAGTGTTTCAAATCTTAAAAACTTCTCAGTGACTTAATTACCTTTAATTAAAGCTAATTTTAAATTAGCTTGCAGTGAATGTTCATTTGTCCCTAGGCTGTGTGTTTTTGTGAAGTGGAAGTGAAATGAATCGTCTAAAAGTATAAAATTTAAAAAAGCATAACATGTATTCAGCCCCACAGAGCCCATAGTTTGCAGATTCAAAACTTAATTTATGTCCATTCTTCTTGGCAAAACCGCTCGACCATCTCAGACTGGATAGAGAGAGAGTGAACAGCGCCTTTAAAGGGTAACTCACCCCCACAACAACTTTTTTTTGCCAATAAACTGTTAACATGGTTGTCTTATAATACTGTCTACATATCCTGGTCATTATTTTAAAAAATTAGTGCATATTTGTTGAAGTCCTGCTCTTGTGTCTAAACTCGTCAGTGTGGCGCCCTCCCAGGGTTAAACGGTGGTCTTGCTTTGAATTTCAAATTACCATTGCTTTTGGTTTACGTGACGTAATTCTGCCGCGGTGGGGAATAAAAGCAGCTCTGTCTAAAAAAACAAAAAACACAGCGCCCTCCATCTCTAGGGACTTTTTTTTCTTCAAAAAAGCAACTAGAAAGAAGCGTCTGCAACTTTTTAGACTGAAGTAAAATGTTCTTAAAGTTAGTGTATTTGTCCTTGATTTGAGTAGGTAAAGAAGATTATCTGCCAATGGAATGAGTATTTTGACTCCTAAAATAAGATAATTAGATATACTGCACCTGAAATAAGATGATGGAGATTGAGTTGTTCCTATTTTAAGTGCACAAATCCAATTCCATTGGCAAATCAACTTATTTTCCTGCACAAATCAAGGACAAATACACTCATTTTAAGAAAAGATTACTTATTTTTAGTTCCGTTTTTGCAGTGTATGTGTTATTGGCAAATTTACGTCAAAGCAACCAATTGTTCTGCCGTTAGCGTCTTGAGGCGAGAAGGGGCTGCCGTGAGACCGCGGTGAAGTTGGCATTAGGTTGGATATTTGCGCTCCGCGGCTTCGCCAGCCAGCAGACAGAGAGCGGCAGCCCCAGATCAGCCTCCCTGTGTCGATGCGAACAGGAGGCAGACGCTGCTGAAGCCGCTGAAGCCGCAGAGCGAGAACGTCCAACCTAGAAGTAAGTTCACCGCGGTTGCTGTGAACTTCCCTCGTATCGAAACCTGCCTGCTGCAGTCAGAGCAAAGAGATCAGCCATGCTTCGCGTCCACATTACAAATGAATCACGACGCGGGGTGAGTTACACTCGAAGCAGCTCTGGCGGTATGCTTCGACTGGAAGGTGAACCTCAAGTCTCCTGCAGGCTTCCCATCAACCAGTTCAGCTTCCAGGGCCCTTCCTGGCATAATTGATCCCTTCACGTCGTTTCATAACCCAACGCTGCTTCAAACGTCTCCATCAGTTCATCCCCGACCTGCCTGCTGTGTTCCTCGGTCTTCATCATGCCGCTTGTTCTCCAAAGTTTCTAAACAAACCTTCACATGGCAGAGGTAATTATACTCCATTACTAACTACTGAAGGCCATCGGCTGCACTGGGTTTGCTTTGAGGGATCACAGTAAAACGGCTGGATAAAAATTACACTTTTTACACTCCTCCTGCGCTCCAGCTTTTCCCAGAAAGCAGATAAAGTTGCATCAGAGTCCAGATCAAAAGTGTACGACGGGTTGGCAAGTGAAACACTTTCATCTAGAGCAGGGGTCAGCAACCTTTGCAACCCGCAGAGCCATTTCTACCCTCGGTCCAGCTAAACAAGTTTTGTTTAGAGCCACTAAAGTTACACATCTCTTTGAAACAAGAGCTTGTTTTTATAGTATACTATGGCAGGGGTTTTCAATAGGTGAGGCGCGCCTCCCCTAGGGGGCACCAAAGAGTCACAGGGGAGGCGCGAGAAGACAGAGAAGAAGATAGAAGAAGACAGCGCTGCAGCTCAACTCTGAAACGTAGCGATATTCTGTTTGAGCGCGCAGGAACCAATCCAAGCGCGCAGTGAGACAACTCTCAACGCTCAAAACCGGTCTGGCGCGGCTCAACTCTGAAAAACTCTTCTCAACCCTCGCGGTGAGTTCCATCTCTGCTCGCGCGCACCTGCTCAATCCACGCTCAACACCAGCTGTGCGCTCGCTCGGCTGTTTCTGCGCTCGCGACTTAAAAAACTGTCCACTCCACCAGCCAATCACAGACAGTTTTCTTTTTTTCCATCCAATCAGAGTCTGGCTTGCAAATACTGCATTCAGATGGATTAAATCAGAAATTACTAAACATCACCGTGGGATTGAAGAAAAACAAATAAAAAGTTAAATATTTTAGCCTAAAATATTTAGGCTAAAATATTTAGACTAAAATATTAGAGTTACTAAGTGAGGTGTGAAAAATGTGTTTGTCTCTTTTCTTTCCAGCTTCTGGGAGGTGATGCAAAAGTTTATTCTGATCATAATCAATGTCATCATTATTTAAAGAGTACTTTAAAAAAAGGTAAAACAAAGTACCAAAAATCAGAAATACATCAGATAAGAGATAACGTCTAATAAAATGCTTGTTTGTTAAAATAGCAATAGGTTTAAATTGTGTATAATGAGCCTAAAAAGTAAATTGGAATATGGAATATGTTGACGTCTCTTAAATTCAGGTTATCTTTTTTATTATTATTTCAGTTGACTTCTCCTATTGACGTGAGTTCAGTTTGACATTGGCGTCTGTTTAGTTCAGTTTGTCTGCTGTTGCAAACAATAGTTTATGAATTTGCTCTAATGAATTTTTAACCTAAGCCCTCTGTCCGTGATGTTTCAGTTAAAGTAGCATGTAAAATGGAAATATTTGGATGGATATTTTATGAATAGGCCTTTTTTATGAATGTACTTTGTTAAAAGAAATACAATAAAAAACATGTACTGGGCTATCAGTTGTTTTTGAAACACAACAGAAAGATGCATTTACTGCAGGGACTTGTGTGGGGTAGGTTTGTGGGGGTGGGGGGGGGGGGCGTGGTTATCTTTGCCTATTCCTAGGGGAGGCTCACCTTCAACGAATTTGAAAACCCCTGTACTGTGGGACATTTGTTTACATTTTTTTAATTAAAGATCAACAGTTTTTATTATTTAAACCAACATTATTTTTATATTTAGGTTTAATGCATTTTCTTCAACTGGACATTTGATTTCTTATAGCAAATGGCATCAAAATGATGAAAAAGCAAGTCGTTTGCAACCTATTGACCAAAAGATACTCCATTTATCTATAGTAAAATATTAGTTTCTTTCTTTCTGGTATGGTATGCATATATTGGAGAACTAAATGCATCCTAAAGCTAGCAATTTTAAATTACCTTACATTTAGAAACACTGACCAACCCCCCCCCCCCCCCCGCACATTTTTGGTCTAAGTTTTTAAGAGCCAAAGCTGAAGGTGTAAAGAGCCACAGGCTGCAGAGCCCTGATCTAGATGAATAATTCACGCAGGTTCATCGTGGTTGTGAACATACACTGCCTCTGCGGGTGGTCCTGGTGCTGGTAAGGCAGCGGGGAGGCCTGCCCCACTCTGGCGGGGCTGGGTCCTCGGTTCTGCACCCCCCACTCCGCGTCCCGGGCCTGAGTCCCCCAGTCGCTGGGGCTGGAGGAGGAGGAGGAGGTGAGGGAGCGGCTGGGCTCCGGCAGCGGGGAGGAACATAGAGACCGGGACTGAAACACAGAGGGACACGATGATGGCGGCCATCTTTCAGACAGCGAGGGGGGGGGGGGGGGGGGGCGGGGGGGCTGATGACGGCGACTCACTCTCTCAGTGCCGCTGAGCCGGGCTGTGGACCTTTTGACCCGAGCCACTCTTTGAGGGGCAGCTGGAGCCACTTCGGTTGTGTCCGATCTGTAGTTCTGTTTGGACCCTTACGGAGACAAAAGTAGCAAATTAGCGTCAAGCACAAGCAAATGTACTTTCTGACGGTGTCAAAAAGACAGCGGGCACCGCAGAACCGAGGCCAGCCAGAGGAACCCGGCAACAAATGTGACCAAGATGGACCTGCACCAATTAAAACTGCAGCTACGTTTACATGGACAAAAGTAATTGGAATAAAAATGCTTAATGTCAACAAGCCAATCAGAATGAAATGGTGAGCTGAAAGAGGGGAGGTTTATGCCGATTGATAATCTGATCAACGTGCATGTAAACGCTTGTCAGGCTCAAGTTATTCTGTGGCAAACTGACCGGAGTGCGCCTGACATAACGCGACGTATTTCCGCCGCTCACCAACACGGAAATACGTCGGGAAGTAAAACTGTCGTGGCTCCTGATGCAAGAAAAAATAAAAGAGCTCAAAATTGTTGTTTACTCAGTAACGTTTCAACCTTAATTAGAACATTGTGCAAGTCCAGCCTGGCCACTCAGAAGACAAACTAACTCGTATAATACTGCTTTGTTTAGTATTTTTTGTTGTTTAGCAAAGATGGAAGTAGTTCTTCTGTGTTGTTTTTTTTAGGGGAATTTGATGACTGCGCATGTCAGAGCTGTTCTAGTCTGAATAAAACCAGGTACATATAAAAGCACATTATGATCGTATTAATTGATTGTGCGCATATAAATGGCACAATTCGATCATTTAAGATGAATACATTAAATCTCATTTCAGATCTTTAACCACAAAAGGATCCCATTTGAACCTTACATCTGTTATTCTGCTCATGTGAGTGACAGGATCTTATTTTGTCTGATTAATTTTTAATCTTCTCTACAAACAAGAAATCACTGCAGTTAATTGGTTTAATAAAATCTAATAAAATTATAAAATGTGTCTGAAACTTAACAGATCATGAGGTCAAACAAGAAGAAGATCTCAATCACCTCATAAATAATTATAAATTATATTATTTTTGTTGATAAAAAAACTACTTTCAGGTAAGTTAATATTTATGTGAATAATCAAATGAGAAAATAAAAACATTAAAATGCTTGGATGATCTTGTTGCCCTCTACTAGTTGAATTTCTAACCTCCTACAGCAGAGTTTTGCTGCAACATTAGTAGTCGTAACTAAACGTGTACGTTAATAAATAAATGTATTTTTATTCTGGCGCCACTGGCAGTAAACCCGGCGGTACCCTTGTGGGAGCTGATGCCGCAGGCCGTCATCTGGGCGCCCAGGTCCAGGCAGTCCTCGTCTTTGTCCGTCGAGAAGCACAGATCCTCCTGGGGTCCTGAGTGCCTGGTGAGGGGAGGCGCGTTCCTGCGGGGCTCGCTCTCCGATGACCTGTGCTTCCTGCGCTCTCCTCCACCTCCGTCCACCTTAGCGCCGCCGTCCTGTGACCTGGAGCCACTGCTGTCGCTGAAGGGGTTGTGGACAGACTTCCAGTGGGTCGGCTCCTTCTTGGGCTGAGCGGGCTGGGAGCAGCTCGGCGCCGCGTCGCCTGCCGGCCTGCTGCTGCGTGAAGGAACCATCCCGCCCGCTGCGGCCAGAGACGACTGGTGAGTCGGACTTCCGATCATCGTGATGGCAAACGGGTCGTCGGACGTAACGGGCGGCGGGAGGCTGCGGTCTCGCTTCCTGTCCCGCTCTTTACGGTTGGAGGAAGAGGACGATGAGGAGGAGGAGGAAGGGGGCAGGAGAGTCTTAGTGTCAGCGGGGGAAAACGGGTCTCCGCGAGCCTCCTGGGAACGGCGAGGCGGCGGGCGCGTCCAGGCGTCGGACAGGTTTAACGTCTCCGTCCTCTCAAAGCCGGAGAAAAAGGGGTCCTCTGCGGGAATGTGTTTGCAGTTCCACACCGACGACTCCGCCTCAGCCGGGGCGAGGGACTGGGGAAACGCCGGGAACCGCGCAGGCGTGGGGTCCATGTCCGGGGGGGCCCGCGATGGGCACGTGGAGGCCACAGACCAGACATTAGCGGAGTCGTCCTGCGAGTTAGAGCTGCGGCCGGAAGAGGGCTCGTGGAAAGCAGAGAGGAAAGGGTCCACAGGTCGGCCCAGCGTCTGTTCTTTAGTCTGTGACACGGGGGGCCAAGCGGCCCAGCCCGCCAGCTCAGGAGAGGGCCCAAGAGTCTGATGGGAAGGCGAGTCCAGGCCAGAGTCTTCAACGTTCTCCGGAGACGACGAATCGGATGAGAAGGCAGCATCTGAAACGCAAAATAAAACATCAGCACGCTAAAACGAGTCAACCATCAAAACCTAAAGAGATAAAACGCAGATTTCATGACAAAGAGGGACGAACTTTACCTAGATTATGAACATATGAGGCTGTTTTATTTGTTTTTATTTGTTTATTATCTCAGTCATCAACCAGTCAGCCGACACTCTGGTGCGGTCATCTGCTGCTCTAAGTGTTGTTTTTAGTGTCCCAATAAAGTAAAACATTTATAAACGCCTTTTATGTGCATGCAACTCAGAGATAGAAGGCCTTTACATTTTTACTTTGCTTCCAAGACGAAACATTTTGGCGGATTGGAAACGTTTCCAAACGGTGTTTATTGGGAAACTAAAGGAGCACCACCCATCACTCCTGTAAAGGTAACAATAGCTACGCTTACATGGACAAAATTAATCGGAATGTGACCAAGATGGACCTGCATCAATTAAAACTGCAGCTACGTTTACATGGGCAAAAGAAATCGGAATAAAAATGTGTCATGTAAACAAGCCAATCAGAATTAAACTGTAATCCGAATGAGAGGGGAGGTTTATGCCGATTGATAATCTGATCAACGTGCATGTAAACGCTTGTCAGGCTCAAGTTATTCTGAATGTGGCAAACTGGCCGGAGTGCGTCCGACATAACGTGACGCATTTCCACGTTGGTGAGCGACGGAAACACGTTGGGAAGCAAAACTGTCGTGGCTCCAGATACAAACTCTGTCCGAAAAGATTATAGAGTTCAAAATTGTTGTTTACTCAGTAACGTTTCAACCTTAATTAGAACATTGTGCAAGTCCAGCCTGGCCACTCAGAAGACAAACTAACTCGTATAGAGAGAATAAACGGCCGACCGGAATAAAAAAAAAAACGTCATGTAAACACACACAATCAGAATGAAGCTGTAATCCGAATGAGAGGGGAGGTTTATGCTCATTGATAATCTGATCAACATGCATGTAAACGCTTGTCCGTTAGTACGAATGTGGCAAACTGATCCGACGTTTTTCCACGTTGGTGAGTGGCAGAAATACGTCGGGAAGCAAAACTGTCTCCAGATACAACATTTCTGTTCAGAAAAATAAAAGCTCAAAATTGTTGCTTACTCAGTAACGTTTCAACCGTAATTAGAACATCAAGTAAATCCAGGCTGGGCGCTTGGAAGACAAACTATTTTTGTAGTTTAGCAAAGACGGAAATACTTCTTTTTTTTTTTTTTAGGCGAATTTGTTAACTGCGCATGTCGCAGTGGTTCTATTCTGAATAAATCCAGGTGCATATAAACATACATTATGATCGGATTAATTGATTGTGTGCAAATATAAGCGGTACAACCCGATTATTTAATCTGAACGCAGTTTAATCCCATCATGAAATTTTGTGCGTGTAAACATAGCTACTGTAAACACTGCAGACCTGGACTGTAGCCAAGCTGCAAGAGCAGATAGCCTGACTAGTTCACCAGCTGACATTTGCTCTTAGCGTTACTCTAAGAGCAAAATGGTGAAGGTGTAATACTTTCTGCTTAATACATGCTACTATTAAACAGATGGAGGCTGATTAAATCAGAATCATACATTTATTTATAGATACCGTTAGAATAAAATGCCCCAATTGCTATAATTATAACTGTGTAACTCAAACAATATGGTGTATTGTTTTAGCAGCTCTATGAATATGTTTCTATTTTGAATAATAGAAATAAAACTATACGTTGTTTTTTTTTTGTAATTTATGTGTAAATATTTTTTCATATTGGCGCAGGCTTGGCGATGGTCGGTGAAAATGTTCGTTTGTCTCTCATTTATGCCAAAGCGAACGATGAAGAAATCAACTTTTCTTACATTCAGAGGCACCGAAGGTGTCCTGGTCTCTGAACTGATCTCGGCTGTCGAAGCTTTTGGACTTGAAGGCCAACTCCAGCGGCGGGCCGAACAGGCTGTCTGAACCCGACGCCGTCGAGCCCAACCTGACGGAGGAGAGGAAGAACAAATGAAGTGAGCACTGGTGTAACTGGGAGAGGAGGGAACTGCAGGCCGATGAAAAACACAGGAGGGAAATCCAGGAGGGAAAGACACCGGGAGAAAGACGATGACAAACTGTATTTCTAAAGTTTTATCACAAACAAAACAACTATTTATCTGGTTCCTGGAGCACAGACTATCCTGTCTTGACTCGCGTATGAATTTAAGTGACGTCCTATTCCCAACCCATAGCTGCTCAACATGATGTTGGTCCCCCCTTTGCAGCCGGAACAGCTTCATCTCAAGTCCACGAGGTTCTGGAGTGTTTATGGGATTTTCTGTTTTTCAGACTGATGTTGGACAAGAAGGCCTGGTTCTCTGTCTCCGCTCTAATTCATCCCAGAGGGGTTTTCTAGGTTGAGTTCAGGACAGTCAAGGTCATCCACAGCAAACTCTCTCATCCATGTCTTTATGCACCTAGCTTTGTGCTCTGGAGCGCAGCCATGTTGGAAGAGGAAGGCGTCATCTCCACACCGTTCCCACAAAGCTGGGAGCGTGGAGCTGACCAGAACCACGTTCTGCTGAAGCACTCAGAGAGTCTGTCTTAGGAACTAAGGGTCCAAGCCCAGCTCGCCACACCTCCACTGCCCTGGAGTCCAGTGGCGCCGTGCTTCACTCCGCTGCATCCGACGCTTCGCGTTGCACTTGCTGACGTGTGGCTTGGAGCAGCTGCTTGGACGTGGAAACCCAGTCCATGAAGCTCTCTGCGCTGTTTTTGAATGCACTTCTAGTTTAGACATTACAGTCAGGCAGTCTTGTAGACAGCTCAGTGGTCCGATCAGGTAGTGACACAGTGCACCGTAACGCTCCAAATATCCATTGAGCAGAGCGGCTTTGTTGCTTACCAAAGTCGTACTTACGCATTTTAACAGATTTTTAAGCGCATTGTGCCACATAAAATCAGTCAGTAAGCACAAGTAATGATATATAAGGCGCAACATACATTTTTGAGAAAGGATTTTTAAGTGCACCTTATAGTCCAAAAAATACAGTATTTTGCTGCGTACATTTAGTTGTATTTGCACTTCTTATAGCTTTTTGTCACCTGACCATAAAGATTTGTGGAGTTCCTGATAAAAAGCTATCATGGAAACAGGTATCTTCCACCTGAAGCGTTGATCTCTGCAGCTCCTCCAGAGTTAGAATGAGTATCTCTGCAGTTTTTTAAGAGTAATGTTTTCGTCTACATTCCCTACGACCTGATCGTGACCTGTCTGCCGTGTTCCTTGGTCTTCATGATGCCATTTGTTCACTGATGCACTTTATCAAAAGGACCTCTAGATTTACAGCTAGGTCAAATTAAACACAGGTGAACTCCATTTCCTAATCAGGTGGCTTTTATTTTGTTAAATATTTAGCAACTGCTTTTCTTTTCACTTCACAATTATGTACAATTTGTGTTGTTCGTTTTAATTAAAATTACGTTACACTGAATCTTATGGTGTTTATTTACATGTCACTCATTCACAGCGTTTTTGAACACATGTAAAGTAAAAGGAAAGTTTTTCTTCTCCGAGCTCCAGAGGAAACGCAGAAGCAGCAAATAACGCTGTGAAAAACAAGGCACTGAGCACTGAGCTGTCGACGGATAAAAATAACTGACTGATGCAGAGAGCCTTGAGGCCTAAGGTGAAAGCCTGGGGAGCTTCAGACTCCTGAAAAGGCCAATAATGACACAGCTCAACCTCTAAATGTGTCTCTCTGCCCTGCAAAGAGAGACAAACAGGAAATAAAGCTATGAGGCCAAAGGCAGGCTCGTCTCACCTGCTGTGATCGGGGCTGGAGGTGGACCTGCGCAGACCTTCCTGCTCCCCATCTGCAAAGAAACCGCACAGACGGTGAGATAAACAGCCTCTCAGTAAAGGAGATTGCCTAATCAGGATTAATCAGCAATCTTCCTCAAAGAACTGAGAGGAGGCGACACAAGGGAGGAACCCATCAGCCAGTAGCTTCTCTGCAATAAATACAAGCAGTTAGCCTGGCATCACTGAGCTGCAACAACTCTGTCGAGGAGGCGTATTAATCTGCTGCTGCTGCTGGATTTGTGAGGCTCCCTGCAGCTGGGCTGCAGCAGGATGCATCCTCCCACTCCTGCCTAACCTGCTGGCAGATAATGACCCGACTGGTGATAAATCAAGCGTCGGAGCACGAGCCGAGTCGCCTGAGACTAATGGGAGACGAGCGGCTCGTGTGAGGTCAACTAATGAAGAGATTTACTGTCTACGGGGGGCCGAGAGGGCTCCTCTGTCAGGGCCCTGCAGAAAAGTGGCTGAGATGAGGAGGAGAACTGGTTTTCACCCTCGTCAGAAACCAAAACATCGTGGATGGAAATAGAAAGTTCAAGCCTCTAACCAGATCTGATCCTTTTCAGGCAGTAACCTTTATCCACCAGCTACTGAATGCAAGCCCAGCTGTTACCAAGTTGCTTAAAACCACTTAAGGTCAAACGTATAATTTTCGATACACATATTTCTGATAACGTCTTGTACAATAAAATTTAAAATTTCCTCTGATCCTTTCTGTATCTAATTTCTCTACTTGTGCTCTCTGGTGGCGCAGCTGGCAGGTTTACATAGAAGACGCCCGCTTGCATCATTAATGGGGCCGAGTTTTCAGATTAGGTATGACCGAAGACTTTTGCAGCGGTATAAACAAAATAAATGTAGGCGAATATATAGAAATTCCTGAAAGAAAAAAGGTTAGATTTTTTTTTATTTCTTGTTTATAACTGTCTCTATATACATAATGCATCTTGTAGACAAACACAAATATTCTCAGAAACAGGTGACTTACAAGAATTCACCAGCATCGCACGTAGTTTCGCTTTCAGCTGATCTGCAGTTTCGGTTTGAATAAAAAACTGCGGACTCACCCCTGTGACTGGCAGCGTCGCTTTCTTCTGATCGGCCTCCCGCTGCGCTGGAGTTTCCTTTAGCCACGCAGCAAAAAACATTTCAACCATCAGCGGCATTCAGCCAAACACGCGGCGCACAGTTTACACAGGACGTCCAAACAGTGCTGGGATAAAATATTTCCCCCTTAAACATCTCTTCTGTTTTTGCTTTTTTGTCACCTGTAAATGTTTCAGATCAAACTAAGTTTAACATCAGACAATGATAACATGAGTTTTTTTTTATGACAAATGCTATTAATTAAGAGAAACTAACCTGGACCTATTTGAAAATATAATTGCACCCCACTTGTTACTATATGAATTAACTAATTAACCACATTTTTGCCTCAATATCAAAAGTCACACCTAGGCCAGACTTTTACAATTATAGCTTAACTAAAACAACGTGTTTAACAACACAAAGTAGGCCAAAATATATCAAAAGTGAATGCTCACTCCAATATAAAATTTAATTGAATTGAATTGAATATAAGGAAGTTAAAGAACAGATTACAAACAAATTAATTAAGAGCTAAGAGTTTGGAAAGGATACCAGAGCCATTTGTAAGGTTTTAGGACGTCAGCAAACCACAATAAGAGCCATTATGTACAAAAAGGGAAACCATGAGGTGGACGTTTCCAGGAACCATTTGAAAGGTGTGTGTCTCAACACATGTGGCATAACAATAACATGACATTTTCACAAAGCAAATATATATAAGGTGGCGTTAGTGTAATGGTGTGGGACTGCGTTGCTGCTTCAGGACGTGGAGAACCTGAAATTCTGCTCCCCACCACAAAATCTTGAAGGACAAATACCAAAAATCCTTTTCTGACGTTAAGCTCAGGGCCAACTTAGTTATGCAGCAGGACAAAGAACTGAGTCCTAGTCAAAGTCTGACTGAGATGCTGTGGCCTGACCTCAAACATGTGGTTCAGACCCAAAACCCTCCAGTTAGGCTGAATGAAAACAAGAGCGGGCCAAAAGTCCTCCATTGTGATGTAAAAGACTGATTGTAAGCGATCCCTAACCCTTGATGGCCGCAGTTAAAAAGGCTGGTTTCCTCAATAAATGTCGAAATATGAAAGGGGGGGAATACTTTTCTTCACAGCGCTGTATGTTGCAGGAAGCTAATCGTTTGAACGTTGAAAGCAGAAAATAATTTCAAAAACAGAGATCAGGAATGAGTGAATGAATTAAACTTACTGGAGAGATGCCGCTTCACTGGCATCTGGGGGAAAAAATTGCCCAAATTAATTCAACAATGTTTCTTCTTGATCTGCGCCCGTCTTAGTTCTGTGAATTTGTTCGCTTAAAGCCAACAGCAGACCCAGAGACTCACCTGCTGCCTTGCTCCTCTGTTGGGCGGCAGCGTCAACGTCCCCACGGTGGCTTTCAGCTCCTTCTCAGTGGCGACAGAGTTGCTGCGACTGCTGCTGGCTACGGGTCTGATCTGGATGTGGAACTTCTTCGGTTCCTCGTCATCAAAGTCCGAATCACTGGAGTAGAAGTTGTCCTCCTTCTCAGAGCAGCGTAAAGGAGGAAGGGTCAAGAAAAACAAGCGCACACTGCAAACGGTGCTGGAAAGCAATGGCGTTTGGCTTTGAAGACACAAAACCACATTAGATTCATTTTTCAAATCACCTTTAAATCGAGAACACTTTTTAGTCACTTTATAAGATGAATCTACCCCTTCTCTTGGCTCAGCCAAATGCACGCATGCAGGAACAGTCTTGCATTTTTAGCATCGTGCTTTAATTGATAAAAGGATCAGATCTGCGGTGCTGTGATGGAAATACTTTAAAGTAGTTTAAAGGAAAAGTTCCCAAACTGGACACCGGACCTTACCTGATTTTTAATTAAAAAGTGGAGTATATTAAGATATAAATAAGATCTTTATAGTTGCTTGACTCTACATTTATTAAACCTGTAAATGTAGAATATTATGCTGGACAATTGGGAACCTTCCTGGATTTCTCCCTATTCTTCAGAGCATCCCCCACTCATTAAAGGACCTTCATTTAGTAAAAACATGTTTAATTATGTCCTATTCGCACGGGATTAGTGTTACCTAGGAACCACATGTGATTTGTAATAATTACGGAGATTGTGTTTTTAATACCATGCAATTTTTTTTACTTTACAGTAATCTGTAAAGTAAAAATTGACCTACTTTACTTTGCTGAACTCCGAGGTCTTGTGATAATATTAATCTAATGCGAATAGGCATCTCTGTGATTTGGACAGAAATGGACAGGATCCGATACGTGGATAGGCAGTTTTTTTGTTTTCTGGGCACATTTCTATTTGCGTTTGGTAAAGAATGGAGGTTGCATTGTAGTGTTTAGAAAACCCTGGGTCCCAGTGCAGCAAAACCCTATCGGGAAAAAACCCGGTAAGCAACCCGCCAACACTCCGCTTATAAGCAGAGTGTTGGCTGCACTGCTTCTATTACACAGCCGCTCAAATGCGCAACAAGGAGCAGAGATGTCCGTAAACTTCTGCAAATCTCAGGCTATGGTTATCCCGTGTGAATGCTGACATAGAGGGGTAATTTATTGCATGAGGTCCCTAGGTAAAACTAATGCCGTGCGAATAGGGCTGTTTACAGACTGATTCAGACATAAATGAACCTGAAGTCAGAACAACACAGATTTGGTGAGGCATGTTTCTATTATTTTTTTTACACTTTACAATTTTAACAATATTCATCCCCCCAGCAAATTTATATTTAAAATTATTTTTATGTAACCAAAAAGTTTTTTTCTGATAGGAACTGAGACACTCATTTCTTAAAAGATGCTAAAAGAATAGATCAATGTTTAAAATTGACAAATTATCAGTTTTTATTTACTCTTTATCAAAAATGGCATGTCAAAAAGTATTTACACATTCTCAATAATTAATGAAGAAATTTGGATTCAGACCCTTATAGTTGCTGAAAAGCTTTTTGCATGTTTTCTCTGATATATTTGATTTATTTATGATGAGCTCCATGGTTTTGAGCCTCCTTGCCATCACCCTAATCTTTAGCTTCTTCCACAAATATCAGATTGAGGTCAGACTCCAAATGTTAATAGTTTCAGTACAATTTGCAACAAAACCATTCAACAATGTTCAGATGGACTAACAAGGATATCATTCTGAGTGCTGTCAGCTCGGATGACAAATCCCTCGTCGTCCACTTCCAGCGGCGAATTCTGTGAAAACAGGAACATAAACAGGAGAAAGTTGGGGTCAGCTGCGTCAAGCAACAAGTGATGCATATCTGACACACAGGCATGGTGTAGCCCAGCATTTACGGGGCGATTTCCAATAGAGAAAATGGATGAGTAAACATACCTCACCAATGGTAAACAGTGTTCAGTGTGGGTCAGTGAATTTTACAATTGTTGCACGTCAAACAGGATCTTGGTAAGAGCTCAAACAAAGCTGTCTTGAAGCTGAGAGAGTAATTTAAATTGAAGTTATTTATTCAGGAGCTTTACATAAAGATTAAACAAATGAAGGGGAGTTCAACTCTGACCCATATGAAACCGGTTTGGGGTTTATTCAAACAGTATTTTGAAACATCAGGTTTAAACATTGCTGTTGTAATTGTGGTTATAGGTTTACAGATTATTAGGCCCTGCTCAGACCAGGTATTAACGTTCATCCTGGCAGAGTCTGATAGTAATAAGTCTCTTACTGGGCTGTCACCTACAAAGAATTAAGAGGACATCAACATGTCTGCTGCTTTTTATATAACATTACGACATATGTTCAAATACTTTATTAGTTGAGGTTCATCTGTTATATTCAGGCTGCAAAACTCTCTAGCAGCTTAAATATGTAGCTCAACAGCTATGATACAAGACAAAGTAAAGGGAATAAATAACCTGGGACTTTTTGCGCTCAGTGTCAGCGCAAAGACACTAATGATTTTACACCATAAACGCTCCACTGCAGTAAAACCACATGATTGCTCCATGGACAGCCGCAAGATGACCTGCACACCTTTATAATGTAGATATGTGATAACTGAGTTTCTTGTACAATTAAGAAATAAAGTAATTTCTTGGATGTACAGAACATGTCTGACAACATGTAGTAGGCTACAAGCACCACATCATATTCAAGATGAGATAGCACAGATGAGCTATTTCTAAGGTTTTAGGACCACAGTGAGAGTGACTTAACAAACGAAGAGATCATGAACATTAAGAAGTGGACAGGTGGAATTACTTTTTCACAAAGTGTCAGGTTGCTTTGGATTATTTTTCCTATTAAAAAAAATTAACTCAACAGAAAACTGCCTTTTGAATTTCCTCAGCTCACCTTGGAAACCTTTGTCATGTAAATTTGTTTCATAATCTGAAACATGAAAGTAGTAAAAAAAGCAATAACAGCAGAAGTCTGCAAGGAGCAAATATATTTTCACAGCAGTGCATCAGCAAAGTTACAATGGAAGCACTAAAAAAAAATTGCATGTTTCATTGTAATGCATTGGTATCTACTTTAGCCTGCAAGCTGTTACTCAAATTAGTTTGAACCAAACTGCTTTATGTTTATAGATATTTAAATTATTTGAAATGCTGGTGATGACTTTTCCTCTATGGTAAATGTTAGGGTAAGCTCTGACATAGCTTATTGGAAGCTCTCTAGTCATTTACAACATGCGCCGATTATTATCAGTGGAGATTTGCATCTAAATTTACAATGCATGTAAACACCCCCGAATCTCAAAGTCTCATCTTCAGAAACCTACTGCTGAGGGTGGACTAGGGCTTCCTGTTTTTCGTCATTATTACTGGGCTTGTAATATCAGAACCTGGGTTTTTTGGAGTCATGTCTGTCCAAGGGGTGAAGAGGTTGACTCACTGCTGCCCAATTGGCCGCTTAATGAAAACATTGCGTCCTTGACACTTACTACTTCATCTCTTTCTGCTGTACTATTTTCCAATTTTTCTTTCCCTTTTCAGTTGCTGAAGGATAATTTTATACTAAAAAATTCATTCAGGATTCTGAAGCAGATAAAGACTGTTCTGAATCTCCCTGGTTTTTCGACCTATACTCCTATTTTTCAGAACGCAGCTTTTAAGACAGGTAATATGGACGTAGTTTTTAAGCACTGGTTAAATACGGGCTTAGCTTGTTGTTAAGGATTTATACATTGATAATAACTTTGCTTCCTTCACGCAACTCCAATCTAAATTCGGTATTCCTTCTAGCCACTTTTTCAGGTATTTGCAAGTTCGTAATTTTGTCAGACAACATTTTCCTCACTTTGAAACCATTTCAGAACAACATAGTTTCTACGAGCTTATCAAAAAGCCCCCCACTTCTAAAAAGCTAATCTCTCAGTTTGTTAATCTTTTCAGTGCATCTCCATCTACTAATCATATAAAAGAGGCCTGGGCTTCGGATACACTAGTTGAAATTTCAGATAATCTGTGGGAGTTAAGCTTGTCAAGAATCAAAACCTGCTCCATTAACTCGAGATTGCAACTTATTCAATTCAAAGTGATCCATCGTCTGCACTTTTCTAAAACCAAACTTAACAAGTTATTTCCCAGTGTCTCACCAATGTGTGACAGATGTAAATCAGATGATGGGACTTTGGGCCATTTGTTTTGCTCCTGCCCTAATCTTAAGGACTTCTGGTGCAGAATATTTAAACTTTACAGTAACGCTTATGGCAAAGTTCTATATCCGCATAATCATTTGATAATTTTGGGTTGCTCTAAATTCTCACTTACTCTTCCCATGTCTCTGCAGCAGGCTCTAATGTTTGGTTTGGTGGTTGCAAAACGGGTTATTCTGCGGGAATGGAAATCCTCTACCCCTCCTTGCTTTAAGAAATGGCTCAATGATATGGTATCCTGTATCTATCTCGAAGAAATTTGATACTCTTTGTCAGACAACCATCATAAGTTCCTTGATGTGTGGGGTCCTTTTAATAGATACATTCAAAATAATGGGTTATAATGAGTGTGGTACTCGTTTGGACCTGTACTTTGTTTCTCTCTCTCTCTCTTCTTACTCATCATTGTTGTTATTACTGTCATTATCATTTATTGCTTTCATTTTTTATTGATATTCTGTTTTTTTTATGGTGAACTGCTTGATACAATATCTTCAGAATTGTCTGTTGCTCCCTTTGACTCGTGTCTTGTGCTTTATTATGCTCTACGGTTTGACAAGTTACTCTCCTATCCTCTTTTATCAGTTTGTCCAGTAAGCTGACTCTGTTTTGTCATTTTGATTTTTATTATTGTTGTGCTTGTTTACTTTTTGTTGTTGTGTTTGCTTTTTTTTTTTTTTCTGCCTTGGTTGTTTAATTCTGAAAACTATAAATAAATAATAAATTTACAATGCATGTTTTCCTTAGATCAAATCATTAGTGAACGTTAAAAAGTGAAAGGTATTGGCTCGAAATGTTTTCCCAGATACTAAAATGCTGATTAGCATTTAGAAAATGTATTTCCCAGTCCTGACTTCATATTTAGATCGAAACCTGTTTGCTTATCCAAATAAATCTACCAGTCCAGGCATGGAAAACGCACAATAGGGGAAATAATATCCATCTACTCTATTCAAATGTTGAACTGACCATGAAAAAATATGTAAATTATTGCACAAACATTTAGAAACCTTGTTGTAACTGCATATGAGAAAATCTAGACGTGCAGATAAGTGTGGAGCAGCAGCCACAGTCATTTTAGGACGTTTTGTTTACTCTGTGCTTCATCATCAGTTTGTTAGATGGATTTTAGGCCACGCCCAGAGCCCTGTCACACACAAACTGCCACCGCTCTTAACACAGTCCTGCATATAGGAAAACACGTACACACTTTTCCTCACGTGTACTCACTTCCACTGTCCCAGCAAGACAGTCTAGGATATTCCTTCTCTGATGTACAGAAACTTAGGAAACCTGCACCATCCATCTCGTTATTTAAACACACACACAGGACCCCCCCCCCCCCCCCCCTTCCCAACACTCTTATAATAGATTACAGCCTTCATAACACCAGAGTCTGCAAGGCTATCTGGTATTTAGGACTAAGACAGGCTTGATAACTGAGTCAGTGTTTTTTAGGTTTGAGCATTAAAGTGTGAAATATGTCAAACACTCACCAGTGCCTCTGGGACGGCTGAATCTCTACAAATACAAAAAAGAAAAAACACACACACACACAGAGGTATTACTTTTAGCTTAGTCTGAAGCCAGCAGCAAAGATACATGAGGGGAGTGAGTAGGAGGGAAATTTAACACAGCCGGCTGTCTGAGTGGACTGGTTTTGATCAAACCCTGAACTCTCTCACAAATGGTGTTACATGGGGAGCATCAAAACAGGATTTTTTTTTGTGCATCAATTGATAAAGTAAAATATATGGTCCAGGTCACTTACACTTGAAGAGAACAGTGGAGAACTATGGACTTTAAAGCACAAATTTAGAGAAATTCAAAAGCTCTTGAAAACATACAGAATAAATAAATCAAAAACAGCAATTTCATCATTTCCAAAGCCAATGAAAAATGTTTCTGGTACAAGAAGACTACCGTTGAGTCAGATTCAACATGACTGCATACTGCGTGCGTTTCTCGATAAAAAATAAATAAAAACATGTTTCTAACAAGAATATCGAATACATTTGGGGTCGCTTATTGGGAACACGGAAGAAATATGGACAAGACTATTTTCTTACTTCCCACATTGCTCCTTTATGAAGGAAATGGGGATGAGCTTTGTGAACGTAAACAGGTGATCAGCAGCTTGACCAGCAAGGCAACCTCTGGTGTTGTTTATGTAGCAGGTAAGAAAACTGGTTCCTACATTGTATTTAGCTTCCATTAACTCAAAACAACAGCTAACGTCAACAGATCAGTTGATTAAATAAATAAATATTCACTCTCTCCTAACTCTCCTCCTGCTTTGTGATTACACATGATAGCTGCTATAGCAACTTGATTTTTCTCAGTGTCTGAACCAAGTGACTTTCATCTTCCCTTCCCTCCAACACATGCCGTTAGCGTTAGCTTGAAGTGATATGTTAGGCAACAAATGACATGTGAGAAAAATACAGGGCCAGACTTACGGAGTGGAATGACAGGTGATGTCCTGGGGATAATGTTATTAATATGATTTTGTGGTGCAGTTAAACCATCACTATTTAAAACAAAAAATGGAAGCAGCTGAAAGTCTCACTTTTCTGCTCATAATACTTTCCCTGTTTCCCTCAACCTCTTGGAAATATCTGTTGTAACGGTAAATGTACAATGCTGCTAATACATAATGTTTTATTTCATTTATATCTTTTTTCTATGTATATATTGTTCATATTGACAAACTTTATTTTAGGTAATAGTGCTTTGTATTTTGTTTGCAATATTTATTTTTATCAAAAATATCTTGTAACTTTTACTCTGGTGATGTGAACATGTTATTTTCCCCTAGGGGGATGAATTAAGTCTCATCTATCTTGTATCTTTGGGCACAAGAATAGCCCTGCTGGTCAGAACTGAAGCAGAAGTTAAAACTTCTACCTGAATGCTGCCAAAATGTTAATTTTTAGAATAATTTTTTTATCACCACCGGTTATTTCCAACTGTGAACTGTGAACAGAGCACATTTATATTCCTGGAAAAGGTGCCGGTTTGTTAGGCCTCGCTCAGCACTCTCCCAGACAAATTTTATTCTGATTTACTCCTCACTGGGCAAAACACTATAGAAAACGTTGTTTTAAGAACTCACACTGGAGTTGGACCCTCTGCTATAACATTTCTAATTTTATTTTGAAGGGGTTTCACTGGTACCTGAGTTCAGTGTTTTCAATCCCTCTGGGAAGAGTGCACCTTACTGAAGAAGTGTTTCAATTTAAACTATTTTTACGGTCTCCAATCTACTGTAATTAATACATCTGTCAGCTTAGAAAATGTTAATTGCACTTGTTAGAAGTTGCCAAAATTGCAAAAAATTATTAAAATCTGCTTAGAAATGTATTCTGTGTTTCTTTTTTCAGGAGAAGTTTATTTTTGCCATGTTGTATCAGCCCATATTTATGTCTGTTATAAATTTTAGAATTGGATGTTGAGTATTTCAAATAATTTAAATTGCAAACAAACAAACAAGGAATGAATACATCAGTCTTACTGTTAAATAAAGCTTTAGTCTGATTTGGTTGAAATATGACAGTCATCTAGTTTTGGCATGAGAGCCACCTACAAGAGTGTAAATACTAAATAAATTAATTATTCAAAAAGAGTCATTTTTGTTAAAATCAGTATAAGCAGACTCATTCACATTTGCCCAAATTGTGGCACTCCCTCTGACCGTAGCGCTGCAGCAACAGAGACATTTAGCCTCCCTGCAGCTGCTCATCTCAACAATGAGCTGGCTTTTAACAGCAATGTGAAAAGGTAAAGCTCCTGTATCTGCAACAGTGAAGTAGTGAACCACCCAGACGACATAAGTTAATATTTAAACAGACACCATTAGCCGAAGGTAAACTGTCAGCCCAGTGAAGAAGGAGCTCTGTCGGTCTGAGCTCCTTGGTGTGACGTGCTTCCACTAAGTTCAACTGCGGTACGAATCAACGCAGGAAAACAATCAGCTGACAGCTCAGTCGGCTAATAAATAGTGAAGCAACAAAACAAAACAAACCACCCCTCCATTATTTCTCGGTTTAGTTGTAAAGCTAATCGAGACTAATAATGCAGGTTACTGTTTTGTCAAACAAGGAAGTAACACTTAAATTATACATTTCTCTAAAAGGCTGAATTGTCCCTTAGTTATTTGTGTGGCCGCAATAAAGAAAGTTAAAGTTATGTTTGTCATATTGTAAATAATTATATTTTTGCTCAAAAGCAGAAGTAACCTCTTGCCTTCACAAAATGCTGCTGCGGTATCGAAAATGGTATGGTATCGAGTATAGAGTATTTTTCTTAGTATCGGTATCCAGTTTGAAAAATTAGTATTGTGACAACCCTAACACTTACAAAAGTCTAAAAACTATGTCTTTAGGTTCAGTATATCTGCCTAGGTCATTACCCCTTCTCGTATACGGCATTTTGTGTGCAGGAACTCACATGGAGTCCGGTTCCTTGTCCCTCCTGCCGAGACCCGGTATTCTGAAGGCTTTCGCTCGAGGTTTTTTCCCACCTTCGGGGGTCAAACCTGTCATGTACTCCTCAAATCCAACTGAAGCTACAGCCAACAAAAAAAAAAAAAAAACACATTACAATATGTTTAGCACACCTTTTTTTTTAAACAGACATCATTACAAACAAAAAATATAACTTTATATTTTCTTTTTGAGGTTCTGTGTTCAGTCTTAATTCACTGTAGAGGAACGAAGAGTGAGCTCGCTGTACCGGGTCTTTCTTTGCCCGTCCCTTTCTGCTCAGCAAACTTCTGGATGAGGATGTCGACGCCGATGTTTTCCACGTTCTGCTTAAACTCCTCATGGACCTACAGTCCAAAAGGGACAAATGAGCTCGAAAAAGCTTTAATTGTTCACACAACTGAATTTATTATAACTGTGAACATTTGACATAATTTAATTATAAAACATAATTAGATGAACTGCAGCTGCACAGAACAAGTACACCCAAGCTTAACTTCTTGTGCCAAATCACTAAACAGACCCTGAAACGAAGCTTTTTGCTAATTGCAGCTCATAACTAATTCTACCCAGAAGACTGCATCCCAAATGCTCACAGTATAAAGGAGATCGAACATGAATATTTTCTTCAGCTGTATCTCCATCATCAAAGCGGCATTTCCCATCAGGTCCAACTTACCTGTCCCACCTGGACGTGGGTGTCTTCTACGGAGTGAGAGAAACTTTTGATCAACTGTTTCATCTGTCTCAGATGAGCCTCTTCGATTTCCTGAAACCTCTGCTCCGACATGAACACATTCACGAGAACAAGCAAAAGCACACAAAGAAATTAGAAATTTTACTTTAAAAAAAAATCCTTAACTTGTGATATTAACTTTTGTTTTATTTGCTGTAATTTAAACAGTCTTTGCATAATCCTCACAGAAAAGCCCATTGTGTAAAAATAACTGTCAGTGCTTAACATTTCAAAACCTATAAAATGAATATCATGTTTTACAACAGAAACTGCTTCAATATCCAACTTTAAGCACATTAAACGGTTAAATCTAATTGAAATTCCTCTGTTTTCCAATTAGATAAACATATTTCTACTGCAGTGTTTTGATCAATTTGCTTTTTAATAAATGTTCCAAGTATCAGATGCACTCCAAACCATAAGTGAAAGCAAGAAACAAACTTAATACTCCCTGGTTTCCTGGTTGCTAGATGTTTAAACATCCCAAAAGACTTAGGTTTGTTTGCACACTAAATTAATTAATTTATTGATCTGTGTTTTTTACATGAAATAAGAAATAAGGTTTTTGTTGAGGAAGTTGCAACTTTAAGATTTAAGGAATTGAAACAGGACTTTTTTTAATTTATGTTTGCATATGGAACCTTTGCATGTTTTGCTATGTTCAGTAAAATTTTTTATTGTGAAGTCGGTGGACAGTTCAGCAGTTTAGAAGCTAAGCGCTACAGTAAAAATGACAATTATTTACCTCGTTTAATAAGTGTTACTGTTTAGCAATGTATGACAAATTCAACAGAAGACTGAACTCTTCTTTAAACCCAGTATTGAAAAAGAAGAAAATAAAAGAATAAAATCCAATGGAAAGTACAGGGGTTAATTAACAGCAATAAAACAAGAACAAAATATTATTGGGAGATGATTTTGATCATGATCTGTTTTTGGTTTTTCTTTTGTAGTCAAGCGGTTTTGTTTCAGGGAACCTATTTTTTCTTTTTTTGTGCCATTTTATGGATCATCCACTTACAGAGACCGCAGAAAAAGGAGTTGGATGATTTGTTTTCAGTCCCGTTAACTTCTGTGATGATCGAGGCTTCAACAAGTTAACCAATAATGAGGTAATAATTTGTCACTAGGCAGTAATGTACAAAAGTATTCACACTTTATGAACGCTGTAACTTCAGCTATTCAATATATGGCTTTCAAAAGGTTTTGATAACAGAAAAAATAAAAAACGTGGCATATATTTGCATTCAGACCCACTAATTTAATATTCAGTAGCTCCACTGCAGTTACAGCTATAATCTTCGGAGGTTTTCTCTTCAGATTTACAGATCTAAAGACCAACAGTCTTATTTGCAAAATAGCTCAGGGTTAGTGGGACTAGATAGAGAGCATCTGTGAACATCCCTTTTCACAGATTGTAAATTGGATCTGGGTCTGGCCTTTGACTAGGCCATTCTAACAGATGAACATACGTCGATCTGAACCAATCCATTGGAGCTCTTGCTGTACATTGCCGTCCTGCTGGAACCAGAACCTCCATCCCAGTCTCAAGTCTTTTATATTCTGTGACAAGGTTGGTTCATGATTGCCCTGTATTTAGCTTGGTTGATTTCCCCCATCAGCTGTGACCAGCTGCCGGATCCCTGCTGAAGAAAAGCCCTCCCACAGCATGATGGGTCAGCACGGCTCGACTCTAGTCACTAATTAGGTGATTCTCTGTGGCACTGGATTTTATTTAGGAGGAACATAGTAAATAGGCACTGAATGCAAATGTATATCTAATTTTCAGTGAAGAGTTTTAAAACCAGCGTTATCCCTGTCCTTCTATTTTATAGTGATGCACTAACTTGTGTGTCCTCAAACAAAATCACATATAAAACATTAAAGCTTGTGGTTTTGACGTTACAAAATATGAAAAGATTCAACGGGCAAGAACCCTTTTCTAAGGCAATGGGAGTTCCACCTTAATATTTGGCCACAAAACACACAGGAAAATGGCTTAACAAATAAAGCAATTAATTTCTCTTAGTTCAAACTAGCTGAGCTCATTAAAAAGTGCAACAAATTTTTTAGTCTAACAAAAAAAATATTTTCTTTAAATGTGGTATACCTGGATGAAAAAGGTGCCCTGCCAGGTAAACCTCACAAACCCCAACAATTATAGCCAGACCGTCCCCCTCAGACACATTACATGAACTAATTGGTCACCAGGACGCCATTCATTATTTCAAATGTAAAACACAGAGGTGCTCGTTGGGATTTGTTAAATATTCCCATGGAAACAGCAGCTGTAACCATGGAAGCACGGAGGCAGTGATTAAAACGTAATGAGCGGTTTAAAGCTTGTGTGTGTGTGTGTGTGTGTGTGTGTGTGTGTGTGTGTGTGTGTGTGTGTGTGTGTGTGTGTGTGTGTGTGTGTGTGTGTGTGTGCGTGGAGGTGGGTGTTTAGGAGCCGCGGGTCGAGATGGGCTGAGGTTTCCTTTATTAGGGCCAGCGTGATGTTAGATGATACATGAATGGATGGGGCTGCCACACAGAGGGTGAGTCAGAGGGGCATGAAGCCAATGAGAAGGAGGAATGCATGAACAGCTTCATCACAGGGTGGGCGATAAGTAACGGCGGAGTCGAAGCTGACCTGGGCGGACTCGCTCATCTTCTGCTCAAACTCTCCTCCCACACGGTTGTACTTCTCGATGCACAGCGCGAAGGACTCTGCCGCTTTCTTAGACTTCAGCTCCGCCTAGCGAGGAAAAGAAGGAAAATTACAGCCCTCAACCCGCTGACTCACAGAGCAGACATTAAATTCAACAGCGCGGTTATCTAGAGGCAATATCAGAACCATAATTACAGATACTCAGTGTTCAGTAATGTAATATGTGATTATTGAGCTGCAACACTTTCAATGTCTGCAAATATAACAGTGGATTGTTGCTCCTGTGAGACAAGGGAGATAATTGTGCATTGTAGTCGCACAACAGTCAACAATAACGTGACATAATCAAACATCACTGACGGATCTGAGGGCAAGGCCTTAAGAAAAGTTACTACCAGCTAACGCAGTAAAAATATTTGTCCTTTTCAAGCTGGCAGATTTCCTTTTTTTGTTGATTTACAGCAAACACGATGTTTATTGAAGAAGAAAAAAAGAATAGTAAAAATTATCAGCAGATTAATGCATTTTTTATGTTTCTTGCTGCAGGTCATTTAGGGGGTCATTATTTTGACCCCCAAGTGATCCCAGAAAACAAGGTAATTGTTAAAAAAAATTATGCAATTATTTTACTTTGTAAGTTTGCTCTTATTTAGTAATATCTCCAAACTGATTTTAGCTTAAGCCTGCTGTTGCTTTGGGCAGTTTCTAATAGTTACCACGACCTTGGCTGGTATCAACAGATCTCTGATCATTTTATCCAGGAGGAGTGAATGCTGCAAGTCAAGGACTGGATGCAATCTGCTGCGTTTCCTTAGACGGAAAAATTTTTAACCAGTCTGCTTCTATGACTCGATTAAATTGAAGTGCCTTGAGATGACGTGTGTTATTAATCCCCCCCCCGTGTAAGTGAACTGAATTGAACCCCCATATCTACGTAATTGCATACATTTAAATAAATAATTTGTCAGGTATTTAAAGAAAGTATAAATTTCAAGGCAATTCACTGTTCACCAAGTTCAATAAATACTTAAGTTTTTCCAAACTCAGTAAGTTATCATATTAAATAAAACTGATTTCAATACTAACCAAAATAAATTTGATTATTACTTTTGCCATAATCCAGGCCTGGAAAACAAATAAAACAAATTACATCCTTTTCCAGGCGACACAGGAATCCTCATCAGAAAACCAGTCTTTTTCCTTTTCAAGCTTAACCATTTTCCTATAGCACGTAATAATGCAGACATGGTAAAACCTCATTAGCAGTCTATTCAGATCCAGACATTCGTCTAATTGTTAATACCAGTTGATACTCATGCACCAAATGAGCTCAATGTTAAATATCTGTAATCTTTAGGAGCCAACATAATTTAATTATCTCAATTTATTTCACTGATTTTTTAATCATTATTATTTTACTCACTTAAGTGGCAAATGGTTATGAATAAAGTTTTAAAGTGGCATCCAACCTTCTCCAGTTCTTTCTGTGGCGCTCCCTCCTTCCTGAGTCGGTCCAGCTCCAAACACCTGGTGTGGTAACCTTCCTTTGACTTCTGAAGGTGGCCGTTCTGAGCCTGCAGCGCCTGCACTGCTTCCACTGTTCCACCCATCTCCTCTTTAGTCTGGTTGATACACAGTTTACATTGACATCTTTTACAAGTCGCCTCTGCATTTGATGCTTTGAGGGAAAAGGAAATAACTGAACTTTCATGACATGCGTTAGAGAAATTAAGGCGTCATTAAAGGAAGCGATGTTAAAAGTATTAAATAGACTACAAAAAAAAAAAAGTTGTAAAAGTGATGTTTTTGGTCCAAACATTTACCTTACGATGAATTTTGACCTGCTCGTCGCCATACTTGTTAATGTCCCGGATCAGATCGTTCATCTTCTTCATCAGCTCCAGGTGGCAGAGAGCCAGCTTGTCAGACGATACCCTAAAAACATCCCACATGGGCGCAAAAGTCCTAAAGAAGACACAGATGATCAATCATGCTTTAAAAACTACAAAAAGTTTAATTTATGGATTCAATACACAAAAAAAATATTGTTTTGTCTTTAAATAACTTGGTAGTTATAAAGACAAACTTTCGATTCGTCATTTTATAATCACATAGATTAAGATATACAAGACAAATATCACACAAGGCGTTAATCTAATCCTAAACATGGACATTTGGCGACGCAGATGGTACTCCTACATACGACACATGCAACCATATGACAGTCACATTGATAATTACAACAACAACCCCAGGGGAAAAGGAAGGCCTGATGGCAGCACTGGACGTTAACATGCTTGCACTCACCCCAGCTGACTTCCATTGCTCGCTATCTTTGCTAGTTTGCTCATTGATTTGGAGTAAGTCTCCTCAACGGCAGCCCTGAAAAACAGACAAATACAATATTTTAACACAAGCAGGATTTAGGAGAAGCTGAGACGTAATAGAAAACAGGAATTTACTAAACATTTACAATGCGGTAAAAGAAATATAGATTTGCGTTCTTAAAAAATGAACACATTTGAAAAACAGATAACTACAACATGAATAAATTTAATAGGCAGTTTTCCAAAATTATTTAATTTATTAAATCAAATGTGGCTCCTATCTTTCCACAGAGTTAAAGGCAGCGCCCTATGGAAACCGCATCAGGCGGGGTCCTTGGCAGCAAGGCCTCAGTCTAATTGTTCCCCCGAAATGTTTGTGATGTATGTGATGGATGGTTAATTTCCCTCTGGGATTATTAAAGTATTTCTGATTCTGATAAAAGGAAAAAATATCCTAACCAAACTTGCCCCATTTAAAAAAAATATATATAATCACAAATTAATTGAGTATCGACAATATTTGAACAGCTGAGCTCATCTTCCCCAGCCACATCCTCGTCTGATTATTTTAAGACTTTCAGGATCAAGAAATAAATTAAATGGAACCAATTTGACAACATGAAGCAGGCAAAAGACCTCAGAGGACAACACATCCCCATCTAAAGAACTTCAAGAGCACGAGAGAAACAGAAGCTTTGACATTTATCAGTCTGGAAATATATACAAAGCTATTCCTAAGACTCTGGTAAACCACAGAGAGAGCTATTTTCCACAATTTGAAAAAACATTTAAGCATGAAAGCTTTGAAAATATATTTTTAATGCTGTTCTTATAGTTCTCCCAAGAAATATCAGAATCAAACAAAATCAGTGTACGCAGATACATTTCTGATTGGTGCCTTTTTATATATAAAAAAAAAAAAAGCTACACTGCTTCAATTAGCTGAGAAAAGAAATGTCAAATAACTTCTCCCTTCCTTGCATCCCAGCTCCCACAGCAAATCTAATTACCTTGAATTACGAAACAAATTGAGGCATTTCAGAAACGATTTCTATAGCACAAGCTTTGAGGAAGCCCAGAGGGGGAAGCAAAAGTTAGGAGGAAATTGTTCAGAACAGCTGCCTTTCCTTGATCTGGCTGGATCGCACTCTGGTACCAGAGAGCTTCTGTTTCATTTCCTGACTGCTGATTCGTTGTCTGCTGCTGTCGAACAGATAAGTGGATTTCCCCTGTGAGGAATGTGTACAAGTGTTCTGAATCAATGTCAGGATTATATCAGTAGCATAACAGTTTCCTCTGGGTGTATGCTGACTTTCAGGACTGACAGCCCTATGCCAGTGGGATCCTCCTCTCAATGTATTCCTCTGTGACGCCATTTTTTTTTAACTGACTGCAGCATTTACACACTGCAGCAAAGACTGTCAAGCTCACTCATCATGTATGGTCAATGTATGTAATTTGTAAAAATATCAAAGACAATATTGCATAATCATTATCAAATAATCAAACAATATCAAAGTCAATATCATAACTGCTAATAGCTTTCAGTTAGAAAAAGAAACCTCGACTGATATCTTGTTTTCAGATGGAGAAAATGCTAGGGAATGAGAAAAATGTGCATCTTTCAGTTACTTTTGACCCTAAATATCCACAAACACTTAAGTAAATAAAAATAAACCAGATACATAGGCAAACATACGCTAGTTTATTGATTTAAGATTGAAGCAACTTATGTATCAAGATGCAAAAACATGTGAAAAGTTCATTTGAAGTGAAAATTCGAGTCAGCTGATTTCAATAAACAAAAGGGTCAGTCAGGGGAACTTCATTCTATTAAGAGAAACCCAAACCTTATCAAACTCTACACTTTCCAACATTAGTGGATTTTTTTTATACACAAAGTAGTGGAAAAGTTGTCCTTGTAAGACAGAGGCAGTTAAAAAACAAAATTTGAACCACTTTAGGTTAATTTTGTAGGTAATTAAGTTCCAAAACATTCTCCAACTGACTGATAAAAAAAGAAAGAAAAGAAAATCACTTAAAAACAAACTGTGTACTAGTTTGCAAAGTCAGAAAGAAATAGCCTCTGAGCAGAATAAAAGCTTTTCGTTACACAAGCACTTTATGTCTGTTTTGGACTGAATGAACCCAAAATTTTGCTGCAGAAAATAATCTGTAAACTATCAAAATATTAAAACAAATAGAGATCAGACATCAAACTATGGCCGTAGCATTTAGAACAAAACCAGACAAATTAAACTGAAAATTTAACTCACATGAAGCCTTTCAAACAGCTCAAATGTCAGCTCACTAAAGCCCTTTAGAATTTAAAGGTCTTTTAACTGAATAATAGTTAATTCAATATGTTGCTATACAATAACAAGGAATTAAGTCTCATAACTGAACAGGGAGTGGGCTCTGGTGGAGAAAAAACAACAAATGAATTGTTTTCTCTTAAAAAAGCTACTTGCTGTTGGGTTGTTCTAAAAGTTTGCATGTTGCTCTTTTAATGACAGCAGGAAATGTTTGAGAAGATGAGAAATACAAGTTTCTCCATAGTCACTAAAAAGTAAAACCAGAGCTACATCAGGTCTTGCTGGTCAAACCAGTACATTTGTGTCTGATTTGTCCAAAATCCACTGGTCCAATTATTTATTTGGAGGACAATTGGTCTCTTGGAATAATTATTTGAAAAATTTGTAATTAAATGAGATGACAACACCTCTGCTCTGAATGCCGGAGACTTTAAAGGTGCATAGCCATGTTATTTTAATTTTTTTTTTTTTATTTATAAGTCAGTAGCTCACTCTGGTTGCACAAAAGGTTTTTATGAAAGATCACGTCCTGCTGGCGTATTATTTATTATTTTGGTGTTTTATGCTTTGTTTTTCCTCAATTTGTTAGTAAATAAAGCCTTCTGTGTTTATTTACCATTTTGACTGATGTGAGTAAATGTTCTGATATGAGGCTCTTAAAGTTGCTGTTAGATCATTTTATTTAATTAATAAAGGTCGGTCTTCAATCAGGCTGAGCTGTCGCTTTACTGCAAGGGTCGGGCTCGATCTGGCATCATTTAATTTTGATTTATTTATTAAGCAAACCGGCATTATGATAATTAGGATACTATCGCTAGATGGCCTGTTTATATCTGGTCATTGCGCCCGGTGCGCAGATATAAACAGGCTGGATGCTTGGTTTATAACCTCATTTTATCATGATAAATTTCATGATTCATGATGAAATGGTTCTTGGTGGCTATATACCAAATGTGGCTTTTAAAAAAACAAATTGAACAGTGCTTTTAAATATTAGGAAAATAGAAAGGAGTGGTTATAGAGAGTTAGTGGCTTTTGTATATTTTAATGCAAAGTCTGCAGAGAATATCTTCAACAGAAGGGCACCAACGGTGCAAGGCCTTTTGAAATAATTTGATGTTATTTAGGCGCAAAGTGCTGTAATACTTTGAGTGGGCAAAGATTTACATAAAACAACTTCTGATTCTTAACTACACCAGTTTAAGTAAAACCCTTTATTTACTTCCTTTTATTTAGGCATTTCCCCCTCCTACTTCTTTGGATTGAAAAAAGTTGACGACCCCTGATATGTGTGGTGAATAGAGAAGGAAACCACAATTGATTTCATAATATTTTACTGTGTAATTTATGATTAAAAGTTGAGAAAATTTAAAGTTGCTCTTCAATTTACACAAAACTTGAACTGATCTACTTTAATGTGACAAAGTTAAGGTTTAACAGGAAGTGTTTGTGTCAGATGGGTTGATGTAGTTGCAGTTGGTGATAAATATTTATGTACTGCAAGGAGCTTCGCCACGTGAAGTAATTAGGTTACTCTGAATATCTGATGTACTCCAGCAGCGCAGAATAGTGGTGAAAATGAGTCAGGGAGTTGATTTGAACCGCTCAAATACTTGATTTTTCTACAATCTGCATGCTACTGACGGGTCTTTAAAAAGGCATATGTTTTTAAACCCATGGGTAAAAAACCGGCAGATGAAACTAAAAAGTAAATTTCTAAACTTCTGAGCACGTCACCCAACCCTGGCCCAGTCGCTCATCTTTTTCTCCGAGTACAGATTCAGGAATGCCGGATTTCACCCTGCACTCCCATCACCGGGCCACCTCCCACACAAACCTTACCTCTCTCGGATAAACTCGGCGAGCTCTTTGGTCGCCAGCTGGCCATGCTTCATGTTGTGGTAAAGCACGTCAAAGCCGGCGTTCTTCTCCCCCTGCAGAGGCACAAATTAAACAGACAGATACCTCCTGTTAGCATCAAGTCAGGTACCAGCAAACTGAAAAGGTTTTAAAGAGAGCGGTGCCAGGTTATGCAAACTATATTTCAGGGTTAAAAGAGCAAATAAGTTGCAGAAACAAATCGTTCATTTGGTATGCCACGGACAGTTTTAGATAAAACAAATGTCGTAAATTAAATTATTACTGTTTCTTGGCTGTTATAAGCTACAAAATCTTTTAGCAATCTAACCCTAACAGCCAAAGGTCTCCCTGTACCAGGTTTGAATAAACATGGTTTTCTTTGCTGAAATCTACATCCCTTAAACCTTAATAGTACAGGGCCAAAAATATTTTAACAGACAACACAGCCAAAAAGGTTAGGAAACAACTTTAAATAGATTAAAGCAATAAGAACAGACGTGTAAACCCTACGCTTCCCTCAGCCTTAATATAATTAGACTGTTGATATGAAACGTATTTGCAAGCACTGATCTTTTGTGTAATTGATCAAAGAACAAGTGGGATCAACCCAGAGGAGACAACTTTGCAAGTATTATAGTGATCATGTCCTAATTTCTTTAATTAAAATGTCTTAGTAAATGAATTTCATTCTAAAATTGGCAGATTATTGTATTTTTGTGATCCAAACAGAAATCCTGCAAAATGTACACAACTGGCTCTAATTGATTGTTGGCCGGTCAATAGGATCTGTTGGATGTTTTTTTAATGTGAAAGCAGATAGCAGGAGATAACTGTGAGCTGAACTTATGACAGAAAAGTTGCTATGTTTCATATTTCCATTTATCATGGGATGCATTACAAAATGTGCCAACACGTCTTTTGGAAATCTCACAGTCAAGATAAGTATCTGCTAACTACAGAATGGCACACAGGGACAGCTGTAGGTAACGGAAACTGCACTAATCAAGCCAATAATATGCTAAAGAGTTTAAAATGCCTACTTTCCAGTCATAATGTCTTTGCACTGAAACAGGGCAATCATGTTTAACTTCTGAGCTGTGTAACACAGACTGCTCTCTCTTCCAATACAAATAATCAATGTATTTTACGAAAAGGCTTTTAAAGGCTTTTGTACTGATGCAATAGAACAGCTGTTATTTATGTTTAATGGATATTTTGGGGGGAAAATCATCTTGATACGGTGAACATCTATAGTTTCAGATGTGCAAGTTAAAGGGAAAAAAAAGGATATGAGCCATAATTTGGAAATATGTCCTCCTTTGAGATAAGTAGAGACAGCTTTGTAAGTTCCGGCTGTTTTTGAGATATTAATGTTTTTAATTGTAAAATCAAACTTCTATCATGGAGACAGTCAGTTTATCCATGAATTAGAAAAATGTATCTATTTTATTTATTGTTCTTAAAGAGAACCTGAAATCAGGTCAAAGCTAAAAATAATAATAATAATAATCAGAAACCAGCCCAAAAAAAAAAAGATTAGTGAATTATTATTCACATTAATATGAAAGCTTTCCTTTTTATATTGTTCATGTAAATAGTGTTTAATACACAGTAAAAATTTGAGTTTTGTTCTCGTTTAGATTTAACACGGCATTTAAAACTTTATTTTAAGCCTTCTTTGAAAGTACTTTTTTAAGTTTCTTTAACGGTTCCCATTGAGATATCAGCTTTAGAAAATTATATATACTGCCACCTCTCCTTAACAGCTTCTAAGGAGAAGTGCAAGTTGTATTATGACACCAGCATGCCTGTGCAAATTCTCCAGCATCTTCTTTCTATTTGACAAGTATCCTCATTTGACCCAAAGTCACAGAGAAGTGCTATCTTGGTTGTCCAAATTGAGTTTGTTCAGCAAAAGCACAACCACAGCCCGAGTCTGCATATCTGACAGAGCTACACATCATCCAGCCAACGTCTACCCCGGCTTATCCTTGTAGGGTGATCTCCAGCGGTCAGTGGGCGAGATGAGGGGTACACCCTGGACAGGTCAAGCTGAACTTCACGGTCTAAATAATGATGTGCCTAACATCTGATGTCTTTCTACAAGGCATTCAGCATTTCACTACTATAGCTTCTGAGGGGAAAAAAATGCATTCAATTTAATACAAAACTAAAGCAAATAGTCAACGTCTGAAATGTCAAATGCATTTGTTTTTTTACCATTAAGTACAAACTTCAAGAAAATAATAATTAAAATGTCAGAAACTGTGAGATAACCAGAATGACTACTTAGCAACCAAGCGAATTTAACAGACTACGTCATCACCTCACATCCATCAGTGGTGTAATTTCACAAACACCTGACTTTACGTAACTCTCTATAAACCACGTAAATCCAGCTGAGACCGCCACACAGTCGCTAAAAGGGTGTGTCTAGACTTCAGCCTCACCACATTTTTTAGTAAACAGACATTTGGACTCCTTTTGCAGCCACAGACACAACCAGCTGCTTCTCTAAATCTAAAAATACCCTGTTTGAGGAGAACAGACCCTTTGCCAGGTATCAGGGGAATGGCTGGAATGCCAAGAAAAGCTCAGCGATCACCCCACACACGTATGAACCCATCACACAGACTCATACAGCTGGCTGGAAGAAGAAAAACCTCAATCTGAGCAGAATCTTAAACTCAACACCACCTTAAACAACATTGACAATAAATAAATCCCTTTTCAAGAACCCCTTTTATTCCTCAGGTAAAAAAAAAGAAAGGGAAGAAGCCTCCACGTTGATTTTTCTGCTTGTTTGATTTTCATGAATGTCTGCCTCTGCTTTCAGCCCTTATTAGGTCATTTATACATATTTTACAGGTTAAACCATCATTATAGAACTTAATATGAAGTTCTATAATGATATTAAGTAAGAAATAAAGAGCCGTAAGTGATAGTTCAGGTATAATAGTGATAATAAGATGTTCTTTTTAGGGGCATAATGCCCCCCAGAGTCTCTTGCTCTGATACCGACATAAATCAAACCTGAAACCGAACACCAAGTCTCAACCCTATAAATAGTACTTCAGAGGTGCATCAAAAACTCTGCACCTTAGAATATCAAATACCACTAAACAACTAGGAAATATATTGTTAGTAAAGGTTTCAGGAACATTTAAGAAAATGATTTTAAATCCAATTTTATCAAATGGCTGAACTTTTCAAGATTTGAAGAGATTTAGGAAATAAGACAATAGCTCCTTTTCAATTGCAGGGACTTTCAGCCATTACATGGGATTCTGAAAGCCCTCCGCATGTTTTAACACAATTTTACTCAAGTCATTTCAAAGTCCTGGTACTACACTTGCGCAGATAAAAAACTTTCAGATTACTCTGGGATTGTTGAGGGGCGTCGTTATGCACTACGCAAGAATTATTAGTGGACCTTTTCTTAAAGTGTTCTGACTTCTGCTCACCCGCCGCTTTTAAGACCCGTTTTTTGTTGTCGTTTTCTACTTTATGCTAGTTTCATATTTAACCAAACTGTTTTTGATCAAGAATGGACCGAGGGAAGAGGACAGATGCCAGGTTTGCGTCCATCTTGTTTTGTGAACAAATGGCGGGGGTGGGGGGCTGTGTGTATCTGAAACAAAACTATAATCATAACCTACTTCTCTGTGAAAATTCCAAGACGATGCAACATCCGTGAAGATTACTTTATGAGGAAATGTATGAATTTTTATACAATGCCTGAATCCACACTGCATACATCCAATTTTACCAAAAAGTATAGAAATCAGAGGCACATGCATTGGACGAGGTGAATAAGTGATTTTAGAGCTCTGAGGAGCGTATCAGAGAATGACAGGAGCCGGAGGTGTTTTTCTCTTTCAAAATAAAAGTAACTTTTAACATTTCATGGTATTTAAATAAATTTTAAACTGATTATGATTAGAATAAGTGCACAAATATACAGTAGTCATGCTATATCAAATGGTTTACATTGTTTTAACTGCCTATTTTGTATTCATTCATTTTTGATTCATTCTGAAGGTGTGGCGGCTTTTATTTTGGTGTGGCGTGCGCCACCATCATATACATGTAGCGGAAACCCTGGCGGGGTACGGGCTTGTCGGTCAGGGTTTGCTTGCTTGGCCTTTGATTTTTGTCATTACCAAATTTTCTGGGATTAAAAATAAAATAAAATAAAAATCCCAGGTCTTTAAATTCTGGGAGTCTCGGCAGAAAAAAAGGCTATTATTGAACTGGACCCTTAAAATAAGAGGTATTACATGAACATGTATCAAATCCTTTTAAATTTCTTATTGTTAATAATTTTACTTATTTATTAGCCATCTAAAAAAGTGGGTGTACAGTCAGATGCCCTCCGTACTTGAAAAGGCCAACAAAAAAATTGTTACAGGCTTGTTGCAGTTGATGAATGCCTTATGTCGAAACTCTACCCTTGCCACAGAAAGGTGAGCTGACAGTTTCTGTTCAGGCTTCACCCGCACACACAAACACACATTTGCCTAACCAAAGCTGAACACAGCACCTGTCCACCATAACTGGCAGGCTGGTCTATCAGCTGCATGCAAAGCCAGCCTGTCTATTAAAATGTTTAAAGAATAGAACAGAAATGCCCTTTGCTGTCCCACAGTGGGGAATGTGAGTGTGCTAGCAGCAAAGTGAAAGGCAAGCAGAGCATGCAGATACATAAAAAGGTAAACTGTATAAAACACTAAAATAATAAAGGGATAGTAAGGGCAAATTTCCAACATAAGAAAAAATAATGTATCGCTATTGAAAATGGCATACTTTGAGTACGGAGAGGCGCAACTGAGTAGGGCGATTTGAAAAAAAAAAAGTACAAAAACATGCATGTGTACTTAGCTACATTGTTTAGAAGTACACAAATACACAGACATTTACAAAGTTGCTGAAAATTACAATAAACCCAGATTTTCCAGACTCTTCTCTTTATCTTCATCACAATGTTCCCAATACTGTTCCTGAGCTGTAACATCTCAGCTACTAAAACTACACAGATCAGAAGTCAGAAACTAAACTGAAAATTTTGATTTAGAAAAAAACAAAACAATTTTAAGCGAGGACTGAACAGGGGGGCAGTTGTAAGTATTGCTTTGCAGCAAGAAGCTCCAGGGTTCAAATGCCGGCATGTACCTGACACGGGGCACCATGCCTTAGGTGTCAGTGTGTTGTTCCCGCACTGTGTTTCTGTGTTGCAACCTTTCCAGGGTGAACCACAGCCTTGGTAAATGACTGCAGGAGACGGCAATACTGCAAGGACAATAAGGTATGGGCTCTGGATAGATTTTAGGACACCAGGGGTCAATACTGTCTTTTTTATTTAAGTAGATACCCTCCAGAGGATTATGAACGCAAGGACAGATTTACAACACACCACACTTTTGGATAAAAGAAGTCTCTTTCTCTCAACTCTCTAGACCATAAATCTTAAACTATGAAGTGCAAAATAGGTAAAACACAAACATTTCTGCAAACTCAGAGTGTGGCCATACTGAAAAGTCCAGGATATCGCTGACACAACTATATGAGTTTGTTTAAGTGTGCTAGACATTGCTTCTGCGATAAAGAATAAAGAATAGCACTTTTAGATGTTAATTTATGCTAAACTATGATTGTAAATTAAAAGGGACACTAGAAACATGCCTTGAGTGACAAAACGCATTCCTTAAGCTTTAGTTGGGAGATAAATTCCTGCCGTCTGATATATGCAAACCCCCAAACTTTACTCTCTTGCTAATCTCTTATTCATCAATTAAGTTGACCGAGTTGGTCATGCATGGTCAGGTTCATTACCATGACAATAAGGCAAATGATGGGGAGTAGGGATGATGGAAGGTTTGGGGGAGGTTTACAGAGAGAAAGACATTTTTCACTTTGATTCAAATATCGTGGGCCTCTGAGGATGATCAGAAAAAGACTTGCCTGTTTTTTCCCTTTTCCCTCATTTGAGGGGTTAGAACATTAAGACTAGAAAATAAGTTGAGCAAACATACAATATTGGATCTTGAAGCGAATATGTAGACAGAACAAAATATTGTACTCTTTGCACCAAAAAGCAGGTTTACATGACTAACAATAATATATTTTTTTTTTTACTCTTACTGCTGTATCATGCTCCAATACTTTAAAATTATGGACATTTGATGTTGCTACGGCTTTGGTGTTTCTTCTTTACTTAACTAGAATATTTGTTATGGTTTGAAATTAAGCTAGATATGGCAAGCCGTTTTAACATAAATTTGGTTTTACCACCCTTACATTCGAGATATCTCAAATTGGTTTATGGCTAGACGTTTTAGCAATTTAAGATATCTATAATTCTATTTTGACTAGTCAAAATACCTATTCGAGATATCTCTAATTACATTCTGACTAGTCGAAATGACATCAGATTTTCCATTGAGTTGTATGGAGACGTCAATTCAAGATATCTCGAATGAATTACTGACTATCTGAAATACCCATTTCAGATATCTACAATTAAATTACGACTAGTCAAAATTGCAATTCAAGATATCTTAAATTTAGTTTTGACTAGTCATAATTCTAATTAAAGATATCTCAAATGCCACCATAATTCAAGATATCTTAAATGTATTTTTGGATAGGCGAAATGCAGTTTTGACTAGTAAAAACTAAATTTAAGATATCTTGAATTGTAATTTTGACTAGTCAAAATTCCTTTTAAGATATCTCTAAATGAATTAGAGATATCTTGAATTATTAAACTTTTCCATTTAAGATATCTTAAATTGACATTCTGACTAGTCAAAATGACGTTACTGATATCTTGAATTACGAAACAGCTTGCCATACACCATCACACATGAACCGGAGGCGTGCGCTTTTGTTTTCAGAGGAGCTAAAGGAGGGTGCTGTAATGCCTTGTGCCGTCTAGCATGTCAAAATCACGACCTAGCTGGCTTTACCATAATTTCCGAAGAGGCAGATAGCTTTACCACAGTATAAAAACTACATCTGGTTATTAACTGAACTGGCCCAGCCTGCGGAACATTCCTTATTTCCAGCTTGGACATGAGTCGATAGTAGCGCTTTCAGCTAGCCGTTTTTCAGTGCATTGTGTGTGTGTGTCGGCAGCAAGTAAATCCGAAATTCTTTCCAAATTTCTTAAGCATTCTTCAAGTATCCTATTTTCGCGCTCTCTGCATATGCCATACTGAAACAGCTCTTTCTATATTGTGGCATTTTCTTACAATTTTGTCAAAAACTGCCAGCGCCATTGAATGTTCAGGCAATTATTAACAGCTTACAGCCAATAAGGGGCTTACACGCAATGTCTTATTTCAGATATCTTAAATTGTAATTCTGACTAGTCATAATTACGTTTGAGATATCTTAAATTACAATTACGGATGTGTGACGCTTTCAATGACGAATCCGGTGACGTAATTTGAGATGTCTTGAAAGGAATTTTGACTAGTCAAAATGTAATTGAAGATATCTTGAATTATTATTCTTCCTAGTCAGAATGTAAATAAAGATATCTTAAATTACCATTCCGGATAGTCAAAATGTAGTTTTGTCTAGTCAAAATGCATTTTAAGATATCTGGAATGTAATTACGGATAGTCTGACGAAACCCAATTTATGTTAAAATGGCTTGCCATAAGCTACAAAGTATTACCACATGTCTCTCAGTCGCAAATGAGATGCACCTATGTATTTGCCACCACAAAGCACACACTGTTCTTAAAATGTAAAACAATTTGTTGGTATAATTAGCCGCTCCTTTCCACCAGTTGCAATGCTCATTAAATGGTCAAGCACACAAAAAGGAGCCCAATAATTTTCTCTACATAGTGGCAGTGAGGAAGATTCATGTCATTGTCATTAGATTTTAATTTGGGTTTACAATGATTTGTGAATGAAAAATGTCTGGCTGTAGGTGATTCAGCTCTGAGACTAGGCATCAAAGAAGATTTTTGTTTTCATCCTTGTAAATGTTTCAATATAAAGTTATTCTAGTAAACAGGAAAAAAACTATACCACCATTTAACATATTAAGTTCAAAACTGCTGCTATAAAATACTGTACTCCAGTTTATGAGATAATCCCTGCTAATAATATATTTTTTAAAAACATGAAAAAGGTCCTAGCTACATATGGTCTGAAGCAGAGTTATTACGTGTGTTGTCTATTAGAGAACTATGTGAGTGTTGTGTATGGGCCAAATTTAAATCATGCTGGTTCCAATTAAAGACCTCGTAAGACTTGTGTGCTAATAAAAGACAAAGAAGCAACTTGGGCTGCTCTAAACTCTGCACCACAGAGCCTTCTTTAAAGATTCTTTATGACTACAAAAAAATATTGCTTGTCTAACTACCCCAATTATTTTAGACTGAAAGTAAAGGCTGATATTTTTGAGAAATTTACAAAAATGCAAAAAACCCGACAAAAAAACAAAACTGAAAAACACAAACTAACGTTTTTGTCTGAGTTGATACATTAAAAGAGCAAAAAGATATTCACTGTAAAAATCAACTTAACTCATTCTCGTTTGTCAACTGAGATGGAAGTAACACTCCCTATAAACAATCGGTCCTCTCCATCAACCATGTCTTAATCAGGTTTTTCTCCTTTCAAACCTAGAGGTATGATCCGGAACTACTTTAGTTCAGAGTGTAGTCTGTGTTTACTTCCTGGCTCCTTAACCAATCATATAAGAGTTCCCAAGGTTCCCAACACAGCATTTGGTATTTTGTCTTAGCAAAAGAGCAGCAGCCTGCTAACATAGAAGCCAATAAGAGAAGCGGACCAGAACTAGAACAGAGTACAAAATCATAGACCTGTCCTGTGGAAGTAAAAATTCAGTGGGGTTTCACAACAGTGAAACGTTTAAAAACGGCGTATTAGACTGTCATTGGCAGGCTGTTGTACCGATTTGAGCTACTAGGTGTCATTATTATTTATTCCTCCTTTAAACAAAGATTAAAAGCAAAGTGATTTAAAAATAAATAGATAAATAAAAAACAGAAATCTCTTCAGTGTTTTTTAAACTGTAAAGCAACTTAAAGCTATAGTTGGTAATCCTGTTCAGAAGCACGTTACGTTATACTGGGTGAAATGGTCCGTCCACCCTGACAGTAGTCAATACGATATGTATTCGGAAAAAGGAGGTTAAAAAAAAATGGGACCTCTGTGAGAGCTGCAGGACTGTAAAAACTGACCAATCTGGCAGTGATTGGTGCATGTTCCTTGTTAGTTTCTGCTTGCTGGCTGCGCATGAGGACTTCTAGTGTTTATGTATCCGGTTAGTTTAGCGGTTAGCTTCAGTGTTAGCCGTTCGTTGTAGCTCTACTGCTCTTGCTGTATACTTTGAACATGGGTGAGAGTTGCAAGAAGCAAACCGTGTACTAGTTTATGTGAAGAAGAGGAAGGCCTCAGTAGAAAGAAAGAAAACCAGAGTGGATTTGGTATTTTTTTGTTTTTTTTATACACGATCCCCCTGAGAAGCGGAAGAGCAGGTAAGGTGGTCTTGCGCATGCACGGTTATTAAAAAAGGGAATCATTTACATTTCCGGAAAAATCGGCAACTCTAAACACCGCAAGACCCTAATCTGTTTCAAGGCCTGGGCCAGCATGAGATTCATGTGCCAGGGTAAACTTTAGTAGTACCACAGTTTCATGACTTCCCCCAAAGAAATTATACAAAAATGTTAAATTTTACAAAATCCCTTATGTAAAATGGAAAATGACCTATTGTTCCCTGCTGTTAGTTATAATAATGTTATCTGTAGTACAAATTCATTATCATTTTAATACCAATATTGTTAATGAATTAAACAACATTAACTTAATGAGAGTGATGGATGGTCAGAGTGTAGAAACTACAGAAGCACCACCAATGTTTTTTTGGGACCAAAAATTTAAAAACTGTTGAATTTCTCCATCGGAACGATGTGGTGGACCTCTTTGCACCGGCTCACTGGCAAAGTGCAGCAACAAGTCAGGGAAGAGAAGTTCTGTGGACTTTATATCTATATAGCTGAAAAGAACTCCGCCCAATCTGTCTATTTCTCTGGGAACTAATTAAAAGGTTTTTAACCCATATAAAACAAAATTTCAAGCCAACCTTCTAAAGTCTTGCTATACCCCAGTACTGGTACAGCTCATAAACAGTCTACCAGACAACAGACAGCATAGAAACCAACCTTTCTTAAGTCCTGCCTTTAGATAATTTGGTACTGTGAGTCTAGTCGGAAAAAACAATGTTTGAATTTCTTTTGTTAAATCTACAAATACTTAAACATGACAGCTTTGATATAATATGTATTATAACAATTTAAAACCTGGTTTATTACAAACAACTGGACTGTCTACAGTAATTCCTACAGAAAAACTTTGAATGCATTTCCACTATAGCAAAGGATTAGGTTGATGACAAGGAGGCCTTCCAAACTCATTAAAATGTGTAACCAATGAAATATGGACATCTTTTGAGTAAAATGTAGACCAAAAAAAATTTAACTTCTTTTATCCAAATGACAGCTTTGATATATATTTTACAAAGTTTTTGTTTTCATTTCATGTCAAAAACAAACTTCTTGGTTGAATAACAATAATTTTAAGTCTAAATCTGCCAGGTGAAGGAATCATTTTGGGCTTAACTGTGGCTACATATTTAAGCTTCTGTGGAATAGTCACATGTTTCCTAGGTTTTAAGCTTAGACATGAACATAAAATGTGTGAAGCCAGTTAACCTGACTGCCAGTGTTGCTCAGTGGTTTGCTGACTCGTACAGAGTTGTTCTGCTTAGTAGGCAAGTTGAGCTGAATGAACACCTCCATAGCAGAGACAGGTTGGTAGCATCAGGAACAGATCGCTGCAGCTCAGCAGCGCAGATGGCCAGCTTGTTGAGAGATGTAAATATTCACATTTGCTTTTATACCATGACTTTCCATTCGCTGTATTAAATATGAGAAGCAGACATATGGCAGGTTCCTGGATAGATTAAACCATCATCTGTCATGGTGTCTATGCTTGTAACTGATAACAATTTGAGCCCTCTCATAGTTTATTTCCTGAAAACTGGATTAACAAATCTTTCAAACGCCAAATTTAATATTTTGGTTCCCAAGGAAAAGGTTTAAACTTTAGAAAACAGAAATTTCCTAATTGGTATGTTTTTTTCCTCAGATGTAACCAGTACAAAACAGTTAATATTGCATTTTACATTTTTAAACACTTCAAGGTCATACCAAAATAAAAAGGCAACTAAGGGAACAATGCATTTATTTTAAAAACTGAACTTTTGGCCATTAGGCCCATTTTTTTTTTTAAATGTCACCCAAGGTAATCTATACATTTAAGACCACTTTAAGCATGTTCTGCTTTGTTTAACTTGCTATAATCCTCACAAAATAAAGCAACTTAATATAGGAACAAAACAAAAACAGTCTCTCAGAATTAAATTGGATTTATAGAGGTTGCTTTGTGATTTGAATTTAACACCAATTTATAAATGTGGCTTAAAGGTATATAGCCACGTTATGTGCTTATAAAAAGAATAAAAAAATAAATAAAGTTATATACACCAAGCCTCCATCCTGATAATGTTTTGGTGGTTCTTTTTGTGGATAAAAATAGCTCCAGAGCCGATTAGTAGATATAAACAGATGTGGTGCCATCTATCGGCAGTATCGCAGAACTATCATAATGCCGGTTGCTTAATTAATAAAACAGTATTAAATAATGCCGGACCAGGCCTGACCCTCTGCAATGCCTTGTAGTAAAGCCACAGCTCAGCGTAAATCAAAGACCAACTGTTGTTAATTCAATACACCGATATGAGGCTCTTAAAGTTGCTATACATCAGAATATTTACTCACGTCAGTCAACTCTGTGGCCATATCCGAGCCTCGGCGGGTATAGCGTCCTCTTCAGTGAACGGCAAAGTTCATACGGTATTCCCAACGACATTCCAGTCTTTTCCCTCAACCCCAGTTTCACTGGGAGATGCTAATAGCTGCTAGCCGCTTCCTTGTTTTATCCCCTGCTGCGCAATCGCAGTGTTGTACTTCCTCTGTTATTAAAAATTAACACGAAAAGCTTTATTTACTAACAAATTGAGCAAAAACAAAGCTGAAAACTCAAAAATAATAACTAATACGGCAGCAGGACGTGATAGTCTTTCATAAAAACTTTGTATGTAACCAGAGTGAGCTACTGACGTATAAATAAAAAAATTCAAATAACGTGGCTATGCACCTTTAATGTGCAGATTTTTTTCCGCTTTTTGTTTATCTGCTGTTTATTGCGTAACATAACTATAACAAGCAGCTATTAGCAGCCAGGCTATCTGTTCCAGTAGCCAGCCTGCAGTCAGACATACCCCTTCCAGCTTGTCAACTTTAGTTTTACTTTAATAGGAGTGACTCCTGGTTTCAAAAACACAGGGTTGGAAACTAGAGAATTGTATAATTTTTTCAAGGCAGCCTAACTTTTCCTATGAGGGAAATGTACCGTTGTACCTTGTCAGTCAACTGTAGCAACAAGTGGGGAAGTTACCGTTTGCTCTATAACCTCAAGGCACTCTGACACTTTCCCTGGCATCTTATTTTAGTTAGTTTAAACTGTAAAAATTATCTCTATCAAATATTAGGGGGGGAAAAAAACAGATTTCTTTCAGGTGGAAATTCTGGAGTAAAGCTACTGGAATAAATGAGCATCACAAATGTTCCTAGGCCTAAGCAGCACCTTAAGGTGCTAAGGATGTATTTAATTATAGCTGCAGGCTTCCCCCTGTGTGTAGTGAACACACTTCTTATGTAGTTAGTGGGAAAAGACAGAGCTCTATGAGGAGGCTTTGTGACCGGCTGTGAATGTTGTTGAGCCAAACAAGACAAGGCTGTGTGAGCAGCTCGTTCCCAAGCGGCTCTGTTGGCTAATTAGCTAAAGGGCTGGTTTATCTTACACAGCTTTTTAGATATGAAAGCAGCCTGGGTGGGAAAGTAATTATTTCTTGCTGTTAAACATGCAGCCTTGTAAACAAATTATAGCTAAAAATGATTTAAAATAAACTGCTTTAGAAGCTACTTTATGGCGCTGCTCTTACTGTTTACATTTGTATGGTTTAAGATTTGCTTCTGAATATGATGCATAAGATATTTTTAATGTGGTAACATGTAATCATGTATTTTGTATATTTTTTGATGCAAGTAAACGACATTTTCAATCATATAAACACAGATCACAAACTCTTCAAACAGATATTCAAATGGCTTAAAAGTGTCAGTTCTGTTGGAAATTAAAATCTAATGTCATCATGAAGAAGAAAAATTATTTTAGTAAAGTTCCAATTAGAAGTTTAAATACACTCATAGCCATATGAACATGATACTGGACTTTTAAAGATTTATTGGAAAGTTTTTCTTTTCCAGGGTGGAATAACTTCATTGATTCTTAAATTTATATTTTCAAATCCATAAAAAGTCAAAAGCATACAACAAAGGCTAAAATATACACATACAAGTGTAAGAATATTTTTTTAAGTTCTTTAGCAAAAGAAATCAAACTTTTTTTAAGGTCATCAACAAGCTCCTGGCATAATACTGGTGGGATATTTTATGTCTCTTATACGCAGAAGTAGCAGAATTTATTTAAATTGATTGGTTTCCTGGCACAGACCCAACATTTATGCATTTTTTTATATATTTAGTTTATTTAAAATAAGGTTGAGGTCAGGACCATTTCAACTGCTTAATATCCTTCTGATTTTTCCCTTTGAGTAAATGTTCAGGCTCACTGTCGTCTTGGAACATCAAGTTGTGTCGTGATTAGGACTAGGAGATATTTTTAGGCTGAATGTCGATATATGATATGTATCTCGGAATGTTTGTCTTTTCATAAAGTAATTATAAAATGGCATCAATGGATCAAAAGTTTATCCCGAATGTCTCACAGGCACATTTTTTAACAAATAGCTTTTTTTTAACAATTCCCTATGGTAATGAGATTCCCGTGGGCCTTTTAGAAGATAAACAAATACGAGAAATGGCTGACTAATGAGGTACTAGAATACATAGAAGCATAATTATAAAGTAACATATAAATATAAATGACAGTTTCATCTTGTATCTCTTTTTTTTAAATCTTGTTAAATCTTGTTATTTTTTAAATCTCAATATATTTCCCAGCCCTAATCGTGATGTTCAATATTCTGGAAGGAGTCCTTTTTCTTCACCATCCACCTCTCTGAGAATTTCCCCAGTATGAGTTGCAGAAAAACAGAGCCTCACCATCCTGCTTGAACTTTGGGAAACTGTTTGAAAGGCCCTCTCCACTAGAAAAAAAAAAAAAAAAAAAAAACATTTACCCACAAGGCATTGGCCTCATCCATGTGGGTAGCTTAAAATTTCAGTCAGGTAAAATAGAGTCTAACTCCTACAAATATTCTTCCCACCATTGTGGCCAAATACCTCAAAAATGTTGTTGCCTGGAAAAAAAGATGATTTAAAGGGTACAGTTGGTTGAAATTTGGACACATCTTGTATAATTTATGTTCTAGCAAGACAAAGATCATAAACACACATTAAAACCAAATTAGAAATCAATAAAGAAGGCTGCAAGCTTAAACTTATTGAAAAATCTGCTTACAAGTAAGTAACTTCGATAATCAAAATGTGGTTTTTAATTAGAGCTGCGCAAATATGGTCAAAAGCATTATCACAATTTTTTCTCTGCATTGAAGTTTCAATAATTGTCACAACACAGCTTAAAATTAAAAGTCAAGACAGAATCAGTTTCAATATAAACTTAAACGCTAAAAATAAGAAATACAACAAAATTAACAGATTTATTTTCAAATTAATTGTTATAAACTAAACACAGAGTTCCTTAGGATGTGCAGAACTCTACGAGTAAATAATGTAACTTTCTAGACCAATATCGTAATGTACAAATCTCATTTGAGGTGCAAATATAATTGCGTACAGACCTAAAATAATGTGAATAAAGTTCACACTTCTGTTTGAATTTTTTTTATCAACCTTACCTATCGCGGGTTAGGCCACCTGTTTTCTATCGTAATAAGTTTTAAAGCCTACCTTTATAATTGTTATTGGCATTTTTCATTTCTTGATAAATTATTCAAATTGAGTCATTCCCCAGCGCTATTATAACGCATCATAAACAAGCATTACTGTGGCTATTCAAAGTCCAGAAAAAAGGGGAAGAAAGGGAAGTAGGGCACACCTGAAATACATGTGGCAGGTGTGCAACAGCAAAACAGAATGGAAAATGTCAGGACTCATTAAAAATGAAGAAGCCAAAAGAGAAAAGGAGAAGCTTATAATAGCTGAAAATGTACAATAGGGCCAGAGCAAAGCAGGAAGGTCAAACGAGTCTCATTCTTATACACGACACAAAACAGTAGCCAACATCAGGCAATCTCAGAAATAGCTCTTATATCCCATGTGGTCCATTTGGACCCGCCGGAGCCAGGTTCTGGAGGTAATGCCAGGTCTGAACGAACTCCTTTAGAAAAATTCACAGAATTTACATCAGTCCCTTAAAGACTTGGTGTTTCTCCAACACAAATTTCCAGGCCAAGAAGCACAAAATGGATTTGATATCAATCACTGGCTCCAACCAACACTGGAACGCCCTGATTAAAGAGTGGTTAATAACAAGAGCTTCCTGTAGCTGAATCCAAACCATTAATCTCCTTAATTTACCTTGAAACAAGTTGGAAACTGGCCATTACGCTGCAAATTAGTCCACTGGCTGGTCAATTTTAAAGAATTTGGAAGGCTTAAATAAAAGGAAACACCTAAAACATATATTTCACATCTTCCCTCCCTTTTCTTTTTAAACCCAATTTAAAATGTCATTATAAATTCATATCTTAAATTCTAAATTTCAGATTAAGTGTGATTTCACATGTTTATTTATAATATAATCCTAAACCTCAATGTATTTTATTGGGATTTTATGTGCTAAAGCTACAGGAAACATCAGTGTGAAGTAGAAGGAAAATCATCTTTACAAACAAAATTTAAGAGCGGCACTTAAGTCAATATTTTGTTCACCCCTGATGAGAGTATTTGTATTTCACTCCATCCATCCTGCCATCAACTGTGACCACCCTCCCTGTCCGTGCTAAAGAAAAAGCATCACTGATCCTGTCACCACCATGTTTTACCACGGGGATGATACATTCAGTTTGATGCCTGCAGTTAGCTTTCTGTCACAAAGTGTTAGGCATGTAGGCCAAACAGTTTACCTTTGGTGTCATCTAACCAGAGCACCTGGTTTCTTGAGAGCCCCCCTAAATAGCTTGATGCAATTTTTAACAGGATCTCTGCAGCTCCGCCCCAGCTGGCAAGGACCTCTTGGCTGCTGCTCTGATTAAAAACTCTTTGTCCGGCTTGTCAGTTAAGGTGGATGACAATATATTGGAAAGGCTTGTAGTTGTGCCAAACTCTATATTAGAATGATGATGCCTTTCAAGGCTTGCAATATTGTTGTTGTTTTTTTTAACCCAGCTCTGGTTTAAACCCAACAACGTTGTAAATGACCCGTTTGGTGAAGCTGGTCTTCACAATGCCGTTTGTTTCTAATGTTCTCTTAACACGCCGCTGAGGTCTTCACAGAACTAATGTATTTATACCAGAGATCCAAATGCAATCTTTTTTTTTTTTTTTTAAAAATCAATAAAAACTTATCGTCAATATTTAACCATAATGATATTTTGGTGAGACAGTAACTATGGGAACTCCCGGTGTAATCTGGAAGCATTTTTCCTCCAATCAGAATTAATTCTGCTCTGTTCTGTTACTAGGCAGACAAACGGACTGAACCAGCTTGGTGACTGGCATTCCCTCTGGGATTTCACAGCCAGCCTTGCAAAGCTAACCCTACAACAGTCATGTTTGACAGTAAAATCAGCCAATTATGTGATTTCTCTGAGTGGGTGGAGTTTGTGATAATAATGTTTATGGGAAATTCAATATCTGGACTCCCAATCAGAGCTCATCTTATCCATTTCCACGGTAGAGTTAGCGGAGTTCCTTCAGGAGCGGCTGTTTCGAGATGTTAGCAGCAAGGAACCTTGCGGCTGGACAGAACTGATTTGGAGCAGGACAAAAATGGCTTTTAAGGAGCCTTTCAGCTCATCTACATGTACCGTTGGGTAAGGCTCTGGGCGATTTTCTAATTTAAAAGGTTTATTTAAGTTGCCGTTGAAATTTCTGCCGTAGTTTGAGGTTGTTTGCTGTGAAGTTACAGAGACCTTCTAGACTCAGTGGTTTCTTTTAAAGGCCAGCTAAAGACGTATCTCTTTAAATCTGTTTTTGTTTACTTTTGTGGTCTGTTTTTTTATCTTATGTTGTAAAGCACGTTGTGACTTATGGTGGGAGGTGCTATTAAAATTAAGCTTTACTTACATGGGCTCTGTTTACGTGACAACAATCCACTGAAAACAAGACTTTTGTTCTGTTTCTGTTTACATGTTTATATGAAAAACGTTCTTATTACAATCTCAATCTAATTACGCGGCAGCAGCAGAAACTCTTGAAAAATTTCATTCCCATGTTTTGCGACTAGTGGTGCTATGTTCGTTGAAACAACATGCGCCGCTTCCAAGTTGTTTGACAAGTTCAGCGTGAGATGGTTAAGGTGGAGGGAAGCAGTTCCTGCCGCTACGGAGGCCCACCAAGCCGAAAACGTCAAATGTCCTTCCACCTAGCCGAAATCAGCTCTGAGGCACGGTTTACTCCTGTGCAATTCACAATTAGGCATTTCTTTGGGTTGCTCTATTGCATAAATTCCAATAAACTACACTGAAAGTTGTGATTTTAAATTGACAAATTGCAAAAAGAGGTTTGAATACTTTTGAGATACTTTGACATACCAAAGACTTCAGGTTCAACCTTACATAAAGCAAAAGACTTTAAAAATCAGCAAAGTTCCTTAAAAAGAACATGCTGGAAATGACAACTGTATTTATAATACTGGTGACATTTAGAAGACAGAAGACTTCTATTGTTATAACCACATAAAGAGCAGGGAGCCAAAAGAATATTGTCTACCAAGGAAGAAAATATAAACCTCAGAGGTTCAAAGTTTGTGAAATTGTATAACAGTTATTACATGAATAAATTTTTTTTTTTAGGACACTCACCCAGAAGTTGTTCTGAAAGACAGCCATGGTCACTTAAAGGTAGCCAGCAATCTGAGAAAAAAAGAAAGAGAGGTAAAGGTTTATCACAGCAAAGACTGATGTTTTTAACTTTATTCCAATCTGACATCAATTTTCTCCACTACCGGAAGAAATAACCTGGCGGAAGCCTTTTGGATTTCTTTATTAGTCTGCAAAAAGAGTTTATTTTCAGTCCTGGTTATACCTTTCAACAATAACCTGCAGTATCAATACCTCAGTAAATTGCACAAAAATGAGCTCTGAGAATGGTTTCTTTTTATAATAACTCCTGAGACACCTTTAGTGTAGGATCGGAGCCCCTGAGAGAGAGAGAGAAGAGCTTAACAAATGACTTGAAAGAAGTAAGTCAAAAGGATGGAGGCTGCGGAAGAGGGAGGGGGAGTTACATTAGGGAAGAGGATAACAAGAAACTGAGAAGACAAATTGAGGTGCTCGTAAACACAAAGCAGATGATGAAACGCACAGTTCTAAGGTATAAGCGTCTCCTTTAGGTACTGTGGTTAATCACAGCTGTTGCTGTGTGCCGTTTCTGCTCATACAGCATTGGAAACTGCATCTGAGATGAAAATTCAGAAATCCCAATTAACTGGTGAATGTTTAAGGTAAAGTGTTACAGATAATGTTTTGCGCAGCTCCAAGGATTCCTATTCATGTCCCAAGTCAAAGTCCAATACGCTCATAGTTCTCAAGACACACATTTTAGATGTTTAAATCCTTCCTAAGCCCAGTTATAGGACAAATAAAAAAGTAAAGGAGGGTTTGATGAACAATGGATGGATAAACTGACAGACTGAAGGAAGGACATATGCATAAATAAATGGATGGATAGATGGATGGAGGCATAAATGAAAGGATGTATGAAAAACAGAGTGAATCAAGTCTGATGAAAGGACAGACGAAAAAATATGCATGGATAAGTATGCAACACAGACAGTATGCAAGGATAAATAGATGGATGAAATTACAGATGGATGGAAGGACAGATAGATGAGACTTTCACAAAATAGGACATTTAAATTTTTCCCATATTCCCTTTTTTCCCTTTTCCGTAATAGTCAATGCATTTCCATACTGTGCAGAATTATTATTATTTTTTTCCAAATCATAGATATAAGTTAAAGAAACGCATATTAAAAAAAAACAAAAAAAAAAACAAGCAACTGCCTTTTCCACAAAAAGTCCATAATGAGAAAATAGCTTCCCCAGGATTGCCCCCATGAAAGATTCCTGCTATCTCTTGTATTGTGCTGACAGTGAGCGTTTGTGAGACAGAGTGTGTGTGCTGACAGCAGCCGTTTTTCTGAATTGGCATTGACTTGGCTCAGGCTGGGTGACCTGGCATTAGACAGCAGCTGCACACAGACAAAAACTCTGTAACACCTACAGCACGACACGCGCACGCGCGCACACACACACACACACCGAGCCGATACACCTCACACCTTATTAATTAACTCAGCAGAGGGACTGGAGGCCCTGCAGAGAGCTCTCGTAGAGGAAACAAAAAATCTGGATGGATGAGCACGAGAGAGAGAGAAAAATAAGTGCTTGGCCAATATAAGGACGTGTGCATTACCTCAAATAAATTTCCATCTAAATATCACCACAACTGATTCATCTTGTAAAACAGACAAGAAAAAATAGTAACAATTTATCCAAACATTGTCAATTAATAAACTGTGCATTAAGGACTAGTTGGAGGCTTTTATTAAAGTTGCTGCTGAAGGTCATGACCTCGCACCTTTTTTGTCAGCTTGAGATGGATCCACTTTTTATTCCTTTGGTCCAACCTGTTTTTCCACAAGTCTTCCTAAACACCACCTCTTCCGGCCATGTGTGTTGTGCCTTGCTGTAGTGTGTAAATGGTACACAGACAAAATGTGGGTTTAATTCGTTTTATCTCTGTACCGACACAGCAGTAAGTCCCCAAGGCGAACTGATATCAATGTGGTTGTGTGCGAGTGCATGGGCAGGGTCCCATATTTATACTCTGCTGCGGATGTGAAGTCCTTGGACACCATGGACTCATTTTCCTGTTGCTTAATGAATGGCTTGTTGATCTGCTAGTTTTCTGTGCATGGTCTCCACGAGGAGGTTGGAGGATATTGTCAACATGCCAAATAGAAAATGGGCAGAACACCTTCAAAGAGACCGCATGGTAACATTTGCATCACAAGGACGTTACAGCACAAAAACTGAGCACAACGGGCAACATTCCTACAAAGGAACATCCCAAAGACACTGGCCCTGCTATCACGTCTCCTACTCAGCGATACAGTAGTAAGACTTATATAAACAACCAATGGAGCTTTGCAGGTTGTGCTTCATTAGAATGATTGAACAAATGGGTTTCCCCACTTCTCAGGGAATTATGAAAGGATGTTTAAACAGCATAGCTATTTTGTTTTCACATATGGAAATGACAAACCATTAAAACATTTCCAATACAACTATAATTGTTTATGTCAAAATGCCATTATTAGACAAATATGCTCCACAAAACTATGTTGAAAGACTAATTCCAGATCCCACTTTACTTCTCCCCCCTTGTTCGAGTTACACACAGTTTAGCATCCGAGAGACGGTGTAGAGGATTCATGATCGGATCAGAACCCGTGCAACAATAGCATGTTAGTAAACAGTTGAAGTCTGACAGTAGCTGGGAGGAACGACCTGCGGGAACGCTCCTTTGAGCATCTGGGGTGCAGCATTCTGTCACTGAAAGAGCTCTCCAGCTCTGCTACAGCTCCATGCACGGTGGGAGACTTTGTCCATAAATTACGTTATTTTTCTTACAGTCCTTCTGTCTCCCACCTCCTGCACTGGGTCCAGTGAGCATCCCAGCACAGAGCTGGCCTTCGTAATGAGCTTATCCAGCTGCTGTTGGTAAGTATTGCAATGACAATATCAGGAGCCATATATGCCTATTTTCTTCTTTCCTCTTTCCCATCTGTGCGTTAATCACTCCGTCACCTTTAGCATTTTGGGCAATGTCATCTGAGACTCTGTCCACCTGGCTAATTAGTACATTATGATGTAACGCGCAAATTCATAACACGTGAACTATATTATCCAACAACTGTTGCACTCCAAAGAGTCCTTTGCAATATGAACAATGCACACATCCATATTGTGACAATATATTTGTGACTAAAAGGTATGGTAGGACAACTGAACCAGGATTATTTCTAAAAAAAGTACAACAATTAAAAAAAAATAAAGTCATACAACCATCTTTAATAATAAAACCAAACAGTATGAACAGTGTGCTGTAAACGGATATCCAGGGTGTTTTTTAATACCTTTTTTAATATCTTAGTTTGTTTCATCATATGAGACTGAAATTAATCAGAAGCATGCGTGTCTCTTGCGCTTGGAGATGGAAAAATAAATTGCTCTCAGAAAGGAGACAGCCTTTAGGGTCTCTGAAGCAAGTCGACATAGGTTTATTAACAACCTTCCTTGGGTGGTGCTCCAAGCTGTAATAGTTTAATGTAATTTTTGGAAACAGGGTTTTTACTCTTTTTCCAACTAAAACTAATTCCATAGTTCTCCTGAGTTAAAATTAAATGTTTTCTGGACATCAAGTACAAAATAAAAAGGTACCAAGTACCTAGAAGTACCTTCATTTTGATTTAAATGTGGTAGCATCTTTAAGCACTGAATAAAGGGAAAAAAAACTAGATTAAACTATACATAAAAAAATATAACAATCTAGGAGACGGTTTGCATTAAGCTACAATGACATCTTATTCTGACAAAAATTCTAATTTAAACATTTGTTTTGAAAAAATAAGGATGTAAAAAATTCATTTAGAATTTTAAGAATTAGTGTCTCTTTAAAAATTCAGATTTTTGTCTGTTTTCTTGTTCCAGAGTTATGCAGCTCTGGACAAGAATCAGATGAAAATCCCTACTAATCCAGATTTGTTATTGGGAACCATGTGGAAATACATACTTTCAATTCTAAAAACAAGAATGAAACTGCTTTAATGTGCATCCCACAGTCCCATTTCTCTACTATCTTTCACACTGGATGAGCCCTTTATTGTTCTGTACTGGGTCAAGGAGTCAGAAAGAGGGAAAAAGAGGACACCGCAGCAGCAACCCAGTTAAACACACCGCTTCACATGAGGAGAGTAATCTTTAACAGACACAGAAACCATGAATCCAACCAGCCGTATCGACAAAGACACAATGACCTCCTCCTCTGCCTCGCTCCAAGTGTCTGACAACACACAGATGGCAGATAAGAAAAATTGGGACTTTAAAAAAAAAAGCAGATGGAGAGGAGTGAAAGAAAGTCTCTCACGGCAACACGAACCATACAATTCCTGCAGAAAACAAACGATGGATCTTCTCCTCCAATACGAAGCTTTGACGTTTCTCCTTCCTCTTCTCTGGCATTTCACCAGAGTTGGGTCAACTGGCAGATGTTCTCTGTGGAAAGGATGACCGGTATAAACCCTGCTTTCCTCTCTACACTGGCTAAGAGAAGTAATAAAAAGGTTGTGGAGGAATTTTTTAATCCCCCATTTTTCTCCTCTCATTGTTGCTCAGTGCAGCAGACAAACCGAGCAAGCTAAAAATAGATTCAGGCTAAATGTGGTGACACAGCAAAGAGTGGAGTAAAGACGCCTCGGTTACCTTCAAACAGGCACATTTGTCACAAGGCACAGGTCATGGAGCTGAGGAGAGAAACTAAGTGATGTAGACTCAGAGGACGGGAGAAAAGAAGGACGCACTGAGATAAAAACAGGTGAAAGTAAAGAAAGGCGCTTAGAAGAACAACCTAAATAATTAATCAGCGATATAGGCCACAAAGCAAGGTAATTATACAAGCAAATCTTAATAAATGAGAAAAATCACTAAAAAGTAATTTTATTTCAGCCATTCAATTCAGAAACCGTGTGTCCTTTATTATAGATTAGATCATTTACAAAGGGATATATTTCTAGCATTTATTTCTGTTAAACCATATAATTATGGCTTACAGCAAATGAACCAAAACACTGATTTTAAAAAGAGAAATGCTACGCTATAACCATGTTGCGTTCTAGACAATCACAGGAAAGACTGCTGACTTGAGAGCACCTGAAGGAAGGTAAACCACCAAGGGTCACAGCTACATAAACTTGCTGATCACAGATGACTGCATCCAAGCATCGTATCAGACAAAGTCAAGCCGAAGGAAAACGTGTGGTGAACAGGTAAAGAGGATAACTGCAGTGTTTGCCGCCATAGGTGACTTGAAGCAATAATTCAAGCAAAAGGGGTAAAAGCGAAAGTACTGAGTACATATGAAACTACGTACATAGTGGTGAAGGTTAAGTTACTAATTATAGTCTCGTGGCTTCAGACCATGGACTTATGTCTGTACTTGTCCTGTTAGATCTCAGTGCTGCATTTGATACAGTTGATCACAATATTCTCCTAGAAAGACTTGAACATACTGTAGGGATTAAGAAGAAAGCATTAGGCTGGTTCAAATCTTATCTGTCTGACAGATTGCAGTTTGTTCATGTTAATAATAAATCTTCAAACTCTAGGGTCCCTTGTGGAGTACCACAAATTAATCAATTTGTTTTGTCTAGCTGGTTATTTGGTGCATCTCTAAAGTAAATACTTGGATCCAGTAAGACTAATTGTTTTGAACTTTTTTAATGTATTTATTTTCTGTGATTTTTTCCCCCCCCCAAGACGTTCCAAAACCTTATTAGCAACATAATTTATGATTCAGCATCTGTCTGGTTAAGAAATAAAAGGATGCTTGCAGGTTGCATGTTTTGCATCCTGAAATCGTCAGTACAGCCCATAAATCCAAGACCGTCAGCTAAACAAAGCCTGGATTTCACTGATGACAGAACTACGCCCTGTACTTGGGGACTAAACAGCACAAGCCAGAGCTTTTCTTGTGAAGTGATAAATTATGTGCCTGGTGGCTGAGCCATACAGAGAGCCAGTGAGACAGCAAACACAATAAACATGAGGAGGTAGCGTGAAAGCTGAACGATAAACACAACCAGGGCTGCCAGCTCCCCATTGTCCCAGTCTGAATGTGCTTTTGTCGCTGCTGCGTACAGGCCCAGTCCAGCCCTGAGTCCCCGACTATAACAACGTACCAGGCAGGCATCCCCTCAGAGCCATGGCATGACCAGCTGTATGAGAGCATGGGGCTCGAGTCTAGCAACAACATGACAGAGTATTGTGGTTTCTGTTAATATCTGCGGACAACACATCCTAGATACTTCCAGATAGGTTGTTTACACACTGAATGAAGAGATTCATTCAAATCAATGTTACTCTAGTGCAATTTTATTTTTAATAAAAGCAGAAGTTAAAATACATAGAGTTTAAAAACTTTTTAAATAAACTAATGTTCTGTTAAACTTCACCTTTGCCCCTGAGGTTGACAGCCAGTCAGACTTTTAAACGATATTATAGTCGAGCTCATTGATTACAATGATTAGTCGCGACAGCGCTATTTATAACACTTTTAGTTGACATAACGTTGATGATTTTATCTTTGTTTTCTCAGATTTATTACAAGTTGCAATTGTGACTACAAGTGTGGGAAGAGTGTCCTGTATGCAATCTGCAGCAGTACATGCGTGCGTCTGTCTCAACGTTGCATGCCGCCTACATCATAGTACGAATCCCGTCTGGACTGCAGTTTCAAAAGAAACAATCATGACTAAAGGGTCCGATTACTGTCAAACGAGGGTTATAGACGTTTTTCAAAGATTTCAAAGGTTAACTTACTATAAACACTGCAAGTTCAACAACAATACAAGTAGGTTTAAAACGCTCTGCGGGGTTTCACAACAAACTGCAGTTGCAGCAGAGCCATTTATGAGCTGAAGAGACAAAACCAGACTCTACTAATTAAGCTCCTGGATGCACTGTGAGGTTAAATAAGTTGCCTTTCTACTAAAGTTTCAGCCGTTTCAAGTTTAGATGCACATTTGACTGATTAGCTGCCTAAAAGTTCCTCTTTGTTGATCTATGAACCAACAAATGAAATCATCATTTAAATGTGAAGATAATGTTCATATGTAAATTAATCAGATGCAAAACGACAAACTCATTAGACAGATATTAAACACCTGTCATTTTACAGTTACAGCATTACATTAAGTAAAAAGTGTAAGTAGAAGAATATTTTTGACTTCAGAGTTTGATCATTTCCTGCTAAATTTTGACATTATGAGGAAAACGCATACTCTTCACAACCTTATCATATTTTTCTTCACCTGTGTTGTATTTCTCTGGAAAAAAATTCTCAAAAGTTGCTTGTTCAAAACAAGGTTTTGAAAGAGCCGTTAACATCAAAAACTTTGCTGCTTATTGTGTTGCTATTTATTATTATCCTCAATAAATATCCTTATCATTATCCTTCCTGTGATGTCAGTGAGGAACATGCAAAATAACCAATTATGTTTTTGTTTCCAAATGTACCTTCTAAATCCTTTGGTGGAATCCTGTAGCAGAAATGTATTTGTCATTATGCACCTGTTTGTGTGTTTTACACAGTACAGTTTATGTTGAGAGTAACATAATTGTTGCCTTGCAGCTTTAAACTCTAAAAACCTTTTATTGTTTCTTCAGAAAAGAAAGAAAATTTTTTGTTCCTTTACCCACACAGTTGGTGCTTTTTGATAAATTACTTAATAACAAAGTCTATAAAATATAGATACAAGTGCTTTCCATTTCTCAACGTTAAAAACTTTATCAAATTTCTGGAGCTCCAGTAAGATTCATTAAGGATTGATGCAAAATAGATGCTCATCAAAGTCATTATTGTCAAAAGGTTTGCTTTTGGCATAATTATGAAGTAGCTGAAATCCTAGAAACCTCTTGCTATGATGGTAAGTCGTACTAAAATCAAAAGTTATAACCCAGAAATGGACAAAGCCCCAACCATACCCGGAGGGATAAGGCCACTCCTCTATCCCGCCCCAGGATTCTCCCATCTGCCACATGTAGACCTTGGCTTGACTCGTTTACCACCTCAGGCATGAGCCGTAGCGCTACAGAGAGGGTGAAGGTGAAATTCCCCAACACGTCCCCACTGGTTCTTAAACATAGCCTCAACTGTGGTCCTCTAAAATCAGAAGCTCAAAAGCAAAACACTTATGTTTATATTTTTTTCAATCAAGTAACAGGTTAGCTTGGTTTACTGTTTCCTGCCTCATATTTCCTGCCTCTGGGTGCTGCCCTGCTTGGCAAGTGCAAAAGGAGTCCTTGGAGCCCTCTAGCCTACATATTAAGAGACCACATATGTATAATTTATCAACATCATGAGCATCCAATAATATGTAGAAAGAGAGAGAGGGCGCTAACAAAAGGACATCACTAGAATTAATGATTATGACACGTTTTTATGTCAAAGAGAGAAAAAGAAGTCGTCGATGAAGTAAAAGAGTTCCTCTGCTTGGCTTCAGCTGTGTGCACATTATCATTCTCGGCCGTTTGAATAATAAAGCAACAGGACTTTTCAGAGCCGTCGTAAAGCATTAACTCAGAAATAAAAATGCAAAACAGCGAGCACTCCTCGTTCATCTGCTCCAGTCATCCCCATCCCGCTGTCAGTCTCCATCACTCAAGTCCAGATCCGGTATACAATGTCTTGCATCAGTATAATAAACCTCAAACATCTTTTCACGCTCCACCCACTACTTTAATCTACTTTATTAAGATTTTATGTGGTAGACCAACTCAAAGTACTGCATAATTGAAAGGTCAAGTAAAATGATATGTAGTTTTTCACTGTTTTTATAAAAGTAAATCTAAAAAAGGTTTAGTTTGCATTTCTATTCAATCATACCAACCCAAAATAAAATCCACTGGAACTAATTTTCTTAAGGAGTCACTGTAAATGGAGTCAACCTGGGTGAAATTTATAAATGGTATAAATAATTGTTTTGTGAAGGCGTCGGAGGTTAGTTAGACAACATTAGTGAGTAAAACAGCAGCAGGGATAAGGTTGTGGAACTGTTTAAACCAGGATTAGGTTTTAAAAACATTATACAAAGTTTTGAGCATCTCAGAGGACCAGGGCTGCACAATGCAGGAGGAAAATAATAATAATAATAATGTATTTGCAGAACCATTGCTAGATATAGGCATTAAATCCAGCAATGGTTCTGCTATTACTTAAAAGCATACTTCAGTTGTGAGCATCAACACGTGTGAAATTACATCCAACAGGCCATTATATTTGCATTACAATATTCATAAAACAACCAGAGCGACAATGGAGAGATTTTGATCCAAGTATATTTGTACGTTAAAATGGCCCAGTCAAAGTCCAGAGTGAAGTCCAGTTGAAAACTATGGGAATACCTGAAAACTGGGGCTGGCCAATATATATTGAGATTTTAAAAATATCGAGAGTTTTTAAAAAGAGATATAAAATAAGATATAAAATATAATCGTTTATATCGAGATGGTCTATGTTGCATTAGAATTATACTTTTATGTATTCCAGTAGGTTACATTTTTTTAGCTGTTTCTCATATTGATGTACAGATGTTAAAATCAACAACGTGCCTGTGAGACATTTGGGATAAAGCTTTGATTCAGAGATGCCTTTTTATAAATACTTTATGAAAAAAAAAAGATAAATATCATATATTGGCATTAAGCATAACAATATTGAGATATATTTTTCTGGTCCATATCGCCCCGCCCTCATCGCTACCCTCCCAATCTGACTGAGGCTGAGCTGAGTAGACAAGAAGAACAGGTAAACATGTCAGTGTCTAGATGTATAAAGCTGGTAAAGACACACAAACAACTGCAGTTGGGTTTGCTGACTGTACAAAGCACTACACAGGGGGACTGAACACAAATACAACAAAATACTTTTCAGATTTCTGTATCTAAAACAATAAAACCTGGTTTTTAATCTTTTTTTCCTTATGACAACTGCAAACTAATTTGTGTTGGTTTATCACATAAAATCCCAATAAAATCCATTGACATGTGACTGTAACAAATAAAAAGTGTTTGAGGAGCTTGAGCACTTTGACAAGGTGCTATATATATATATATATATATATATATATATATATATATATATATATATATATATATATATATATATATATATATATACACACACACATATGAAAACAATCCTGACATGAAACATGAAAGTGAGTTATTTTAACATGTACAACCTTTTATAAAAAAAAAAAGGAATCTTGTATAAAGTCTGAAAACTCAATAACATTTCTATATTATTCATTGGTTTCCATACTTTTATAGACTTGGCAAATTCAAAAATCCAATTCCATGGTTTTCTAGACTTTAGAGACAGGAACCCTGCAGTGACATTATTTCAGTTTAGTTCAGATAGAAAACGTTAACTAAACACACTACAGGTGCCCTGAACAGTGATTTTGTAAAGTTCTCCCTGCCATTTTACGTTCTACTGCTGCAGTTGACTGAACACTGAATTGTGTTTGCAAGGAAAGGTTCATAGTAAAATAAAACATTTGCAAACTGCCCAAAGTTGAAGAGCTTTCTCTCACTTCATCACTGAAAACCTTCAAATATCATAAAATCCTCCAGGATAAGGGATGTATAAATACAATTCTGTTGCATTTTTTCCATAGAATCCAACTAAATAGGATTACAGCAAATATACTTTGTAAGACAGTTAATAACTCATTTTTAATTGTGCACTTTGTCGAGCAGCACATCATAAAGTATTTTCTTTTTTACAAGCTCATGTTAAACACAATGCCTATGATAACATTGGAGAAGACAAAAACTCCACTATGTAACTTTGTTTTACTAATTAATGCAACATTAATTAATGTATTCGTTTTAGCTCTGCAGCTCCAGTGACCATAACTCTATATTCTGATGCATTTCTTCATTCCAGGCCTGCGGGTTAACTTAGCACCAATTTCTCATCATCTACAAACTATTCTGACAAAGGTGTCAATAACCCACCTGTTTATTTTTGACAGTAATTACTTAGCAGGCATTTACTACCCCTTTGGAAGTGAACGGATAGTGATCAAACGGCATTGGCCATGAACATGCCTGTAAATTGAAAACAGTGTAAAATGGCCCGTTTTTCCCTCCAACGCTGGAACATTTTCATTGTATTTAAGTGTAAAAAACAGTTTTCATTTATTATCTTCACACTGTCATTTTGAGAACAAAAAGGAGGTAGTTAAGCTGTTGGGCCAGCTACGCACCCAGCAGTGTTCAACAACTTTCACAGAGAGTGGGAGAAAAGCAACATCAGCTGAGAAGCGATGTAGCAAGAGACGACAGCTGCACTAAAGTCTTATTATGCAAACACTGCGGCCTGTGCTATAACTGTTTGCATATTATTCCACATGTCACAGAAAAACTAAACGCCTAACAGGCAGTCAAAGGGGATTTCCACATAGGTTTATTTGGTGAAACCAGACAGTGGTTTATTTGAGGTTCAGAAGAAGAAAAAAATTAAACCTAAAAATCCCAAATTATTAAAACCTAAAAAGCTTGAAATTAAATAAAAAAAACTAAAACTTTAAAAAGATATAAAAAGTGTACTAATAGAGTAGACCTTATGTGACTCTGCTGTCGGTTTTAAGGGAAAGAAAACGTCTAGAGCGACAGCAAAACAATTAGGGAGGCCATGTGCTGATTTTAATCAGGGAAGTCCTGATGATAGACAGACAGGCCGCCTTCAAAACCTCAGCCGTAACCCCCACAGTGTGCACTTAACTGCAAAGGTCTGACGCCTGTTTACATTCAGAGTTGAAAGTCAAAATTCCTAATGAATCAGAACAAAATATTGGTCCAAACTGAGGCCACATTTATCCCTTTTACAAAAGGTTTTGCTCTGACATAATCGTAAAAAGCAGCAGTGCATCAAGTTGGGGCCAGAATCCTGAAGTGCAGCATGAAATGCTAAAAAGAGGATGTTTATGCATGCAAAATTACTGCTAACGGCTTATCTGTGTGAAAACGGCAGCCAATGCTAAAAACTGTTGTATTTTTTATTTGGGGATAGAAAATTGTAAATGTATAAGTTGCCTCTAGTTGCCTACTGTAATTATATCTCAAACTTTATATCATTAAACCTGGGGATGAGGAAATTGGAGCAGATATCAATATCTGATATTAATATTGCTTTTATGGCTGGTATATATATATATATATATATATATATATATATATATATATATATATATATATAAAACTCTTCCTTTTCAAAACTGTGAAAAAACAACCACAACCTGACCCCCCCCCCCCCCCCCCAAATCCTCCCCCTGCACCCAAACAAATACACTTACTAAACGACTAACATCGGCTGATACCGATGTTAATGCAGATAGATTGTGCATCCCTAATCAAAACAAAACATAGTTGGTGAAGAGGTTTTTATTAGATTATTAAACCAATAAACTTCAGCTTTGGACTGCAATGCAACGGTTGTACAAAAATAAATTTATTCCAAAGGAATTATGGCACTAATTCAAAACAGCAACAAAGTAAACATCTTATTCAAAAACAATACGCTTTTCTTTCTGAAAATATGTCTTTTTTTGCAAAATCTTTGTACAGGATATACATTGAATTTAGAGGTACATGTAGCTCTTAACATCGCTTTTGCATTGTTGAGGTTATACGTTTATAAACTACGACTTTTGGTAAATCTATGTTTTTTTTCAACTAAAAAAAAAAAAAACATACATTGAGAAAGGAAACACTGTTGGGTACCAAAACATGGATTTTCACCGCAAAACTTCACAAAATGTAACATTTAAAAAAAAAAAAACTAAGGAGGGAAAAAAAAAAGCAGCTAATTCTGCTTCATGCATATTTGGGTTTGTGAGATAAGGGCACAAAAATAGAACTGATCAATTAGCAAGAGAGAGGATAATGGCTGATGAGTAACTGTTTGCAGATTTTAACATCGATTTTGAAGCAGTCCAGACGTTATGCGTTTCAACCCGTGTCTGACAAAGACGACCCCAAAACACGAAGGACACTGCCACGGATGACGAAGCAGAGGCAAACAGTGGCAATGATTGCCTGCAGGGATTTAACTGGTGTGGATCTCTTTGTATTCCAGGTTGAACTTTTCTTATGGCTCCTGGGCATATTTGCTACACACAAAATTAAGAGATGGTCACTTTTATTAGAAGTGATCTGCAAGTGCTGTACATTTAAACTGAAAGTACTTTAGCTGACCGAAAGAACTTATTCTGGATTTTTAGTTTTACTCCCCCCCTCAAGATCTTTGATAGTAAAATGCGACCATTTCGGTCTACCCTGGTCCTCCTCACAAAGCCTATGATGACTTTGAGGAAAAATACCACAGATTCACACCATCTACACAAAAAAGCAAATATAAAAACATATAATATAAAAACATCGGGACATTTTGTGCCTTCAGTTGGTGCAAAATCATGCGGCTCATATAATGTCCAAAACTACATCCATGCAGCACATCCCGCCCGTTTTGAAAAGCCTTCGTTGACTTCCAGTCCAATTCCAAAATCCCAAATGCCATCCTAACGACCACCACCGGACTTTTCACCACATTTCATGTTGTTTTATCCAGCAGCTTTATAGTATCACGATGTTGCTGTTATGTATTGTTCATAATGTAAGGTGACCTTGAGAATGCATTACTATCACATGTATTATTAATAGTTAGAGATGAGTGATATGGCCTTAAAATCTTATTTTCTGGTATTTATTACAACAACAAAGGTGAGGAATAAGTGTTTTTAAAGATTCATCGTTTATTTTGGTAATCAACGTCTCACTGCCTACAGATGGAGCCACACAAAACACTGTGCTAAAGATAAAATGCATCAACTGGGCCACCTCACTTACCATGAATATTTAGTAGAGCAACTAAAAGGATGTTATAACATTCCATCGTACTTTCAGGTGTAAATGTACCATTTTTCATACTACTGTGGGAAAAATGGTTCAGTCATCCAAACTTTACTAACAGCTTTTATAGTCTGAATCATCAGAAGAACTACCCGTACCTAATACAAATTAAACACCTTTGAATGAACATCTTGGTTTAAAACATTGACTAAAGACAACAAAGCCACCAAGAAACTACAATAATCTTATGGTGCAGTCTCTTTGTACGCTGAAGTCTAATTAGCTAAAGCCCCAAACAACAAGAATGTCCCTTGTATTCAGGAATACAACGGGGAAAATTGAAATTTGCCAAGCAGCCCCAAGATCTGTAACCAATATGGCTGCCGCATATGGCTAATATAATGAAAGTCGCAAGTATAGACCACTCCAGCTCATTTCAGCGTTAACGGAACGTTACGCTGAAAGTTGTCAAAATTACGCTCAAATTAGTATGACACGGCACAGTACGTCACAGATGTTTGTGAACACCATAGAAAGGGCAGTAAAGCTCGTGAATGTGCATCAGCGCCGCTATAAAACTCCTGGACAACTGCTCATATGACTACTTTAGGTTTGTTTAGCATTTAACCAGGGGTACAAAATTAGTCAAGTTCCTTTTGTGTTATAAATGCATAAAATGGTGAGTAATACACTCACTGGCCACTTTAGGCACACCTGTCCAACACAACTTTCTAATCAGCCAATCACATGGCAGCAACTCGATGCATTTAGGCATGTAAACATGGTCAACACGATATGCTGCAGTTCAGAGTATAAGAAAGGGGAAGAAAGGTCATTAACGTGACTTTGAACGTGGCACGGTTGTTGGTGCCTGACGGGCTAATCTGAGTATTTCAGAAACTGCTGATCTACTGGGATTTTCACGCACAACCATCTCTAGGGTTTACAGAGAATGGTCCGAAAAAGAGAATATCCAGTTCTCTGGGCGCAAATGCCTTGTTGATCCCAGAGGTCAGAGGAGAATGTCCAGATTGGTTTGAGCTGATAGAAAGGCAACGGTAACTCAAATAACCACTCATTACAACTATGGTATGCAGAAGAGCATCTCTGAACGCACAACACGCCAAACCTTGAGGCGGATGGGCTACAGCAGCAGGAGACTACACCGGATGCCACTCCTGTCAGCTAAGAACGGGAAACTGAGGCTACAATTTGTACAGGCTCATCAAAATTGGAAAGTAGAAGGTTGGAAAAAAAGTTTCCTGGTCTGATGGGCCTCGATTTCTGCTGCGATGGTAGAGTTAGAATTTGGCGTCCGTCAACAACATGAAAGCATGGATCCATCCTGCCTTGTACCAACGGTTCAGGCTGATGGTGGTATAATGGTGTGGGGGATATTTTCTTGGCACACTTTGGGCCCCTTAGTACCAATTCAGCATTGTGTCAACGCCACAGCCTACCTGAGTATTGTGGCTGACCATGTCCATCCCTTTTATGACCACAGGGTACCCATCTTCTGATGGCTACTTCCAGCAGGATAACGCACCACGTCATAAAGCACGAATCATCTCAGACTGGTTTCTTGAACATGACAATGAGTCCACTGCACTGAAATGGCCTCCACAGTCACCAGATCTCAATCCAATCCTTTGGGGTGTGGTGGAACGGGATATTCGCACCAAATCTGCAGCATCTGCGTGAGGCTATCATGTCAATACGGACCAAATCCTCTGAGGAATGTTTCCAGTACCTTGTTGAATCTATGCCACGAAGGATTAAGGCAGTTCTGAAGGCAAACGGGGGTCCAACCTAAGGCTGGACGATAATTTAATAACAATACATATCGATCGATAGACGTATATCGATGATAGAAAAAAAAAAAAGGTCAATAAAAAGTTCAATAGAATAACAGTTTTCCTTCATTTTGGACCCAGGAATTCTTCGTCACCAAGCTCCACCCCTTTAAAAGAGTTCAGAGCACACGTTCTTTTTTCTTTTATAAAAACATGCAGTTTTGGTAGAAAGTTGGTTGAATAAAGGGTTGAGTTTGATTTCAGTGTTTGTGCGTTTTGTTTCTAAAAATAGGTCACTAAGCAGCAGCATAAAATGGTCAGGGCTGCCATTAAAATATATGTTTTGAATTGTTGATACTTATCAATATCGATCAAAATGTTTCTTTTTTATAGATGTGCTTTTCTTCTATATGGTCCAGCCTTAGTCCAACCCGGTGCTAGCAAGGTGTACCTAATAAAGTGACCGGTGAGTGTATATTATCAGTTTGTTTAACGAACAGTGGTTAGCACCAAAACAGATGGTAAATTCCAATGTTTTCCACCTAGCAACTAAAACTTTCTCAACTAGGATGTGACGTAATTTCCAACTTCTAAGACAAATCCAACATATAAAAGGGGGGGAAAAACTCATTATGAAGTACCTTATGTGACGTCACTAGATGAATGAGTTAACTTTTGTTTTTGTAAGGGGGGATTTTATTGTGATTTAGAACAAAAAAGCAAAACATATACACAAAACTGAACCTGACATATTGGTCTTTAGGTGGTGAGCTGTATTTAAAGTGAGTTGGAGTTTTAATGGCAGGTAACTTTAAATGCTTTGTTTTTATAATGGCACCTTTATTTTTTTTTTTTTTTTTTTATAAAACGACCGAAGCTTTTTAAGAAAGAATCAATGCCAGAAAATGATTCCTATTTCTAAAAGAAGTGCATTACCATTTTAAACACAGGTAAAAGGAATCGGTGGCTGTCCTAGGACCTTGACAGCAAAGCAGCATCAGTCATCAGAAACAACCGCTAAGTTGGACCTCACAGTCCTTATTATGTTAATGAGATAATTCAACTAAAGCTTACCTTTGCGAATTTCAACGTTCCAACAACCCAAACAGGGAACTTCAGATTAAGCTGAAAGGTTTCTTATATATATATATATATATATATATATATATATATATATATATATATATTTCAGACATTTGTTCTTGTTTCTGCAGTTTTCTCTCCTTTCTGCGCTAGCCAAATTTCCCTCCGTTTAAATGTCAAACAAGCGCCAGTGCTCTTGCTCGCTATTTTTAAAACACCAGCGTTATTTGGCGTAGTGTTTCTAAAACAGTCGTTTCACATTAGAGTGAGAGATAAATTAACAACAACAACAAAAAAGACCCCGGAACAATTGTCTTACCTGGAGAGAGTGCTCAGACGACGCGAGGAACATTTCCCCTCCCCGGTCTAACCAACGGCTGCCCCGCTGCTGCTGCTGCAGCTGCTGCACGCTTGCTCTTTCAAAGAGGTCTGCTCGTAGTAGTACACTTTCACCAGGCAGCTCCACTGCGAGGTCTGCCTCCCACCCTAGCTCAAAGCTGATTGGCTGTCCCTTCCCGTCAATCAAGAGGAAACGCGTAGTAGACATAGCAACCGCATAAAGGCGGGTCGAAGAGTGTAACGCAGCATCTGATTGGCTATCAATGAGCACCGCAAAACGGAAGAAAGAAATACAGCTGTGACAGATAAAGATTAATGTTCTTATCAGAAAGCATTAATGAAGAAACAAATAGTTACAGATTTTTGTTTCAGAATACAAAAAAATACAATTTATTTTTATTTATTTTATTTATAAATATTTTTCTTGTGGTCAAAAAACGAACAAGTAGATATTTATATTTGGTTTGGTTTTCTTTTGATAGTCATAAAACAAAATCAGCAAAGAAAAATCGATCACTGGCCAGGATCTTTAGATGTACAGTCCGATCCCTTTTGGTAGTTACTTGTTTTCTCACCACACACCAGTAAAATAAACCAGAAATCAAAACAACCTTGATTTTCAACTTACGACGACCACAAAAAGAAAAGCAGTTTGATTCTCAATTGAAAATGTAAAGAGCAAATTCTTCATGCATTTTCCATACAAAGCAATAATAGGAGAAAAAGACATTTAAAATGAACAGATTATATAAACTCTTGATGAGTTTGGATGAAGATTGGAATTCAAATACATATAGTCACAATTTGTCTTCTCATGTGGGCTGAAATATTGAAAAAAAAATCACCATAAAGGGATATGGTAATGTCAAGGAGTGAATCATATAATTAGCTAGCGCATATAAATAGCTTTCTTTCTTTCTTTCTTTCTTTCTTTCTTTCTTTCTTTCTTTCTTTCTTTCTTTCTTTCTTTCAAAATTACAAAAGTAATTTCAATCCAGTCTTGCAGACCAATTCCCAGCCAACTACATACATTCCAAATCAATAGTTGTCAAATGATACATTCAACTATTAGTTCATTATTCAAAATATTCATTTTCAAGTTATTTTGTATTGAAGGAAACCCAGCAGATTGTGTTAAGTCATTGATTTACAGCATTCTCTCCTTCTGGAGGAGCATGTGGACAGCCAAATGCTTTGAGTCATTAACTTTGTAGCAGTCCCTCATACCATCCATGCATGCTGTCACAGCAAAAAGGAATACTCCCATTCAACAGGAGGAAACCCATGAGCAGAACCTTGCTCAGAGGCAATCTGTCACCACCGACTAGGTGGTTATGAGGTTTTTTGTCAATTAGGGAAAAAAAGCAAAGAAAAAAATCACACATGTCAAATTTGTTCAAATCAATCCTTGCCAATGAGAAGATTTTCAAATAAAGGGCTTTCTGTAAATTATTATTTTTTTGCTTTTCTCACAATACTTGCTGATCACTGTCCATATGACTGGGACATGCATATGTTTAAAAATTATAAAATATATTAATCTTTTCATTATTTAATTTTTATCAGTGGAAAAAAAACCCACAAAATCCATTCAGTACAGTTTCACACACACACACCCAAAACAAAATACACAATGATCGTGTCCATATAATAGTTCCAAGTAACAGAACAGAAATAGCAAAGGGTAACAGCGGAAAAAAATAAAGAAAAAAAGAAAAAGAAATTGGGGGTTCAGGGTGGCAAACCTCTTGTACAACTGTACCTACATGTACTCTCCAATCTATTGCTCTGCATTTTATTTATTTTTTTGTGTAAAAGAAAAACATTTAAACAATGGATGAGACACTCCCCCGTTTTTCCACCAGGAACCACTCACAGCAGTTTAATGTCATAACACATTTAATCGAAAGCAGTTCAGGTCTCATTGATCGTACATGTCTGAACCATTTCCACCACCTTTTCTTTAATTTCTCTGATTTTAATTTCAAAGCAAATGTCAATCTCTCCATAAAGTAGATTTCATGGGCAATTCCTTGCCAGTCTTCCCATGTTGGTGGATTGTGTTGTAGCCACTTCATTGTGACAGCTTTCTTCCCTCCAATCAATATCTTGATTAGATATTTGTCTGCTACTGACTGGATCTGCAAAAGCCATGGTACCAAAGTACGCTGAGCCGCCATCAAATGGAATAATAATGTCAGGCCAGTATGACAAAAAATTCAGACACTCCCAAAATGCGGGATAGTGCTTGGCTAAATCTGAGTCGTGCATCTTCCAACATGTTCCACCACATTGATCCTCATCTCTGACGTTGTACTTTACCATTAGTTATTAATAGATCTCCCTTTCCCATCTACTTTTAATATGCAGAGTGTTCAAAGTTAAAGAGTATCGGAAACCTTTGTATAACCTCAATACTAGTCTACGTCCACTCCCAGATTCTGACGCTGAAACAAGGACCTTCAGGATATCACTTCACTATTCCTCTGCCACAATTTGATTTGACACCTTACTTATAGGTATCTATAAGTATCTAAACCACATTACCTATTATCTTTTTACCTTCTTTTTACCTTATTTTTGTTGAGAGAAAACTTGGGCCATGTCCCAATCTAAATTCCTACGCATCTAGTTTTTGGAGAAAAAAAGTTTCAATTAATGCCAGGAATGTGGGTATTGTCAAGTGTCTTATACCCATTTCCTAACTTAAAGAGATCAGCAATAATGAGCAGCTGCTGTAGAGTTTCATGGGGCCTGTGTGTAAATATATTATCAACCTTTTTACATTACCTATAGGTGTCTGTGTTTTTTAAATATTACTTTCGTAATATTTTTAAATATTTGGGTTTGGGTTGTTGATTTTGTCACTCACCGCCTTCCTTACAGGGGTTTACCTGTGAAGCTTAGCTGCTTTTTATGTTCTCTACTTTGTGTTTTTGTTTCGATTATTATTCCATTGTTTGTCAGTTGTTTATTGTGGTAATTTCTGAGTTAATTAATCTTTTTACACTGGTTAGTCTCAACGGGTTCTCATGTCAATCAGTCACCTTCCCAGAAATTAAAAGCCTGTCAGGTTCTTTAGCTCCTTTTATGATTCTTCCTTTCTCTGCTATCCATATCCATCCATGTCGGTTTTTCCTGCCTTCCAGCCTTTATTTCCAGTAACCGTTCCAGTCTGTCACTCCCCAGTTCCTCTCATCCCTGTTCCTAGTTTTTTTGTTGTTGTTTTATTCAATTTATCACCCCAATCTTCCCTATTATTAAAGAACCCTGAAAATGGGAAAACTAAAGAACATAACTAGGAAATGATCAAGATAAAGCAACAATGACATCGAAATCCAAATAGCTTCAAAATTGTGACATTCTCCCTCATGAATCTCTTCAACCTCTCCAGGGTAACCATGGGTCTCTTGGCTATATATGATTAATACACCCCGTCAGTTTAGGACGATGCTCATGTCTTGGTAGGTTTGCACTTGAGCCATACCCTTCCCATTTTCAAATGATGGACTGAATCTGTGAGATGTCCAAAGCTTGAGACGCTGTTTATGAACCTGACCCTGATTTTTTAAGTTTCTCTGCAACTTAATCCACAACCTTTCTGCAGTGTTCTGCAGTGTAGGACAGCTGGATTTTAAATTGCACACGTTTTGATTTCTTAATTGACTTCTAAAGCAGACCGGTTTCAATGGATTCTCTTCACGAGGGTCAGATTAATGGAGGCTGAATTCAGAGTCGTACCAGACTTGTCCGTTTTTTTTTTGCTCTGAAGAGGTTTTTGAAAACCATGTGTCATTCGCCTTCCACTTCATAATTAGACACTGCTTTGTGTTGAACTATCACATCACAGTGAAGTACACAGGAGTTTACATGACGAGAGCAAGTTTTGGTAATTTGAAGAATGCAATGTTTTGGACAGGGAAGAGAGGTGGTTTAAGAGAGGAGGTGGCCAAAGATTTCACCTTACAAACCCTTGTACTCCTCAGCCGTGACTCGTCTCCACAGGCAGTTTTTCAGCAATTCACACCATAGGACACGTGACCCAAATAACACCAATAGGAGCGTTAAGGACAAATCTGGCTCGCCAAGCAACAACAACATGTACATTTAGCTGAAGATAGGGTACAGTCCTTGACTCACGTGTCCTAATTTACTCATTAGTGACTTTAATCACCCACCTCACACATAAACACTGTTCAGAAGACAACTTAAGTCAACACAAGAAGTACAACCTTCTATGGGAGCTGATGGCCATCTTCTACACTGCCATTATTCTGTCTCTTTTGTGCACATCCGTCGAAGTGTGGTTTTGCTCATCCGCAAAACAGGACCGGTCCAAACTATAATGAACACTTAGATCTGCAGAGGATCGTTGGGGCTGACCTTTCCTCCATCCAGGACTTGTACAGGTCTAAGGTCAGGAAAACAGCAGCTAACATCTCTGCAGACCCCACACATCCTGCACGTAAACTGTTTAGACTCTTACCTTCAGGTCGGCGCTACAGAGTCTCTGATGAACACCTAACAATCAGAGTACCCAGATTGATACCATGCATATTTGCACCAATTCAACCAGGTCTTCCTTTTTGTAGAGTCATATATTTATGTATACATGCTTACAAAAAATATTCCTATTTTCCTTTGTTGTATAGTTGTACTAAAACTTCTGCCTTGAGAGCAGAGCGGAAGCACGGTCAAACTTTCTTTCTTTCTGACTTCATCTTTAAAGCTGAATATCTAGGAATATGATGTCTTGGATGAGTGAACAATTACACGACCAGCATATTGAAGTTTTTGGTTGTACGGTGACAAAATGAATGAATGTTGAGCTGAGGAGAAACAGAAAACATCTGTACTGATCATCAGTGAGGTAGCTGCATCTTTAAACTTTTTGGTTTAGCTGATTTGCACGAGCTGATGTCACATGATCTATACTCTCCCTATTAGCCAAGTAGTGTGTGTATATTGATGCAGTTTGTCTCAGCTGAGTTTATTTTAGAACATGTTTACTTCCTGCTGGCATTTGAAGTATATATGACTTGCAAAACTAAACAGACAAACATGCATTGTCTGTTTTGACATGCTATGACCTCACCTGTCCGTAAAATTACTGTTAGGCGTCCTATGCATGAAGGGGAATAGTGCTCTTGTGGAAAAACGCGTGCCTGATATGCTTCCTAGTTGTGTCATGTCGTTCACGCCTTGTTGAATCCACAGGGGTGCAGCCGAAGATAATATCAGAAGCAGCAAAGACACAACTTTGCACAGCTTTTGACGTCTCTGTACATTTCCTGTGCAACATTGTTGAGGGATTGATCTCATATCTTCCGCCTTGAGACCGGCAAAGAGCTACAGGGAAGATGAAAACATTTGACCACAAAGTAATGAGATAAGGTGCCATATATCAGGGTATAAAAATAGCACTGCACACACACACATTTTACATATTTAGATTGTGAAAAACCGTTTGCTTTATCAACAAATCTGACTGACAGGGTCTCATCCTTCCATCTGCTAACACGAAATGAAACGAGGGATAATCATTTGAGCATTTAATCCAGAATTAACTGTGAGAAATAAAATGAAATGAGCTGTAGAATTTAATTAAGCAGCATTGCACCCTGCCACCTGTTGGTGTTTCGTCCACAGATAGATACGCTTTCATTTGTCTCCCTCTATAGGCTCTTTTTTTAATCCCGTTCGTTCGTAAGTTTAAGACTCTGTAAGCAAGCAGTTTATGAAGCGTGCTTTTAACTTATACCAGATGAATTTTACAGAATGCAGATCTCTAACTGATCCATTTTGTGCATTTTTTTGTTGTTGGTAGAACTGAATTTAAATGCAAACAGAACTGAAACAGCAAACATGTAACCTGTTTCCTGTTGTGAGCTTTTCTTCAGGCTGCACGTGTCTTGCAGGAAGTTGCTGTCCTTCCTTCATCAGTCTTTCAGCTCAAATGTTGAAATGATTCACTGAAGGAGGTCCGGGGCACTCTCCCTTTTTCTCGGCATCACCATTTGTCTTTTGTGTGTCACTGATATAAACAAAGCACCTTAGTTCCTGCTTGTTCAGGCTGGTTGATTAAAGCTGCCAAGATAGTAGATTGGCCTCCTCTGCTCAGAAAGCACAGACACCGTTCTGGTGCCAGGATAGCAAGCCCACTCTACCCCACAGAGCTCCTCTAATCTCATTGAGAGATCAAGTGTGTGTGGCATCCATCTGGGCAAATGAGAGCCTTATCTCTATCTATTGCCTTTCTCCGGCTGTCTCTCTGCAAGCTTGTTTTCCTGCAAGGAAGTAGATGGAGTTACAGCTGCTTTTATCTGAAAACCTTCAGGACAAAAATGAAGCTGTTTGACTTAAGATCTCTTAGTGAAAAAATAAATAAATACCTCTAATGTTACGCAAAGATTACAACTGTTCAGCATGCAGTTAAATTGGTATATTTATTTACACTGTGTAAAAATATATGGGACCTTTTTTATTCTTCGATTCAATTTTATTTACATGGCGCCAATTCAAAACAACATGTCATCTCAAGGCAATTTACAAAGTCAAATTCAATCAAATCATCCAGACAGATTGGTTAAAAGCTTTCCTCTCTAAGGAAACCCAGCAGGTTGCATCAAGTCTTGACAAGCAGCATTCAATCCTCCTGAAGGAGCGTAGAGCCACAGTGGACAGTCGTCTGCACTGTCGATGGCTTTGCAGCAATCCCTCATACTGAGCATGCATGAAGTGACAGTGGAGAGGAAAACTCCCCTTTAACAGGAAGGAAAACCTCCAGCAGAACCAGGCTCAGTGTGAACGGTCATCTGCCTCGACCGACCAGGGGTTAGAGAAGACAGAGCAGAGATACAACAAGCACAGAAGCACACATTGATCCAGGAATCCTTTCTATGTTAGAGATGGTGATGGCAGATGATCTGCCCCCCTGGATGATGTCCCAGCTAAACAGAACACCAGGCGAGGAGTACCTACAATGAAGAGACAGAAGTAGAAAAGAAACAACAACAGAGAGAACAAAAAGAAAAGTCGAAATAACAACAAAAAAGGGGGATGGGGCGTGTCATCAAGTCTCCATGACAATTATTAGATGTCGTGTACAGAATAAAGCCTTTTCTGTCCTACCGTCACAAACGTAAAACTGTAACATTAACGGAACTCCAGTGGGACTTTGATCGTAACCATTAGACACCAAAGACTAGGAATTAATTATTTGGTTTGGGGTCAAATAAAGGAATATGTGGAAAAGCACATCACCCCCAGTTTTAAGCATGGTACAGGATCTGTAATGCTGTTGGTATTTTTATTAAACTATTATTTATACAGGTAGTCTTATTGAGGCAGGAGTTTTCATTTACAAGAGGGAGTGAGTTTGTTTTGGTAGAGTTGTTGTCATCCAGAACTGTTTTGAATACCAGTACACTTTAAATGAAAAAAAATCATATCATTATCCTGTCTTTTAACAGGATAATAATTCAAAACAAAACACAGAAATGGTTAACCATGAAAAAAAATCATATTTCTTTCTTGGACATTTCAGTCCCAAGAATTAAATGCTATTGAAATGGTGTGGAGGTGAGCTAAAAGGGGCATCAGGTAAAAATTTACACTGTGCTGTCTAATTAGGAAAAGAGAGGGGAATATTGGATGGTTTTAGTTTTATAATAAGAACACTTGAACTGGACTAGTTTACTGCTGGGTACCATCAGTGCAAGTTTAAGAGTCAAGACTTAAGAGCGTGAAACTAAGGGAACCTGGTTGATCGCAACACCATAAGAGAGAAAGCGTGACAAACAAGGAGAGAGCCTCCAAAAACAGAAAGTTTTTCAGTAATAAATCACACATAGAAGAGAGGCGCAGCTCTGTGGAGTGAACACAAGGTGGCGCACTATCTCCATTCTAATGAAGCACAAAGGCCAGAGCGTGGTTTATCTGTGTTTTGTGCTGGAGAGTGTTTTTCCTTTCATCTGTTCAGTTCATGCAGTCATTTTAATCTTATTGCTTTAACACCAGAGCACTAACACACACTGCCGCTCTAATTGGACCATGACACGATGGGAAAATCCCACAGCTGTCAAACGGTTCAACAAGATTTCCGACCACAAAACGGCAGCTCTAACAGATCCAAACATATTAGGACTGTGGATGTGGTTTGTTGCTCCCATTATGAAGAAAACTGTTGTTGCGGACCCTCCCAGCTTATTGGCAGCCCTGGTGCCCCGTGGAAGAATCCACCCACTAATACGAGTACAACTAAGTAGAAAAATCCCACATCAGGAAATAAAGTTTTTACATTAAATCCTGCGTATCATAACTATTGGCACCCTTGCAGTTAGTTTAGTTTAGCACTCCTATGTTATAAGGAAGGATGGGATCATTCCTCTTTATAGATATCTCCCGATACTTTCTTCTCTTCAGATCACATCTCTGTTTTTCTAATGGATTTTGTTTTGGGTTAGATTTGGTGTCCAGCAGGCCACTCCTGTGTTGATTTAGCCACATGTTTTGGATGATCACACAACTGAAAGACCCAATGATGGCACATTTAACATTTTCTTGCTGATTTTTTAAGAAGTCTTAAATGTCCTGGCATTTAAAACATTTCAGATTGCCACGCAGTCCAACAAGATTCCCAGGATGATGAAAAACAGGCCCACAGCCTCATGGATCTTCCTCCATACTTAGCAGTATGGATTGAGTACTTTTTGAACCTTTTTTTTTAACACATAATGATCTTTTATTTCCTGCCAAACCTGTCTCAGTTGTTGTTTTACCAAAGCGCTCATTTCTAATTAAAGTAATGGCAGAGCTTAATAAATTCCTCATGTTTACATTTGTAGAGTAGAGCAGAAGAGGTAAAAATATATATATATTTTTTTTCAGGAATTGTTCAATGTATCAATAAATGCATGTCTAGTGATGTTGTTAATAATTATTTTAAAAGACGGGATGTTCTTTCCTGCTGAACAAATGTGCTCACATAAAGTACAGATTATTCTGCATTTTTAAGTGTGATATTAAGCTTCTGGAATAAAAATATATTTTCATTTTTACACATCATTGTACCCATCTTTACCGGTGGGTGTGGATGATACTTTAGAGCTAATGAAATTTCTGGGAATGAAATTTTTATTGGAATGTCAAATGATAAATGCAAAGAAGTGCCTGATTATGAAGTAGAAGGAAAGATTATACATGGTTTTACCAATAAAAACCTTAAAGGTACATTGCACATATGTATTCAACCCTCCTTACTCTGATACCCCCAAATAAAATTAAGTGCAATCATGTAGCTTCAGAGATCACTTTATTAGTAGACAGAGTCTATCTGGGATGCAACTGAACCTCAGTGTGAACCCACCTGTTGTTTAAAGGACTCCACGGTTTGTTGGAGAACATTAGAGAACAAACAGGATCGCAAATACCGGAAAACACAACAGAGAGATCAGGGAGAAAGTTGTGAAGACGTCTTTTAACACTAAGAAAAGGTATCTCAAGCCTCTGAACATCACTGAGTACTTTGAAAACCAACAGAATAGGACGTAAACCCAAAGCTAGACCCGGTTGTACACCTGAACTTCGGGGTTAGACAAGAAGATCTTTAAAAGAGTCTTTTTGACTATAGAGGAGCTGCACAGAGTTGCAAATCAGGTGGGGAAAAAAATCAACAATTAGTTGGGCTTTGCAAAAAAAAAACGAGATTTTTCAACAAAGTGGCAGGAACTAAGTCATTGTTAAGGTAAAATAATGAAATGTCTAGAACTACACTGGAATGCATGAGATTAAAGTATATTCACCAAGTTGAGATACGTTGAGAATCTGTCCAGATGTGAAAATTGATCTTTGCAGATTCTCTCCATGCTATCAGAATGAGCTTCTGCAATTTTGCAAAAAGGGAATGGGCAAAAAAAACAACCATAAATTCAATTCAATTCAATTTTATTTATATAGCGCCAATTCATGAAACATGTCATCTCAACAAGGCACTTTCCACAGTCAAACTCAATCAGATTATACAGATTGGTCAAAAAATTTCCTATATAAGGGAACCCAGTTGATTGCATCAAAGTCTTGACAAGCAGCATTCACTCCTCCTGAAGAAGCGTAGAGCCACAGGGAGAGTCGTCTGCATTGTCCATGGCTTTGCAGCAATCCCTCATACCGAAGTGGAAAAACAAGCTCCCCATTAACTGGAAACCCAGCAGCCTGTAACTGCAGATAATGGTGGCTGATATTTGAGAACAAAATGTAAAACCATGTTTTAGTTTCTCTAAATATCATAACCATCCACTATTCTGTATTAGTTGATGAGAATAGATTTGTCAGAAAACTAATTAAGCTTGTGATTTTAAGACAAATGTAGATAAGTTTAAGTGGTATAAATACTATTGCAAGTCAGTCTTTTGGTTGTTTGATTACACATTGCTGTGGGGGTTAGTGCCTGATAACAGGTGACCCATCTCTATTTGTCCTCCTCCGATGTTACCCCCACACGCTTATGACTAACTTACACTTTGAGCCGTCCAAAACGTTCCTCTGTGGCAACAAAATTACATTTTTGTTTATTTACCAGAACTGCCAAAAGGGAGCTAAAAAGTAAGTAAATTTTTCTTGAAATTAGTATATTTTTCCTTGATTTGAGCAGCTAAATAAGACTATTTGACAGTGGAATGAGTATTTTTATGCCTAAAATAAGATAATTAGATATCCGGCACTTGAAACAAGATTATGGAGGTGAACTGTTCTTATTTTAAGTGCAAAAATCTTATTCTAGTGGCAAATAGTCTTATTTACCTGCGCAAATCAAGGAAAATACACTCATTGCAAGAAAATGTCACTTACTTTTAGTTCCCTTTTTGCAGTTGTTTTGCAGTTGTTTTGCAGGATGTTGTGAAAGTAAGGTCAAACTGTGAGAAATTTTTAATACTAGTTGGGAAAATAAAACAATAAATAATGTTTATTGAATGAAGTACTTTTTTAAATGATTTGCGAACGAGGTTCTGAGGATCTAACCATGCAAGAAACAGAACATTTCAATTTCTCACTAATTTATTTGACGGTCTCTAACCTCGGAGGTCTGGAAGGATGTGAAAGTTCCCTGTTCTCTGACTGAACAACAAGCCCCAGCCTCTGTTTTTTCCTCTGCTCAGAAGTGTGTGAAGTCAGCCGTCTGTCTGGCACAGAAGTGTATTGATGTGCTTCCAGGTGTTTGTGGTAACTCCCAATGTCTGGACTGCCGGACCCTCCCTACACCCTGTGAGATCATCCCTCTTTTAATTAGATCGGATCCGCCAATTACCGTCTTTCTTTCTCTCTTGCCGGCTGTATAAAAGGAGTCCGGGTCACAGATTCTGCAGACAGGAGCTCAGGAAAGGTGAGTTTACACTGTCTTTGCAGTAGTTGGTCTTTTCAAGCATTACGATTCTAAAAAAGGACAACAATCAGGCTGTTTAATCTTTACATTGTATTCTTCATTACAGATTTACTGCAAAATGTCTTCCAAAATGCTTTGGTTGGTCACTTTGCTGGCTTGTGCTTTGAAGTTCAGCTCCGCTCAGAGTGAGTACGCTTTCTGTAGATTAGACATTTCATTTAAAACTTTATAACACTCTGTACAAAAACATAGTTGTTCTAGAAATGTTTTCCTCAGTTGTGCTCTACAGTGTTTGCTTTGCTTAACTGGAGGGAGAACCTGTGTCTACATTTGTTTATGTCGCTCAACGTCAGAAATCGATTTCTGGTAGCCTTGGCCCCAAAGAGGACCACATCAGCTTTACACACGATATCTCGCCTCTGGATTTGTTTCTGAAAGTGTTTCCTGTTTGCGCCCCTGCCCACAGCGAGCTGCAGAGGACGATGCGGTGCTGAGTACTACCGGGGCAACATGTGCCAGTGTGACTATAACTGCCTGTCCTTTGATGAGTGCTGCAGAGATTTTGAATCTCAGTGCACCACAAGTAAGATTTCAGCTTTATAGAAATTCTGTCTTAGAAAAAAAAAACATTAGAAAACTGTCTTGAAAGATTTGGCAGCATGTTCTGACAGCCTTTTTTTTTTTATTTTGCCTTTTGCAAGATGTGGGGTGTCAAAAAAAAGAAACAATTGAAGGCCAAATGTTTTATAATCCAACAAACAAATCATTTGTCAAATAAATATATAAACGGTTAAAAATATATTACATGGGTGAAACATATACAGTCAGGACCAAATGTTTACATATGATGCATGAAATTACAAAAACAATTCTCACAATCTGACATTAAATATGACTAAAATTCTCCTATTTTAGGGCTACAGAATTACCAAAATTATAAAAACATTTTAAATGCCATAATAATGAGATTTTAAGGCCTTTTTATTTCTTTAAAAAGCACAAAGGTACATAGTTTTCCCTAGATTTAGTCAGAATGGCCTCTACAACTGTGTGTCTTATTGGGTCAAATGTTTGAATAGTTTGGATTTTGGCCCATTGCTCCTGACAGAACTGGGTCAGGTTTGTGAGCTGCCTCGCTCACACTGACCTTTTCAGGTCTGTGGGTTGATGGCCGATCCAAAACATTGACTCAGTTGTTCTTAAGCTGCTTGGTACAAGTATCCCAGCATGCTCAGTAGCATCAGTGTCCATTTGCACCCAAGCTCATCTATTGTCCTAAAATTCTGCGGCATTATTTCCACATAATATTCATTTCCCATGATGCCGTCAATTTTTTAAAATTGCACCATTTCCTCCTGCAGCAACACACCCTTAGAACAGGCTGCAGCTCACCCATATTTAACAGCAGGGGAGGTTTTCTCAGCCCTTAAAGTTTGTCCCTTTTTCTCCTAAAATAACGGACATCATTACAACTAAATACTTCATTTATGACCACAGGACATTTCCCCAAATTTTAAAGTCTTTGTCCCTAAGTGCATTTGCAAACAGTTATCTAGCGTTTTATGTTGCTTTAGAAGTTTGTGCTTCTTCTTTTCTGAGCGGTATTTCAGCCCATGCTGACAGAAGACCCACTTTTTTTTTTTGTTTGCTTTGATACGAACATTTCACAGCAAAACATTTGCACAGCAATCTCACAGCAAACCCACCATTTTCTTTATAACATAGCTATCCTGTCTGCTGACATTAATAGGTAAGGCTGTCAGATAAAACAAAATTATGCTGGCCTGTAACACACGACGGTGGAATACCTAAATACAGAAATAATAATTATATATGCTTTTTAAATGTATACGAACAAATAAAAATTCAAACAGCAATTTTTTTCACATTTGCTAATTATTTAAACAACCTCAAATGTGTTTCACCTATGAGCAAACTTTCACGTATATTGATGCCTTTACCTACATTTATTTTCCTGAATTATAGCACTGCTGGCTTCAACGGTGTTTGGCATTGAATATATTGCGTTTATTTAGTACATTTATCCACTGAATAGCACAGAACAGTAATTAGAAGTAAAATTTCTCGGTTACAATGCCCAGTTGTGTGTAGCTGATATATCTCAGAGGAGCTGTGCCGATCTGCTGTGTTTTAAGCTACAGGTTTCTATCTGTGCAACAGAAAACTCCTGCAAGGGCCGTTGTGGAGAAACGTTCAGGAGAGGTCGGCTGTGCACCTGCGACTCTGACTGCTCGAGGTTCAACCAGTGTTGTCCAGATTACAAAGCCCACTGTGATGCGGATGGTAAGCCTCGAACAGCGCATGCAGGAGGGATGCTTGAGATTTTTTTTTTCTGCATGTGAGTCACTTAATTTTACCTTTATAAAACACCCAGCACAAAACTCAAAGGCTGGCAATTTAAAAATGTGCACGTGTTCAATCGATACTTAAATCTCAATTGAATCCAACTGCAAGTGCACCGTCCAGCATGCAAAGGAGCATGAACAAAAGTATCTTGAAATGCATGCAGCTAATCTGCACTGAGGCATTTGATGGTGTTTTCTGTATCAGTAATTACTGCAGAAAACAGTGGAGCAGCAACAGGACCGATGAAGAGTAGTTCATGTGATAATGTACATGGTAACAATCCAAAAGGTATTTTTTTTTCTTTTGCCAAAAGGTTTGCTATATTTTCAGCCATTTAGCTTTTAAGGTAATTTTTTTTCCCCCAAAGCAAATACCAGGTAACATTTACTGAATATTCTCACAGAATCAACTCTGACGGAGGACCTTTCACTCGGTGAAGGAAACGATGCAGGTGACTATAATCTTTATCTCTTTAATAGTTTTGCGCTTTAGTTCTCAGTTGTCCTATCTGACTTGACGTCAGAAGCCAACTTGGTGGATTTTTACACAGTCTCTGCATGAAAGAGAGCAGGAAGGTACGTGCACACAGTTGAGTTAAGCTCTGCCGCTGGGGCTTTCTTACTAGGGCCAAGTCCCAAGCAGAACCAGCCAAGAGCATTGGCCTTAGGAGCCAAATGAAACACAATGAAGCAGTGTTGTGCCGTGTGGGCCATGAGGAGGAGAGCTGGACTCAGGTTCAGTCACATGAAAGGAAACCACAAAATGCAGCTAAAGAAAAGTTACACGTTCTTGCCCTTTTTATTGTAATAAATGAAAGAGCCGGGAGTTATGGCTTAGGCTTGGAAATGAACAACCTTGACATTTCTGTCAGGGCATTAATCAAATGCACAAAGCATTAACAAAGACATTTACAATCATTTGCATTTCTTTCCAATTTGTCTGCAGACGACAACTCATTTACTCCAGACAGTTTAACACCGTACCAGCCGAATGATCTCAGCGATGGTGAGCAGAGGCATCCCTGCAGGAAGAGTTTAGCAAACAGCTCTCCCAGACGTAACAGTAACAACAAGCGCAAACCTCTGTGTGGCAGATCTATATGCCGAGATCTTTCCGGGTCCTGACTCTTCCACCGACGGAGTTGCGGATCCGCAGGCGTCTCCGGGCCCAGAGATCATCAGCGGCGATGGGCTAACTCCAGCCGACGTCCTGGATATAAACTCAACAGAACCAAGTCTGGTGGGAGGCGATCCGGACTTTGGCACAGAGACACCTCTCTCTCTCACAAACTCGACTCCTACGGACGCCATTCTTGTGTCGACGACTGTGAGCACAGGTGTGTGACGTTCGGCCGTCTTGTAAGAGTCATGTGGCACAGTACAATAGGACAATTATCAGCAACTCCCCGCTGAAGGTGAGTAAACAATCCTGTGCTGTTGGAAGACACCCAGGCCCACAGCATCACCGAGCCTACGCTGTACCTTACAGCATGCGTAAGGGGCTTTTGAACATCTTCCTCCTTTGTTTTAAACCAGACCCAGCTGTAGCCTTTGTAGCTTAGAGGCTCAAGCTTTCTTCATCTGACCTAAGCATGTGGTTCCAGTTAAAGTCCAAGCAGAGTTTAGGTGACTCTGAAACATTTAGTTTTGTGATGGTTGGATAGAAAAGGTTTTGTTTTTTCCTCTGGAAGAGCAAATCTGCATGTAGACAGAATCTAATGGTTGCTACGGAGGTTTGGTGATCTCAACATGCTGCTGTTTTCTGTTGTTAAGTTGTTTTTTTTTTGTTAGTCTCCCTCGTTTTTTTATGGGTACAAGTTACTTATTTAAGTTGCAATCTATCTCTCTGGGTGTCTTTGCATGACAAAGCTCTTTAAACTAAGATGTTCCTTTACTTTCAGGGTAAAATGACAGGGAGCCATACATTTCCCAAGGCTGTTTCTGCTACAAGTAATAATATTGAAAAATCTAAGAGTTTGTTCTTGTTTTCCACTTCCAGATCCGCAAGATCCGACAACAGACCCGGATCAAGCAATGGTTTCCTACGAACCCACAGCTGCACCAGACGCCGGTATCCTTGAGCCCTCTTCGTCCTCAGCACCACAAAATGAATCTACGGCTTCCTCGGTTGTTACAGAGACGGAGGAGGAGGCTTTCCCTCCAGACAAGCCAGAAGTCACATCCAACCCCACACACGACTTGATCGGAGAGCTGGAAAACTCTCAGCTCCCCACAACTTCTACCTCATCAACGCTGGCTTCAGCAATACCCTCAGAGGAAACTACTTCAAGCCCAACCATAGAGAGCAGCCCGGGAAATGTCACAACAAGCTCTCCCGATGTACCGCAAGACATTAAAGATCCGCTTTCCCCTCTCATCTCAGCTGGAGATCCCTCATCCACAGCTACAAACCCAAACAAGACCACTGACGATGTCGAACCAGATGCAACGGCTGCTGGTCTCCTCACATCTGAACCCGACCTGTCCACAGCGTCCCCCACCTCTAAACCCGAACCCAACCCTGACCCATCTGCCGAGTCACCCATCTCTAAACCCGAACCCAACCCTGACCCCAACCCTGACCCATCTGCTGCGTCCATCGCCTCTACACCCGAACCCAACCCTGACCCCAACCCTGACCCATCTGCTGCGTCCATCGCCTCTACACCCGAACCCAACCCTGACCCAAACCCTGACCCATCTGCTGCGTCACCCATCTCTAAACCCAAACCCAAACCTGGCCCGTCTGCAGCGTCACCCACTTCTAAACCTGATACCAAACCTCGGCAACCACAAACCCAGATCCTAGACAACCTGAGAGATTACCAAGGAGGTAATAACACATTATCCACAATAAGGACACGTTTAAGTGAGGTCTGGCTTCTTTCACGTACCAAATTCTGTTGCAGAGACGGATGTTTCCAGTTTTTTGTATATAATATTTATTGCATCTGCTAGCAGCATGTTTTATGAGGCCGGCTGTGTTTTTATTATTCCTTTACGGAGGTGGTTCTCAAACGTTCATTAAGGGAATAAAGCTCTCCTAACGATGTTGGACACATGTGGAAACAAAAAAAAAAAAAAAACAATTATTGCCCCCAGACGCAATAACTGGTTGAGCCGAGTGTTTTGCATAGCTCTGGAGGGATTTTGCACCCGGTCTTCTTAGCAGAATTGGTTATATTGAGCCACATCGAGAGTTTCCGAGCAGACTGGCCATTTTAGGGTCACACTTTCCAACCGGTTTTAAATCTGGACTTTGACTAGGCACTTCCAAAACCTTAATTTTAGTTTTTCTTTTCTAGCTATCCAGAGGTAGACTTGCTGGTGTGCTTCGGATCATTGTCCTGGTGCATAATCATTAAGATTGGGCTTAAGGTATCAAACTGCATCATTGTCTGCTGGAGAACAGAATTTGTGGCCTCATTGATTAACGCAAGTCATCCGGGTCCTCAGGCAGCAAGTAGTCCAAACCATCAGTCTACCACCACCATTGTGTTTCAATACACCCTACTCAATGCGCACCTTCCAAAAAGTTCTACTTGTGTCTCATCAGTCCACAGAATATTACCCAGAAGTCTTTGGGATCATCAAGACGAAGAGCTTTAGATGTTGTTTTGGATTTCATTGCGGCTTATTAGACGAGCCGCTGATGCAGCAATATTTGATAAATTTTGGTGGACTGGCAACTCCTGGGGCGGTTCTCCACTGTTCCAGGTTTTTCCCATTTGCATGTCAAGACATCCAATTCAATTCAATTCCATTCATGATACATGTCATCTCAAGGCACTTTCCAAAGTCAAATTCAATCAGATTATACAGATTGGATCAGATTATACAGATTGGTAAAAAGATTTCCCATCTAAGGAAACCCAGCAGATTGCTTTAAATCTTGACAAGCGGCATTCACTCCTCCTGAAAGAGCGTAGAGCCACAGGGAGAGTTGTCTGCATTGTCCATGGCTTGGCAGCAATCCCTTATGCTGAGCAAGCACTGGGGTTAACTGGACTCCAAAAGCCTTAGAAATGGCTTTGGAAGCCTGACCAGAGCGGTAGATGTCCCTGACTCTCGTCTGTTGCTAAATTTCTCTAGATTGGATCACGATGTTTTGCTTTTTGAGATCTCTAAGCCTACTTCGTGCTGTCGTCAACAGACCTGGGTGATACTATAGATATAAAACTCCGCTTTTCAAAAATCAACATTAATTCATGATACAACAAGGGAGGCAATTACTTATTACCCTTAATTAAATAAATCATTTATAAAAGAGTAGCTAGCCATGTGACAGTAAAGATCGATTAGCAAATCCAACTGGTTTCTAGACTTGGAAAGGTTGCTGAGGGTGATCTAGTTTTAGGATTTGACTTCAGAGGTTTAGTAAACACAACATCAGTAGACACAAGCCCTTGTTCCTGATTCCCTATTTAGTTTTACGTTCAACGCTCTCTAAATTTTACCCTCTGTACCTCTCTTTTGAAGGATTCAGACAAACTACAAATCAACGTGCTTGAACAACCTATTTTTGGCCATTTGGTGCCAACTACTCTTTATACTTCAGTCATTCAAACATACCTTGAAAATAACACCAACATTTCTCCTTACTGCCACTAATGTCCGCCTAAGCACCAGCAGAGGTACTCGCACCACACGTTGAGAGTCAGAACTGTTGAGTGACAAGAAAGAAGTGATGATTTTATTCAAATCCTGCAGCGTTTTGCATCTAAGCTCCATACATTAAGAGTAGATTATTTACAACACCTTTTTATATGAAATCCCATTAACAAGAGGGTTAGGCAAAGTTGACCAAGCAGAGAAGACTTGTTTTTTGTGCGCATAAATTAGAGTTTGCATTTACAGCAATCTGCTTGCAGTTACATGGTATATTTTCAAAGTAATTCAAGAAAAAAAAATGTTGTCTTTACAGAAATAGTACCCATGTCTCCAGTTGTGGGAAATCACTTTTTTTTTTTCTTTCAACAATGTGCTTAATTCCCGTCCAGATGACAGCGACGACACAAACCTGTGCAGTGGGCGGCCCATCAGTGGACTCACCACACTGAGGAACGGCACAATGGTGGTTTTCAGAGGTTAGTGTCAGAAATGTACCAAGTCCGTTCACAATTACCCACAAGAAGCATTATACGAAGAGGGAGACATTTTACTCACTCCCTTAATTAAAGACTTGCTGCTATGGTTTATGTCAGGAGCTTTTAATTCAATTTAATTTAAATACAGTTACATCAATTACCTCCATATGTCTTTTCAAAGGACTTTACATGTCAAACAGGTCCTACTAATATCCATTAATTTAGATTTCAATTACAGACTGTAACTAGTGTGTTTAGGTGGACAAATACCAAGGAAATGAAACAAGGATGAATTTATAGATAAAAATGTGTGAAAGTCTGTGCAGAGACAGTGTTGACTAACTAAGGAATACAAATTGCAATGATGGAAAAGTTATCTGCATCCAGTTATGAACCTTAGAGTTCAATGTGGGCTTTAAAAGTTAGCTTTTCATCAGTTTTAATCAGAATTAACCCTCCACTGGAATAAGGCAGAGTATATCCGGCTATAACTAAAAAAAATAGGTAGGTGTTAAACTAACCAGAGGTGGGTAAAGTAGAAAAACTGACTAAACTAAGAGAAGAACTACTTCAACATATTTTTATTCAAGTAAATTGTAGCCAACCAAGAAATTACTAAAGTAAGAGTAAAAAAGTATTCTGTAGGAACGCTACTCAAGTACTGAGTAACTAATGCTAAAATCTGATTTAATGTTTAAAAGTGATTCAGTCAGACAGAGAAAAATATAAAGTACACATTCTGGTATTTTAAAGACCAAAATAAAAAAATATACAAAAAAAATAAAACAATCACAAGATAACAAATTTACTTAGGAAAAACACTTCCATGTTTTTTCCAACTCCAATAAAACCAGTACTTACAGCAGTTAATGTATATACTGTACGTTAGAACTTCCAATGACAATATTTACTGTATTTTCACTTGACCTCCAGATGGCTCAACGAGCTCAGCAGATAGAAAATAACTTTAACATGTAGATAAGTGTCTATCTGGTGCATTTTGATTAATACAGGTGTGTTCTTTATTCAGTGAAGTTACCCGCGGTGAGTAAAGTAGCCAGAAATTTTACTCAAGTAAGAGTAGCGATATGTTTTTTTTATAATATGACTCAAGGAAAACTAAAAAGTACAGTGTAGCAAAAACTACTCATTAAAGTAGATTTTGTTCAAAAAACAACTGAAGTCAATGTAACTACTCACTACCCACGTCTGAACCTAAGCTACAGTAATCATAGGCTTTGTCAAAACAGAAAACATTAAGTCCTAAAAGCAGAGAGGATGTCTGCCTCATGGACAAAAGCCTAGAGTTGGTTCCACAGGAACTTCTCTGGAACAATCAGATCTCTTATATAAATATAAAGAGCTTGATTGGTGAGGGCTTTATATTTAGAGCATTTCACAGGGAGCCGATGAGAAGACACTAAAACGCAATAAATTTGATCTCTCTCTCTCTCTCTGCAGCATTTTGGTCATGCTGGGGGCCTAAAGGCAAATTTATGAGAACTTAACATAATTTATTATAAGTAAGAAATGGACCATTTTTCTTCCGCATCACTTTGAGTTTGGGTTTTCCTGTTTTAAATAACAGTGCATGGAGGAACAAAACTGATAATATTAAAAATAAAAGTAGAAATATGTAAATGGCCCAATTGTATTTGGTATAGTAGTGCAGGCCGAAAAAGGATGCCTTAGAAACCGATTTAATATATGATTTAAATGAGACGTTCTGGTCAAAGACGACACAAATATTCATTATGCTACCCAGAGCTAGTGGTGTGTTTGTGTCCCCCCACCCTCAATTTATCCTAACTCTGTTTGCAAATGATAGAACTGCACATAACAAAAATAAAAAAAAATGCTGCTTAGAAAATCCATCCATACATTTCTTACATTGTTATACTAGTTAATTCATTAAAGTAAGTGATCTACATTCTATATGACTAGACAAAGAAGCTGTGTATGGTCACATGTATTCATTTGTAAATGTGATATAAGGCACACAGTACAAAAAGGCAACTCATTAACTCAATATACAACATTTGTTGAACTTGCATGGTAGGCTTATATCTAATTTCCATTCATTACAGGTCATTACTTCTGGTTCCTGGATAGAAACCTGGTGCCGAGTGCACCCAAAGGAATCACAGAAGTGTGGGGTGTGCCCTCGCCTATTGACACTGTGTTCACTCGCTGCAACTGCCAGGGAAAAACGTACATTTTCAAGGTAAGCTACCATACAGTGCCCTGCAAAAAAATTCCAGTACAAACTGAAAAGTGTGGCATGCACTTGGATTTAACCTTGCTTAAGCCTGGTTTCTACTTGACACATCTGCACGGCCATATTACGTAATTTTGGCTACCAAGCCACTCCACGTCCCTAGGAAAATCTCTAACTACGCGGACAGCCCAGTGCAGAAAAACAGGGCGGACGAGCAAAAGCTCTTTCTGGTGGAGGATCGTAAACATATACATCTTTTTGATTCGGCCCATAAAGATCTAACCTGACTTCCGCCAGATGCATATCGCTCCGCCTAGCTTCACTCACATACATCTGGGACTCCTCCATAGGAATTGCCTTTACAGAAGGCTGGGCCTTATTAAAAATTCTTGCATATGATTGGATAAGCCACTTGTCTGTCATCTTTATTGATGTGCTATTTCAACCACTCACACCGAAGCTAACCCGTGACGCTGATGATAGCGACGCAGAAAAAAAAAAAAAATTAAAAATAATAATGTGTTTGCGGCTCTAGTGGCATGCGTTTTATTGACAGTGAGCTGACAGGAAGAGGGGGGAAGACAGGCGGCAAAGCGCCGCGGGTCGGAGTCGATTCCGGGCCGACCGCGTTGAGGACTATAGGCCTCCTAACATAGTTAGCGCTAACCGCTAACCGCTCCGGCGCTTCCGCGTCCGCCGCGGACTTGCCCCGGAAAACAAAACTTGCCAAATCCGGTCGGGAGAAGGGCGAAAACATCGTTTCCACCAGCAAAGCCTTCAGAGGCGTTCTCTGATGTTCTTTTAATGAAACAATATTAGGTAGATTGGACAACACGGAAGAAATAGCAGCATCGATGTTAACGCTTGCTTCCTCGACGAGCCGCCATTGCTATCAAAACAGTCTCACGTCATGGTCGCGTCTCCACTACGTCACATCTATGAAACTCCAGCCCTGCGTCCTGATTGGCCAGACCATAAATTTGGTTGGAGAAATCATTCTCTACCGGCGGTGTCCCAGATGTATGTGAGTGAAGCTAGGCGGAGCGATATGCATCTGGCGGAAGTCAGGTTAATAAAGATCACCATGATCAACAAATTGTTGACTCCTGGGGAGAAATCGCTGTCACTCTTGGAAAAAAGGAAGAGGCGTTAAATGTTAGAAACAACTGTGTCTTCTACTTCTACGTGTTGTGGGGTATAGTACGATTGGCATAGGCGCTCAATGCTGCCCTGTAGAGTCTAGGAGAATGATGTTACTTCACATGAATGATGAATAACCATGAACGCGCACACTCATCCATAAGAGCAATTCAAATAATTAACCAAAGAGTCATGATTTTGGTCTGATGGAGAAAGCTAAAACACAGCGAGAGCCCACAAATGCAAACTCTGTGCAGAAAGACCCAAGACCTTCTTGCAGCAAGGCTATGGTCTTTGTAACGCTGCATCTGTGCCGCCTTGCTCCGGTACCCCTAAATGAAAGTCAATGCACCCATTTCCCTTCAGAAGCCGCGTATTGAGTAAGGCAAGTTTATTTTTATAGCATTTTTCAGTAACAAGACGACTCAAAATGCTGAACATGAACAGAAAAAACATTACATAGGGAAATATTACACAGGAAAAGAAAAACATTACAGTAACAAAGGAATAAGCTAAGTAAATATCTGTCTAGACTTCTTTCATACATTAACAAACATACAGAAAGCATAAAATCACAGTACTTGATTGTTTCTATTCATAAGAAATAAGCTAGGTAAACCCTTGGGGGTTTCTGATCTAAAGTCATTTTGTCCAACTTTTCTAAAACTACAACTAGAATAACTTCTTTTGTTTCATTGTTTCGCTGGAACAAGCTTCATCACTAACAGGATGTTGAAGGGACTGTGGATGCTTTTGCATTCAACTGTATTTTGAAGACGTAAAATGTGATAAATCAGAGCAACTTCGCAAAAGTGAAGCCTCAAAATTCCTCAGATTGTCTCTGATAAAACACTCGGACTAACATTTCCTTTTTGGTTGTGAATGTTTGCAGGGAGGCAGATACTGGCGGTTCGAAAATGATGCTCTGGACCAGGGCTATCCGAAAATCATTAAAACAGGCTTTGATGGGCTGCAGGGCCACATCACCGCTGCACTGTCGGTTCCTCAGTACCTCAGAAGGAAAGAGACTGTCTACTTCTTCAAGAGAGGTAAGGAAATTATCCTAAAGCATTTCAAACTAAAAATGTGGTCTTTTAATCTTTATTCTGTCTGATTGCCTTTTTTTTTTGTTGCAAAATTATTATCCTTTTCCTTTGTTCACAGGGGGAATGGTTCAGAAATATTCATACCAGTATGGCACCAGTCCGACATGTGGAAACACAGCTAAACATCCTTTGTATACCGTTCGTGCTCGAATGGTCCGACAAGCAGGTGCGGCACACGGCTTCAAAAAAATAAATCTTTCAAAGACATGGCTTTAATACACCCTTATTTTCTGTTCGAACAATTAACAGTTTAAAGGCCTAGTCTAGTGCTTTTGGAAGTCATCAGAAATAACATGGTCAATTACAGCAACATTTTTTTTTCTTTTTTTTTTTTTCTAAGTAGTAGGTACCAAAGAGAGGATTTCCATTAGTCTTGCTGGAATGCATTTGTTAGTACTTTCCTTGGCAACACGTAGGCTGTGGAGTTTAATCTTGGTTGGGATCTGTTTGGTTTGCATCTGCATGTGGTAGCTGTGCATAGGTGGCTTCTCTTCATCTATGTACACACAACTGTGCAAAGAGAACCAATGCATGGACAGGTAGCGCATATATGATGTACTGGTGAGCCGTCCAGGGTATACCCAGGTACTTGTCCACCGACAACTGGAGAGAAACCCCAGACTTTTCACAACACTGCAAAGATTACGTAGTACAGAAAATGAACAGAGACTATTTTTAACCATCGGCGTGAATGAATTCAGCAAAGTCCAACCAGAGCAGCAGGCTGGCCTTTTTAAAGCGTCTTCACAGATCGTCATAGATTCAGGTCCATCCTTGGTTGGATGCCCTGATTTATTCTGCATTTGATGGAGGAATAATATAGATGGCAATCCCTATTTCCACCTGACATATAGTGAAGATAATTTCCCCATCACCTTTTGACTGCAGTCAGATAGAATCCTCCCTAGAAACTCTTACATACCTTAGGATGCAGCATGGTTTAGCTACCAGTGTCACTGGAGGGTCTAAGTTATTTACGAGACTAACAACAGAACGCAGGAACCAAAGCTGTTCTGTATTTAGCAACAACTTCAGATCAAATCTCTCTGCAAAGTTGACAACTTCTTGAATTTCCTCCCCTTCCAGTTTCTGTTTTGGAACCAGCAATTAAAATCCAGAAATCCTGGAGAGGCTTCCCCGCCACCATCACAGCGGCTGTGTCCTTGCCAACCAACCGAGATCCCGAGGGGTACAAATACATCGTCTTCTCCAGATGTAAGTCTACCACACAGCATCTTTCAGTATTCATGCCGCTTTAACTTAACATTTCACCAGGCTACCACCACACATTTCAATGGTTTTTATTCCAATTTTATGTGACACCGAAGCAAAGAAGTAGTTAGTTTTAATTTTTGTTTCCAATCTTTCTATCCATTACCCCTAAATCAAGTGCAACGAAATGCCTTGAAAAGCTACTTATTTAGAGAATGGAGTCCAGCTTTGTATAATTTAAAACTGTGTAGAGAACTAACACCATCCTCACAGTGACATGGTGGTGGCAGTATCATGCTGTGGGGAGGCTCCCTCAGCAGGGAAAGGGAAGCCGGATGGAGCAAAATAAAGGAATATCCTTCCAAAAAACCCTGGCAGAGTAATCATTTGCATGGCAGATTTTCTCTGAGAACTAGACGTCATTTTTGGCTTCACCTCACATTTGCGCATGACATCTACCACAAAATCCTAAAACTTCAAACAGGTTTGTAGCTATAACATAAAATCTTAACAGCTGTAAATATTTATACCAATGTCTATCTGAAAAAAATCTGTCATGTTGGCCATATTCAGCACTAAAAACCCGGAAACTCTTGCGTGCAACGTTAACATGCTCAAATCCACGGTCAAACCCTTGGATATGTGCAGAACTTTCACACCAGAAAACATGGTTCTCTCCCTCTCCTTTGTTTAGATTACCAAGCTAAACCTTGTTTAATCAGGGTGCTCAGATGCATTGTGTAGGGAAAATGCCCCTTTAAATAGTAAAAAATAACAAAAAAAACACAATTATGTCGCCTTCTAAGAAAAATCAACAGTCCAAGGGTCTGCTCAGGATGTTTTTACTGTCTGGTCGTTTACATCATCCAAAAACATTAGAGCTGCAGACGAGACAGGCCTCACATGGAAACCTCCAGCAGCATGAAAACACAACAGCTTGTTTCACTGACATGCATCCGTTTACAGAACACGCTGAGCAACCCTCGCTTTCTCTTTTTGCAGCGTCGGCCTACAACGTGAGGATGCAAGGCGAACGCCCCGTCGTCGCAGCTCCGAGACCAAACGTGTCGCCGAGAACCGACAACTTCTTCAGATGCCCGAAGAAATCCTAACTGAATTTTTATTTTTTAAAATAAGGAGCATCTGCTTACTTTTACACACTTTTATTTTTTTCAGCTTAAAAAGACACAACATGAGCATGGATTAAAAACAAAACAACATGTCCAAACAATCAAAATGATGCAAAATCTGGGCAGAAAAAACGTGAAGAAATGCAGGAGTAAATCCTCGTTGAACGCAGATCTGAAAGCGGTTTCTGACAGGAATGGTTGGGTCTCCTCTGATTAGTGCTTCATCTAAAAAATCGTCTCCCAGGAAAGCCGCGGGAAGGGAAGGCTTGACCTGTGGACGACAAAATATGTTTCAGATATGTCTTCATCCCATATTTACTAAGTATTAGTCAATGTTATAACTATGATATCATTTCCTGACAGTTTTTGTCATTATTGGGCTGAATTTTATGAAATACAAAAAGAGTTTTGTGCATAAAGAACATGAGTGAATTTTACTTACCTGTCCTAAGAAAACAGGGATTTTTTAAAAAATATAATAAAAGATTCAATGTTGTAAACACTTTGTGGAAGTTTTTTTTTTTCAGTAAACAAAAGCTGAAACAATAAGTCTGATACTGGCTAAGTTTTTCTAAAACCACGGACCAGTACCATGCGTAGGAATTACCTCCTCTCTTCGTCCGACCACCACGGTTGTCTTGCCAGCGCTGCAGGTTTCTGGTGGCTCCATGACGAGAGGGTTTAGGGGCGGCGCTGCTGGTATCTGTACAGATGCGACATTTGCAATCTCAGCAGTCGGATCTGGCATCACAGGCAGAGTTTGAAGACTAAGGCGTTACCTGCAGAGCTGGAGGAAGGTTCCTGGCTGGTGGAGGGATGGTTAGCCTTGTCAGACGGTTGGCTCGGCTCCTCTGAGTCTCCCTGAGACACCACATGATCCACGGACGCTTCAGCACTGGGCCTGCAAGAAAAAATAACAAAGATCGAAGCATAAATCCTCTACAAATGGTCACAATCTTTCACTTTAGGGGATCCCCATCACTGAGCCAACAAGGAACCTTGAAGGACACTGGAGACCTAACGGTCTTTTAAAGATGGTTGCTGCCACTTTTTTATACAGTAATGCAATCATTAAATCCATATTTCATCAAGGTGTTGTAAAAAAAACGGGTTAAGTATTTAGATTCTGTTTAACATTAAGTGTTGTAAGTTAGTGACTAAAAAAACTGATCACTGGTCTCAGGGAAGCAAGGTTTGCAGAGCATTTTGAACAGAACTTAGGAAGAACTTCAGCAAAGTAAAACGAGCCAGGAAAAGGCAGGAATAAGCATAAACATGAGACAGGGACCTAAAAAAAAGGAAAAATTACTAAATATAACCAAGAAATGAGAAATCTTACAGTGTCATTTAGCAGCATTCACTTCTGTTCTGGTTTGGGCCAACAAGTGAAGAGAGCTGGGCTTTGCAACGTGGGATTAGCTTTTTTTTTTTTTTTTCTTTTTTTTTTTTCCAGTCACCCGTCTGCCAGTTTCAACGCATATCTACTGCTAAATTTCATTTTATGCAAAATTCTGGGCAAAAATATTTGCTTTGAACCTTTTACAGGAGCTATTCCCTTAATGTGGGGTTGGGCTGCTGCTTTTGTAGCATCAGGACTGACTTCAATCAGCTCTGTTTTAAAATGACGCTTGGATTCGGTCACACTGGGAATGAACTGTCCTGAACTTGTGGTTCTCGGCCCTGCTCCTCTAGGCCCACTGTCCTTCATGTTTTAGATGCGGCTCTGCTCCAGCACACCTGATTCAAATGAATGCATTACCTCAGCATGCCATCGAGTGTTTCAGGAGGCTGTTAATCACTCGTTCATTTAAGGGAGGGACGTGGCAGCAGGGAAACACCCAAAAGCTGCAGGAGAGCAAGTCCTGAGGACCAGGACTGATAATATAGTAAGACGTAGATGCTTTAAAGCGTTGTTAAGGGGATTTTAGCGATTTATTTTAACATTTAACATTCCTGGTAGATTTGAATTTATATAAAATAGGTAATAAAATTGCCCATTTATCTATTTTTGAAGACATTTACAGTGAGTTAGTAAGCCAAAAAAAAAGAAACTCAAATTAAATGGGCTACATTAATTATTTGATAAACATTTGTCTCCTTAAAAAAAAGGGAAGAAGGAAAAACAGTCTAACCCCCCCCCCCCCCTCTCTAAATCCCAACCTGGAAATTATAAAAGCAAATGTCAAAAATGTTCAGAAATTTTCATGGAAGCCTGATATAAAATATGCTCTCATGGTTTTGAGCTTGATGCGTCTGCCGCCCACAAGCAAATGCTTAAAAACTGCTTCAGGAAAAAAAAACATTAAAAAAGTATCGCCACAATCCCTTTAATCAGCGTTTTCTGCTGTTGATCTTGTGGTTTGGTCAGAGTTCAAAAAACACAACAAACCCCAGCAAACATGGAGGGATTGAAAGCAAGCACAGGAAAAAAAAAAGTGATCGAAGAAACAAAACACAAAAGAGCGAACAAGTAAACCCTTTAAAGCATGATACAGATAATTGTGAGGAAACTTCACGTTTAAAAAATAATAAATCTTTTTGGTTGCTTTAAAAATAAATAAAATGACAGGCGTTAATTTTTTTTGTGTCATAATTGATAAGTTATACCAAAAAATAAATGTAAAAATAAATAAATAAAAATAAATATTTTCAGAAAAATCCTGACTTTGTTGAAGAGTTAGAGTTCTCAGAAATATTTGTATCAAAAATGGTACATTTGGAGTTACCGGGTTAAGACGCTATGGAAAAAAACGGACGTTTTAACAACTTTTTAAGGTCTCTAATGTAGGTTATTAAAAAGGTCCGGTGAAAACCCAGAAAAAGCAAATTTGATGGATAATCACATTTCAGTGTCGGGCTCCAGGAAGATGTCTCTCTCCTCCCCGGACCCGGCCGTTCCCGGCAGCACGAGGCCGGGCGTGGACGTGCTGACCATGGGAACCGACTGCGAGGCGTGATCTGCTGCGTCAGACTGTGCCGCCTCTGAGAAGACAGTTACTGGAAATAAAAAAAAACAAAATAACAACGTCGTCTTATCTTTTGAGTTTTAGTTTTAAGTTCCCGGCTTTAGAAATCTTTATGACGGGTGGGGGTCGAGATAAATGAAGTAATCTCTTCGCGGCAGACCGACAGATACCTGGCGCTGCAGCTTGCAGTGGTGTGGTGGGAACGCTGCGCCCTCCTGACTCTTCCTCATGAGTAGCCAAGAACAGCGGACTTTCATATATCCCAAGACCTGGAGAAAAAAATTGTTTTGCAATTAAATAAGCAAAGAAAATCATCCCGTCGCTCAATCTTTGTCGCTTTGCTGCATTGAACCCCTATTTGTTTATTTTTTTGTTGAAGTTTTGCGTGTATTGCTTGCAAAAGTAGATGTCATGTAATCTGTTTGCCAACGTGTGAGGGATCACCTCCTTGTGAGGCGAGCTGGCCGAGGTCAGAGTGCGAGGAGGAGCTGGTCTGAGGCACGTCGTCTGAAAGGCCAAACCTAAAGCGGGAGACTCCAGCAACCTGGGAAGAGCTAACAAATACACCAAGATGAAGCTACATGGCAAACTAAAGCTGCGTGACTGAAAAACTCTTAGACTCTCCTTTAATCGTTTATACACCTTGATTACTTAAGTTGGGGGTGGGGGGGAGTGCATGGGGTAAATAAAAACAAAAGCAATACACAAAAAAAAAACCCCACCAGACTAACAAAGAGTGGCGAGGAGTTGCATTTTTACACCTTTGTGAGACTTACTGGATGGCCTGGTCGAAACCTTCAGAGCGAGGGGGCACCAGAGTGGGAGTGCTGGGCACCGTCCTGTCGTCGTCTTCAAAGAAATGCTGCTGGAGAGCAAAATTAGCGGACACAATGAAACACTGACGATCAAACAAACACCACACAATGTACCAGCAGATAATAAAACCCGGTTAGAAATGTGTTAATCGTTTTTCCTGACCAGTGAAAGCACCATTCAACACTCTTCTGCGCTGGATGGAGATTCCTCTCTGCTAGTTATTCACTGAATCAGTGAGGTACTTAAAATGAAAGATTGAAAACTTTCATAAAAGAAGCTGCATTTTTCTACATGTCTGTGGTTCATTCTGGCTGCGCGAGAGCGAGAGAGAGCAACACTTTGAACCTCAGTCTGTTAAGAGAACGTGAGGGATATAGAAAGTATGGCTGCGTTTTGGAAATCTCAGAGCTAAGGATCTACATTCTCTATTTTAATGATGCTAGCCCCTGCAATCTAACAATCTAAAAAACAAAACAACGGGACTTTTTTCCGAAGTTTGAAGACGTTTTCGCTTCCCATCCAAGAAGCTTTCTCAATTCAAATGTCAGGAGTAATGTGGAGTTCCAAGCTTTTATACTATTGCCCAAAAAAGTCCTTGTATGCTTTCACTGGTCAGGAAAAACGATTTAGTTATTTTATCCTTGCTTTATAATAGTCTTTAAAGCGACTGCTCCTTCACATATCTGGTGTGATCTCCAATAATTATAACCCCTGATAGCTGAATATCTAGAAAATATTTTGAATGCTGTTCCTACATCTTTCTACATAAATCGCTCCTAAAAAGAAAAATGTATCTGTACCTCAGAGCTTTAAAAAAAAAAAGAAAAATCACAACCAACAAAAGAAATTGAGCAAAAAATATTCTGTTCGGTAAACTTTGAGAATGTATAAAAGGGACTTACAGCAGTGCTCGCCATGCCAGGCGTGAGTCGGCCCACTGACTGCCGGCGGACAGGGATGCGCTGTTAAAGAGGCAAACAGAGTTTAGAGATGACGTCAAAATGTCCAACAGATCTTCTAGAGCAGGGGTGTCCAACTCCAGTCCTCGAGAGCCGGTGTCCTGCAACTTTTATATGTGTCTCTGCTTTAACACACCCGAGTCAAATAATCAGGTCATTAGCATCACTGCAGAGGTCATTCAGCCATTTCATTCAGGTTTGTTGGACCTAGGACACATCTAAAAGTTGGAGGACACCAGCCTTGGAGGACAGGAGGTGGACACCCTTGTTCAAGAGGGACCAAGAGATGCTAGCAGAGTACGCACACGAACCTGAGCAGGCGGCCCCAGCTCTGAAGACTGAGCCGGATGGATGTTGAGTCGGGGTGGAAGCTGCTGCACAGGTCTGCGTGGCGACTGGGGCATACGTGCACCGGAACTTGTGATTGGCTGTTCCGTAGAGAAGGCCTCCATTGGGCCCCCCTCAACTGAAACATTTGATAAAAGATTTAATTTAAAAAAATGAATAATTAAATAGGCAGTTCACCTTTAAATAAAGTTTTAAGATGCTTTTTTAAGGCAAACAATGTAAAAATATGAGTTAAATGTATTAAACCTTTATTTAAAAATAGAAAAAGAAGAAAAGAGCTACATACTGTACATGGATTGTCTAGAATAGAGAGATTTTTCAAAGCTTACTATATAAAAAAAAAAGTATGGATTTTGTGCTAGTTTTCTATGGGTACAGGTTGTGTTTATATTTAGTAAAGTTAGCAATTTTATTTTCTTGGAGTATGCTCTAGTTAATTACTTTATAATTATACAGGTTATCAAAAAAAGAAAAATCTAATCATATTTCAAGTTTGTTTTTGGTTCAAATCTCCATGTTTCCAGACCTAAACTTCCAATTTGTGTCCCACTTTTAAAATGCATATACAATAATTGAATTTGTGGTTGATATTTCAACGCAGGTCAGGCTTTAAAAGGAGCACTAAGTGAAATTTCACCACTAGGTGGGCTGTTGAGCACTGTCTGTAGACCAAAACAACATGTGTGGCAAGCCACGCCTCTCCACCTCCAACCCACTTTTCCTGCCCTCCCCTTGTATGCTCATATTTGCAAGGATAAACACACACATAATGCTGTTAGCAACAGAAGATTTCGATCTGCGGGACGTGCTCTCCGCCATTTTGCTACACTGCTCTGACGCTGGCATTTTACAGGCAGGGCGGGCGAAGCCCTGGATGGCGGATGTTCACATGCATGGGTGGGTACCTAGATTCCTATATAATGCTTGTGAGATGGACAGTCGGGGCTTCTTGCCGATCAAGAGCCCATCAGCGCTGATGTGTCTGTAAACATTTCTCTGTCTTCAGTAGATTAAATAAGCGTCTTGCATCCAAATACATTATTTAAGTGGGCGTCGCCTGAAGGGTAAAACAAGCTGGGTCCACCGAGGGTGTTTCACCGCCGACAGGGTGCGGTAGCTTAACACAAGAGACTGAAGAACAACACAGAAATAGTGTGTGAGATCACAGCATATTCCATGTAAAGAGATACCTTTAGTTCTTCACGTCACTATTTTTTTTAGTTCCATCTAAAAGTATTATTGCTCCTTTAAGTATTAAACCTGCAGAAATCACCGACTGGAAAGTTAAGATGGACCAGTGAATAGATATATGGGTGAATGGATGTGCGTAGGTTAGAGAAGAAAATAACTTAAAAAGATGGTATAAATAGGGAAGTCGTTAAATTGGAAATATTTTCCCCTATAGTCCATTTCCCTCTTTCCGTACTGATTCAGAGGAGAGAATTTCTTAAAGGTATAGTGGACGATCTTGTTTCGGCTTTCGAGTTCTGGGGCTATCACCTTATCTATATATCCGGTCAGCTTCAGTTTCAGCCGTTCACTGTAGCTCCGCTGCAGAAAGAAGCCCGAGTGGATTTGGGAGATTTCTTTTCACACAATCCCTCTGAGGACCGGAAGAGCAGGTAGGATGGTTTTGTACAAAATGGGACTCGGGCGTTTACTTACCTGCATTTCCGGAAAATCGTCCATTCTACCTTTAACTCCCAAACGAATGAAATGTGAGAGGGGTTCATTTAGGCATTATGACCGTTTCTGATCTTTCTGCTGCTCACATGGTTTGCTGGTTCATTTTCTTCTACTGAATATCCATTGTAGCTATGAGCCTCCTTAACCAGGTCTCATTAAAAAAAAATAAGATGCATTCTATAGTTTTCAAAACTGAACAAATTCTGATATTGGACCATTTCAGTATAGAAGAAATAAAAAGTGTTTAATCAGTATCGTCCAGATTGTGTTGGAGACGATTTTCTTTGGCCCCGTTCTTCTCTCCAGCAGATGTTTTACATCTTTTCCCGTCATTACCGGTAAATGCCCGATAAGTAGCTGGAAGGCGAGGTGGCTCGTGTGTATGCGGAGAGTATGATTCAGATCTACACGGTTCAAGTTTTCGATAGGGTTTCCTGGATCTTACAGCTTGGTGTCTGGGAATCTGCAGGCCTCTGGGTGGAGTCAGACGCCCCCAAACTCTCCTCTGTCTCAGTGCCCGGGTCCGTGACATCAACGCCCTGGGAAAAGGACGAACAAAGGACAAGTATAAAACAAAACGAATGAGCCGATGCATTTTAAAAGCTGAACAAAGTTAAGGGAAATATATGGGGAGAAGAACGAGTGTATATGCATGAAGGTTCCCACACAGATGCTGGCACACATGATCACAGCAGAAAACACAAATTAGTGACTCGTTTTCTCCCTGCAACGAACAAAGATGCCTTTCAGTACATGCAGAAATTTTAATAGCTATTCTACAGGCTTTAACCAGGAGGCATAAAAGTGCCTCAATGCAACTAGTCTTTGATCCTCATAAAAATCTGTTCTTTAAAAAAGTTGTTTAATGTGTAAAACTAAAAAAAGGGGTACAGAAATTGGTGTAAAAGATGCACCAAGAAATGGTATGTTTGCTGGAATGGCCAATTTTCAGCTTGATCCACCCCGACCAGGTCAGTCAGAGACCCAAAAATCTGATATTCCTGCCATGCATACGTAAAAATTGAACTCTGCGCATTCGTCCGTGGGCTCATGTCTGCGCAAGTATGTGGGAGTAGGGCTATAGAAAAAAAGCATATAGATAAAATAGAAATCATATTGATAATTATTAACAAATTCAAATCATATATTTAAGTGCAACCCTGACCATTTTATGCTGTTTAATGACCTGTTTTTAGATGCAGAACTCACAAACACTGAATTCAAACTCAACCCTTTATTGGACCAACTTTTTACCAAAACTGCAAGTTTTTAATTAAAAAAGAACATGCCGAACTCTTTGAAGACGTGACGGAACGTTTCTGGGTCTGCGTTGTGATTGGTTGGGAGGATGTTACGACTGTAAAATTAACCTACATGGCTAGAATGCAACAGGAAGGAAAACTATTACTCTATTGAACTTTTTGTTTACCCTTTTGTTTCTATCATTGATATACATCAATCGATCGAGAGATATATATATATATATATATATATATATATATATATATATATATATATATATATATATAAAATCTATCTCGATCGATCGATTGATGTATATCAATGATAGAAACAAAAGGGTAAATATTGAAATTGAAATATTGTCCAGCCTTATGTGGGGGCCTTTAGAGTCAGAATGCTCTCAATCACAGCTTACTAAGGGGTGGGTTAGTAATACTAACAGCTCTAATCGCTAGTATTATGAAGGTAAAGACATTTTTTTTTTTTTAAATATTAAAATCTGGTTTTACAGCAATTGCTTTGTACTGTACTTGAAAGGATTTTACCTCTGATGCTGATACGAGTGTTTATTGACCATCGTAAACATTGAAAAAAAAAATACTTTCATTGCTGTTCTTATATCTTCTTCCAGGGGAAGTTTCTCTGGTGTCCCGAAACGTACGCTCAGGATGAGGGATGTTAGCAACTCAATGTTATAGGCTTGGTTTCATTAGAGAGAAAACTTCAATAATTTGAATAATAAACTAAATTTGACAGCATTGTTTTATAACTAGGATATTGACTTTGAATCCCTCGTTATGGTTTTCGTATACAAATTAGATTTTTTTTCTTGTGAAGTTCCTTCCTCTACCACTGTCAGATCTAAATTTAAGGTTATCTATATAATAGTATGAAACAAGCATGTCTTTACAAAGAAAACAAAGTATGTAAAAGGAGTATACATTCATTTTTTTTTTTTTAAACCATCCGGGGAGAAAAATGCATCTGAAATATCATTCAGACTCAATAATCAATGGAAAAAACGCTGATGGGTGTGTGCCTCTGCTGGGAACAGGCTGGCCGATGCCTCACTCAAATTAGTCTCACACAAATGCAGACGACAAGCAAAGAGGGGAATAATTGTCCCTTTTCAGACATCGACTCATCCGACTGAATGTGTGTAACCAAAATAAAAAAATAAAAAATGAGTAAAAGTTAAGCAGCTAAAACAAACAGAGACAAAAGTGACAGAATATTATGAGAAAGGTCGAGGGAGACTGAAAACAAGACAGTGGAACAACTGAGTGTGAGCTGGAAAGGCTGAGAGTTTCTGAATGAAAATAAATAAGGGATGCCTACATTGCAAATAACCATAAAACAATATCAAGACTACAAAGGACTCAGACAATCAAGAGGAACACTGTCATGTTTAACAAAAATGGGGAAAAAGAAGGCAATTTAACAATAATCTGAGCTGGGATGGACACCAATCTGTGAGGTACAGTGGAAAACCTCTAACTCCACAATATTGAGGTTTTTCCAAACTCCAATCCAAGGAAAACATTTTACTAAATCAGCAACCTGTTGGAGGCAATGCGGAGGACAGGAAGCCAATCATTACCGCATATTTCGGACATGCCCTTTTGATTGTACCATTTTGGAGGGAAGTCTGTAAAAAGGTGTTCTGTATGGACGTACCATTTCAGCTGAAATCAACGCATCTAGGTCTTCTGCTTGGTGATAACGTTACATATAAAAGTAAATACGTGTTTAAAATTATGTGTGCGGCAGCCAGGAAAGCCAATACAAGGAAATGGCTCAGCCCCCAGATACCAACACTACAAATGAGTAGTTTGATATATGATATATTCAAGCTAGAGAGAATAACAATAACAGAGAAAGACAAATTTGAGGGAGAAATGGAGAAGGTGGATTGAGTTTATCACAACTATGAGGGAAGATTTCATTTGAATCCGATACAAATGGTGATTGTATTTTAATTTATGTACATCAATGGCACACCCCTTGGGTTATATGTTAGATTTAAATGCCTGTTTTGCATCAAAAACTTTGAAAAGAATAAAAAATAATAATAAGTGGGCCGGAGGTAAAACGTGACAAGAAAGACGAATCCTTTAATGAGAACACAATTCACCTCTGTGTCGTCTCCTTCATAAACCTCGTTGCCATCTCCGCTTCCTTCATTACTCTCCTCTCCTTCCATCCCTCCGTCGTCATCCTCCTCATCTTCATCATCTTCTTCTTCCTCCTCCTCTTCTTCTTCGTCATCTTCCTCCTCCTCTGCGTAGTCCTGGAACATTCGGGAGAGCCCAAGCACCAATCAGAGGAGCGTGATCACAAGAGCGATGTTAAAGATGCCTCACCGTTACTCTACCTGCTCTTCACCCTCTTCCTCCTCCTCTTCGTCGTCCCCTTCGCTATCGGAGTCGGTCAGTATGACGATGACTTCCTGCTGCAGCACGTCCGGTGTTTCACTTTGGCTCGGGGTAATCCCCGGCTCTGCGGGGACAGACTGAGAGGCTGCATCTTCCTCCGCTTCCTCCAGGTTTGAAAACTCTGCCTGCAGGGAGAAACGCGGCACTTTTCTAAACGAATAAACAGCATTTGTGGCACTATTACTATAATCCTGCTAAATAAGAACACCGACTGATACGAAATTCACCTGATACATACCTGACCTGCTTCTGCTCCATCTTGACTGTCTGACGGCACAACTCCCTCGGCCTCTGCACTCTCTTCAGCCATCACTTCTTCCTAAAATGACAACCATGAAGACCCTTATTTAAAAATCCACAAAACAACAATTCTGCCGGATTAAAACTCCCCCACCCCACGCGCTTCCTCTTTACCTCTGGACCCACTCTCTGGATGATACGCAGCTTCTTCGGGATAGGAGCCCTGGATGTGTCCTCCTGGGTCGCTTCAACCTCGGTGAACGCAGCGTTGCCCTCTTCTTCCTCTCGAGGCCTCTTGGACATGGCGGAGGTTCCAGGTGTTGCTGAAACTGGAGTAAAGGTGCAATTAATAAAAAAATGTGTTAAATAAATTCTGCAGAAGTGAAAAAAAATTATTTAGAGCGTACATTTTACCATTTTCCAGATTCAGGAAGTGTCCCCCCCCCCCATTTTATTTAATACATTATAATGTTGAATTCACTTTTTGGTCCATATTTTCTCCTTAGATTCTTGTCTTACCTGTATAACCTTTTACATCAAGCCTTGTTAGAGTTTCACGTTTAATATTTACAATTACGGTTACTGACAAAAGTATTCATAATCATTGGAATTAGGGCTGGACGATAATTCAATAACAATACATATCGATGATAGAAAAAAAAAAGGTCAATAAAAAGTTCAATAGAATAAAAGTTTTCCTTCCTTTTGCATTCTAGCCGATCGTGTAGGTTAATATTACTGTCATTACATCCTCCCAACCAATCAGAGTCGCAGACCCAGGAACGCTCCGCCCCCTTCAAAGAGTTCAGAGAACACATGTTCTTTTTTTATTTTTTAAAAACTTGCAGTTTTGATAAAAAGTTGGTTGAATAAAGGGTTGAGTTTGAATTCAGTGTTTGTGTGTTCTGTATCTAAAAATAGGTCGTTAAAACATCTTAAAATAACCAGGGCTGCCCTTAAAATATAGGTTTTTAATTTGTTAATAATTATTGATAAATACGATTTCTATTTCATCGATATGCTTTTTTTTCCTACTGTGCAATAATCCTGAAAGAAGTGACTTCTGCTGCTATTGCCACCTGACTATATGTCAATAGATATGTATATAAGTCACCGTGAATGTACATAAGACACCCTCTGTCTTATTTTTATTTTTGTATTTTTATTCTTATTTACTTTTTTTTGATCCACTGTATAAACGAGGACACACTGTATATAACTGATGCACCTTCTCCTACTTTTGGCACCTTCTTCTGATTATTGATTACTGAGCCGATGTGTCAAGTGAATTTCTCCAATGTGAGATCAATAATGCCCATCTTATCTTATCTCTTTTTTGATACACCAACTCAAACGACGGAAAATGAAATCTGCAGACGGGTCAGAGAAGATGGTTGTGTGGATGTTTAAAGCAGGGTTAGGGTGAGCAAACAACATCCTAAACTTTAAAAAGACACCAGGGGTGTGCGCTCGCCCCACTGCTCTTCTCCCGCTACACCAACGACTGCACCTCAGGTGACTCAGCTGTCAAACTCCTGAAGTTTGCTGACGACAACGGTGAGCGGCTTAATTTGGGACGGCCATGAGTCGGCCATTGATCAGCTGGTTCTCTGGAGCAGCCAGAACAACCTGAAGCTTAACACGCTCAAAACTGTGGAGATGATTGCGAACTTCAGGAGGAGCTGCCTCCAAAAAAGGACCACTTGCCCTGTCATAATAACTAATTTTGCTGGACAATACATTTTTCGAAAAATTATCACAATAAACCACAATATTGTCATTCGGAGACCCTTTTCAACTAATATGATAATGAAATAATAACGCAAGAAATCCTTGGACATACTGGCTCAGATAGATTAAGCGGTTGGCCGCCATCATTTCTCTTAAATAAAAAAAACTGCCACAACGCAGCAGTCGTGTTCAGCTTAGACACCAATCGCATTTTCTTTTCAAACTAGCGTTTCTCTGGCTCTGCCTCATGCTAAACTTTGAGACACAAGATTTAACTCGTCCCACACTGAGGAAACCAGAAGGGAGAGGTGAGCCGACATCGATGCATCGTACGGAAACTTTGTATTCCCGTCTCAGAGAGAGGAGAGAGAAACACAGTGGGGAAAAAAGCAGGCATGCATATGCAAATTATTGAGCTTATTTTAATTAATCATGCAATTAATTGATTTACTGCTTATCGCGACAGGCCTAATGAGTGCGCCAGAGTGCAACGGACAGTCAGGGCTCTGCGAGCGCAAAGCTGGTAGAGGCTGCAACCTGTTTTGGAGGTAATTGTATAAAACGGTTGTTTGACAAAGTGTTGACTTAATGCGGCAGAAAAAAAAAAAAATAATTCTTCATGTTAATGAACTGCTCTGTGGTGGTTTCTCATAAAATCCAAATAAAATGCAATTACTACAAGTACTTCTGCAAGTTAACATCATTAACAAAAATACTCACCTGTGCCGAACACAGAGGAGGACGAGGTTGACGGCCACTCCACCTGCGAACTCGGCGTAGCCTCGATGGCGACAGGCGACGGCTCCCGATTGTCCGGTTCCGGGTGGGTCACGCTCTGTTGCTGCGTCGGCTGAACAAACGCAGTGGCCTGCGTCTGAGTCTGCTGAACAGTCAGCATGGAGCTAGCTAAAGTAGTCTGGACGTTGGGGCTGGCGGAGCGTACAGAGCCGCTGGCGCTTCCGTACACGGTCACATGCTCCACGGGCGGGGCTTCAGAGGACTGCATGGCTGTTGGAGAGATTAAGGTTGAGACTGGAGAACATGGAGGAAAGTGGTTTAGAATTAAGAGGCGTTAAAGCCTCGCAGCCGGACCCACCTTCCTGGGTCTCCACCTGAGTGGTCGGCATGACGGTGGCAGTGGGTGTGGGAGTGGGCACGGGGGCCGGGGTGATCATTGGCCTGATGCTGGCTCGGGGAGTGGGTTTGTTGCCCGGGTTGACGGGCTGCTTGCTGGCTGAGGCAACCACGGGCGTTGGCTTAATGTTGGCAGTGGGCGGCTCAGAAGCGCTGGCGCTGAAAACGAAGGAGGCAAAAACGATGGGGTCAAAGTTCACATTTCAACGACGCAGACAGGAATCTAGAGAGGTCCTGGTTAGGTAAAGGCTGGTGGGAATGCACACCAAGGTTAAAAAATGCATCAAAACCAGCTAAATATTCAGGTTTCCTTTGGTTTGAAGTTGTTTTAATGAGAGTTTTCTCTTTCTGTACGAACCTAAAAACAAAACTACGTCTCCCCTGCTCACACAGGTTACTGAGCAGGTTGGCAGAAGGCCATTTCTCTTTCCCCCTCACCCAAAAACAAATACAAACTTGTTTGTTTGAAATATATTTCATAGACTGTCAAGGTGTTGAAACTGAAGTGTCTTTTTCACCTGTACAAACTGGGCTCGACTCAGTTTATAGGGGTTTCTATTGGGTGCCATGGCTGGGCGATATGGCTTAAAAATATACCAAATCCAATTAATTGATTTTTTTTCTCCTTTTCGTTTCACAAAAAGAAATTAAAGAAGTTATTTTAAAAACTTTTTATGTCGAGCATTTCGTCTGGGAGTTGACCTGAATTCAAAGTACAAATAAATCCAAGCTGTGAAACATGCATGTAAAACAAGATGACGGCCCTGCCGTTGTAAACAATAAAAATATAACTAAATGATTGCTGCTAGTGGTTTTACACAATGATCTAAGAATAGGCTTCACTTGTGTAATTTCAAACTAAATAATAAAGTGCCTCATATTATGGTAAAATAAGATTCTCCATTACAATATTTTGAAAATGTATTTTCCTAAACATATGTTCAGCATCGCATGCTATTCCCTTCATGGAAGCCCAATGTATGCGTTTGAAAAAATAAAATCCCAATTTTCCAAAAATTTAATCATTAAATATTAAATCGAATTATCTCTCAGCCTCATCAGGTACTTGTGCTTGGTACCAGCTCCTTTTAAATGATCTACTCAGCCCGGGTGTCACATAGAAATCATGTTGCGCCGCCTTGCTATGACGACCCCACAAACGGTGTGGTACTCAGGAGTGAGGGAAACCGACCCCAACCGCGTAGCGTCAAGTATAATTGAACCGAGCAGGTGTTGATGGGAAAAGAGCCTTAAAGAAGCGCTACCAATCCCTCTAACCAAGTTACAATGTTTTAAAAGTACAGTGAATGAACTATGGCAGCAGACTTCTGTAGGAGAACTGTATTACAGCGTCACTAAAATGCTAATTAAAGATTAGTTTTAACCCTTACCTGCCCCTTTCTGTAGCTGGGGTAGTCTTCAGACTGATCTGCCTCTGTTCTGTCGTCCTTTGCTGCTCTTGACTCTAAAATGAAAAGAAAAAGATTTGTTTAGCAAAAAAAAAAAAAAAAAAAAAAAATAAAAAAAATTGGGATGCAGACTTCACAAAACCAAAATGTAATTTCCTTTTACAGATGTGAAAAAAATATAGGTTTATATACACAAGATGGCCACCATGGCTTCCAATCTTTGTCAAAAGTAAAAGAAGAACATTTCTACTCTGTCTGTCTGGTATTTAAAATGTTGCAGAGGTGGTTCACCTTGCTTGGACCTGCTTCAGGAGGCTCGTCTCTCTGCTCCTGTCTCTCTTGCTGACCCCGCAGGTCTCTGAGCTCTCGCTCCTGTCTGCTGAGACGACCCTCATACTGAGACTTGAGAGCGCTCACTCGCACCTCCAGCTCCTCGCGCTGCTGCTTCAGCTCCTCGTTCTCCCTCTGGAGCTGCTCTTTAGTGGCTGAAAGCATATTTAAAATACACGAGTAATACCAGACTAGCAGAAAATGCTTTTATTCATCCAATTTCACAATTCTTACATTTTTATTGGATGAAACATGTCGTAAAATGAGAAAAACCCTCTCACCTGTGACATGGCTGATCTTCTGCCTGGCAACCAGGAGGGCTTTTCTGGTTTTCTCGTCCTTCTCGGCCATCTGCTGTCTCAGACCTTCCTCCTGAGAAACCTTGTCCTGCAGCTCCTGCCTCAGCCGGTTCAGCTCCGTCTGCAGCCTGGAGGACTGTTCCTGGGCGTTACGCAGCTCAGTGTCCCGCTCTGTGACCGCCTGCAGGGAAGGAAGATTCAAAAGCCAAACTCGTTTGTGTAAGAGACATTCATGCGTTTCAGTTTTTCTTTAATATACCCCAGATAGTTGTGATGTTTAACCTTATTGATGTTCTCCAGCTGTCCCTCCAGCTCTTTGGTTCTGGTTTCAGCCTGATTTAGAGAATCTTTAATGCTCTGCAGCTCTTGAGCCGAAGCTTGACGTGCCTCCTCGTCTTGGGATGGACCTGCTGCAGCTTCAGCAACAAGCTACAAAACACAAAAAAAGACTAATATTAATTAAGACTGTCAATCGATTAAAAAAATTAATCTAATTAATTACATACTCTGTAATTAATTAATCTAAATTAATCGCATATAATTTTTGCTGTGAAAGTATTTAAAATATTTAAATTCAAATGTTTCAATGAATAATCAGCATTAGATACATTAAAGTGCTGTTTTCAACAGCAGACAAACTGAACTAAACAGATGCCAATGTCGAACTGAACTCACGTCAACAGGAAACGTCAACTGAAATGATAATAAAAAAGATAACCTGAATTTAACAGACGTCAACATATTCCATATTCCAATCTACTTTTTAGGCTAATTATACATAATTTAGACCTAGTGCTATTTTAACAAACAAGCATTTTATTAGTTGTTATCTCTTATCTGATGTATTTCTGATGTTTGGCACTTTGTTTTACCTTTTGTTAAAGTGCTCTTTAAATAATAATGACATTCATGATGATTATGATCAGAATAAACTTTTGCATAACCTCCCAGAAGCTGGAAAGAAAAGAGACAAAAACATTTTTCACAGCTTACTTAGTAAGTCTAATATTTTAGTCTAAATACTTTAGCCTAAATATTTTAGGCTAAAATATTACACTTTTTATTTGTTTTTCTTCAATCCCTCGGTGATGTTTAGTAATTTCTGCCAAAGGCTGCAGCTTTTTGATTTAATTCATCTGAATGCAGTATTTGCAAGCCATACTCTGATTGAATGGGTTTACTCTGTGATTGGCTTTAACAGCCGAGCGAGTGCACAGCTGGTGTTGAGTGTGAAACGAGCAGGTGTGCGCGAGCAAAGTAGCGCGCGAGCAGAGATGGAGCTCACCGCGAGGACAGCGGGTTGAGAAGAGTTGTTCAGACAGTGCCAGACCGGTTTTGAGAGTTGTTTCACTGTGCGCTTGGATTGGTTCCTGCGCGCTCAAACAGAAGGCACGAATATCGCTACATTCACAGAGTTGAGCGGCAGCGCTGTCTTCTTCTATCTTCTTCTCTGTCTTCATGCGCCTCCCCTGTGACTCTTTGGCGCCCCCCAGGGGAGGCGCGCCTCACCTATTGAAAACCCCTATACGACATCGATTAATCTGCGTTATTTTTTTTAATCCGTAAATTTTTTTTTAAATTAATTAATCGAAATTAACGCGTTATTTTGACAGCCCTAATATTAATATATGCAGAGAAATCAGCTTGTGCCTAGAAACAAAGACTTTCATCGTAGCCCTGACGGGTGACTGGGGAACTCAGAAAATGGATCTTTTTCACCTTAGTGAACGCAACACACTAACCAGATTGCAGCGACGACACTTTGGTGTGCAAAATGTTACAGAGTGAAGGAGATTAGGTATTTTTATTAAAAAGAAATAATTAAAAAATAAGCTGCATGTGTTCTGTTCATTTAGGCTGCGAGAGAGCGAGAGAGAGCAACACTTCTGCCAAAATGAAGGAAGGTTGAACGACTATCGCCCATATAAGGTGCTAAATAAATTTCAAAATGTGAGCTCTGTAATAACTTTGTTTTAGTTTGAAAATATCTGTATTATAGCATCTGCTCTCTCACAGAATGGCACATCATGACCTCCTGCTCCTAATATAAATAATCCATGTCAGCTCAGGAAGGCGACAGAGACCCTTTTAAATACCTTATGTATTAGTTTGGCTAAAATTAGTGTAAGCAGGTGATTTATTATCATCATTGATCCAATAAAATGTCCAGGACCGCTATTCAGATTAACCTAAATGTTTAAACTGAAGCAGGCAGAATCCCTTACCTTCTCATGCTGCACCTTGAGCTCATCGTACTGCGTCTTATAGCGACGTCCGATTTTCTTAACCTGGGTGATGGTTCGCACTTTTTCTTGGATTTCCTGGTCTTTAGTCGCCACTTCCTTCTTCAGCGTATTCCTTTCATCATTCATCTTACTCATTTGTCCCTGGAGAGCTGTTGTCTGATTATTCAACCTTTGCAGAGACGAGGAGAAAAATAAGTGACGACGATTGCAGAAGTCAACGTTTTGGTTACCGGATAATTAATATTTCATAACAAAAGGGAAAAAAAAAAAAGTTCCTTACTTGATCAAGTCAGCTTTAAGTCTAGCGTTCTCCTCTGTGAGCTGCTGGATGCGCTTCAGATGTACCTCCTTCTCAGTAGACAGACGTTTGTACTCGTCAGGGTCTGAATCTTTTTGCTGACTCAGCAAATTCTGGAGGAACATGCAAATCGAATGACAGCAGCAACGTTAGACATAAAGAAGTAATGCGTTTTTATTTTAAGGCTAGTTTACCGTCTAGTCTCTGAACTGACCTGAGTCCGAGCCTTCCAGCGCTTTGTTTCCTCTTCCATGATCGCCTTCTCTGCCTGCAGCATGCCGTTTTTCTCGCTCAGCTCAGAGTTGCTCTGCTGCAGAGGAAAGATGTCCGACTCGAGCTTTTGGACCTGAAACGCGCAAAAAAGTCTTGAGTTGAGAGGACATCTGCATTTTGAGATAAATGTAACACCTTCATATATTGTTGTAGTTCCGGTAAATAGTTAACATACACTCAACCCAGGCAAGAAAGTCATTTATTTGGCCTTTTAATTGGTGCATTTCAACTAGTTTTTTTAAGTTGGCATGATGACAGAAAATCAAATTAACTTTAAACAAGAATTGAGTCCATTTAAGATTTTCCTCTAATTCACACAATTACACATACAAGCTAAAATATATATTATACATAATAAAAACCACAAAAAGGTAAACCTTTTGTAGCTATTAACAAGCTTCTGACAGGACATTAGCTGTTCGTCTTGCCAGAGAGGGTACCTTTAATTTCACTTGGTAGAGCTTGTCTATTAAGAGCAGCAACAAAAAGCACGTTTAAGAGATGCATCTGACCAAATATTAGTTGGGGTGTAAAATCTTTATAATTTTATATTATGTATAATTTTGACCCTTTAAGGATTATTGAAAATCCACAACAAATTCAAACTTGTTGGCCCAGTTGTTGGTTATTAAATCCCTTGCAGTCGTATATTGCATAATCATATCTATTGCTACAAGACTAGGGAGAATGAATACATAAAAGGCCAAATTAAATGGGAAATAAAGCAGTTTGAGTCGACGTAAATACCAGACTGGAACCGTTCAGACTACTGATGCATAAATCAACTCAAACATCTGACCAGTTTTTTACAAGAGGATGAGGTGGACACCTTAGCTTGGGTTTGCTGCAGCTCTTGCTCCATTTTGTCCTTCTCCTCTCTGAGCATCTTGTTGGTCTCCACTAAGATATTCATTGTTTCCGTCTTCTTCATTAGCTCATCATGCTGAGTCAGGGTCTTTGCAGTCACCTGAGAAAAATCAGCAGCGAGGCATCAGAAACCGAACATAATAGTAGGTCTTTGGAAACTGCTATCCAGGACAGGTTAGTAGTGCAATTGTTTTTATTCTGTTGTTGCTCCTTTTGCTTTTGAAACAAACCTGCATTCTCTCTCTTGTAGCCGTCAAACTGTCCTGCGCCTCCTTAAGCTCGCGCTCCAAGTGTTCAACTCTCAAACGGTGACGTAAACTCTCGCCTTGGGCCACCTCAAACCGGGATTCAGCAATCTCCTTTTCCCGGCGCACAAACCTGTCGGAGAACGGGGCCACACAAAGTTGTACATATTAATCGTTACAGAAGGAATCGTTTTTAGGTTCCTGGTAAAATTAATTTGACAGGGCAAAGTTATCGGCTGGTTACCTGAGAATCTCAAGCAGCTGGTCTTGAGATTTCCCCTCTTCACTCAAAGAGACGTTCAGCGAGCTCTCTTTGGCCGCACGCTGAATATTGGCGGCCATCTTGGTGCTCATTGTCTGGACTTGCTCGTGCAGGAGGGTGTTCTGCCTCTGCAGCTCCTCATAACGGCTCTCCATCTTAGACGTTTCCTCCTGTAAGATTATCAAGGATATGGTTATCAAGTTTAAATGGAAAAGGCATGAATGAATCACATTTTGAAAATAACACTCATTTAGGAAATAACAGCGTTGTAAACTGACTTTCACAAACCAACCTTGAGGATCTTTTCCTGCACCTCCCAGGAGACTCTGGTCTCCAGTATCTCGGCGGTGAGTCGCTGGATTTTCTCTTCCAGGTGGTGTCGGAGCTCGACGCCCTGCAGGGCCTGAGCTTTGGCGGCTTGCAGCGCCTCCACGTCGGCTGCGTGCAGCATCATCTCCCGCTCATATTTATCTTGAGCTTCAGCTGCCAGTTTAGCCTTGGAGGTGGTGGTGGGGGGGGGGGCAAAGATTAGATAGTTTGTTAACACACAGCACAACAAGCATCACCCAAATTACATCATTGGTGCTTCGGGTTATTTCAATCAACCTTCAATTTTAATCTTAATTGAATAAGTTATAGGCAATGGAGTAATTCCACAGACAACCATCTTGCGTTATTTTGATGACTATTGTTCACGGTTAATGAAAACCACAGATTTTGTTCATAAGACATTATGAATATAACAAAACATCAATAACAATTATTTTTAATCATTCATTTCCATTTTCATGCAGCCAGCTTCTTCAGTCATGACCTTCCGTGGCTTCCTCTCCTTGACGAGGCCACAGACCTGAGGATCACGCGAGTGTAACAAATATAAACCAGTTTCAAATTTTGATTCATTAAAAACAAACACATTTTTGGATTTTCTAATTTATTGCGCTGCATCCCCAGGTTGCGATATCCTCACGGATGCATAAACCAGTCATTCGAAACAAGTCCAGCTTCTGTTTGTAGGTGAACTTGTTGCTGTATCTGCTCACCTGCTCCTGGTTGTCCTGCATAGCTTGCTGCTGCTGCGTTTCAGCCACAGCGAGCTGCTGAAGCGCCGCCTGATGGTCTGCCTGTGCACTGCTGAGACTCCTCTTCAGGTCATTAATCTAACCGACGATAAAGCATACCAGTCATATTATCCGGTATTTAAAAAAAATAAATCATACTAATTTGGGCTGTCCAACAGTATTAATGGATGTCACACCTGCTCCTCCAGAGATGCCAGGTCTCTTCTCTTGTGTTCTCCCAAGTCTTGCTTTTCCTTTTCTGCTTCCAGGAGCTTCTCCTCCAGCGTGCGGCGCTGCTCCTCGGCTTCCTTAAAGCAAGCCTCAACCGACAAGCGAGCCTGCTCTGTCACCTGGGGGCATTTACAAGCAAGAAGTCAACTGTTGGCTGTCTTCACTTTGATTTTATCAGGCTTCCACACATGGAAAAGTCAAAATGTTTGCCTTGGCCCTATAAAACTATGCTTTATTTGTATATCTAGACTAATTCACAATATCATGATTAAAAAGACATGTTTCGATTCATAATGTGAAATGGGCTGTTTAGACACTGCTACTTGTTTCCATACTTTGCGCAGTCATAAAATTGTTTTAAACAATTTAAAGTATTGCGGGGCAGTTGTCTGAGGCTGCTTTTAGGGCCAAGTGCTTTTCCATCACATGTCTGTTTTGGCAGAAAAATAAAGTGGTTAAATGAATAAATGAAATTACTCTGCAACTTGTTTTACAGCGATGGCCCATGGCAAAACATGTAAGCAGTGAAGTATTTATGAACTGAGAGGCTCATAAACTGGTGGTGGGTTGCGTCTGAAGAGCATCCTGACCTGCTTCTCCGTCTCCAGGGACTCCTCTAAGCTTTGAGCCATGGCTCTGTACTGCTCCATGCTGGCGGTGGCGGCCCTGAGGCTCTCCGCCAGCTCCTCTGCTCGGGTTTCGGCCAGCTGCAGGCGGTCTTTGAGGTCCTCCTTTTCTTGATCTGAGCCCTGGAGGCCTGCAACAAGACAGAACAGCTTGGGGCGCGTACGTTGCAGCTAAAGGAAAACACGCTCCATGTCAGAGTCTTTAAAGACATTGTGGCTGAAACGCGTCATAGATGGCTTTTTCAAATAATCCAGAACTGGGGCATCTGAACGTCTAAAACTGGGTTAAACCACAACAACGCGGACGAATGTAGAAGAACAGTAAAACTGTTTTAATAGGATTCTTTGCACGCACAGTCTGTGTAATCTGAAAGTGAACCAATCGACTGCTTCATTCATGCTGACTTTATAACAATGAAAACAGTGCAAGTATGCCGTAAACAACACAAGTTTCCAGATCTGCCGCTTATTTCTGGTTAGCAGTATTTGAGCCAACCTCTGATGATGGGTGTGGACGGAGAGCTCAGCGTGTGGCGTGCTTCGGTGCGGCCCTGTTGCATCCTCAGAGTGTTCAGCTCCAGTTCGGCAGCGCTCAGCAGCTCCTTGGTTTTCTGGTGTAGGGCTACCTGCGTCTCCAGCTGCCTCTTGACCTCCATCAGTTGGATCTGCACATTTAAAAAAAAAAAAATACCAAAAAGGTAAAAAAAATGATGTATTTGTTTGTCTGTGTTAAGGCCCCATGTCCAAACATGTGACGTCAGTCATTCATTATCGAAAAGAGCTTCAACATGATGTTTACTTCTTGGTTCCTGCTGCTTAGGTGGCGCTGTTCCACTTCCTGCTCGAGCCTCTTCTGAAGCTGGGAGATCTGTTGCTCTTGCTTTTCGATCTGGCCGTTAAGACGCTGACGAGCATCGGCCTCAGACCGCTCCAGAGTGGCCTGAAGGACAGAGACGTGAACATTTTGAGCTTCTGTTACGTGATTTTTCTTCCTCCATCAGAAGGCAAAACTTAATCTAGATCTATAAGTTACTTGAATGGCCTGGAGATTGGTCAGCAGCAGGTTCTGGCTCTGCTGCTGGGTCACAGCCGTCTCTTTCTCCTGGTTCAGCCTGGATTCCACCAGCTTCAGCATGTCTCTCTCCTTGCGCAGGTTCTCAGCCTGACCCTAAAAAAAAAAATCACAAAATGAGTTAAAATATCAGGATCTCTACGGGCAACTTGATTTGCTTAAGAAACAGTGGCTTGCAAAAGTCTTCGTGCCCTTCAAGTAAGATGTTCATAATCATGAAATGTGAAGAGAATGATTTAAATTTTCGACATGTTTCACAAAAGGCCTAAAATTTAAAACATTCACATTTATTCACCCTGTTTACTCTGAACTCTCCAAATAAAACTTTGTGCAATTATATTTTCAATCCACCTAAGTAGTAAACTGAATCCATCTCAGGTGGTGCATCATAATGACTTATGTACAAGTAGTACAAGTGCAGCTTTTATGGAAAAGAACCAACAAGGAAGTCAGGAAGATCAATTGGCAATTTACCACAAGCCTTCAACGTGGGAAGGTAAATGTGTGGAAGAAAAAAAAAAACTGGACTTTCTAAATAAAACACATTGTAGTTTGTGGTTGTGATGTGACACAATGAGGAAAATGTTTATGGGGTATGAAGATCTCTGCAGGTCACGTTTGTTAGATGACAGGCTAGCGAACCTCAGTCATGTTGAGTTTCTCCTTTGCAGCTTTCAGATCCTCATTCAGCGTGTGGACAGTCTGCTCAAGTTTCTGTGCGGCTGCCGCCACCTTCTGTTCTTTCTCTCGCAGTGCGGCAATCTCTTTCCTGTAGCCCTCGACGTTATCCTGCAGCATCTCATACCTGAAGGTTCAGAGACAGGAGTCAGGAGAACCAAAGTTTCAGCAGAAATCAAATGCATTTTCTAAACAATTCACAGGAAGTACATCTGCATCCCTACGTGCATTTTACCTCTTTGATGCAAACTCTAGCTGAGTTGAGATTTTGGCATTTTGAGAGTGGAGGTCAGTGAGCTGATCCTGCAGCTTCTCGTTCTGCTCGTTCATCGCCTTGTCACTCTCCAGCCGCTCCTTCTTATAGCTGGAGAACACTTCCTGCAACTGCACACAGAAAGAAATGTATTTACATTCATAAAGTCATGCTTTATGATGATTTTTTCCCCCCTTTTATTTAGTTTTTTAGGTCAAAAGTCAAATTAAAAGTCAAAAGTGAATTAAAAGTAGCGTGAGCATTCATATAAGACATGTTTTTGCAGTTCTCTTTTGAAGAATCCCCAAAATGTCTGATTTAGCAATAATCATTCTTTGTTCATCTGCATGTTAGAAAAGTAGGATAAAAAAAACAAACAAACATTTGACCAACTTTTCTTTGCAAAAAAGTAAAAGGTCACTGCTAGTGGGTTGTAAACTGTCTGGTGTGGAACAATCTTTTCTTCGTGAACAGCGCCATCTGGTGGCCATCATACAACTATTTCTCAAAGCGATTATTCGCCTAATTACAGTGAATATTACTGGGTTCCTTTAGACTTTTTAAAGGGGAAGTCCGGTCAACAAGGAAAAATCAGGGTATCATTAGCTATAACTAAAACTAATACATTTGTGGTTATTTAATGAACTTATCTTTAATCAATAAGAAAATAAAAACAAATTGTCGTCTGAATCACTGTGTATGGGGGCTGACATGACTGCCCAAATATGGGCAGTAAGGGGCGTTTGACATCACATCCTGCGACGTGGAAGAGCGGAAGCGGCGACAGCATTTCTCTCCGCTTTCCATGCAAAGTCAATAGGAGCCGTTCTACACAGCTGCGATCATCAATAATTATTTCGGATTTCCAGAGGACTTCACCGCTGACATTCCCAAGAGCTATTGCTGAAGCAACAATGCCCACGTGCATGGCCATCGGATGTTCCAACACAACTGGTAAAAGTGGAAAAAACATTGCTTATTTCAACACAGTCACTTCAGCGATCTCTCCTCCGCTGTGTGTGTGTGTGTGTGTGTGTGTGTGTGTGTGTGTGTGTGTGTGTGTGTGCGCGCGCTCAGCTGCAGCGCCGGTGCAAAGCCGTGCTCAGCCCAGCATGTGCTGGAATGCTCTTATATTTTAATACTTATACTATAATAATCAGCTAACTTAAGTCACTTCAGCGATCTCTCCTCCGCTGTGTGTCTGTGTGTGTGTGTGCGCGCGCTCCGCTGCAAACTGAAACTGAAACCCCGTCTGTTAGATGCAAAGCCGTGCTGCGCGGAGCGCGCACACACACACACACACACACACACACACACACACACACACACGCGTGTATAGATATATACTGTAGGACCCGACTGAGTTTGATCTTGGAAAATAGTGCGCCGTGACAAACAGAGCGTTGAAACTTGCTCAACAGCGGGTCCGCCGAGTGACGTAAAAAAATGGGAGGTGACAGTACTATTCTTGACCAAGATGGATTCCTCCACATAAACATGATTAAATGAGAATTATTATTAATTAAAAAAACTTATAATTTTTTGCACAGTATGTAGTAGTTTTATATTTAAAGTACTTTCAGCAGTTTGAATTCTGATTTTGACCAGACTTCTCCTTTAAGTAATTAAAATAAAAACTTTTCAAGTTTAAATTTCAAGTTTTTTCCCCCTCCTCAGGTGTTTTCATAGGATTCTGTACATTTGAATACAAAACATTCAGCTTCTTGGGCTTGATTGTCTTCATTTTTCACAATTACTCATGATGATTTTCAACTTGGCAATGTAACAAAGGTCCATTTTGGTGATTTTTGCATCTGAAGCCACTTAGATCGGCTGTAGTTTGCCATCTATAACACTTCCAGCTGTCATATCTGGCCTGGATTATTGCATTAAATGTAGATTCTTGACATAGCACCTGGTTGTTGGTCCTTTCTTTAGTTTGGGGCAAAATTAACCCTTTTTTTTTTTAAACCTGTGATGGGTCAAATCAAAGATAATGTAATTTGTTTAAACGCCTCCTAGAAATTAAATTTCTTTATAGTTTGGATAAAATTTCTCTCAAAAATTACAAGTGAGAGATTCAGCATTTTTCGGAGTTAATGTAAGACTTTTTCCAAGAACCACATCAAATTTAAATGCAGGCTTGAATTAGAAACTACCGTATTTTTCAGACTTATAAGTCACTCTTTTTTTCCCCCCTAGTTTGGTCGATCCTGCAACTTAGTCAGGTGCGACTTATACATCAACTTTAAATGGTAAATTATACTGACCAACATGAACCGAGTCTTAAACATTACCGTCTATAGCTGCAAGAGGTCTCTCTAGCTCTCTAGGCTTGTCAAAACTATATCATGATTTTTAACATGAACTTATAGACAACAAAGACTGAACACATGTTTGGATGTTGTTTCACTGTTTCAGTCTGCATTCATGCTGCAGTGTTGTGTGGTGCAGCTCAAAGCATCCAGACCGCGACAGAACCCTGTTATTAGGCTGTCCATGAAGCTAATAACAGCTAGCGCTAGCTTACAGCTCTTTTGTTCAGGCGGTTTACAACTTGACTGATGCACGTGAGCTTTATGTTGCTCTCAAACATCCGTGTCGTACTGTTAGCTTAGCACGTAGCACCGCCTTGCTCAGTCTAATTCAAGCGTAACGGGCCGGTACGCTGGAATGCGCCGACGAGAACTTTCCTGGTTGGAGTTGGTGGCTTGTTACGCTAATTTACCTCATTCAACCTCCCAGGTATGTTTCATGTTATTCAGCCGATTGTGGATACAGCTGTGTAATTTATTAAATTGGTTTACCAGATTAAATGTCAGTTTTTTAGTCTTGGATTGTGTGAAATACATCTCTAAATAAATGTGTATAGTCCTGTGCGACTCATATGTTTTTTTTTCCCCCTTTGTGACGCATTTTTTAACTGATGAGACTTATAGTCCAAAAAAAAAACAAAAAAAAAAAAAACAGTTTAATATATTAGACATAGTAACAAACTAATAATTTAATTTAAATAAAACATTCTGTTTTCTGTGCCCAGCTGTGTTGTTCAGTACATTGTTTTTACAGACATAATTTACACACTAGACAGCTCCTTTAGGTTTATTGATGACAAGGTTTAGGCAACGGTTAAATTCCCTTTATAGAAACAAACCCCCATTGGGGAGAGGCTGTCATTTTAGCTCTAAATAAACCACAACAGGCCCGTTTCAGGAGCTAAATGCTTTCACAGGTTTACAGCAGCACGCCGTAATGACAGTCATGATTTGATACATGGCGTAGATCCAGATGGTCGTGCCGACCCATCCAACGCCGTTTTGAATCAGACCAATAATGTTTTGATGAGTAAAATGTTAATGCAAACGCATCTGAGTTTTATTCTGACTTCAATAACTTGGCAGTCACCTGTCGCAAAGCTGCTTTAGCCTCCAGAGCCTCAGCAGACTCGGTCATGGACACGAGTGCGGCGGGGGTTCCTGTGGTGGGAGTGGTTGCCGGTGACCGCCGAGGGGTAGACGTCAGAGAGAACTCCTCCGGCGGGGTTCCTAAAGGGCAAGCAACCATGCAATCAGAGACAAGTAGCCATAACAAGAAAATATACTGGCAGAGTTAGCCGACATTTTGACGAGTTTAAGCAGATTGAAAGGCTGAGAACCAAATTAGATTTAAATCGGGAGTTAAAAACCAGGACCTGATGCCGCGGTGGCGGTCTTGAGCGGTTATTGCCTCACCTGGCTGAGGGAAGGCCACCCCTGTTGCCTGAGCCAGCAGCACACGGTACATGTCCCTCTGCCTCACGATGGACTCAGTCATCTTTATCTGCTGGCTGCGCTGCTCCTTCAGGGACTCCAGCTCAGCCTGGGCTTTCATCAAACTCTGCTCCAGCTCCAAGCGCCTTCAAACGGCACGTCATGTAAAATTTAGAATAAAACCATATGTGGGGTAATATCTGTGAAGATATTAAAAGAAACCAACACGAAAAGGCAACCGGTATAATATTGGATGTACTTATTGCCAGTGCTCTCCTGCTCTTCTTTCTCTTGGGCATCGCTCAGCTCCCTCAGGGCCACAAGAAGTCTCTGGTTTTGCTTTTGGAGCTCCTCCACACTGCGGAACGTCACCAGGTGTTGGCTGATCACCTCAGACGTGCTGCTGATGTCAGCGGAGCTCACATCCGCCTCCTGAAGCACGTGGTTTCCACGGGCCTCTTCCAGCTCGATGAGCAGCACTCGCACCTAGTGGGACAAATGATGCACTTAGGCTCAATTTTCGGGTATTTCATGATTTAATCTCCAAGGAAAATGTAAAAGAAAAAATGAATACGGTCTGAAGAGAGCTTGAGCCCACCTGTAGAGCCATGTCAGCCACCTGGAGTTCATATCTCTGATTGTCTCTTTCCAGGACAGTGGATCGCTTATTAGCTTCATCCGACACGTTCTGCAGACGGTGAACCTCCTACGTAGCAAAGTATGCACAAATTACCTTTAAAAACACCAATACTATCAGAACCAGGAAAAAGTAAATCCAACTCTTGAGCTTTTCCACATTTTGTCACATTACAATAAACCTCAAATGATTTCACTGGGATTTTATGTGATAGAGCGACACAACGCAGTGACTGATTATGTAATCAAAGGAAAAGGATCCAAGGTTTTCTTTAAAGCAAAAGTGCGGCCTGACTTTGCATTCAAAGTCTCACTTGCAGTTTATAGCAAGCCCTGCAGGAGGCACGGCAAACATGGACAGCAAGATACTCTGGTCAGAAGAGAGCGTGGCATATATGGAAAAAAAAAAAAAAAAAAAAACTGTGTGGAAGACTGACGCTGCATATCGCCCCAAAGCTTCCACCCACACTTACAATAAATAGTTCAGATCAAAACATATTCACTCTGGATGCACCATCTCCATGGTGGAACATGGCGGCAGCATCACGGTGGGGGAAAGGTCTGCAACACGGCGGCTCTTTGGACCCTCCACACCAATGAGTTTGGCTAAAAATGATCGAGACCAAACTAATGTTTTTAAATATAACAACAAATGAAGGTTTTAGCTGTTTTTTTCTCTTGGAATAATTGCAGTGTAGCAGATATTTTGCAATAAAAATCTATTCTTCTTGTCATCAGGAAGCAAACTATTTTTACTCCAATATCGAAATTTCATATAAACCTTTTTCTATGACCTTTTTGCTCAGGTTTTTTGTTTTTCTTCCAGAAAGTAGAAAAAAAGTTATGGTTCTTTAAAAATGGGAAAAAAAAACTTCCTGTTGCAGACACTTATGTCGGCTGTTTTTGAAAAATCATTTAACATTTTTGGCTCTAAACGACTTATTTAGCTGGACCGAGGGCAGAAATGGTTCTTTGGGTTGGTCTCATGATGCTTTTCAGCAGTAGGGGCAGCTGATTCACGGGGTGGGAATAAAGGGTCCGACTACAAATGTACACCACTCAAGATTGTTTTTAGGTCAAAAATGTTTCCATCCACAATAAAGCACCACTGTGTTGGTCTATCACAATAAATCTCACTAAAATACATGCAGTTCTAATATGAAAACAAACATGAAGCTCTAGGGGTATGAATAATTATGGTAGGCACTGGTTGACTACATGTCATATTAATCAAACTATTCAACTTTTAATATTTTTAACCCCTTTGTTAAAAAGGTATTGGAAGTAATGAAATAAGCCTAATACGAACACCATGCCAACGTTGCGTACCTTAACGGCCTGCTCTAATTTGGCCGACAGACTGGCCACGGACTTCTGCATGCGCTCATGCTCGTCCCTTTGCCGCTTCAGGATGGGGGCTTTGGCTTCAACCTCCTGCACAATGTCATCCAGGTACTTGTTGACCCGCTTGTTCTCCAGCCGCTCCAACTGCAGCTGCTCCTGGCTCTCCAGATACGCCGTGTACAACTGGAAACACACGATGCAAGTCAAACATGTGGAGAAAGTGGCCGTTTGGCGACGTTACCACAATGTCAATGCAAGGCCTCTTCAAACTGGATACTTTAGTCAGTTTTCAGTAAACCCGGACATGGCTGCGGTTTACCATCAGGACCTGAAGACTAAAATGATCAACTGCAGGCTGGATGAACCAAAAGACTTACTTATGTTGACTTTATCCGCCTCTGAGGAATCTTAAGAGTCGTTGACTCAAGAAGTTTATTTTCATGTCATTATCTCGGTGCAATGAGCTCTTCTTCACGTTGTACTCAAATGTTCAATCATCTCATAGTGTCAAGAAACCCTTATAATAGTTTCTTGTGTAAATGTCTTGAGCTAGTGCTGTCTCAACCTTTTTCTGGAGTGACAACTGTTTTATTTTAATATAGAAAAACCAAGGTCATGGCTGGGTAATATATTGAAATTTTAAAAATGGCGGGAAAAAAAAAGAAAAAAAAAAAAAAGAAATAAGATGAGACTATATAGTTTATATCAAGATAGTCTATGTTGGATTATAATCATACATTTATGTATCCCAGTAGGTTATTTTTCAGCTCTTTCTCATATTTACCTATAGCTGTTTGTGAGAAATTTTGCCTGTGAGTCATTTGGGATAAAGCTTTGATTCAGAGACGCCTTTTTATAATGACCTTATGAAAAGAAAAACATATCGAGATAAATATTGTATATCTGCATTCAGTCTAAAAATATTGATATTATAATTTTAGGTCCATATCGCCACGGCCTAACCAACATCATAAGGATGTTTTTGTCCTGACAAGTTTCCTTCAAATACCATCTTGAGATAACGAACCTCAGATCTAATCGCCATGATAAGTTTCATTTCTTTAAACACAAATACCAACACCGAGCTTGTATCGTCATTATAACAGTTTCTCATCTCGAGATAATGAGCTATGACTTAGTCAAAGTTTTATTTTGTTACGTCAACAAGGAGCTCTTTACTTTATGCTGTAAAACATATTTTTACTCGTTATATTAAGATAAGATCTTAAGCTTATTTTGTGATTAGATTAATCTCTTGTCCAAGACAATTGTAATTGTGACGCCATTTTGTCTCAATAACAGCTTGAAACAAACTGCATCACTTTTGAAAGTTATACAATATGAAAATAACAAGCAGTTTTTGACAAAATATTAAAAGTCAGTTTATATAGTTTGTAAATACAAATGTTTTCTACACTTCTTTCTATTTTTAATCAGGAAAACCAAATGTCCTGTTTTAAGAACCCACGGAAACGACATCAGCAGTCACAATTATGTCCCACAATCTGGAAACTAACTTGCTCACCTCAGTTAGCTTCATGCCGGGTTTTATTTTGGACACAGCAGCTGCTGTTGGTGACATTGTTGTTATTTGGTCCTCGGCCAGAGCTGCCGCACCAGCAGGTCCTGTTGAGAAAAAAACAAAAACTGCAAATCATCGTACGTTTGACTTGTGAAACATCCCAGCAAGATTTGCTGAGTGTTTCAAGTGAATCTGTGAAAAAAAGCAAAGTTACTTTAAAAATGAACATAAACTAAATTTAACATAACTGACCTCTGAGTTTAGAAGTCGACAGCAGGTCATTGGCGTTGTCCAGCTCTTTCTCAAGGCTTTGGATTCTTTCTTTTAACTCAATAACAGTTTTTTCCGCAGCACCGTTCCTCTCCTGCAGCTTTTCCTCGAGAATCTTATTGGCTAAAGTTGACAAAGAATTTAAGAAGATGACCTTTATATTAAGGGGAAAATTATCATTAATTTTAAGATAAACATAATTTAAACTGTTCTTTTTGGGGAGATTATACAATGGGGAGTTTAGATTTACATTGGTTGGGGTGTTTGTTTGGAAACATTTCAAAACCATTTCAGATTCCAGGCTCATCATGAGACAGCAAACACCGCACCTAATGCCGTGCATAGTGGTGGCAGCATAATGCTGTGGGTCTGTTCTACTGCCAGTGGCAAATGACACTGCAGAAACTGATGGAACAACAAAGAAAGAGGACTACCACCCAAATTCTTCACCTTCAGTTGAAATCAATAGAAACTCAGACCCAATTAAGTTTTGAAGAAAACAATAATGTCAAACAGACATCAAAACTGGTTTTGGAAGCAGAATATAACAAAACTCCTGGTCTCCAAAAATTACCATTAGTGTCGTTAAACGAGAGGCCCCCCTCAACAACCCCCTCGACACTTGCACCGGTGAGCACGCGCACCCAAAAGTAGACAGATACCAAACAAGAACCAATGTTTAAACCAACCGCAAAACAAAACATCTGCGTTTTTTTGTTTTTTTTTTTAAACGCCCCCAGAGTTGTGAGGACGGCAGCACTCACTCTCCAGTGAGTAGCAACCATAACTCCTGCTCTGAGTCCAGTTATGTAAATTAGCTTAAGCACTTCAGGCCAATACTGACCATTCAAGATTTATCAACCGTGTTTAAAAGCCGGTTCTGTTTGACGAAAAAATAAAAATAAAAAGGCATTTAAATTGACTGCAAAGAAGAGAAGCCAAATAGTTGCCCAAAACTGAACCACAAATAATGGATTAAAAAAATCCACAAGAAAACCAAAGTTGTGCGCCCAATTTTAGTTTAGAAAAATAAATGATTAATGATTCAACACATAACAAAAAAGGCTCAATTAAGCAATTAACCCCCCCAACCCTCAACACAAAAAAAAAGGAAACCAAGTCATGGCTTTATGGGCTTATTGAAAGTTTGGACTGAAACTCTCCGCTTTTACCTTCTCCTGCATCTTTCAGCAGTTTATGTAGCTCCTCCACCGCCTGACTCAACTCCTGGCTTTTTGCTTCAGAGTCTGCAGCTGCGCCCTGTCAGAAGATGTGAAGCGTTACCCTTAATGAACTCCACAATGGAGCGAAGGTTGCTTTCATGCATGTCCATACCTTGTATAAATTAGAGAGTTTAATGTTAGCATTCAGCTCGTTTCGAAACTTCTCCTCCATGACGGCCTGTTGCTCCTTTGCCTGAAATAAATGTTAAAAAGCAGCTAAATTAATCAACAGTCCAAAAATAATAGATATATTTCATATTATTCCAATAAAAAACTGCAATGGGAGCTTCAAATCCCACAAATTATAAAACGCACATACTTCTTTCAGTTTGATGATCATGTCTTCGTTTTGCTTTTGAAGATGCTCGTTGGAGGTTTTCATACTGGCCACTTGATCTTGGAGTTTGGTTAACTGCAAATCAAAAATTATGTTAATAAACTGGATAAAAAAAAAGCTAATAATGACTGGCAATTCAATTCAGTTTTATTTATACAGAGTCAATTCACAACACAGGTCATCTCAAGGCACTTTACAACACACTGAAGTACCAACGGCTCAGACAGCTGAGATTTAAGGAGATTTAAACTACTTATTGTGTTTTTTTTGGGGACGTATAATGTCATTTTTAACTCTGATATAACATTTTTCTACACGTAAATAAAGAAAAAGAACCCACCTCATCTTCCTTATTCTCCAGCGTGCATTTCAGCTCCAGGATTTCATTCCCCTTTTGCCTAGACAGGGAGAGCACCTCATCCGTCTTTGCCTTCAGTTCCTCTTTAAACCAAGACATCTGGCCATGCAGCAGCTCCTTCTCTTGTTCCATACGCTTCTCCTTATACTGGAGATACAAACGGCTTTGATCAATAGCTCGCTCATATAGTAACACTCACACAAACAAAAACTGCTTCAAAACTCACTTTGATGTTTACTTCTGCAGTTTCAAGTTCATCCAACTTCATCTGCAGACCCATCTTAGAAGTGTTGGCTTCCACTAATTTATCATTGAGCTGCCTCAAGTCATCTGAAAGAGCAAAAAAAAAAACACCAAATGTAAATCTTTAAAATGCACTGAAACAATTTAAAAGGCTCGGTTATGTGATTCTGTTCCTACCATTTAAATTCTCTATTTCCTGAGATCTCCTTTCCAGTGTCCTCACGAGTTCCCGCTTTTCTGCCTCCAACTCCTCTTTGGCTCTTGAAAGCAAAGTCTAAAAAGAAACAATCGAGGTATTTAGTGCAACGCATTGGTGGCGGTGATCAGGGACAACTTTTGAAATAAATCAGAAAGCACGGTAACAGATCTGCAGCTGTTTCGTCTGTACATTCAACAGTTATTCATAACGTAGGAGGACTTTTAAAATTCTCCAAAAAAAACGATCTAGCCAGTCAGAGGATAGACAGGCGCCATTTTGGGCAGTAATACTTCTAAGTAAGTAAGTACTTCTGTGTTTTTTAGGGAATAATTGATAACCGCACATGTCAGAGTGGTTCTATTTTGAATAAAGCCAGGTGTCTATACACGCACATTATTATCGGATTAATTGATTGTGTGTCCATATAAACAATACAACCCGATTGTTTAATCTGATTACAATTTAATCCTATTGTAAAATTTTGTGCATGTTAACATAACATGCACATGGCTAGTTTGAAAGGGTTTCCAGAAGAAAGTTTCATCTCTCTAAAATGAGAATAGCTGCTCCAGAAATTGGTCTGGAAGCTGTTATTTCTTTGATTTTCACCCCAGTGTCCATTTTTTTGTTATTCCTATCTCCATTTGCCAATCATACAATTCAACCAGTCAAAACAGCACGAAGGACAACATGCTAGCAAGCTACTTAGAGGGTTGGGTTAGCTACGGCAGCTAGAGGGCACGAGGAACAGAACCAAAACAGTCAGCCAAATGAAAGAAACTTGGGTTGCTGGGGGCACGCTTGTGGCGCAACCCATGTACGGAGGCCTTTGAACCTCGACGCGGTTGACCCGGGTTTGAATTCCACCCGCGGTCCATTGCCGCATGTGTCCCCCCCTCTTCCACCCCCTTGCTGTCAGCCTAATGTCATAAAAAGCGAGCCACTAGAGCCGCAAAAAAAACCCTAAAATAAAATAAAAAAAGAAAGTTGGGTTGTTTGACGGCAGAAGGGAAGACTGCTTTGTTCCCCTCTGCCTTCAACTAGCTGCTGTAGTTGTCTCTCCGGGTATGAATTTAAACTTCAGTCAGTGTCCAGCCTGACATCAATGCTTATGTTAATCAAAGCATCTGTTTATACTTATTCTTGACTTTTGAGTTAATTAAACGGACACAGCGCTACACTGTGTTGCCAGATCTGACTGTTTACAGCCCAAACACAACGTAAAACCCACTCAACTAAAAAAAAAAAAGTGCAATCAGACAATCTGCACACATAAGTTCACCTTGCCCAATCATGTCATAGGAACCAAGATGGAACAGCGGTGGAGGGGACTATCACAACAATGTCCAATAAAGCCAGACTGCTAGGGTGTTCTTGGTCATTCAGGTATGACTTCTCCTTTTTGTTTAAGCAGCTACATTTGATTGCTCGCTCATTAATGACAGTGGTCCATTTATTGGGCACTGATAGATGAAGACATTGAAAGTGGATGCAAATGTTTTTTTATTTTCTACCATGATATCTTTGTCTTTTCTTGTTGGTGTGCTGTTTTACCTGCTCTGAGGACAACGTCTCCTGCGCAGACTCGTTCTCCTTGTTCTTCTCACACACATTTTTCAGCTCCTCGCCTGCGTTAAAACGTTTAAAAACAGAAAGCCAATCAACACAAACCGGCGAAGACGAGAAGCAGATGGCTAGGTTGAACGAAAAGGGGAGATTGTTTTACCTAGTTTAGTGAAATCCTCTTTGAGTTTGAGACGCTCCTGAGTCTGAGACAAAAGCTCCGCCTGGCACTGCTGAAGTTGTTCAACTTTTTCGAAAAACTGTTGCTCTGCACAGGAGAAGAGAACAAGACTATAAACACGAATATCGAATTTACTGAGAAGCATTTAGTCTTATTTGGCTAAAACCTAGCAGTTAGCCCCAAGTGTTATCCCCCGTTAGCCTTTAACTGTGTCTTCACAAGGCGTTGAGCAGTTTTAAAAAGGATACACCCAATGCAGCAATCCGCTAGTGTTATTAGAGGCGCGTAAAACTGACGTATAATAATTACTATTTTAACCAAACTAACTTGCCGACATAAGCAGCCGTCCCTCAGCTCAGCACGTTTAGCACCAACAGCTAGCTACATCAGCACCGATAACTCACCGCTGTCAACCCGGAACTGTTCGTGTTGCGCTTTCAAAGAGTCGATTTCATGCTGCCGGTCTGACAAAAGTTTCTCGAGTTTGCTTTGAAGAGTTGTCGGTAGTTTAGATATATCGGACGAATCCAGCTCCTGCAACAGCACTGCCGCCATTTTCACAACAGCTGAACGCGCAAGCGCAGGTGACGCTCTTATTCTTTGATACCTCACGAGGGCGGATGCGCGGGCAAACACGATGCTGCCACCTACTGGGATGGCCCGTAATTACCAGTCGCTTCCGAAACAATGCAAAAATATTCCCAGTGATTTTTGTGTGAAACAGCTTTTTCATTAACTCACATTCAGTGACCTATAAAATCATTTTCAACCAGTTTATTACATTTAGTTTAAGTTATACAGGTACACTCTATCTACGTTAGTAATTATGGTCTGCCAAAAGTTATCAGTGAATTACATTCTGTGACAAAACGTTTTAGGGGCTGCACAGTGCCACAGTGGGTAGCCTTGCAGCAAGAACGTTCAGGGTTCAAATCCAACCCTGGGCATTTCTGCATGGAGTTTGCATGTTCTCCCTGTGCATGCGTGGGTTCTCTCCAGGCACTCCGGCTTCCTCCCACAGTCCAAAAACATGACTGTTAGGTTAATTGGTCTCTCTAAATTGTCCTTATGTGTGAGTGTGTGCGTGAATGGTTGTTTGTTTCTGTGTTGCCCTGCGACAGACTGGCGACCTGTCCAGGGTGTACCCCGCCTCTCGCCCGGTGAATGCTGGAGATAGGCACCAGCAACCCCCGCGACCCCATGAGGCTTTAAGCGGGTCAGAAAATGGATGGATAACAAAAAATAAGGTGATTTTTATGAAAGCTGCTTGACTAAGGAAATTGAACATTGAATTTACCTAATATGCTAAATGTCAGACGTAAAACTCTCATATTTATTATTCATTGTATAGGTTCAGCAAGGTCTTTGAAATATTCATAGGAAATTTTGGTCCATAATGAAAGGATAGCACCATGCAGTTGCTGGAGCAGACGTGTAAGATGAACCACAGTGATGCAAATCCCTCCTTTCACCGGATCTCTAACGTGCTGTATTGAATTGACTGTGGATAATGAGATTGGTGGAGGCTGTACAGGGATCTGAGACGTTAAAAAGGATTTGAGATGATTTTACCTTTGTGACATTACTCGGGTTTACCGCAGCCTTAAAGGGATGGATATGATCAGCAGCTATAATTAGGCACTGTGGGCTGCAGCATTTAAACAATGCTCAACTAGGCCTAAAGCATATCAAGAAAATATCAACATTATACCAACTGGACCAACTGTTGATACAAGGCAGGATGGATCCATTCTTGTTGTTTGCACTTTACTAGTTACCAGCATTGTAACAACTCAGAGAGCATCCTTTGAGTATTATGCATGATATACCTATGTGCAGCGGTCATTGCATGAGAGGCACATTGTACACTCTGCCTATTTGCCAGTTTATCCTAAGAATGCTGCTACCAACGAGGCATTTTTGTTAAATGTGTAGTTTCTGAAATAATTCACAGTTCAAAATCATTCTGATGTCCTTATACTTTTAAATTTTAAAGTTTAAACTTAGTTTAAGCTTCAAAGTCTATGAAATGCTTTACTGGGACGTGCACAAATACATTTTCCCGTTCTCCACAAGATGGCGCCAAGTGCACTGCTAAAGACCTCCAGGGTAAGACTTTAAAGCCCCGTTGAAAGTTAACATGTAACAATAAATTTTTTTATAAAAACAGCATAAAAGAACGGCTAATAGCATCAGGATAGGTATAAATAAGAACTCTGTTACTGATTTGGTCTTTAGAGGTTTTGAAGCTTTACAGTGTAGACCGTTGCAGCTTATTTACATTGCCAGTGAGGCAAAATGCGTTTTCATACATCAGAAGAGGTATATTAAGAAACCTTTAAATGTTATATACCGTACTTATTTATTAGCATAAAATAACAAACTAACATTTGATTTCTTCAGCAAACTGTGAAAAAGCCGAAACACTGAGTTCCTTTTAATCAAGACTGAAAAGCCACCTGTTTAGAGTTGCCTTTGACCCATAATAACAGGAACATTGACCAACATTTTTGATTTATGTTCATGTTTTTACCTGATACAATTTAATGTTTGTTACTGGTCTCACAACCAGTGACCGTTTCTATGTGTTTATGACGTTTTTTTATGTTTTCATGATATAAAGCACTTTGAATCGCCTAGCTGCTGAAATGTGCTACACATAAACTTGACTTGCGTTAAAGGTAAGCCTGTTAAAATTGTGTTATCCTTCTAAATAAATTTGCAAAACCGTTGATTAGACTAAAATCATGAAAATGACAAAATTAAGTACCAGAAAAAGTTGGAATATTCTGCAATAAAGGGGCACAGTAAGTTACTTTAGAGATTCAAAATCCCAATTTAATCTTGAGCTTTGAGTGGAAAGCAGCACGCCTCATTAACTTGCTACACTGAGATGTCGATGTCCACAAAGCCTTTTTTTATCACTGATTACTTTGTAAACAAGGACTGAGAAAAGTGTTCGGAGTTTGACATACTGGTTGATGATTGCTGAGACACTTCTCTCTTGTTGTGCTTTTCCTTTTCTAATTTGTTGTAAACAGAACGTAAAATATTGTCTACCTGAGTTAGTTATGTGACTGCAAAGAAAGATCTTAGTAGGCAGCTGGAGAAAAAGTCATAGAAGAACCATTTAATCAAATAGGCAATATCTGTGAGAATTGTAATTTTATACTTAATGACACAATATGAACAAGTTGGTCAACCCGGGTTTTATACCTTAGAATTACCGTTGCATTCTCCATTCGTTTTGATTTTGGCTTTGTATTTTAACCTGAATCCGACAAGGTAACCCATCTACTGTAGTGGGTGACTTCCATTCAGTCGTGATCCAATCTTATGACCCAAAAGAAATGTTGAACATGGACAGAACGATAAACTCGCTCAGCTGAGACAGACCGGTCACAATGGCTACATCACGGCAGATGGAGCCCCATTCCATCTTTTCATCTCCCCTCCCATTCTATCATATCTCATAGACAAGGTACCAAGGGGGATCAATCCACCTTTTACTGCTTAACATGGTGGAAGGGGGTTGTCTGATGCTTGATACTTGGCTCCTTGGGCTCAGCCAGGCACAGCACCAAAAGGTAACAGGTGGGAACCTCCACATGTGCCTACCCTCTCTTGGAGGAGTTAAGGACAAGTTATTGTGAGCCAGGTGACAAGGGAGGGTCAGGGGCCTAGGCATGCTGATAACTGCCGCTTGACAGATAATTATAGTTATTTATTTGTGATAAGTTGCTAAGTAGTCAAATTAAGTTGATTATTGCCCTCAGTTGGCTTTGAGCGTTTAAATTTGGCAATCTTCATACCACAGGAAAATTGGACTAACTTGCAAAATACAGGAATATCAACAAGTGTTCAAGATGAAACCTTACAAAATACTAAAATAAACCAGGTGACAAGGGAGGGTCAGGGGCCTAGGCATGCTGATAACTGCCGCTTGACAGATAATTATAGTTATTTATTTGTGATAAGTTCAATACTTTTTAAAAAAAATGATAGTTTGCTTTTAGTTTTAAGAAACTACACAAGCTGAGGAAGACCCTAAATAAAATAAAAAGTCTGGATTTGGTGCAAAACAACAAGCAAACCACAAGATCGCCCTCAAACAGCTAAAATTTCATATTTTCTCGGAGGCCTTAACAGTGACATGAAACTCTTTCTACGCACCCGATATACTGTTTATATCTGCCTTGAAATATTCACTAGCAGATGAGAGACTTCCTCTTTCCTATACCTGATGAGCCAATATGTGTGTCTCTATCCTTATACTGCAGTGGGAAGGTAGGGATGTGGAGATGAATCACTGGAGACACCTTGCAAGTCACAACCATGGAGGAAATCCCAGAGCATTAAGAGTTTAACTTAAAGTGATGGTGTGTCTTTTTATGTTTCGGTTTCTGCCCCCTGTGTAGGCTTTAATTGTTTCCACAGTTTCAGTTAAAGTCATTTATTAACTGCATCCTTTGTGACATATACCTTGTAGGTATTCAGCTCCTGTCTGGACCAGTTTGGAAAAATTCCTCAGTGCCTTGTGGCTCCATAATCTTTGAGGTACCTCCAGAGGACAAAAGAGCCCAATAAACACGTGAAGGGTTGCAGGCAATGCTCTCAGCAGGTTGCTAACTATTTTCTGACATTTAGCCGTCACGCCTGGTTACCAAGATGTACAATTACCTATAGCAACAATATAGTGCAAACCCTGTTAAATCTGAGTCATCTAAATCGTTGTCGGGACTTGTTGCTGAAGTTACAACATGGTCTAAACATATGATTCATGTTGACAAGTGGTTAAAGTTATAAAGATCACATAACAGTACAGCAACATGACATAATCCCTTCTAATCACGGAAATGTCTTAAACAGCTTCTATTTTCTTTGTATTTTGAGCAATAGTTCTCCGGGCTTTAAGACTTTGACCTATGGCTGCTTTTTCAATCATTTGTTTTAAACATAGTCCATATATCTCAACACAGCAACATTTTCTGCTGAAATATAAAAGTGGTCAAGATGAGAGTTGTGCAAGGAGTAGAAATAAAATAGAATAAAACGACAATGGGTGAACAGAAGCTGAAGGTCACAACCTAAAAAATGGGAAATTAGCATTTACTTAAAATTCTTTTGTCTTTGCTATTTTTCATGTATTAAGCCAAAGAAATGAGGAAGAAAACTGAGTTGTTTCCTGCTGTTAATAACATATACCCCGTTTACACTACCCTTTTTTAACCGTGCCGAGACTGGTCCGAGCTCGGTAACTGAGACAACTTTCGAGTGTAAATGGATCGCAAACTGAACTGAACCGTGCCAGACGCAACCGGACCGCGCTAAATCTAGACCAGTAGAGAAAGCCAACATGTCTGTTAGGAGTAGATAACAAAACCGGTTTATGCCTTGAGACCTGTTGTGCCCCTAGGATTAATAGAGCTGGATTTTCACACACAAAAGAAGAAAAAAGAAATATAAAACGATTAATTATGATATAATTGAGTAATAATCACTGAAAAATCATCTTATGTCCAAATGAAAACTTTGAAAGATCTTTAGAAAGTCAGAAAAAAGGATTTATGCCGAGGATTTTGAAAGTGGGCAAGAAAATGTGTCACCTCGGAAGCAAAACACAAAGCTGATGCTGTACTGCATGCATCAACTGGAGGTTTTCAGTTTGTACCTCAAAACTACAGCAAGAGCAAATTTAGCTGAGTAACACATGGGAAGGTTGTGTACACTGTAATTTACTTTTCTGCAGGTGTTAGGCAATTGCCTCATGCTCATCCAACTGATTCATGTTTCCTCTGCCAACCGTCATTCTTTTCATTTTCAGCAGGTGGGTCATCAATTTAATAACAGCCGTCTGGTTTCAGCTGAATCTAAATATTTGATAAGAGACAAATAATTCAACAAATATGTCGTCTTGCTCAATTATTTCCTGCATGCTATAAATGGAAAGGTTCGCTATGAATATATTGCTACCTCGGAATATGAACTCTGCAAAACGCACAAATTCCCAGGTTGAAAGGTAAACAGAACGGATGGTGCGAAATCACAGATGAACGAATGGATGTTTAAAGTACAGGCTGGATTTGACCTTTGAACTACTTTTATTGCATTAGTTCAAATCCCTTTTACGGGCCACTGCTGACCTGTGGGTCAAGTCAAAATCTCTTTTTCTACATAGGGGGTGTTCTGCAGTCTCCAAAATATTAACGACCATTGCTGGGACCAAAAAAGATTTGTCTTAATTCTTGTCATTTAAATCATAAAAGTACTGAAAAGGGGTTTAGTTAGTTAGTTTTGTTAGATGGATTACAGACAAAGATCGACAACCTAAATCCAGTGTTGCCTGCACTGAACAGTGTAGGCAACTTCTAGACAGTTTGATATTGTGTAATCTGCGTGGGAAGCATGTAAACAATGTTGCTCTGAAAAGGTTTTAACCCTATAGCCAGAGCCACGAAACATATTTTTGCTGTGACATCATATCTCTTACATCCGCTGTCCTTGTTTGGTCCCTGAACTACTGTGTCATGACATCGTCTCATGGAAATTTGTTTCTATGTGGTTGAAGTAGAGCGTGAGAGCTGGGCTTTCCAAGAGTCCAAACATAAAAAAGCGCAAGTTATCCAATTAGCAGAGCACCATAAACAAAAGGGTGGGGTTGGGGAGAGGGGGGGATCAAAAGGTCTGAGTGGGAGTAGGATCAAGTGGTTATTCCAGGGGTAAACACTGAGGTAAACATTTGTTTGAGAGGAGCGGTGAGTCAAATCATACTTTGGGGCCTCTTTTAGTTGGAGAGTTCAGATGGTTATTTGTGTAACTGGGCAGAGTAAAGTCTTGGACCTTAAAGAAAACACAACGAGCATCCGTTTCTCTGGCCTTTCCTTGTAGATATCAATTCATTTTATGGAATATATTAAGCAAAACAACACGATCTTGTTAATGTAATGACTTTGGTGCAGGACCTTGGGGTAACAACTACCAGACTTCACCGCATCCATTAATGATACTCCAATAAAGAGCAATATGTACGATACATAAAGCTGCTTATCTGGATCATACTGGCCCACTGTTAAGTGCAACTGTTGAAAAGTATGGATTTAGATATATATAATATACATTTCTGACATTACAAATCATGTCTGAAGCAAGAAATAATCCATTACCAGAAAATATTGAAAACAAATGTTCTTTTTCTGGCAAGAAGTTAATTAATTATGCAGAAATGTTTTAAGCGCAATGGGTTTGCACCTACAGGAACCTATTCTGTGTGTCAGGCTGTGGTGTGAAACTATGGAAGGATCTGAAAGCATAATTAAAGCAATGCCCAAATATGAATAGTTCAAATCATTATGCAAAATATGATCAGTGGTTATAGACTGGGAGAAAGGCAAATCTTTATGACACATATTTTTTTGTTTGTATGTGGATATGTGTATCATGTAACCTGTAAATGTATTTTGGAGTTTCTCCATGTATCTTCAGGCTTACTGGGTAACATTAAATACATACGAAAATGCATTCAATATTCAAATAATATACGTACTATGTATCAACATAATTTGAAATTGGAATTATTATCATAATTTCTGTAGAAAACAAATAGGCAAACAAGGTTACGTTGTAGGAAGAAGGGCTCAGCAAAACATGCTGTAAGTTTACACTTCTGCCCACTCCTTTGACTGAGCAAACAGGTTTTTGTTTTCACAGTGTGTTAACACATTTTACATTAAAATTGTTGTTTTATGGATGTGATGTAATATTCTAAGCTAAAATGTCGTATTTACATCAGCAATATGAAGAACATTATCATTATGAAGAGAAATAAAGGTTTTAAAACACAAACATATAATAGCCTCTGCGCACATCAGCACACCGCACCTACTGGATGAAGAATATTATATGTTCTCATCATGGCTTTAGGGTGAGCCTGAAACTCAAACTGATGTTTTGCTGTAGCTCCTTCAGACTGTTGCAATAATTTACACCTTTGGTTTCATGCCTGCATCCAAGAACCAAAATAAGATTAGTTGTTTTGTTATTTTTTCACTTGTCTGCCCTTTTGCAGAGAGTTCTTAAGTCTAGGTCAGCAGCAACTAGTCTGGTTGACATGTCTGGGCTTCTCAGGGAAAAAAAAATCAGTTTAGAGGGCTTTTAAGAGAGTTATCAAAAAGGTTATGATGAGTCTCAGGAATGCAGATTCATAAAAAAGGAGGCTTGCCTGCTAGAGGCAATTCACCTAATAGCAGATGTGGTACCATGAACTCAAAGACACGTGTCTTCAGTCAAATCTGTGTTTGCGTGTGACAATCCAGAAGCCTTTACTTCACAAGTTATTAAAATCCAGAGCTCCTTTGGGGGCATTTTCCAAAGATTATTGAAGCTAACTGTGCTTACATGAAGCCATCCTTGAGGGTGTTATTTCCTGTTAAGTAGTCAAATTAAGTTGATTATTGCCCTCAGTTGGCTTTGAGCGTTTAAATTTGGCAATCTTCATACCACAGGAAAATTGGACTAACTTGCAAAATACAGGAATATCAACAAGTGTTCAAGATGAAACCTTACAAAATACTAAAATAAACCATAATTCATATAACAAGGGGACATTTTTGATAACAGATCAAAAGAGGGGCAGTTTTTTAATTAAAACCACAGTCTGAGAAGTTCAGTTCAAGGAAAGGTCTTCATCTTAGGGTGTCTGGTTGTTAATTTTTGTTGGCTAGCGTCTTTGTTGTTACAGTTATAAGTTCATGATGTACTTTTAGACCTACTTCAGAGCTTTGGCAATTTCTGCAGGTATTAAACTACTTTATTCAACCTTCACATTAATCCGTAAGTGGTCATAAAAGGTTTTTCCCTAAAGAAAGTATTTAAAATCATACTCTGATTTAATTTTGTGGTCTTGGGGATACCAGGAGCTAAGCAGAGGTCACATATAAGTCAAAACCTATGTTGTTACATGACAAATAAGGTTGTTTAACATTAAACATCCTGCTTCTGGAGCCTTGCTCTTACATTGTTAATATCTCTGCATGTGGTTGATATACATCTCTGGACCACTGATGCAAACTCTTTGCTGGAAGACTCATAGTGTTGTCCCGCAAATCTGAAAGAAAATCAAATTAAGTGTTGTTAAACTTTGAGTCAAATGGCTTTGATCTGTTAGAATCTTTTCTGTAAGTAGTGATTTTGGAGAGCTTTTGAAACAAAAAATATCTTTAAAAAACACATACAGTATTTAAATCACTAAAAAGGTCATTTATTTTGTATATTTGCTCTTTACTCAGACAGGAAGAAGAGACGGACGATATTTAACCTAACCATCTCATGGTCAAGATTAATATACAGGGAAAACACATTAAAAAGCAAAGCCAGCAGTATTATAAATATAATTGAAGCAATCCCACTGGATCTGTGTGCTTTCCAGTGTGGGATAGGTGACCTAATGTGCACCCCATCTCCTATTAATAGACTGCAGGGGAAACAATGATTGGCTCCAGCAAACAACCTGGACAGCACTATGCAGACATAGAAAATGAATGGGAATAATGTTGCTATAATATCAGTTCTGTCATTTCAATAGGTTTCCTATCTAATCTTTTGCCTTCAGAACTATCTTAATTTTCTGTGTCACAGATACAACAAGCTTTTGGTCCACATTCCTCAAAGCTCTTGGTCCATATTTACATGAGAGCATCACACAGCTGCTGCAGATTTGTCAACTGTACATTCATGACGCTAATCTCTTTTTCAACTACATCCCAAAGGGCCGATTGAGATCTAGTGACTGTAGAGACCAGGTTAGTACAGTGATCTTGTTAATGTCCACAATGAACAAGTTTGAGATGACTCGAGCTTTGGGACGTGGTGCATAATCCTGATGGGGTCATAAGGGGACAGATATAGTCAGCAGCAGTACTTAGAAATACCTTTATTATCCCAAATTGGGGAAATCCTGGCATGATAATGGCAAAACACTTAGACTTGGTACACTAGAGTTTAATGATGCTCTGTTTGAACTTGATCAAGTTGTATTTTGTCCAGAAGTCTAACTGCATTGAAATGTTGCCATGTGTTTGGCTGATGCGTTTTTGTGCTACCAAGCATTTTTAGGGTCTTAAAACTTTGGAGGCTTCAGCCCAAGCCCTAAATAGCATAGTTTTCATGAGACAGTGACCTTGTTTATACCTTAGTTAAATTCAAGATGATATTGGACATTTTGTAGTTCTCTGCCTTGGCTGGGTTTTGATTGAATGTAAATGCAAATATTTTTGCCCCGTCATCAACATTAATGTTTCAGTTGTTAGGAACTATGTAAATACAATGGCTAAAGTGCTTTAACTCACACTAAAATAATGTAATCAATTTCTAGTTTATTGTACGATGTGGATGGTGGATGACATGAGGAACCAGAGTCTATTACCAGGTGGAGTTGTAGGGTGCAGAAGCTGGCCGGCAGGAGTAGTGCGGAGAGACTGACCAGGAAGTGATATTTCAGCTGATGACTGGAGACCAGGACGGAACACAGGAGTCGAGAACTTGAGACCAAAACAGAGCGCCGGAGCTGGTGACTGGAGACCAAGGCAGAGCGCCAGAGCCGATGACAGGAGACCAAGGCAGAGCGGCAGAGCCGACGAACCCTAGACTGCGGGCTGAGCTGGAACGGAGTCTCTGGTGGTGAACTGAGCTGGAACAGAGTTACTGGCTGTGGACTGAACAGGAGTTGAACCTTTACGGACCGGCGAGCAAGAGCAGACTGAGGTGAGTAGATATAGTGGTGAGAGCAGGTGGAAACAGTCCGAAGTTAATTGCAGCCTGACAGGTGAAACCAATCAGGCTGCGCTGGGAAGGGAGGAGGCAGGAAAGCTCAGAATGCAGCCTACAAGCTGCATCCTGACAAGGCCAAGATATTTTTCACATTATAATGCAAATCTAGCTAGAAGCTCCCAGAGAGGTTCCCAACTGTTTTCTATCGTAGACAAAGCTCTCTAACTATAGCTCAGGGGAAAGTCCCCCTGGTCTCTGTTCCTCATGATGACCATGATGATGCTTATTAGAATAAACCTCTATCTCATGTCTTGCTGGATGAATAAGCGATTAGCTGTAACGTACAAACAACCCATTCTAAATCAGCATTCAGGTTTTACTGCTAACTTCACCTGGAGTTATGCCACCTGTGTGCCACACGCACCAGGCTCCCCCTCTCCGGTTGGCTCTGCGTCTTCTCTGAAATTAACCCCGTCCCCGACTTTTCCCTGTTCCAGTATTGAACGAGGCGGGCCGACAGCTCTGGACTGCCAGTCCATCCCTGGCTGTGCTACTTGTTGGACAGTCGCAGCGTATTGTGCAATTTTTTTTTTTTTTTTTTTTTTTGTCGGATATCTCACACTGTACCGTGAGAGGATAGGGTGTGATTTATTTGTCTTTTTTTTCTTCTTCTTCTCCTCCCCTATTGTGGCAACTATCTTTCCACAGATTCAAGGGCAGCGCCCTGTGGGCACTGTGTAAACAGTGTCCTTGGCAGCATGGCCTCAGTAAACCGTCTCCCCCCTGTAATGTTTGTGATGTATGTGATGTATGTATGTGATGGTTGTACTGAAACAGTAATTTCCCTCTGGGATTATTAAAGTATATCTGATTCTGATTCTGAATAATCTTTTTGTCTTTTTTTTTTTGCCATATTGTCAGGTTATGTTGGAGCAGGTAGCCATTAGATATGAAATAGGATAAAAGCAAGTCTTGTTTTTATCATGTTTTTAAATAAAGACATTCAAAGGTGCATTGTGCAAGTTCCAGAGCTTTTGCACAAGTTTGCCCCTGGTGACAAGTTGAAATGACACCAGTTTTGTGCATGCAGATGGGAGAAGAGGAAAAGCATCTGCCGCTGCGACTGCACAGGCCGTTTGTTTAGAGGCTTAACTTCATCCGAGGTAAGAAAGTTAACAAGGGTAAAGTTAGCTGGTCATTGCGAGTTTAAAGTATTTAAAGAATTCAACAAAGTAGTAACAGTCATGGGCTGCACAGTGGGTAACACTGTTGACTTGCAGCAAGAAGGTCCTGGGTTCAAGTCTGACCCTGGGTCTTTCTGCATGGAGCTTGCATGTTCTCCCTGTGCGTGTGTGGGTTCTCTCTGGGTACTCCAGCTTCCTCCCACAGTCCAAAAACATGACTGTTAGGTTAATTGGTCTCTCTAAATTATCCTTAGGTGTGAGTGTGTGTGTTGTTTGTCCTGTCTGTCTCTGTGTTGCCCTGCGATGGACTGGTGACCTGTCCACGGTGTACTCTGCCTCTTGCCCATTGAATGCTGGAGATAGGCACCATCACCCCTCATGACCCAATAGGGACAAGTGTGACAGAAAATGGATGGATGAATAACAGTTATGTTTTCATTGTTTCAACATCAATTTTAGCTATTTATTTTAAGTAAAAGCACATAAGTAAGGTTGCTGGTGTTAGCAAGCTGATCATCTATGTCATCTGTCTTTGAGGTAAACCTAATTTTAGTAGACCGCTCATTTCAGCAGATCTCCTACTAACCTTTGCAAGATACTGTTACTTGCCAAAAAAGAATATTGTGTTTTACTTATAAATAGGTAAACTCATAAAATGATTGCCTTTCCTGGAACTCAGGTTTGGATGTTGGGTCAGTTTCCTTTTTTCCAAGGCACAGCTGTGTTTTGCATTGTCCCCCCAAATACCCTCAAAACTGGCTATTATCTCATTTTCAATAGCAGGAAAGTTTGTCAGAGCCCATCTCCTTTGACTGTTGTGCACAGCTGACCTGCAGTTTGGAGAGAAGATGCAGGAGAACAAATGTGAATGGTAACTCTAGGCTGTACAACTGTCCAAAACAATTCAGACATAAAAAAAAATCTACACCAAAAATTATATTGAATTAAATAACAATGTTTTAATATCATTATATACTTAAAAAACTGTAAAAGCTCTATTCAGTTAAGTGTTTTTGAACACAAATTAGTCGTCTGACCTTTTTCCTGGGTAAGCTGTGGTTCAGAATGGTTTCAAGCTTTTCATTGTCATTTATTTATTTTTAACAGAACAACACTGGTATAGCAAATATACAGGACATGTGTGTATTATATTAAATCCAAAGATGTATAGTATATCCAAATTTCTTCAGTACACATTGATACACCCAAATGCTAACCCCCCCCCCCCACACACTATGAAAGGATCTTATTATGTATATTGAAGATATTTCCTAAAAGCATATTTATATTTATATATTTATCATTACAGTGTTTTGGCTTTTTAGGCTGGTGAAGAGGAATGCAATGTTTTCTGATAGTTATTTAGCGACTCCTTTATCCAAGCTATCAAAGTTTCCTCAACACCTGTAAATACACATGAAATACGTTGCTAGTGTTATAGAGGAAAATATATGATTATCCTATTTGCCAAAGCCAAAACCCGTGTTTAATATTTTACATATAAACTGGTTCATTTAGACCTTTTCTGAACCTCTTGAAGTAGATTATTTCCCCCCTCAGCAGTCAAACTCCTTTTTTACTCTACATCATGTTCTTCTTCATCATCCGCTCCAGGCAGCTCTTTCTCTGGGAGCAGGCCGTAACTATTGAGGAAAGTTTCAACGTCGGTTGCAAAAAACTCCTCGTTCATGTGCTGTGTGCAGGACAGGAAGTTCCCTATGAGCTCCCCAGCCTTGTACACCAGCAGCGTCGGTAAATAATCATCCGAGAAACGCTCGGCGGCACCGGATGAGACAGCGTCGATCCTGCAGAACTTTACAGTGGGGTACTCTGTGGCCAAGCAGTCCAGGCAGCTGTTGAGCTGCTCACATCCTTTCACCCCAACCTTGTAAATGTGGACAACCACCACTGTGCTGTGATGCTCCTTTTCAATGACTTCGAGGAAGGCCTCACCACTGTCCAGGTCATGCACACCTTGAAACTTGGGCCCAAAGCTGAGCTTGCTGTGCATCTCTTCCATGCATCGTCTCCTGTATTTCTTCAGGCACCCTTCATCCTCCTCCTTAAGCAGTTCATACTCTTGGACACTCATCTAGAAAAGAGGAAGATTTTAAAGCAGGGCTGGAAAAAAATTAGGAAAACTTGACATTAGATGACAACATTAGATGCGAAACAAGCTCCATTTCCCTTTCTCTTCTTTTATGTTTGCATCTCTCTCCATGAGCTTTAGCACCTCGGTCACTGAAATTTGTATCACATTTGAACATCAAGGGTAGTGAAAGTCCTTTCAACTGCAAATACTTTACTATTGGCATGTAGGGAAAGTGAATGCCAGCGATAGAATGGCGACCTGTCCAGGGTGTACCCCGCCTCTCGCCCATTGACAGCTGGAGATAGGCTCCAGCACCCCTCGTTACCCCATAAGGGACAGACTTGTTAGAAAATGGATGGATGGATGGATGGAAAGTGAATGCATTCTTCTTAAATTAACAAACACATTCTTAAATTAATATTGTATTCAAGTCTTTTGGATTGAGATTTTGTATATATTGATGTTACAACGATTTCAATCACCTTGTGTTTTGCTTTTAATGCCTGTGAAGTAGTTATTCCCAGACTTGTTTCTTAAATTGTGTGTTAAGTACCCAATAAGTATTTCTCCTCATGAAAGAGAAAACTTCCTATCTGCTTAAAGGAGACATGTCATGCTTTTCAGTTCTTCCTTTTCACATTGAAATCATTCAGTTGTGGTCTATATAAAGTGGAACTGCACCTTTTTCCCCCTGTTCTGAGAAGGTTGTTTTGTCTCTTTAAATCTAAAGGAGGCCCCCCCCCGCCGCCCAGCAGGTCGCAGAGCGTTGCACTTCACCCCGATCGGACATTTTTGTAGTATGCTGGGGGAAGGTTAAATGAACAAGCCAACATTTTGACTTGTTCATTAACTTGTAGCTTAGGTATCCTTGAGTTTGGACTACAAAATCGCTGTGAAAATTAAAAATGACGGATTCGAGAAATTGGTGAGCCATGACCTTAAAAAATGTAATAGTAAACAGAGAAAACTGTATGGATTGAAAAATATGACCCAAACACAATATAAAGATATCTATGCAGCACTTGGAGAGACTGGATTAAATGTTTCTTTACTCTTAGAGACTCCATGTGCACAAATGTATATAAGACTTAAAAAGTCGATTTTTCTCATGTCCCCTCTAAGGTCTGTTGGTTTTTGGGTTGTACCTTGCGGTTTAGGTTAGCTCTGGAGTCATCTTTTGCTTTATTGGGGGATGACATTTGCCTCAGAAGTTCCTTTTTTGCAGGATGCAAATTTTCTCGGTCCATACTTTCCAACTTAAACCTCCTCCAGTCATTAATGACGCCCTTCGGACCTATGGAGAGAACAGCAAATGATATTGTGTTCAGTTAAATGCATTGACCAGCATCTACCTAGTTATCTCAGCTGTTTACTTGCAGTAGTGAAATGCAGGGACCATGAAAAAGCATAAAGCAATCTTTCTTAAACTGATTCTTCTCCCGCAAAAACACCAGAAGCCATTGTGTTATAGTCAGCATTGATAATTGAAAACATGCCTAAATACTGAGCTAATTGTCCACAGACATCCAGGCTGAACTTTTTATGTATTTGGTCTGAAAGAGAATGCTTGTTAGATATTTATGTCAAGTTTTGAAACATTTAGAAGGGATCGTAATATAGACGTGTTGGGCAAGATTGAAAAGCATAAAACAAAGAAGCAACATTTTCTGGGATTAAAACTGGCACCTGTTGTTAGAAGCACACCACCTAAACAAGATAAGCTATACAATTGCACCCCTGTGAATGCCCAGCACGTGGATATGTCAGGCACTTTTTATGTATTCCTGTCTTATACCTGCTGTCCTACCGGTGCAGTAGGTTGTCCTTTCTGTAACCGATGGAAATTAAACTTTTCCTTGAAGGTCAGCACTGTGCCATGACAAGGGTAAGTTAATGACTGAACCTCAAGGGTATAGAAGTCCCGCTTATGTATGAGAGTAGGTTTTCTGTTTAAAAATTACAAATAATGATGATCAAGTCAGATTTGACTTTAGCAATGAGCTCAGCTTCATCTCAAATAAGATCCAGATAGCATCTTGCCATAATTGTGCAGTGTGCAGCCTGTACAGCTCCAGTGTTTAACAACACTTGTTAAAAACCAGTGTTGTTTCCATCTGCCAGAACAGTACGAATATGTGCTATCTGACATTTCTGTTTGATTGGATTTGACTTTGTTATGATTCTGAATTATACATTTCAACCATCTTTCAACAGTCAAAATATTGGCAACTAAGCTTAAGATTAATTACAGTCCTGGCAGATTTAGGCTGAAAGGAATATTTTAATTTCACCAACATGTTTCCTTTGTCTGGAGGAAATATTATTGTTTTGAAGTGGTCCAGTAAGAAACCTGACTTGAATCTAATAGAAAATCTAAGGAGGGAGGCTAAAGATTAGGGTGATGGAAAGTAGGCCTTCCAAACTCACAGACTTTGAGCTCACAGAAAAAAAAAATAATATTCACAAAAAATACCAGTGGAAAAATGCAAAAAAAACCTAGTGTTGCATTGCTCCAACATCGACTAAGGCTTTCCAACTATATATTAGAAAGGTATAAAACATTTTTTACTCGCCTTCTTCATTAAAATGTGAAAAAAAGCAGATAAATTATTCTTATACCCCAGGTGAGGTGGTTTGGGCCTCTGATCAGGATTTTGCCTGGGGAATCCCTCTTTTGAGAAGTCCCTGAGAAAGACCAGAACTCAGGGGACTACATACTGTATCCCTTCTGGCCAAGGAACTCCTTTGGATCACCCAGAATAATCTGGGGAGGGGGATGCCTGGGATTCCTTTCTAAACCTTATACCCCCCTCAACTGAGAGAGGCGGAAGACAGTGGACAGTCTGAAATATTTTGATTGAATGAAAAGCACTTTTTATCTAAAGCTTTCAGGGGTATGAATCATTTTGAGCCTGGCTGTACATCTAAATCTGGCTTCTGTATAGAATTCACATTGACTCGTGTCTAAATGAGGTCTTTTGTGTGGTCTCAGTGTCGGGAACGCTTGGTAGCGTGTCCCGTTGCAATGTAGAGATAATCTTTTCTTTCTAGGAAGTGCATTAATTAGCCTAGGGTTACACAAGAACAAGATTAGACCATCTGTTAAAAAGCTCTCTGCTCTGCATTGGTTTTCCTTTCACCTGTTTTAATCCAGTACCCTTGTTAGCCAATTATCTGTACAGGAACATAATGTTTCAAATGTTTGCTATTAGGCTTTCAGCTGAATCTCAAATAATTTTACAAAACATTTCACTTTACCTTTCCACACTGAGTAATGTGTTTAAAAAAAAGAAGAAGAAATTGCTCATCTGTTCACCTGTATGGGTCGCGGTCTCTTCCAGATCAATCACTCTCCCAGACATTGTTGTTGTCAGCTACCTGCGCAGACAAAATGTTATTTAATGTTAATTAAATGTTAGAACAGTGCAGCAACACCTGTAGAATCATTGAGCAAAGCTGACAAACAATGAGACTCCTGTGAAATTTAATTAAAATAATGCAGTATAAGAGGATTACAGGACTGCAATCAGATCTGTGTTTTGTTTGCTGTTGGTTTGCAAAGCTACGGTTTGTGCAGATATGCAACGGAAACAGATTCAAATTTGTGTTTAGGATGCCGTGCCCTGCTCTGTCATTTCTGTGGCGTCATTGTGTAACCCAGCTGATAGGGTGACGCATTTTAAGCCAATATCTTATTGGATTAGGCAGCCTTTTGTGAGTAGTTCTCCTGCACTGCTTGCAGTCATGAGGCTGATCTGGTCTAATGATCTTTATGACCACCATATACTTCGCGGTTGACCATGGCAATTTTTTTCCCCCCCCAAGAGTATCTGCAGCATTAAAAACCACAAATAACTCTGTACCGAGTTACAGAGCGGCAACTAACTTTAGTGAGCAGCTGTGTTCTAATAAAACACAGAGAGATGAGGAAACGCCAGCTCCAAAGAACGAATTGTTTGTTCTGTGCAGAAGCCCCAAGTAAAATGGATCCTGTTGTACAGCTTTCTATTTGATTCCTAGTGTCGTGACAACACAAACGCAAAACCATATAGACAAATATTCAAAATTTTATACTAAATGCAAAAATAAAAAGAACACAGAGAACTTATGAATTTAAACTTGTAAATAAAATAAAAACAGCCTTCGCATATCTGTTGATTTCATTGCAGAGCTGTTTTTCTTACCTTTCCGTGTCCAGATAAAGTCTTGCCTTTGTGTCAGCAGTTAACCATGCACCGTTGTTCTCCCAACCACTTGTCTGAGCTATCTGTTGCTGGATGGTGTGTGGGTTTTTTGTGTGTGCATGCGTGTGTCGTTTCCAGCCAATGAGCTGGCTCTCATGGAGATTTTTTTAAAAAGACCCAATAGACCAAACAGAAATAGAGCATAGATCCTAAGAGGATTTCACTTCAGGAATTAGAAGCCTCTGCTAGATAAAGGCCCTGGCTGCACACAATGAAGAGAAAGAATGGTAAGGTTACACTTTGCAAACCAATGCAAAACTTCTGAACTCTCTCCTTTTATCAAAAATGTAATAAAACCACTTTATTTTCCATTGGTGAAAGCCATTTATATTCAACAGAGAGGAGCTGCAACATTGCATTTCACTGGCATAAAAAAGGTAAAAGTTAACGCAGGCAGGAACGCAAAATATATCCCAGAGATGAACTTTCAAATAAAAGTGATCTTGTCAGAAATTGAAGCTTTTTTTCCTGGCAAAAAGCTCCACACAACACAAGCACATGATGCAAGTCTTTCAAAACAACATTAGCTGTGGGCTACGGAAGAGCAAGTGACGCTCGGTCATGTGTTGCACGACTATTTTCAAAACAGATATTCCCATTGTAGACTTATCTACCTCATTCACTCTTTAATTCCCACTTCACTGACTTAAAATGAAAGGTTTGGGAATAAATTATTCTCAAAAGAATTTTTTAAATATTTTTTTTCATGTCTCTGGAAAAACATTTACTGTTAATTTCCAATAAAGCCCTGATGGTCAGGGTTTATATACCTCATTGTGGCAAATAGCATGTAAGGTGCAACTATAACTATAACTATAACTATATGTATATATATATATATATATATATATATATATATATATATATATATATATATATATATGGATGTGTGTGTGTGTGTGTGTTAATATCGAACAAGCAAACTCAGGATGTCAAATGGTAATTTTAGTTATCATGGCAAATAAAGTACCCAAGCCATGCACTACCTAAAACGTACCTGTCTGACAGCATGAAGTAGGGTGAGAGATTTCAAAAGCAACATTTCATGACTCAATCTGAAAAATGTATTCAAGAACAGATAACAAACAAAGACCCTATTAAAAAAATACCATCTATGGGAGGGATGCATTGAAAAACATGCTATAGACCAAAGAGGAAAAAAAGGCCTATCCTAAATTTTCCAAAAACAAAACAAACATGTTGATGATCCTAAAAATGTAGGGGGAAATATTTTGTGGTCTGATGTGGTAAAAGTGGATTTTTCTGATTATTGTGTGTCCTGTTGCATCGGGTATAAAACTAACAGCAAAAAAAGAACAACATACCAACAATCAAACATGGTGGGGGTGTTTTGAAGATGTAGGGCTGCTATGCCTGTATGACCTGGCTTGATGGGACCTGGAAACATGTTCTCAACCAGAAGATATTTAAGTAGAATATCTGGCCATCAGTTTGTGAATATCAGCTTAAGCACAGTTGGGTTTTGCAGCAGGACACTGACCCAAAGCATACCAGAAAGTCCACCTCTAAATGGCTCAAAAATAGGTTTTGGAGTGGCCTAGTCAAAGTTCAGCCGAACAAAAAATATAGACAGCTGATGCTTGAAAAGGTCCCAATGTGACTGATATAAAACAATTTTGTATAGAAGAATGTGCCAAAATTCCTCCTCAGCTTTGCAAAAGACTCATTGCCAGTTATTGCACAAACCTTAGGGCAGCTGTGATCATTAAGGGTGGCACAATCAGTTTTAAGGTTTTAAATTGTTTTTGCACATATCCAGTCCAACTTTATTTATAAAATGCTTTAAATTACCAAAGGGACCAAAGTGCTGTACAGAATAACATAAAAACATTTTAAACAGTTAAATGCTATAGTAAGAAAAACAAACATTAAATACAGAAATTGGATATAATTAAAATGCATTAGCGGACATACAATAAAAGACTAATAATACAAGCGGAAGCTAACATCAACTTCTCACATGGTGTCAAAGGCCAAGGCAAAGACATGAGTTTTAAGAAGAGATTTAAAATCAGACGGTGACGTAGCCAGTCTGATGTTCAGTGGTAGCTCATTCCACATTTTAGGACCTGCCCCACCAAAGGCACGGTCCCTCCTAAGCGTCCGTTTTGTTTTAGGCACCCTAAGGAGCAGCTGGTCAGCTGACTTAATACATGATGGAGTATAATGGTGCAGCAGCTCGAAAAGGTAGCAAGGGGCAGGGCCAAGAAGAGCTTTAAAAACAAATAAAAGCACTTTAAAACAAACCCTGTCATGTATGGTAAGCTGGAATGGGGGCGATATGCTCATAGGTTTTCCCTGTTTAAAAGAAATAATCATGTGAAACTGCATTTGTATAGAAATATAAAAGCTACAATTCCTTTTTTAAAGGTATACTATGCAACTGGGATTGATTTTCCAGCGAGGCGCCCCCCAGAGGGCGAAAGTAAAAGACCACTGTCGTAAATATGCTCAGCTGTTCTCCTGGTTTCTCAGTCAAGCCAGGCGCGGTTGTTTTGAGCTTAGCAGACAGGCGAACGCAACGAATACAAAAGTCGAAAAAACGGCAGTACAAACAATGACTAACACAGTGAAAGTATGAACATGCACACAGAGAGAGAGAAACCATTCCAATGCGGTGTTTCCCCTAGGAATTTGCTTACCGGACGACCAGCGGAGCGGGTGGGGGGGGGGGGGGGGGGGGGGGGGATGGGGTGCAGAGACAAGCTTTGCGCGACCGGCGGAGCGACCGGCGGAGCGACCGGCGGAGCGGGGGAGACAAGCTTTGCGCGCATATCGAGTTAGTTTTTTTTTTTTTGGAATGTTTGGAGGCGGTAGCATGAGGGAAACCCTACAATGTTACTTACAATCGCATCAGCAGAAACGCAAGGTCCGCGTCAGCCTTGCAGCCTTCTTTTTCTTTTAGCTCTCGCCATTCGGAAAAAGCTTGCCCGATGTTCACCCGTGTACGACTCGTCTTTCTGTCCAGAGCCCTTTTCCTCTTTCTTGCCTGCTCCGACATGGGCTTTCGCTGTTTTATCGCCTGTTCCGCCATGATAACTGCACAGATATCGCCACTGCGCTAGCAACAAACATGTTCTCGCCGTAAAGCAAGACCGACTCTCGCGATCTTGCACGAGATTCTGAGCCTGTGGGCGCGGGCCGAGGGCTCCTGCAGTTGCAAGTGCGGTATTTCCCCCACAGACCACCAGGGCGGCCAAGAAAACCTTAGTTCAACCTGAAATGACTCATTTAATCATCCAAAACGGTATGGAACACATTAATTAACTGAAAACTGTTGCATAGTGTGCCTTTAATCTGATACTCATGCAGACCTGTAAAATGCTAAAAACACATTCCATATGAATTATCAGCAGTAAATAAAAAGATATATAAAATGTACAATTTTCTAAGTTTTGTCTTTATAAGTTAATTGTAAGCATTTAGAAATAAAACATCATGTACTAACCCTAACCCTGCATAATGTAATAAAGTGAGCATCTTACATTAATGTAGTGGAGTAAATAACACTTCCTTTTGATATTTCACAGTGTGGGGGTATAATTTCCCCTGGAGGCAAGAACAATCCTGGGTACTCCTTTAAGTCTTTGTCTCTCTCTGCATTATTCATTGCATTATTCATTGCCTTATTCATTGCCTTATTCATTGCCAACCTCTTGGTCTAAAATCACGGTAGTGCAAATAAAGGCTCACCACATTCATGTCACCTGTCCTGGGAACAGTTCGTGGAACAGCGGTTGACTTCTGTCCTTCGACTCTATGTCTGTGCCCTGCGTTTATTGGCTTAAAGGTTTAACTGGACTTTTATGTTCAGGCCCACAGTGCATGTCAGTCAGGTTGAGTTACGCTGCCGGATCAGCATTGGTTGCTTAAAATGGAAGTCAGCAGTTTTTTTCAAGAATCTTTTTTTGTTGTAAATATCTGTGCCAGCATCCAATTACAGTCAAAATTAGACCTATTAATCTGTATGTCATTCGGTGTCAATGAGTCATCATCACATGAAGCAACAACTAACAGTAATGAAGGATCTTGAGGACCAGCCAAAATGTCATTTTAACCCAAGATTTATACCAGGCATGTCGACAAATATGCAAATTCAGCTGCAGAACATTTTAAAGACAAAATATAATACTGTGGATCTCTCTCTCTCTCTCTCTCTCTCTCTCTCTCTCTCTCTCTCTCTCTCTCTCTCTCTCTCTCTCTCTCTCTCTCTCTCTCTCTCTCTCTCTCTCTCTCTCTCTCTCTCTCTCTCTCTCTCTCTCAAAAAGTGCCTTTGTATGTATGTCTTGCTAATGGAATCTCACAACAGTCTTTTAAATTTAAACAAGGAAAATTCTGGAATCACCCAGAATAAAAGGAGACAAATAATCAATGATTACATAAAGTTCCATAGATTCCACACATTTCATAATAAATGAACTAATAAAATGAGTACAAGGAGACATCGTTTATTAAAATGTAAAAGTTTTTATATTTCATTGAATTAAGGCAAATATTTGGCTTTCTTGTTGCTTTTAGTAGGCATCCTCTGACTCTTCCTTTCAAACAAACCTTCTGTACATGATGTGACCTCTGCCAACCCACATAAAGGTCATGTTGAACGTGTGTAAATGTTTGTGCCTGTGTCCTTAATCAAAATAAATAAATGCTATTTTTCAATAATAAAAAAAAAATTAGGGCAGATAAAGGAGATTAGACACAGACTAATAGTATTTTGGGTTCATCATAAAGACAGGTTGGTGTTGGCTGTATTTCATTGTCTTAAAGTTGTTTACAAATAGTTGTGATTTTGAGATTTTCAGTCTTTTACAATCAAAAACAGAGGTCAGACTTTTTGCCTTTTAATTTTTTTGATCACATAAGTTTTATTTTATAATTAAAAACTTTTATCTTATTTATTTAATTTTTTACATCTTTAGCTAATCATCCTCACTTTCAAGGAAACACAGTTTTGGCGCCCAACCTACATTACAAACCTTGTAGTAACATGTTCCTACTTTTGGTGTACACAAGTACGTTTTCCATATTTAATTTTTTTTTTAATAATCCATCCATCCATCCATCCATTTTCTAACACGTCTATCCCTTGTTGTGTCGCAAGGGGTGCTGGTGCCTATTTCCAGCTGTCAATAGGCGAGAGGGCGCGGTCACCAGTCTATTGCAGGGGCAACATAAGGCCCGTTTACACTACACCTAAAAAACGATAGCCTCGTGAGACCATCCTGATCTTGCGAGCTTTCAAGGTTTCACTCGCAGATCAGTCTGGCTACTCTCCGTTAAAGAAAATTTGGAGCCGTTCACCAAACGAACGTCCAATCAGCGTTGGCTTTGAGGCGGGTTGAGGTGTGACGCAACGAGAAGCGCGACAGTTCAGTCTAAAGAACATGGCGGCTTCAGCCGATGAAACTAGCGTTAGCGTGGCTGTCGAGCAAGTTTTATCGGAATTACAGAGTATTTATTTGCTGAGCTAACGAGCCTTTACCTGCAGCAGCAAGAGTAGCTTGGCTTGTGGTTGTGTTTTCACAACCACAGCATGTTGACGAGTACGTCATATGCTTCGTTGATCCGATTGGTTTATTTGGCCCGTCTATCACCAACATAGGCCAATCAGCTAACTAGTATTTTCGCCCCTTCCCAAAATTACTTCAACGGAAGGTTTCCAGATGGATATGCGGAGCAAATCCATCTGGCAGAGTCAGGTAAAAAAACCGAGCCATGCCGAGACCAGTCCGAGCTTGGATCAGTTATCCAAGCCAAGCCGACCCGTTTACACACAAAGCTTATCTCGGTTCCTTGGTTGCTCATCGCCCTCCTAGTGGCGATCGGCGGTACTACCGCTCTCTGGGATTGAAGGCGGAAGCAGCAAATCAAAACGGCGGCGCCCGTACCATTCAGAATGTTATGCTTGATATTGTGATATTTCGGTGTTTGCGGAGAGTCAGGGGAAGAAGGCAACCATTGGTGAATTTACTTGAGAAAGTTGGCTTTTTGGGAAGTGGATGAGACAAACGAACGTCTAATAAGGATTTACAGACACAGGAAATGACAGACGCTGAGGTTCATTGCGCTGCTAAGCAGATTCATCACTGGAAACCGTGTGGCACGGTAAGGAAGCTAGTATTATTATGAATGTCTGAAATTTGTCTGAATGGAGTGTGAATCAGGACGTGCAGCCAGACACGCCGGAAAAAACCGCGGACAGTCAGCTGACTGTAAGGGCATGACGCGGTCTGCTCATGCGCTCTTTATCAGAAAACCGGGCCAGAAAAAAAACCAGGCCGAGACCTACTCAGGAACTGGTCTGCAGTTAGCGCGGTCCGATTATGTTTAGCGCGGTCCTGTTCAGTCTGCTGACCATTTACACACAAGAGTTATCTCGGTTACCGAGCTCGAACTGGTCTCGGCTCGGTTAAAAAAGTGTAGTGTAAACTGGCCTATAGAGACAAACAGGACAAACAACCATTCCCTTATTTATTTATTTTTTTCTTCTGCGGATAACAATGTTTGCATGTGTTGGCGCTAGGGTGGGAAAGTGACTGTGTACCTGGTTTTCAGTTTGTCTTTTTGTCAGGTTGGACTTCCTTTGACTCCTCTCTGCTCTTCCCTGGGATGGGTGAGGCAGCTTTCCCTGTGTTAGTCCCTTTTGGGCTCCTTTGCTCTGGGACCCTTTCTGGTGTCTGGGGTCCTCTGTCTGCCTCGCTGCTCTGGGGGTGGGGGAATGGTTTAGATAGATAGATAGATAGATAGATAGGTTTCCATATTATTAACTATGATTTTTTGAATTATTTCTATATTCATAAGTATAGCTACAAGGCCAATATACTGTATATTGCAGTGTTTGTAGAGCACCATACTTTCTGTTTTTCTCCTTATCTTAATTTTTTGTTATTTTTACTCTGTTGCTACAGTATTTTACCTGCCTAATCCAATTTAGGGTCCTGTCTCCAGCAATTAGCAGGCCTAGGTACCCCCTGGACAGGTCTCTGGTAACTAACAGGCCAATACAGAAAGACACAGCACAGGACGACCGTGGCACACACACTCACACCTGAGGGCAATTTGTGACACGTAATTAACTTGCATCTTATTTTGGTTTGGGAGGAAGAAAAGGAAGAGGGAGAATATGCAAGCTCAACAAAAGACAGGCCCAAGTTGGGATTCAAGTTCAGGATCTTTACAGAGTGCTTTCATTTACTTTACTTTTTTTATATGTGTCTCACCCAGCAGTGTAGCACTCAGAATTATTTTCTTAGTGCCAAGGAGAAGCCCAACAGATTTACTTTCACAAGAGGAGCATTACCGCTCCTGCTAAAATGCTCCACTTGATATGTAAATGTATAAAAATACCTTGTTAGACATTATGTTTGAATTATTTCAAATGCAATAGCCACGGAGACGGAAGCGAGAAGGGAAAACATGAAAAAAGAAAGGGAGAGAGGTGAGGCATTCCCACCCTTATGCTCACATATATAGACACTCATGATAAAACAATTAACGTATCGACACACAAGAACAGCACTGTATACACACTTACACCCCCCCCCCCCCACACACACACACACACACAAACCTGGCTAAGACCCCAAGCCCCCCAAATCTCAGTCCCTGACGACCCCTGACTCCATTCATCCAGAGGCGAGGCCACCACAATCCAAACGAGCCATCCAACTACAGCTGGCCCGGGACAATTCCCAGCTCCAAACCCATGAACCTCCCACTCCCCATGAACTCCAGCACGGAGTTTACTAATAAAAAACACTATTGGCATAAGTAGGAAAATAAAAATAAAGGCATTATTATTAACATGTTTTTTTATTTATCTTTTATTTTACCAGGAGAATCTGAGATTTAGAATTTCTTTTACAAGACATCTTGGCCAACATTGGCAGCAATCCACATAGTTTCATTAAACAAACAAGATATACCATCAATAGAACATTTTTAATAAAAGATGCACTAAAGAATTGGCTGGTGACTGAAGTGACATGACTTTGATCTTTATGGACCCTGAGCAGTTACCAACCATAAGTGTTACCATGTCACAGTGATCCATAAGGTGTCTAAAGTCGAGAAAATACAGAGACGTAAGAAACGACTTTAAAGGAATCTGTATTTTTCGTATGGGGCATTTTGAGATGAGTCTGCTGTTCATTAAAGAGGCCATGAAGACAAATTTCTTTTTTCTGAGGTTTTGGGTCTATGATCTGTTGCACACCGATGGATGAGTGAATCAGAGTGGTTGAAGTTAATTTATGGGGAAATACCACACAATTAGTTTTAGGTTGCATATTGGCTATTCACACTTGCACAGGCTTCGGTGGTGACTGCCTTTTGTTTGAGTTGATACAGGGAGGCTGATCTGGTGACGCCGCTCTCTGTCTGCTCACTGGCTGCTGAAGCCGCAGAGTGTAAATATCCAATATCCAGCCTAAAACCAACTTCACCGCGGTCCAATACGAGACTGTGTTATGCTCTTTTCCAAACAAACTTATTTTGAAATTAAAAAAGCGTATTGATTAATTAATCCACAGTGGAGGTGGCGAGCACAACGCTGTCATTACCCTTAAGCGCCCTGCTGCCGTGGACCGTGGACCGTGGACTTCACAAGGTTTATTGAAATGAAGAGTTGCGGCCGATGGGGTATGCAAGCAGAACCAGACCAGAAGCTGTGGGCAGGATCTTACTTGAAACCACTGATGTGTCTCCAGCGTGAACAGAGCGAATAACAGAATCTCCCGGGAATCCTTCCTTCAAGGCAGTGCACACAAACTCTAGTAAGCAAGCTAGTGAAGGCTGGCCGAGGGCTCGTTCCAAGGAGACCACAGGAACAAACGAAGGGAATCCACCGGAGCAAGCACACATGCATGCAGAGACGAGACGATCTGGCATGGGTGAGTTGGCTGAGGCAGGTATATGCAGACAGGGGAACAGGTGAGCAGAGTTGACTCTAATTAATTGGAACAGGTGGATCTGATGAGGTCCACAGCGGTGGCTGGAAAATGACTGAGCTGATTGGGTGGTGCTGTGGCTGAGAGGTGACAGAGCTAAATCCAGAAAAGTCGAAATAAAACAAACAAAAAACCTACAGTAAATCACCAAAATTTTGTGTTTGGTTTAAAGTTGAAGTAAAACACTGTTTTACAGCCACTTTGACGCTGATGTTGTCCCTGATCCTTATATAAATGATTAATCATCCCACAAGGCAGAAAGACTTGAAAACTCTTTCAATGCTGTTCTTATAATTTCTTTTATAGTTCTTAAGATAAATCAGAAAATCTGAGAACTAGATCTCAGTAGTAGTTCAAAGATTTTAAAAAGTGGAGATTCAAAATAACCCAGAGGGGACAATGAAAGCATTTCATTCTTGTATTGGTGTCAGCTATGCTCAGGTTCACTGGACTGACCGTTGCCCTCCACATTTCCCCATTCTTCATGACGCACCAGCACCACGTGTCCCTGTTTAGTTTATAAATACACATCTTACGTCTGCCAGCATGTGCTACCTAAGCAGGGTTTACAAAAAGAGAACATCAGGTGAAGATAAAAAGGGATTTTTAACTTTTTAACCTAACATGCTGTCTTAAATCCAAAGAAAACCTTTGACCACCACTACTTTCATTCATACCATCTGTGGTCAGTTTGAGATGTTCTTCCAAAAGTTAAAATGATTGAACACAGATAAACCTCAGAATGGCAGATCTCCGCTTTGCAAAGACCCGCCCTGCTCTCTTTCTGGCTCTGCCAGATTTCATTGGTTGAGCGCAGCTTCTGTTTAAAATCTTGAATAAAAAGTCTACACGGAACTTTTTGCGCTCATTTTCCAAATGACGGAAATCCGTCGCAGCGACGGAGAACTTTAACCCCTGATGATATTACTTATTCAGATCAGAGGGAGGAGGAATGTATCCCCCCCAGGGATAAAACATGAATGACCAGAGGGGGGGACATCACAAACAGAGGGAGGGGGATGGGGGGGGGGGGGGGGGGGGGGGGGTAAATCCCCCCCCCTATCCCCCCCAGCAAATCGCACCAAGTGCAAAGCCATGGACAATGCAGACGACTCTCCCTGTGGCTTTATGCTTCTTCAGGAGGAGTGAATGCTGCTTGTCAAGACTTTGATGCAATCAACTGGTTCCCTTATATAGGAAAATATTTGACCAATCTGTATAATCTGACCCAATTTGTATAATCTGATTGAATTTGACTTTGGAAAGTGCCTCGAGATGACATGTTTCATGAATTGGCGCTATATAAATAAAATCGAATTGAATTGAATTGAATTTTATGAATAAAATTGGTATGATATGGTTAAAACTGGAAGATTTACATGTGTATATCTTTCTCTTGCTGTGTTTTAGGTAAGTGGAATATGCCGTTTGTTTCCTTATGCCTTTTGTTTCAGGTGAGCAGGTCATGTGCACATTCCTTGGATACAGTCAGAGCAGCTAAAAAAAGCGTGCCTAATAATGGGAAGCTGGGCAGAAGGCAAAGTCATTAGTCAACAATGTCATTGTGCTCCCCGGAAGTTTACGCAAGCTTCAGATGTCACTGTGAGAAAATACCGATGCTGGAATGAGGGCATGAACTATTCCAGTTGCACGTTTACATAGCTCAACATCGGCTGTGAACGTCATTTTATCTTGCCCTTTCAGATATTTCTTAATTGTTGTTTTCATATTTTGGAAATGAGCTCATAAAAGCAAGGATTGGTTGCACAAGTTGTAAGGTATTGTGAAAATCTTCTTAATCTATGCTGAGTAAAAATGAAAAAAAATTATAAATAAAGGTTTACAATATACACACACCCTCAAGAGTATTTGGGAAAAAAAAGTCCCTTTCCAAGTTGAGGTGAAAACAGACACTTCTTTTTAGGTAGAAATTAGCTGTTGGCATAATTCAGGCCGGTTATTTGACCTCTGAGGTCTGTGGTCATGAAAACCTTTCAGCAAATGCTGAAGCACTTGAAGGACATCACAGGCCCCCTGCTGGACGCCCTGCAGTTTGCTTCCTGGGCAAATAATGTCTGCAGACGATGCAGTCAACCTGGGATAAAACCACACAGGGACGTACGCCAGGATCAGGTTTGGGGACCTCACTCCAGCCTTCAACACCATCAACTCAGACATCCACCACCAGAAGCTCTTGCAGCTCACGGTGCCAGCCTCCACCAGCTTCCTGACTGGCAGCAGCAGGTGAGGTTGATGCCAGTCAGAATTAATTAATCAACTTTGTTTATACCTGTTGGTAAATTTGGTTATGGTGAGATGCAATCTAATAGGTTTTCTTAGATAGGAAGCTTTTTTGACCAGTCTGTATAATTTGATTGAATTTGACTTTGAAAAGGGCAAGGGCAGGACAAGGGCAGACTGCAGCGTGTCATCCGGTCTGCAGAGAAGGTGATTGGCTGCAATCTTCCATCTCTCCAGGACCTGTACGCCTCCAGGACTCTGAGGCATGCAGGGAAGATTGTGGCTGATCCCTCGCACCCAAGCCACAGACTATTTCATTCACTTCCCTCTGGCAGGAGGCTGCGGTCCATCAGGACCAAAACCTCACGCCTCAAGAACAATTTTTTCCCATCTGCTACCGACCTTATGAACAAGGCCAAGAGCCGCCCATGAAACTGGACACTGTCTCTCTCCCCCGTTCAGGACGTACAAGCTTAATGCACAGTTTACTGAGTGTATATTGCTTCTGTATGTATATCCTTTTTACTTTTATTGTACTGTATTCGTATTTTTGTCTGCACCAACTACACCAAGTCAAATTCCTTGTAAGTGCAAACCTACTTGGCGATTAAACTTGATTCTGATTCTGAAAAAAAGTGCCTTGAGATGACATGTATCATGAATTGGCGCTATATAAATAAAATTTAATTGAATAGAATTGAGATGAGACTGCTTTTTTCCAGAAAAAAAGCCAATACATGTCTAATATACAGTAGAGACGAACGTAATTAAAATGACCTGGAGCTCTGTTACGGTCACTGGCCTCTAGGGCCTCTCTTGCTCAGTACTTTAGAGTAAAATAAGCGAGAGAAAACAAGTAAAACAAAACAAAACAAAACTATAAAAACAACAACACCCATCTTAAAAATTATATCAAAATGACATATGTTATTATAAAATGAGATGAGACAAGAGTAAAAAAGGAAATAAAAGAATAAATAATGTAGGGATTTATTCTGAAATTGAGTTTCGGAAATTTTTTGCAACAGGAACAAAGCTAGCTTTATGACGCCTAGTTTTACATTTTGGCGCCAGATACCTGCGTGCCGATGGGAGGAGCCTAACTACATCATCAGCACTCCCCGGTGCTCCCAGGGGTGTGTTCACTGTCGCCCCCAGGGGCATGTTCCCACCCCACTTCTATTCTACCTGTATACAAATGACTGCACCTCGGTGGACCCGTCAGTGAAACTCTTGAAGTTTACAGACAACACTGCTGTCATTGGTCTGATCCAGGACAGTGACGAGTCTGCATACAGACATGAAATGGGTCAGAACTAACTACCTCATACAAGCCCACTAAAGACAGTGGAAATAACGGATGTCTTCTGCCTCCCCTCACCATCCTCAACATCGCTGTGTCCACTGTGGATCACTTCCAGTTATTCAAAACCAGCCTTTCTCAGGACCTGAGCTGGCCCTCCCACACACACAGAAGGCCCAGCAGAGACTGTATTTTCTGGAGCAACACATGAAATACAAGCTTTCATCTTCTACACTACCATCGTACAGGGCTAGGGTCAGGAAAGAGGGCAGCTAGCATCTCAGCAGACCCCACACATCCTAGACACAAACTGCTTAGACTTTCACCTTGAGATCCGCGTTACAGAGGGATCTTCACAAAGACCAGTCTCCAAGGAGGCCGTTTCTTCCCCTAGGCTGCCAATCATGCATGTTGGATAGGTGATGATTTATTGAAAAATAAACAACAAAACTTACAGATAGGCAGGTGACATGGGGAACAGGTGCCTGACTGAACAGACACAAAAACAGGGTTGCATAACGGAGGACCTGACGACTGAGTATGGCCAAGCTGACTGAATATATAAGGGAGTAGATAGAAGGGAAGATGGGTGGAGCAACGTGTAGATAAGGCTGGACCATATAGAAAAAAAGCATATTGATAAAATAGAAATCATGTTGATCAATATCGATAATTATCAACAAACTCAAAACATTTGTTTTAAGTTCGGCCCTGACCATTTTATGCTGTTGCTTAGCGACCTATTTTTATATACAGAACACACAAAACACTGAATTCAAACTCAACCAACTTTGTACCAAAACTGCAAGTTTTAAAAAAAAGAAAAAATAACACGCGCTCTGAACTCTTTGAAGGTTCCTGGGTCTGCGTTGTGATTGGTTGGGAGGATGTAACGACCTGTAATATTAACCTACATGGCTAGAATGCAAAAGGAAGGAAAACTGTTATTCTATTTAACTTTTTATTGACCTTTTTTTCTATCATCGATATACGTCTATTGATCGATGTCGATTGATTGTGTACTGAAGGAATTAAAGACTTTTTGAGTCTGTTTATTCTACACCTTTGTCTCCTACCTGAAGGGAGGTGCTTAAACCCTGTGTAGGGGATGGGTGGGGTCCACCAAGACATTTTTGGCTTTGGCTACTGATCTGGACTTGAGTAGGTCCATAATTTCATTCATTGTATCTGGATCATTTTCCCATATTCTTTGATAATGCTCTGCAAGAGGTTATAGTTGGGTTTTTTTTAGATTGAGTAAACCAAAGCAGCAAAGAAAGGAAAAAGTAAGGACAGATTCAATAACTGTAAAACATCACGACACAATCAAAGTTTAAACTTCTCAATCTCTGGAGAATGTGCAATAAGAGAACATTTGCAGCATCTATAATGTAAAACATTAACGTAACATTAAACCTTGTGGTTCCAGTTTAAACACCATAGAGGTTAAAAGAGTTTGATCCTCATTCTGCCCTGGAAAAAAACTGTTCAAATACATAATTGTCAACAAAATAAATGTAAGATTCATGCCTGTGATGACTGCATTTAAAAGATATTTTCTACACAGGCAAACAAAGACGTTTCGGAAACATATTTGTCAAGTAGCATGGCTGATTCACAATTTGAACCCTTCAAAGTGGTTTCTGGCAGCCTTCGGAGTGTGTGCCTTCGCTAACTCAAAATTTCTGAGCTTAGCCGGCCAAAACAGAAAACATTCAGTAACTTTTCTCTGTTCTGACCCAGGCCAGCCTGGAGTTTTCCTTTTTAGTCATTGTTGGACACGAGAACTTCCAATATTATGACAGCTGCTGGCTGTTACGTAGTCAGCCTGAAAGTCCAGACTTGCTGTTTCACTGGGCCAGATGCACTTTTTTCCCTCTTACTCAGGAAGTTTCATTTCCAGTTCATTGGGTACATTCTCAACCAGCCCTGAGGAATGCCTCGTGCGGTCTCCTACTGCATTTTGTGGCTCTGCTGTGATAACAAATTTTAAATCATTTAAAGGAAATTATAAAGGGGATTCCTGTAAAGGTCTATTATTTTACCCAAAGCCTTTCTTTCCTGGCAGTGCATTACAGTAGAGGGCAGAATGTGCTTTGCGGAGAAATTACAATGTGTCTTCAAACTTGGAGAGATACACCTTGACCTGATTTCCCCAAACACTGGTAGCTTCTACAAACAAGTCTGCACAAGTGTTGAAACAGGCACAGGTCCAAGATTCCTGCCTCCAGATTTTTTTTTTTTTTTTTTAAAGTTTGGCACGTCATTAATCCAACACATTTTTTCTCTTTTGAAAAAAAATACACAAATGACAAAACCTCAAAGACAAAAAATACGTTTTGAAGATTAACTGTAATAAAAAAATAAGACTCTCTTATCTTTGTATTTGCTATTTTAAAGCTACCCTATCGAATAGTAAAGTGGGCATCACAGAGATTGAGATCAGACTTTTAGTTGAGTTTTTTAGGTTTCTCAGTAAATGACTGAGGAAAACTCAAATCATGCATTTTACTCACTTTTATACAGCATCACTTTGGTCTGTTTTTTATTTTTGTGATATTGAACCTGAAACATGTTTTGCGTAAAAGACTATCTAATACATATTCCTGAATGTTGTGCTGGAAGAAGATGTGACTGGTTCTTTCATAAAGTCAATAACCCTGATGGAGGCAAATTCTCAGCATGAATTCTCATTCAGAATCCAATCTCCACATTTACCGATATTGAAAGATTTGAGCATTGAGAGTAAATTTAGCAATTTCATCCATTTTGACATCTTTATTGTAAATAGGATTTTATGTTTAAGATATATGTGAAATATATTTAAACAAGTAAGCCAGATTGTCCGAATGATTTAATTGCAAATGTGCTAAAAAATGAAAACATTTGCAAACCAACCTTTTCTGTATTCCATCTGGAAGTTGAGCTTAACACCTTCATGTTTTACCTTTGCTCCCAGTAAAGTGTCTTGCACAGATGCTCATGCTTGAACTTTTTGACATTTTGTTACATCTCAAGCTTTAATGTATTTTACTGGACTTCTGATAAACCATAGCAAAGTTGCACATAATTGTAAAGTATATTACTTCGTATAACTACCTCCAGATTCAGCTGCAGGTCCTTTATGGTATGTCTCTACCAGCTTTGCAACATGACTTAAGCTCGGGTGAGATTGGATCGAGGGTATCTGTGAACAGCAATTTTATTCTAGCCGCAGATTCTCAGTTGGATTAAGGTCTGGACTCTGATGTGTCCACACAAATATGCTTTGATTTCAACCATTGCATTGTACCTCGGCCTGTATGTTTAGGGTCTCTGTCCTCTTGGAAGGTCAACCTCCACTCCAGTCTCAAGTCTTTTGCCACCTCTGACAGGTTTTCTTCAAACAATGAGCTCCATCAGCTCTGATCAGCTTCCCTGTCCCTGCTAAAAATATGCATCCTGACAGCATCTCGCTGCGACCATAATGTGTTTCTGTAATGTCAGCGACCCAAAAATTCAGCCAAACACAGTGTTTCAAAATGTTTACTAAAATAAACTTGCAGGGGGAAAATATGAAAGTGCTAGGAGCACTCCCAGGAACCACTTCTCAGAGTCCAGGTGGAGGTAATGGCTCTGAACCGTGGTCCTTGAGGCTCCGTTTGGATCCAGGAAATGACAGTCAGACAGATGATGGCTGCGTTTTGTTGTGTGCAGCCAGCTTTAAGTTCAACACAAGGCTGAATGGCTGAGGTTTGAGAGGGATCCATTAAACAGTCCCGGGTCATACACAGGAAGACAGAATCAGGCAGACAAAACCCAAGGTTAGGCAAGAAGTAGGAGTCTTGGGGCATGTGTTCGGTCTTGGGCCAGAAATCACAATCCGATGAGGTGTCAGACGAGGGCAAAGTGAGGCAGGGAAATCCAAAGAACGAGAACAAGATCAGACACAGGCACGGCAGGCAAAGGGGACTGGATATCTACTCACGCGATGGCTTTCCAATAATCTGGCACCGACTGAAAAGCTTCAGGGTAGAAAGGCAGGAGAGCAGGTGAATGGAGTGGAGTTGATGGCACTGTTGCAGGAAGAGAGTCAGAGGATCTTCTCAGTCAGCCGGGCCAGAATCATAACATTTTCATCACGGGAATGATGTGTTCAGGATGATTTTAAGACATTTCTAGCACCCAAAGCATTCTTCAGCTGCTCAAACGTTTTGTTTCCGGTCGAATCTGAGCAGAGCATCTTCTTTCACATGTTTACACTGTTCAATACGTGTCTTGAAGCAAGCATGAATTCATATTGCTTTCTTTCAGCGATGGCTTTCTCTCTGCTACTCCTCCACGAAGGCTAGTAGTATACAGATCTCTGCAGCTCCTCCAGAGTTAATTGCCTCTTCCTACCCAGTCTGACTGTTTATGTGGGTAGCCAGGTCTCGGTCAGTTTGCATATGTGCCATACTCTTTTTATTAGTTAAAAAGTGCTTTGTGTCATGGTTAAAGTTGGGGATACTATTTTATAACTAATCCCGCTTTAAAGTTCTCAGAAATGTGATCTTCCCTTATGTGTTCCTTGGTCTTCAGGAAGCTGTTTCTTCACTAATGCTCTCTAACTTTTTTTTTTACTTTTTTGGAACTCTGAGGCATTCCCACATAAGCTTCATTCAAATTTGAGATTAAGAACATGCACCGAATTAATCACCAATTCGGTCAATTCTGAGTTACAAGTGCTTGTTCTGGTTTCTTATGTCAAGGGTATATGGGTAAATGGGGTTGAATAAATAATAATAATAATAAAAAAACATGCATCATTCCAGCGAAGTTATATACTCGTTTGTGAAGGTATTCAACGTAACATTTTTATAATATACTGTCAAATGACAAAATATACAAAGGTTTGGGGGGTATGAATATTTTTTGTAAGACACTGTCAAAAAGATACTTAACATACATGCCTAAAGCAACTAATATATAAAAGGTCTTCAAACGATTTTAAATCATAAGCTGCTGTTTAAAGACCAACAAAACAAAACTGGAAAAAGCGAAACAGGAAAGTGACACATAAAAGTTTTTTTTTCTCATCCAAATGTTATGTCTGCATGAACACATGCCAGCCGCAGAGTCTGAACGGACATGTGGGAAATGAATACTGGTCCGAGACGACTGAGAAAGTAGAAAAACGTGTCTGTGATTCATGCAGGGTAATAGTTTTTCTTTCCTAAAATTTTTTCCAGCTAAAACAATGGTGCAAATGTCCTAAACAAATACTGGAGGGGGAAAAAAAGCAAAATACCAAAAGAACACAAAAACCTTTTGCTTTTTATTAAATAGGAAACAATGAAAGAAAACGTCAATTATTTTTTGAAATAAAGACAAGATTGTAATTTTTGGTTATTCATCACCCACAAAAAAAACTACGTAATGAGGAGTGAAAGCATTGGATAACTCTCGGTGACTTTGATCCAAAATGTTCTTTCATGCGTTTGGTTTAAATTTATACTTAAGGAAAAAAAACATAAAATGAAAGTTGTACATGCTTTAGCTTTCACATGATCTATGCCAAAAACAAGAACATTTCATAACAGTTGTTAAATTTCTTTTACGTTTTCACACCATTTGAACATAATAAAAATACAAATGGAGTTGGTGACGCTTTGTGATGTAATGGAAGAAAAGTAGGGAGTTTGTTCACAGCCACTCTTTAATAGCTACTGTTACAGGAAACAGTTTTGCATGTCCTAAATTAGATTTTGACTTACTGAAAACGTTTAGTTGTCTTGTAAGCAAATGTTCTTGCAAACTAGATTAAAATTAGTTCATTTTCTTGTTTGGCTTGCTGAGAATGAATCACATTTCGGAAGGTTTTATGCACAGCATGAACAAACACACCTGAAACGGCGTCGTCAAATTTCAGCTTCAGCTTCATTTCATGCACGTAGCTTCAGCTTGTTGTGGGCGACGTACCTTTAGATATAGAAGAGTTTAAATGATGGGTTCATAAAGAACATTGTCATGAATAACCCTCCATCAGGGCCTACCCTGAAGGGGATCTTTTTTCAGGCATGACGACCTGGGGCCCATGCGGGGCACTGCTTGCAGCCCACATCCGCTGGCCCGCAGTCACAGGACATAAAGAGCTATGTGCTGCGTTTTTAGCTCAGTACATAAATAATGTTTTCAAAGCCTTTGCAATGTCATCAATTACCCTAGCCTCTTGTTTCAGCTCCTTAATGACGCTACTTATTGCATCCTACCCTGTCATTTTAAGGATTTTTTTTCCTGATTTCCTTGGCATCTGCTATTCCCTTACTTGTTATATTGATAAAAAAATAGGTAATAAAATGAAAAATTATTTTGCAGTCTTGTTTCTAAGTCAGCTACAACTTATAATTTCTCTGGAGTTAATCTCTTTTTTTTAGCAGCCTGATCTCGTCATATCATTACTGAGTATATTTAATCAGGAAAGATGAAAATAACTAGTTTTACCCTATTTGTTGAAATAACTTGGGTGCGATGCTTCTTGTAGCCATCTACCAGTCTCTGACACTAGTCTGAGGACGGTTTCCCCCACTCCTCACATGTAAGAAAGGTTTCTTACATGTACAGCTCATTTAAAGTCACCTCACAGCACCCTAACGAGATCAAGATCTGGGCTTTGACCCGACCCGGGACGTTCCATTTTTTTAATTCTCAGCCGGTCCTTGGTTGATTTACTGTTATCTTTTGGATCACTGTTCAGTTTACAGGGTCCAATTTTTCTTCAGCTTACAGATGAAGCTTACAGCTTCATTTCACAGAGAAATCTGTTTGAGCCGGCAGCCCCGGGTTCACTGACTGTTGTTTTTGAACGTCCTCTACTTGTAGACCATTTGTAGATTCATTGTACAGCTCTTTAAATCCCTCACTAACTCGTAAGCTTCAACATAAGCGTTCATTCTGAAGGCCTCAGACAGATCTTTGGATCCACCAATGGTGATCAGTCTCTCCTCAGCAGTTAGGAGCAAACCAAACTAAACATCTGCGGTTTAAACACAAAACATTCTTCAAAATGCAGAGTAAGATGTTTCTTAATTAATTTAAATTTTCGTAATTTTAATTGCAGCCATTTTAAGTAGGAATAAATGCGGGAATTCTATGGTTTTTACAATAAATACACACACATTTTCTCAGGTTTGTTGTCTGGAATCAAACCCACAACCTACTGTTTGCAAGACAACTACTCTACCTATTAAGCCCCTGGTACGCAACACTGAAGCATATGCCTAAATGGGTCGAGCCTGGATACAGTGAGAAACATTGGAAACAATTTCCTTTTTGGTTATTTCGAAGACGTTCTGAGATCTTTTTTATTTCATTCAAAGCGCTCAAATAAAACCTTGTATTCATTCATCCACTCGTGCACAAAACATCTGAAAATGACATCTGTGATTTTCCCTTTGTCATCTTCCAGTTCATAATCTCCCGTGTTCCTGACATTGAGAAATAAGAGAAAGTCAAATGAGACAGGGTGAGCTGGTGCTCAGTCAGCAGGTGAGTGGACAGATACTCCTGTGCTTCACCCTGCATGCGAGTGTTTGTGTTGCGCAACACTTGTGATTGTACACACAGGAAGAGGGAAAGGCTACGCAGCCCTCTCCCACACACGCATTCCTGGTTTGGCCTTTTTACAATATTGATAGCCATTCATGAATGTCGTCATTCTACCATGTCACTGTTTCCAGTGCTTTAAGTTTAGAAAACCGATGTTTACCCAAACATTATTCATTCATTTAGCTTCCATACTGGCTATGTCTGGTTCAGGGGAAGGGGATCAGTGGGCGTGGGGGAGAGGGCTTCTCCCAGGGTCTGGAAGCTTCTTGAAATCCACTGGGAGGAGCTGGAGGAGCACTTAGTGTATGAGAAGAAGAGCTGCTGTAAATACACCCAATAAGTCATGTAAGAATTACAATTTTTGATCAGTAGCAGTATTTGTCCCAGATCCACGTTGATACACCTTGGCTAAAACGGGTCCTTTACAGTTCCTTATTATCAGATCATGAATCATGAGAGATAGAAAAAAAAGATAATTACATCAGACAAAATGATAAAAAAGACATTCACTTGTTAAAACATTTTCCTTAAAATCTTGATCTGTTATATAAATAAACATCAACAAAAGAAATCCTTATTTATGGTAAAATTACAACATTTCCAGCGTTGTGTGCCAAAAGCATGCTTGGTTTAAAAAAAAAAGAAAAAAAAAAGAGTTGATGTCATATTTCATCAGACGTCACTGCTTCAGTAGTTTACAGAGTAATTACAGATGACAACGGATGCTTCCTGGCTACAAAGCTTACATACCGTGTGACTAATGTTGTTACTACAAACAAAAAGCACTCCAGAGCGGTTCGGATCAGTTTAAACCAGCTGCAGGTTCATTCATAGAGCATCTATCAGACATGTAGTCTCCAACTTCCGCAGCAAGCCGCGACAACGATTTCTGAAAGAGTCCAGGAACTTCCAATTCTAAGAATTGATGATACCTGATACTTGATGATTCACATGATGTCACGACGCAGCCGGAGAACTGTGATGTACTTCATTAGAATATGTCGTGAAAGATTAACACAAGGCAGCTCACAGTTGCAAAGTGTAATTTACTTTATAGGGGATTAAGTTTCTCTTCACCAATACAATGAATGAATGGAGGGAATTTGCATTCAGCTTCCCCCATATTTGCACGTCTTGAGACGTATTTGCCCATTTGTCTTCATGTTGGATGCTGAGTATCATTTCATTTCAACCTTTGCCCCAGATGAACGTGCTTTATTATAAACCATTCTATTATACTTCCATCTGTATGTTTTTGATCGTTACCCTGCTTGGAGGTGAAGATTCAGTCTTTCGCAGCTTCTAACAGGTTCTTTCTTTCAGGATTAGCCTTTTTTTTTTTAGCTCCATCCATCTTTCAATCAACGCTGAACCAGCTTTCTTTTTCCTGCAAAAGAAGTTACCCCGGGTCTCTTGGCTGCTTCTGTATTTAAAGTTCTCGTTGCCCAGCTTAGCAGAGAGCCATATCTTTGAAGGTTTGTCAGGTTTTACCAAACTCTGAATTGAACAGTTCGTGAGGACTCCAGAAACTTCTTACTGCTTCAACCCTGCTTTGGGTAATTTGCAGTTCATCCACCCCTTCACTGACTCACATATCCATGCACGATCGCGGTGCATGCTGTGTGGCTCAGATCACTAGTTAGATAAAATCAGACTCACACAGCAAAAGGTTGATTAATATGTCAGTAGGACAGTGTTCAGGTTTAGGTCAAAGTTTCAACACATTACTACTTGTAAACAAGATGAACAAACGGAAACAAGAGACGGTTACTGATGTCAGCGGTTTTAGAACCTAAACCAAAATTATTTCCAACTTTCTCTCTGAAACATCTGTTACGCTCCTTGTGCTTCATGCTGCTGTTTTCACAATGACGTTCTCTAACAATTCTTTACAAAACAGCTGAATTTATAAGATCAGATTACATAAAGGAGGACTCTATTTATGAATCCGATTACTTTTTTTTGTGTGTTTTATGTTTCTATGTTATCATCATGTAAAGCACTGAATTGCCCTGTGGCTGAAACGTGTTACACAAATAAACCTGCCTTGCCTTGAAGGTTGCACTTCCACTTCATTTTCCTTCCACGCCACAAAAGTGAGCTAAATTGTGCTGTTCTATAACAAAAGAAAAAAAGAGAATAGAATAATTTGAAAATTGACATCATAACTTGACAAAACGTGCAAAGATGTCATTTATACTTTTACAATGTACTGTATTTAGTATTTAAGTAACACTGTACTTGATTTTTGTTGTTTAATTGTGTAATCTGTGAAATTATTTTGTTTTTATAAAACCAAACGCATTTTTACTTACAAAATAGTTAAATTGACTTGCACACCGATTGATTACTAGTTGTACACGTATCCACTCACACTTTTACGTGTACACTGCGGTGTAGAGACTTGAAAAAGCAACTATTACTAAAGGTGATGGTTGCTTCCAAGGACTCAATCTAATAAAATTGTTTTGATTCAGAGCATGTGAATGATTTATAAACTTCTTCTTTGAAATTTGGCTTCTTTTCTAATTATTTATAATCCAGTTTTTATAGAACCTTAAAGTTAAGTCATTTAGCAAAAAGTGGCAAAGAAATCCAGCAAAGACTTGACACGCTACCACAGAAATGCGTGGAAAAGGATCAAACACTGTAGAAAATTAGTCACAAAGCAGCCAAAGTCCAAGAAAAAAAACTGCAGAAAGTTAGAAAAATAGTGATCAAGACCACTCCTAAAGCCCATCTCCTTGGAAACACAATACAAAAGAATGATGGATGACTCAGAACCTTTGGACAACACTGTGTGCTTGTAATTCATACGTAATGTGTTGGACCAGTTGTCGCAGAGAAACTCTTTTTCCTACGCTTCAGTGGTCTCCACTCCAATGTCCCCTTCCTTTATCTCCCCATGACTCATCCAGCGTAAACTCCCACGTAGGCTTTGAGGTTTTACAATGTTTTCACTAGACTTATGTTATCAACTTCATTCTAAAGAATCCTTGCTTTTGAAGTCACCACAGTTGCTCCTGACATGGAAGCACCTAGAAAGAGCTGGCAAAAGAAAAGTAGCAACATCTAAAATTTGTAGTTATATTGTTCGCATTATCGACACATGGCCGCCCTACATTTGCACTTAATACACTCAAAATTATTATTTTTGGTCCAGCCGGATATTTGAGCGGATCCAGACAACCGAATTCAGTGTCCTATCCAAGCACTTTGCAATTTGGCAGCTTGGCAACTGACTCCTGGCTGCTTTTTTTTCTCCAACAAATAATCCACATGTATAGCAAACAAGTCCTCAACGTCGACGACTACCACCGTATGTCCAAACATTATCATCACGTTGGTGAATTGTGGCAATTCAACGGCTGAACTGATGTTTTCAGAAAATGTATACAATCTAAGACTATTTAAGGAGAAGAAAAAGAGAAAATGCGATATCAATAAACATTTGACCTCATTTGCCTGTTCAGGTTATTTTAAGCAAGCAACAGACCATTCTTATTGACTAAAGATAATCAGAATTGTAATTTTCACACAGGATTACTGAGTGAAACACTAATAAAAGTGGACAAACTTTGTGTAAAACCAGGAAGGAGCCATCATGAAGTTCAATACTGGTTAGAAAATATAAGCTATTTTCCCTCTTGAACAATGCAGATGTTGAGATGAGTGGATGTAGATCTGAAGATTTTGTCTTGTGTTTTTTTTCTCTCAGTTGAGATGAGTTTTTCTAAATATCTTTACGTGTCTATTTTAATTTTACCGTTATTTTCAGTTTGCATATGTACATCACTTTGTTGACCTTCATTATGATAATGTGCTTTATATTTGATAAGTGAATGCACCGCTTCAGATTGCTGTGACTATAACACTCTTTGGTTTGTCTTGTGTCTTTTTGCTCTTCTGTTCATTTAAGTTTTTCATATAGATGTTTATCAGTTATTTTAAAGCATTACACCTGACATCATCTGCGTATCCCCTGCCGACGTCTGGGTCCCAAACTATTTCAATTCATGACAAAACACCCGCGTCAGTAAATTATTTTTCTCATCTGTTCGCCAAAGTAAAAGAGGTCCTTAGCTTTTCTTCTTTAACCACAAAATTTGGAGTAAGTGCAGTGTTCAATTTGTGTGTTGTTAACACAAATGTTTAGAGACTGATACATGAGTCACGCATTTAAAGCTTCACAGTTTAAACCTTTCAGGTTTTAAATGTCAAATGTTCAGCCTGCGCAGCCTATGACTCATTGAAAGATGAAGCATGCGCAAAACAAAGTTACACGCACGCATTCAGTTTACAAGAGAACTATAATTTACTAAACAAAGATTTGAAAACAATAAAAAAAAAACGACCAGTTCCGTTGAATGACTTAGGCAACATTAGAGGCAGTCGTAACAGGGAATATGACACTAAACTGACAATGACAAACGACAAATCCAAATTTAGGTGTTAAAGGGGAAATGTCTGCAAACAGTAATTTGGAGAACCTAGTTTGCGCAATGACACAGGAACTTCTGAAATGTGAGACAAAACAGGAACATGAATACAGGGGAGCAAAGATAGCGCTTAACACAACCTGGAGAACCAACCAACAAAGGAACAAACCTACTACATAACGACCCAGAAAGTTTTAGACCTTAAACACGTTTAGAAGTTAAAATCAATATTTTACGCTAAATAGAAGAACACAAAATCAGGACACCCGGAACAGACTCAACTCTCATTGTTCAAAATGAAGTAAATTTGACCCAGATGATACAAATATAGTGAGGTATCCTTCCTCTTTTACCTTCATTTGAACTTAACACCTGGTGATTTGCCGTTTAACGAGTAGGTGACAGCGTCATTGCTTTTGCCAGCGAGGTTTTGGGGAGTGTAAAATAGCAAGGTGAAAATCATTCAACTGGAACTTATCTCTGCTTTTTCCCATCTTATCTCACACACCAAGCATATTAAGTTTCACCTTTCATGATAATGCAAAAAAACCAAAACAATTACAGGTGATGGTTGATGGCACTGGCAACTAATCAAACATTTTTGTTAACGGGAAAGTTTCTTTACAAAAAAGCAATTTCACAATAGTTTCATAGCGTAAATCAGTAAATGATGCAAACAACCGGACCAGCTGAAAACTGCAGCCAAAGGCCTATCAATCTAATAAAACTAATTGTCTGCAGATGAACTGATAGCTGGGTTAAGTTATTAAATCTAACTCTAAATTAAAAACTCGGACACTCATAAATTTTGCATGATAAGAAATAATACTTTTTTCCCGGGCCCAGAATTATTGATACCCTAAACAATTTCTACAAAAAAGTAACTAACTGAAGTATTTTGTCTATTTTATACTCAACCCTTAGCATGTATAGACAATGTATGTATGGATGGATGGATGCATGGATGGATAATTGAGAGTACCATAGCAAGTTTAATACGTAAAATGCAGCTTCCTTTTTGCTTGGGGTATAAATATGATGTGAGCCAATACAAGAGTACACGTCATAATCCCCAGATTTTGCTGATTGATGGTTTAGGTTCCTGGATCTTTTAGGTTTAGGTTTGTGCATCTTTCTATTTTTCCCCTTTTAGTGTTGTTTAATAGTCTGATTCAGTTCTTTCCTCTTTTCATTTAGTCAATGCTCTTTATGATTTAATTAGTTACTCTTGTTCCAGTTAGATCTGTATTTCCCTGCCTGGCTGTCCTTAGTTCAGTTACTGAGCTTGTTTTGTCATAGCCTGTTCATTCATTATGGTTTCGGATTCTTGCTAGGTTCTGTTCTCCTCCTGTTCCAGTCAAATCATTACTCTTTCTCTCCCTCAGCCTAATTACCCTCATATCCGTCACCTGTGCTAATCACTTCACCTGCCTTCCCCTGTGCTCCTCTCCTATTTATTCTGATTTATTCTGTGAGACCTCTCACTTATTGTTTTCCCCTACCCAGTCTATCAGTTTGCCCTTTGGGTTCTTTATTAAAATACTATTCAACTTAACATATGGCTCCCTGCCTCTTGTCTGCATTTCGGTCCATCTCCAACACAAAACTTTATGACAGGACATAACGTTCACCTAAGGCAGATGTGTGTCGATCCTCATAAACTAACAAATTACAACCAGTCTATAATTGTTCAAAGTCAGAGCTTTAAACAGGCCGTTTAAAACACCAGGAAGTGTGACAAACAAGGGTGGGCACCACATATAATAAGGAGGAACAGTAAAGGTGCATTCACACTGAATGCGAATGTGAGGGCCCGAGCGACAGACTTACATGATATCCCTATCTACAGGAGCAATACAGGAGCGATGTGACGTAAAGCGAGGCAACAGACGTGTTTCTAGCAGTGCAAAAGGCATGATTATAGCAATTAAAGGGTTTGACACACGGGAAGTGACCAACGACAGCTCAAACCACAGCCGGCACGCAATGCTGTCTCTCAAAATCGTATCTTGCGGTTTTGTTCACAAAGCATTTGAGTCTGGATGATCACAGCTCGGTTCAACCCCTCAAAAACTCCCGGCAGCCTCACTAAGGCCGAAAAGGCCACCGAGATCTTCAGAAGTTGCCGATATTCCAGGTAACGGCCAGCTCTAATAAGCAGAAATCCTGTTATCATAAATCCGATTATGTACGCATCTTTCACGTCCTTTTGATGGACAAAATAGACAGACACGTCATCTTCCAAACTCCCCAGGAATCCATGATGTATCTGGCTGCGTGTGTCCCCTCTGGACAGACCGGCTCCCCTGCGCCTGGTATTTTATTTGATAAGATTTGATCAATTGTGTTGAGCGACCAGCTGTTCAGATCCACGGTTTTCGATTCGGATGATTTGCAGAAAAAGGCTCTGAGAGAGTTACACAGCGGCAGGCAGACAGAGAGCACAAGCAGGCGAGATCCGGGGAGGAGGGGTGCAGAAAAGCGTCCGCCTTCGCTGAGAGCAGGAAGAGATTTTATTGGTTATTATGAAATTGGAGGGATTTTGATATCTTAAAAGCAGTCCGCGACCGAAGATTCAGATGGTTTTGCTGGAATTTACTGAAATCTTGCTTTTATGTCTACTCTAAAAAAGAAAAATTCAACCGGGTTCATCCTATATTACAGACAAGGAAACAGCCTGGAGAATATCATCATTTTAAGGGCGCACATCATGGCTGATCCAGATAAATGGCTGTAGTGTCAAGCGACAGCGACAATGTGGCTGTGACGTGGTGTGAAGGACTGCAGCGGAGATAAAGCTGTTTTCATTCAACATGGAAGACAGGCTGATAGTGGTGGTCCAGAACGGACCAAGCCAGGAGAAGAGTGAGCGAGGAGACTGGAGTGGCCGTTTGGTGAAGTCATCACTAGATGGCACCATTTTACTTCTGTATTTCTGGCTTGCCGCTCACTGTGCAACTGCTCTCGCCTCCCATGCGAATGGCCGCCGATATGTCAGGCGAGCGACATCAAGCAAAAGTGGCGACATTGGCGCTGAAGTCGGGTTTTTTGGTGTGGACCCACCTTAAACGAAACAAAACACAACAAAGTTCAGAAAAATTTTGCTGCGTTTCTATTGTATGTGTACACCACAACGCTGCGTGTGTATTCTCTGACAATGGCACGATTTGAAAACGGGTGGAAAGATTCAAATTCATTGCAGTCTCCATTGTGCACAGGAAGTTTTAATCTGCAGTCAGTAGAAATTAAAGTGCATTCGCACAACGTAACGGATGCCGACCAGTTTTAAAAACACAGTGGTGGTTTTATAATTCAGAGTCAACACTTGTACCTTATCGTCTGTCCATATAAACATTTGTGCCCCCGTCGTCCCTAGCATTTTTTTTGTGGTGGCGCCCTGTGACACAAGAAGTGTTTTTACACCAGGGGTCACCAACCTTTTTGAAACTGAGAGCTACTTCATTGGTGTTGTGTCATACGAAGGGCTACCAGTACTGACCTTTGAACTAGAAGAGTCAAAGTTCACCTTAACTTTGTTTAAAATAAATACATTATTCGTGCTTTGTTACAGATACTGTCATTTTTAAATTTATATGAATGCAAGTGTGATTAAATAAGAACAGTAACGGAATAAAATAAAGTTTTGCTGGTGGATTGTGGTTCTTTTAGAACAGGCTCGTGGGCCCCATATGTGGTTCTTGAGGACTACTTGGTGCCCGCGGGCCCCATGTTGGTGACCTCTATTGTACACGTTTAGTTTCAAACATACCGCCCAGCAGGGGTGTGTCAGGGAAATTACACAGTTTTAGTGTCTCAGCTAGAGGGTTGTGCATGGAGATCAGAATTAAAACACCATGTTGAGTTGTCAGCAGAAACAGAAAAATAATTATTTTAAATTCTTTTTCTGTTTTTGTTTGTAGCACTAGTGGTTTGTTTTTTCAGAGTAGGTTGAAAGGAAAAGGGGTTTGAGAGAGGAGGGAAGACATGCAGTCAAGGACCTCAGGCAGGAATTGAACCCAAGAACAAACAAGCACTTGGGTTGTGGCGCAGAACCTCAAAGCACTCTTAAAGCACCACTGGTTCAATGAACTCCAACTGCAGTTCACACCTTGCGAGTCTCTTCCAAATATTCCACACTTTTTCTTCCACTCAACTTTCCGTTGATGTGTTTGGATACAGCTTCTTTTGCACTCTGGCCTTATTGAGGGTGTCAGGGACTTTACTATATAATATTTTTATTGGTCTCATGTTGTATTTTACTTTCCTGAGTAACTGAATTTTTGTTTTTTATAAGCTCCAAGTCATTAAATCCTTGAAATGTATTCTTCTGTATAAAATACATCTATATAATAGTGAAATCTGAATTACGGAAATAAATTAGCTTTTCGATTCTAAACTATTGAGATGGCAGACAGGTGTATTTTCACCTTAGTCAAATTAAAAAACTTAAACTTGGGATTTAAAATTTTTTTTTAAAGATCTTTTCCTATGAGATATCTTCTCCACTAACTCTTAAAAGCAATCCTCTAAATGAACAACTTTCTATATTATGTCATTGGTATTAAAATGATTGTATTCCCTGTCAGGTGAATAGGCTACTGAATGTCACCACATTTAACCCACATTCACAACATTGTTCATCAGTGGCTACGTGCAGATTCTCAACACCAATTAGGTGTTGCTTTGCTGAATGTTCTCCTCTGAGTGTTCTGTGAATGTCCTGCCAAATAATACTTGTCCTCCCTCTGAAGAGTGATTCCAGGGGCTCTTTGATTGAGATTAATACATCATTCTTATCTGAGGATTTCTTGTCAGAAATTAATTTAAAACATTTTTACAAAAGGATTTTATTATGCTGTATTATATTATTTTTATATTTAATATTTACACCTGTATTATACCACACACAAGTTACCATTATATTTCTACTTAATCTCACACAACAGACATAAAGGAATTTGTGTGAGTTGTTCTAGATATGAAAAGGTGAACCTTGCAAGGAAAGGTTGATGTAAATTGTGAAAGACCTTTGACTGACATCTAAGATGTGTCACAGACTAAACAATTGAGCCGCCACATTACTAATATGGGAAAGGGACAGAACAAAAAAAATGTCCTTTTACAATTGTGACTTGGCATTAGTCACCCTGTGTGTTAAGTCTAAGACAAAGACTCACCGATCAAAACTGTTACTGAAATGTGACTTTGACAACAGGTGCCAGTCCTTTATAAATTACATCATGTAACAAATTGTAATTTACTTGGAAGGGTGTAACTCAGTACCAGCACTGACATTCTGAAAAACTTAAGAGGAACCATGCTGTAGTTCAAGTCAGTCGGTTGGAAAGCTTCTTTTTTTTTTTATCAAGATATGTTTTTAAGTCTGTTTTAAAAACAGGATCATTAAAATACTGCTCTGAAACCAATGTATTCGTGTTATTTTACTACTATAACCTAGTTCTGATGATTTTTACAGCATAAACTCTACCTGCTAAGGGGATTCAGATCTTTTTGACTGCAGGGGGTGCTCCTGAAGACCTTTTCTGACTGTGGTGGCATCAACCATTTAACCTGACTCTCGCCAGATGGATTTCGTTTCTCAGCCAAACGAAATCCATCTGGCAAGAATCAGATTATCAACCATCTTCTGTGGAGTAGTTTGTCGGAGCAGGAGCTTATCTACCACTGAAAGGGTAGATAAGCAGCTAATGTAACGGGAAGATTTCTATTTCTGTCAATGACTATTTGTACACATTTTCACTTCCTACAGAGAGTGTGTATCTGGTATATTCATGCAGTTGTGCAGAAATGTATTGTTCTGTAAAGTCGCTGCTATGTCTTTTTTAACTTGAACATCTAAATCATATCATATGCTAAGGACTATTTGCCCTCCTCTAGCTTCTCAGGGAGCGGTTGTTTGGTACACTCAATTTCAACCTTTGACTTGTGTCTGTGTGTTATATGGGAACTCTATAAGCTGGCGTCTCACCAAAAATGTCATTATTGTTATATAATGACAATAAAGACTCTTGATTCTCGATATATTTTCATGCACATATATACATGTTTCGTACATTTTAAAATCACCCCACACAGTTGTACATTTCCTTTTCCCCATGTTCCAAATTTGCCATTAGTATAGCGTCTCTTAATCACACACACACACACACACACACACATACATATATATATATACATGTATATATATATATATATATATATATATATATATATATATATATATATATATATATATATATATATATATATATATATATATATATATATATACATTGTGGTACAACAAAAGATATATCTATTTTCTATTCCACAACTGTTTTTGCCTACAACAGAAGAACTGGAGACGATTAAATACTATAAACTTAACATTACATTTGGAAAAACATGTTCAAAGATATGCCTATTTCTCAGCCATGAACTTCTTATGTATTATCTTAATGTTAAAAAAATACTCTTTTTGTTATTTCATAAAAAGAAGAAAAACCTCAAAAGTCGTTAAATGTGTCGTTAAAAGAGTGTAGTATAATCTTAAACACAAACTCCATCATCACTGACCAACTGCTGTAAGGCATTTTTTTATTATCTGTGCTTACATTGGGCGGGTTGCTGTTATCACGTGTCTCAAAGCATAACCGACATTCCTCCTGCAGAAGCACCATGTTTAGGGGGCCGCATTGCGCATGACAACAGCCTCCTCAGTAACTGCGCATCCAAACACTAATTTAAGAGTCACCAATAAACTCCGTGATATTTGGATGGCTACAGGAAAACGGATTACCTGGGAAAAACCCACAGGTGTATGTAAAGTTCCTGCTAACTCACACAGAGAGGCCCCTGCTGAGATTGGCCAAGACGTCCCTGCTGTGAGAGGACAGCACTATCATTCGCTACGCCACGGCATCTGTTTAAACACCTGGGTTTTCTAAGCCAGTCAATGCTCCTACCACAGTTAAAGTTTTACAAATGGTAAACACAGAGCCATGTCGGGTATTTAAGATCACGGTCCAGATTTGAAATGTCAACAGCTGGTCCTTGTGTAATCAAAAAGGCGAACACAGCTAGCTCAAGCCAACAGTTATGGTGTGACTGTCGAACACCTGTAGACAGTGTAGTTTACAAGTACATGAAACATTGGATAACACCCTGCTTTCTGATGGTTATTAATTCTTGCATATTTTCATTTCAAGATCCAAAAAGGAGTAGCAGTGATTGTTATAAGTTATATTCAAGAGCTGTGTTGCAATTTCTTTGAAGGAAAAGACAATGCACAGGCTTAAACAGCTCTATGAGCGTCCTCACTGAAAGTGATGTATCCCCATCAAGTTTTCCCATTTTTTTGTATTGTTCTTAAAGTATGAGTCAAAACTTCGATTTTTTTTGTAATGCCCTAAAAAGGATGTTAACAAAATGCCATTTAAAGATGACCCAAATCAAATTTATGCTTACACTTAGAGGCATTTAGGAGGTAATGTAATTAACCGGCAAGAAAAAAACTCTCCTACCAAGCCAAAAAAGGTTCATGTGTTTGACTTCTTGAGCCTCATATTTGTAGTATCAGTTGAAGACAAGCAGGCACTTTAATTACAGGGCACGCCAAAATCCCCTTTAGTAAAATTTAGCAAATTGGCAATATCTACAGATTTATGGCAGATTCATAAAAAAGGAGGGAAAGAAGGAGGGAAAACCTGTCTTTTTTAGGTGTTTTCCTTTGTTTAGGATTCTTCAAATTAATCTTATCAGTTTTAGAGGCAGATCAGACAGTGAAACCTGATAAACAGTAACGCTCCCAGCATGTCTGGTATTTTAAGACGTCTGCTGCCCGTAGATGGTCGTGTGAAACATATAAGAGCCATGAGTCTAACTGGTGAGCAAACCCGGTGCCAGGTGTGTTGATACGAGTGCATGCCAACTTGATATATGGCAGTTTAACGGCTGTTTGATGTCCTTTTTTATCAGTGTTGTCATCCTATTACGTAACGTGCTTTGATTAAGAGAAAAGGTTTGTTTCCAATGCGCCCAACACCTCAAGTACCTTAAAATCTGAAGAAGTTCAAGCTTGAGACTCTAAAAACACGAACCTTGAAAATTTTGTAAGAGCACATCTTTTTAAATCTAACCTTTATGCTTAAGGAGGAAAAAACTCTGAACATACTATGTGGAAATGCTGGTGTGCAGAGCTTGTGTGCATTTTAAGGGATTTTTATTAAACTTAAGAAAGGCCTGTGATTAATTCAGTCATATGCCACTTGCAGTGGTGGTTGGCGGTCAAGGGGTACAAGAGCGGTGTATAATACGCATATTTTCACTCCCCATACTGCTGGATTTCTAAGTCTGGTCAGTCTGGTCCAATTGCCTTTATGTACTTTTTTTGCTCCAACAAAAACCTCATGAAATTACAATTTTGTTATTAAATGACCAAATGTTTGCGACAATGGGGCAGTTCCTCCTACAATTGGCGGGTTCGCGGCACCCGTAAGCTGCCAGAGGTGTGATTTGGATTGACAGGTATGATCTATAAATCTGTTTGGATGAAGAAAGCGCTGATACGCTGAGAGCTGCGTCTCAAGGAGAATGTTCTGGTAACAAATTAAGGAACCAGCATGAAGTCACATGGAAGCCAAAAATGTTGGGAAGTATATAAACAGTGACCCATGGTATTGAAAGATTAAAATTAGGAGGCCTAAATAAATAGCCCCAAATACATCTGAAATGGAACGGGAATGCAGAAAAAGTCTGACAATTTTATGAGAAAACCGATGTGGGCATTATTTTTTATTTTGTAGTTGTACAGGAGCAGTACAAGAAGGATTCTCGTGTGTTTGTGAACACACAAATACCACGAAAAATGATGAGACCCCCTATAGTGAGGAGGTCCACAATCTGACACAATGGTGCTCCAGGAACAATCTCATCCTGAACACCAGCAAGACCAAGGAGGTCATGGTGGACTACAGGAGGTCCAGGAAAACTGAACGTGTTCCTCTGCATACAGGGGGACAGCATAAGATTCCTGGGCATTCACATTTCCACTGACCTCTCGTGGTTCGTGAACACCTCCCACCCGGTGAAGATGGCCAAACAACACCTCCTCTTCCTCGGAAAACTGAAACGGACTGGACTTTCCACTAAGATGTTAAAGTGTTTTACAGAGTGAGATGTAGAGAGCAAGTGGGAGGTGTGAACGGCTGCTTTTAAAACCTGCAGTGGAAGCTGTTAAGGTCATTGCCAGACGAAGATTCTTCTCAGTGTTCTTTTCAAACCATTTCAAACTGCATCCGCGTCATTAACTGCATCAGAAATTTTATTTTAGCTTATTGGTTTAGCTTCTCCTAAACTGCCTTGTTGAGTTTGTTCCTGACCTGCTTCTGGCCCGGTCTCCACTGCTGTAAGCCTGTTCCTTTCTTGTATGCAGCTTCCTCAGATGTGAGGTGAACCATGGTTTATTGTTGTTAAACTTTGAAAGCAGTCCAATCTATGCTGTCAAAGCAGGCCTGTGACAACTGGTTTAACAGCTCTGTCCACTTCCTAACACTCCAAACCAGAGGCTTAGAAGTTTTTAATTTCTGTCTATTGCTTAGAATGAGATGTAGCAGTGATCAGAAAGTCCTGAAGCAACCCTGCATTTTTTCTAAAGCTGTGTAGCAGTGGCCTGTTGTGTTTTTTTGTTTGTTTTTATCCTTGGTTGGACACCTAATATGCTGTATATATTTTTTTGCTTCTGTCATTAGCTCACTGAGCTACTCTTCTGCCTCTGATGTGCAGACTTGTGGTGGGATGTAAACACTGGCCGAAACAAACGTGGAGAACCTCCTCTGTGAATAAAAAGGTTTACAGTCTATAAGGAAATAACTCCAGGTGAGGACAACATGTTTTCGGTAACAATGTGACAGCATTTCACCAACCTTCATTTATGTAAAAGCAGATTACACATCCTCTCTTTTTTTCAGAGAGTCCGCTCCAAACAGCTAGAAGCCTGGCATCTGCAGAGCACAGTCCGAGGAAATGAGTGCTCACTAGTTACGTTTACATGGATAATAGTAGTTACAGTAACGGGCCGATTGGAATAAAAATACGTCATGTAAAACATCCAGTTGGATTACAAAAAATTGTAATCCAAATGAGAGGGGTGGTTTATGCCTATTGGTAATCGGATCACCATGCATGTAAACGCTTGTCAGGCTCAGGTTATTCCAAATGTGGCAAACTCACCTGAGTGAGCCCGACATAAACGTGATGTATTTCCGGCTTGTTAAGTGGCGGAAATACGTCGGGAAGCAAAACTGCCAGGGCTCCCAATACAACCTTTCTTAAATTAAAATAAAATGATTGTTTATTCAGTAACATTTCAACCGTAATTAGAACATTGTGTAAGTCTAACCTGAGCGCTCAGGAGACGAACGAACTCGTATAATACTGCTTTGTTTGCTATTTTTTGTTGTTCAGCAAAGACGGAAGTACTTCTTCTGTGTTTTTTTTAAGGGAAATTTGATAACTACGCATGCCAGAGTGGTTCTATTCTGAATAAAGCCAGGTACCTATAAACGCACGTTATGATCGGATTAATTGATTTTGTGCCCATATAAACGGTACAACCCGATTATTTAATCCGAATACATTTTAATCTGATTGTGAAATTTAGTCCATGTAAACATAGCTACTGAGTCAGGTTGCAATGAAACGGAGAGCAGCAGATTGCAAAATTCAAAGTTTTCAGCCTGGGAGCTGACACTAGCCAGGTGTATTTAAGGTACGGGTGGGTAGATTTCCGTTGCCAAAGCTTCAAATCACACAGACATCTATGAAGTTGGGGTAAATGGACTATAAATGCCTGGAGAGGACAGTTTGATGTTTAGGAGTTCCTCTTTAAACAAAGTGATCACTGAATGACGGCAGAGAGCGGAATAAAGTACAAGAGAGCCAACAAACAGTGCTGCCATCCATGACACCATCTTGAAAATGCTTAAAATTCACGACAGGAAGATTAGAAAAATACATTTACAGCATATTTAAAAAGACTGTGTGGAGAAAAGCTCTTTGATAAACGGAATATTGCAGCATGACTTACTGAAAGTTTGTTTTAAGTGAACCAGACGTTGGTAAAACCAAATTGGAGACGTTTGGTCATAACGCACAGCCCCATGTTTGGAGAAAACCAAACACAGAATATGATCACAAACTCCCCTTACCCGCTGTCAAATATGATGATGGAAGGGTGATGAGTCGGGTCTTATTATAACCCACTGGGTCAATGTTTTCACTGAGTCAACGTTTTGTGTACCTAAGTATTTTAGAGACAAATGGGAGGCCCTCTGTGTTAAAATTGAACCCTGGGACCAAGATGGGTCATGTAAGCAATGAAGTAACATCTTAAAAGAAAAGGGGGACACAATTCCAGCACAATAATGACTAAAATTGATGGTTACACAGAAAATGAGTAAGTCATTACCGCTAAAGTGACTGCAAGCTGCTGAATAGCATTAAAAACAGTCATGGAAATGTTTTTTTTCTCACAATTCAAGACTCCATCTTTTATCAACACATAACCGGCAACTTGGCAAAAAAAATTTTCAATTTAATATTAAGAGTTTAAGGCGTTTCTTTTATTGACTCTATAAACATACAATATTTGTTATAGTTTTTAGAAGCGCCAAGGTGATGCCCAAAGCACTATACGCTGAAAACTTCTGTTAGAAGTTAAAATCTGTAAGAAATCTGTTAGAAGTGTTTTTTAAGGCCTGACACCTTTTCTGACACCCCACCACACGCACAAACACACACACCACCTCAGAAAGTCCTGGTGAACTAATGATGATCAAGAGCACATTAAAGTCTGTCGCAAACACCCACATGTGCTTGAATTCAGCTGCTTACAGATCCACGTCTATACAGAAGCTTTAGCTGTCGCTTTATACGTTTTATATTAAATAATACTACGTATGTTTCAGTGATGTTATCAAGGCGTCGGTTGTTGGTACCTGTAATACGTTATCGGTTGGTTTTGCTGTTCTTTTTATCTCTCTCTCTCTCTCTCTTTGCAGGTGTAGACGCAGACTGAGGATGTTATCTTGTTCTTTTCTTTTCCTCTGTCCATTTTTGTCACATCTGCATAGATAAATGAAGCGGAGCACTAAAAGCAGCAACACTCCACACGTGAAAGTGAAATATGTTGGGCTCTCTTTGGCATTAGGACAGCAAGTCTTGATGCTACGCTGCCAATAAATAAATAAATAAATAAATAAAGTCTGTCTCATCGTAAGAAAAAAACCTGCGGAAACTGTGGGTGAAACGTAAAAACAATTCCTTTAAGGTAATCTTGATGTGATAAGTGATCTTGAATTCAAATGCGTTGCTTGGTATTTTCTAGGCTTATCTAAACTGCAATCATCGAGTGAAGGATGTGGATTGTAAATGGAAGAATCTTATAACAGAAAGTCCCTCTCACCAAACATCCCCAAAGGAGGAAGTTCAGACATTGGAATGAGGATAAGGAAACATTGTTTGATGTTTGGCTGATTTAAGGCTTTCCTTTTTGAGACTTGGGCTTTTTTCGATTTTATAGAGTATGTAATTAATCTGGTTGCCCAAAGATTTTCATTGTTAGGAATCAGGAAAAAAGAAAAGATGTATAAACATTGATAAAATTACGATTAATCTTCAGATCTCTTCCTTCTTGGTACACAACGCCTTGTTATTGGAAGGAATTCCTCTTTCTGAGTCCTCCATACCTCCACTGCGCTTTAAAATGACTTATTTTTCCTGAACTTTCTGAAGGAACCATTTCTTATTTTAGATCTTATCTGTGAAAAAGTCCTGTGAATAAAGATTTTTGTTTAATAAAAGGGTGAACTTACTAGCTCCACTTCATATCCGTACCAGAATGTTCACACTCCCATAGATCCCTTTCCTTTGTTAATGAGTCTTTTCAATACCTGACGTGAGACAGCCATTTATGTGCAACCATATTGCTTCTTACAGAATTTGTTTAATAACCATGGTGACATTTTATGTGCTTCACCCAGCTAAACCCAATAAAACATAAAATAATTAGTTTGCACTTAGCCTTGAATTCCACCTCATGTGCCCCAGGCCTTTTTCCTGTCACCATGAACTAAACTGTGGGGATTTTCTTTGTGCTAAAGTATGAGAAACAAGTAATTAGCTGGTAGATGGTAGATGTGTCAACCATGAAGTAAAACGAGCATCACTAAGAAAGAATGACATGGGGATGTTCCCCGAAACTCAGGAGCTGTTATCATTGTTGCGTCTCATACCTAAAATGAAAATAAAAACCCATCTTAGTCACACGATTTTGTTTGAAAAAAATAAAATAAAACAGCAGCCATTCCACTGCCAGAACTGCTGTATTCATAGTGAAGCCTAAGAAAAAAGAATCAGTGTGCACATTTTCCAATAAGTTTCAGTCATATATCTAAGGTCCACACCAGGATGTTGTGTCTTTGAGAGATACATTTTTGTATGAAATTTTGGTAATTATCGTTTTATGAGTTTTATGTGTCTGTTTTCAAACAAACTTAAAATCTGCAATTGCCCTTTCATTTAGCGTTTAAAATGTTCTAATAAACTCTTTAGACCTCTGTAGTATTTTAGATAGTCATGGCACTGTGATTAGAAAAAGACTAAACCCTCCAGACAAACTATGGCTTGTCTGGAGGGTTTCCATGAGAAAACTTCTTTTATCTACGTATGTGGACAACAGGAACTGGGCTAGGCTCATGTTGGTATCCCTTCCTCCACCAGGTGATATTGCACTGTTCCTTCCCTCCCACTGTTCTCCTGACTTCTGGCCTCCACACTGTGCTGATGCCTGACCTGGTGTCTGGGTGTTTCGCCTCTTCGGTCCTCGACAGTCCTGCTGCCGGGGGCTGTAACACCGGCCAGCCTGCTCTGGGGGATGTAGGTGTGGAGCAATGCCCTTTGTCTCTTCCTGTAACTGTTTGGCCTGGGGGCTGCTGCTCCTGTGCTTCACTTTAAACCAACCACTATGTTCTCAGTCCTGCACTGCAAAAAGGGAACTAAAAGTAGATGAAATTTTTCTTGAAATTAGTATATTTCGCTTGATTTGAGCAGCTAAATAAGACTATTTGCCAATGGAACGAGTATTTTACCTCTAACATATGATAATTAGATATCCCGCACTTGAAATAGGATGATGGAGATGAATTGTTTTTATTTTAAGTGCAAAAATCTTATTCCATTGGCAAATAGTCTTATTTACCTGCTCAAATCAAGGAAAAATACACTAATTTCAAGAAAATTTTACTTACTTTTAGTTCCCTTTTTGCAGTGTGTGGGGTGTGCCTGAGTCCTGTGCGCCCAGGCCAGATGCAGCTCTTCTGGCATACAGCTGTATGGCCCTGTTTTGCTCTTAGGCTCTGGGTGTTGCAGGGTTTCTACCCTTGTCACAACTCTAGTAACTTCTGTATTTCCATGTGAGAAACTTCCAAACACAGATGAAGTCTTCGTTTATTAAATTTAATCACTCAAATGGGATACCATCCTCATACATCTTTTTTATTTCTGTGGAACATAATTGCCTTGATGACGATCAGCCTCTTCTTATGGCATGCCTGAAATGCAGAGGCAGCCTTAAGACGGCTGTGCAGGTAAAATTGCAACAAAATGTGAATAGAATGTGGCCACCAGTTCCCCCACAACAATGCTAGAGGCTGATAAAGGTAGGCATAAGACAAATACTTCAGGTTATTGAAGCATAAGGTTGTTCCACAAGCATCAGTGCAGCCATGCAACCATGGCTGCACTGACGGTGATCAAGGCTTCATCGTGGTCATCATGTGCATCATGTCAAATGAATGCTTCCCTATGCAAAATAACCAGCTCCAGCAAATCTTTTGATGTCACTCTTTTGAACAATAGGTGCCGCCACTTTTATTTAAGTGTAAATCCGGGCAAGATTTATTATCTTGTAACCTCTGAGGGGATTTATAGTAAAAACTAACTTAACTCCCGATGATTCATTCCCAAATTTCCTTTGTGCAGTGGCACCATTTTCCAGCTGACCTACGCTACGCCACTCGCTAGGTGTCACGTAACTCTGGTCCCGGTCACAGTCTTCACTGCATGTCTGGCTGCCAAGCGGTCAAAAGGACAAAAAAAACACGCTTTTCTCCTGCACTAGGGCCCACGTTCTGTTCATGCTCATTAGATCCACACAAAGCAAGATTCGTTCCCCTTGCTCGATCTCATAGAGCAGGATTTGAGCAGGCCACACATTGACGTTCAACCAAATACTAATAGTCACGCTCTGGCATCTGACAGTGAGGAAATAACAACTAACTAAAAAAATCAGCCACACAATCAGGTCATTTTCACGCTGTGATAGGCCAAGTCCTTTCAACGGGATATCCAGAGCCAAGATTATGTGATTTAGGAAGCAACTGTTTATGAGGATGAGCTGAGATGACAACTGATGCACATGACTTAATTAATACAATGCTCTCACTTCTGCATGTCGGTGTGTTTTGATTTGGAACGTGGAAGTTGAGAGAGCCTGCTTCATTTGTTAGAAATTTGTTGGAAAACTTTGTGTTGCGGTGAGGGAAGGTGATGCCTGGTCCTGGCGATCTGACTCAGCTTACCGTGCTGCTAGTCACGTCAGCATTCCTGACGCCATGTTTGCTTTGGACCAGAAGCCCCTGGAAACGTTATCCTCCGCTCATTCCCTGCATCTCTTCCGGCTCGTCCAGGCGAGGCTTGGCTTACTGTAAACTTTTGGACACAGGGTGCTATTTCTCACACCTCACATACAGTAAAGTTGTGTTGCTGTTTTTTTGTCTCAGACCTTTTTCCCAGAAAGACAGACATCTGGAAAGCAATGTAATCATAACGGCCCATTTGGTGCACAGACATTTCCCCAGTTGTCCATGTGCACTGTTAACGTCAAACCTGTAGAAACCATGTGTTTTATAAACTAGTCGCTCATTGACAAGTAAAGTAAAAGTGAAGAGAAATGCACTGAAACCATCTGAACAGATTCTTCTCGCTGCTTATCTGTGCTGCCTTGGCATAAATCTCGTCGAGTCCGACAAGCATCTACATGTTTTATCTGCGCTGTTGAGATGTGAAAGCTCTTGGAGCTGCACAGAAATGTGAGCGTAGGCTGTGTAAATCCTGGACAGAATACCCACTGATCACTAACTTTTGCTTCTTTATTAATGCCCATGACAATCACGTGTACTCTTCTGCCAGTTCACAAGCAGAACAACACAATACGAACAAAGCTGAACAGGTGAAACATTTGCTAAATAAAAAGCTCAGAGGGGTAGGATGCTGACCTTGGTGGGAGACTGTAGTCGTTTTGTTTTGTGCCATCATAGTTCTACAGCTCAGATATCTAATCAGTTGGTTGTTCCCTTTCTCAGTTGCAGCTTAAGAATTGCAGATAGCGTATTTAGTAAATGACAACTTTAAAAAAATTCTGAAACAGCTTTTGACCTTGTAAAGAGTAGTAGACCGAAAACTTCCTGACATAAAACTGTGACTCCACGGTCTGACCTCTTCTTGTCAGAATCAGACTCAGTTTTGATCGGCAAGCTTCACACAACAAGGATTTGACTTTGGTTTCTTCGCTCTCAATCAAGACATTTAAGGTACAAAATACAAAAAGGTAACTAGAATTATTTACTTGTAAAATGAATTCCCATAATAATCTGGGATCTGAATTCTGGAATTACACCCAGCTTGATGAAATGAAACAGCGATCACCAACCTTTTTGAAATTGAGAGCTACTTCATCGGCACTGTGTCATACGAAGGACTACCCATACTGACCTTTGAACTACAAGAGTCCAAGCTCACCTTAACTTTACGTTATATAAATATGTTTTTAATGCTTTTGTCATTTTTAAATCTATGCAAATACAAATATGATTAAAAAGGAAGAGCAACTGAATAAAATAACACTTTAGATGCAGCTCACTGGAGGGTTGTGTTACTTTTTTGAACAGGCTTGAGGGCATCACATGTGTTCCTGGGGGGCTACCTGGTGCCTACGGGCGCCATGTTGGTGACCCCTGATATGAAACATTTAAATGTGAGAAAAAAGAAAATATGTTTTGAAATTATAGCATTAACTGCATTAATTTAGATTTTACATTTTAAGTTATGAGACAGTCCTGACATTTGCAATCACTGACTTCCTAATTTTTTGTTTCTTGGGATAGAGCCACCTTTCTATTATTCACGATGGGAAATGCATGAAAATAAGCCTTTTAAAGAATTGTGGAACTTTGTAAGTCAGGAAAAGGCTACGAGAAAATGGCCGCTTACCTAAAATTTCACATTTAAACAGCCAGAGCAACAAGTGCTTCATCCTTTTCATTTGTGAGCTAGATATAAAAATGGAAACAAGACTAAAAAATTTGATTAAAAAAAAAAAAAAAAAATCTAAAATATGTTATTTTTACTATTTCCATTTGAATTAGAAAGAGAGGAAGAAGGAAAAGTCCATTCTAATAAGAAAAATGTCAATTTTATTTATAGAGCAAATTTAACAATACATTGTTCACCAAAGTTCTTCACATAAAGGTCAAGACAAAGAAATTGCAATGCAATCGCATGGACAGCAATAAAATAATAAAAAAAATACAATAAAAAAAGAAACAGAAATCCAAGCTACGATAGTAAAATAACACCAAGATACAGATTTTCTTATGAAAAATGTGCCAATCCTGTCAGCATTTATTGAATTTAAACAAGAACATACCACAAAATGCTCGTTTACAATCATATCACACAGTTATCTTGTATGAAGACTCGCTCAGGATTTCTGCAGATTAGACAGATACCGACAGTGCAAGTTTTCCTTTTAAGAAAATAAATCAGTAAAACTGTATAAAAACTAGGGAATGGAATTTGCTGTATCCTAAATGAGACTTATGAATCAGTCACCGTGAGCATCATTGGTATACTGTTGCAGTATTGCTTTGTCAGTCTTCCAGTTGTAAGCCTATGAGTGTAAACATATAGATGGAAATACAGGACATATTCTAAGGAAATCGTAGGAATGTAATGAAAATGACTCCGTAGCTGAAAGTCTAAAACTTCAAGTATTAAGGTACAGTGAAGGTGTTTTTGTTTTAATTAAAAAAAATAATTTAGTTATTTAATAAATTAACAAACCAGCAGACACTGACATTCATACGCAAATATTGCGTCAAATCAAATCTTTAAAAGAAATCTATAAATATGCAAAAGGGGAATAAATAAACAATAAATACATAAATAATACATTAAATCTTTTCTTTTAAATTCAGAATTTAGAGCTCAGAAGTCCTTTCTTTTAGAATAACTGTGGGGTTGATGTTGCTGTTGCGCGAGTGAGACGTGCTCGAGTTGATGGTCATGGATCCGGTCTCTTTGACGTCAGGCACGTAAAAGGACGCCACTGGACAGGGACCCCGGACATTGTTGCAGACTAGCCTCTGCAGGGAAGCGGTGTTGACGATGTCGAAGCCGGCTGTGCCTCCAAAGGTGCTGGGCTTCCAGTACTCTGGGGAGCAAATGGGATTTCCCATCAGGCCTTTCAGGGAGAAAGGAGCCCCCATCTCCACCATCGTTTCCCCAAAGATGGCGTTCGTCCGGGGCTTCTCCACCAGCAGGCCGGGGTAGAGCTCCACTGCGTCGACGTCGCCGTAAAGCTCCTCCAGTATGGCGGCCATTTCTTTTTCTCCTGTGGAGAAAAAGATCATTTTAGCTTGTGGCTCGATGTGGCTCGTCTTTGTTTGGAGCAGTTCTCAACTTTACAATTGGATCTTCCCTTTGTGTCCTACATGTCTTTCGAAAGCTAACCTTATCCTTAATAATATGCTTCTCGGGGCAGTTTTCCACTCTCTCACTGAGGCTGCTGGTCTCGCTTGTAAGTTTATATCTTTGCTCTTTGTAATGACAATCTGCTTACAGTATGCCAGGATGAAATGCACATCTGGCTCTTACAGTCATGGAAATAAATATCAAGCCTGGAGCAGGTCCTTAATAATAGCTAAGCGCAGCCAGGAGCTTTAGCTTTTGGGCATGCATTTAAACTTGTTGACAATTAGACAATGCAAGAAGAGTCTGGCTTTACGTAGAAGAGACAATAATAATCTCTCGGCTAATCCTTTTGCGTCATCTGCTCCACCTACACGTATCGGGCTTTGTTAGTGGTGCTGAATTTGCCTCACCTGTCAGGTCTTCAAAGGAGGTGTAGGGCTTCATGGAGAATCGCTTCCTGTAGGCATTGAGGGATTGGTAACGCATTTTTCTGCTGTTCTCAATGGACTTGATGGCCACATACATGATGGGTCCCGGGACGTTCCGACCACCAGCGACCTGTAATAGGGGGAATAAAAGTTTTAAAGTCATGAAGCTTCAAGGCCATGATGAAGTTAAACTTTGACTGTTCCTGCCGCTGCATTAAGAGATCTTACCCGTCCTGCTATCTGCTTGGTAAATGAATCCACCAGGTTGTTGATGCCGTGCTCGGTCATCACAGAGGTGTTGAAGACAAACTCTTTGTAGCTGTAATCCTTCTCCTCGATGTGGAAGCTGTCAGGCATCAGTGGGTGCCAGTGGTACAGGGTGTTGAACTCAGAAGCGATGCGGTTTTGGTACTGGAAGGGCTGATTGAAGAGCAGCTCCGGGTCAAACTTCAGTTTGAAGTGATATCCACTCAGGTGCTGCACGTAGTCCTCGATCACGATCTTGATAGTCTCGCCTGTAGGGCAAAGTGGTAAAATATTTAATCAAATGCAGGCTTATTGTATAACCAGTTATTTGCATTTTGAAAAACATTTCCTCTTTCTGCCGCAAAAAGGAAATTAATGTTTGTTATTACCGCAAACTCTGGTCATGCTCCTCTAAATATGATCAATGGCTCCATTCAAGTGATACCAAAACGAAATGCACAACTACTTCCTCTACTTCAAATTATCATTACTCATTTCACACCCTTTGGTGGTGTTACAGGAAACATGTTTAAAAATCTCTTTGCAGAAGCCAGAATTTCTCACCAATAAGGATGAGGCGAGTTGTCTGAAAGAGTCTCTCATCATCCCAGTCGGGGTGAACTTCCTTCAAAACGTCACACACTCGGTTGTGTTCACGGAGCCAAATGGTGGCGTACATCAGGAGGCCGGGGACCAGGCCGAACGCCTCGTGGCCAACAGCAAAGCGCTGAGAGTCTGGGACGTGTGGCGGGTAGTGCATTTCAACACCAACATCCTTAACCAGTGGCGGGTACACCTCTCCATTTAGCATCTGTAGAGTTACGCAAGCAGGAGATGGAGAAACTGTGAGACACGGATGTGGATTTTAAGCCTTTCTCTACGTGAAGGTTGCCCTGTCTCAGCTCTTACCGTATATTTAAGCTTGCCATCCTTGAAAAGCCTGAGCTTGTGTTGCTTCTCCAGGTTCTCGCCATAAATGTGGCCGAGGTCCACCTGCAAAAACAATTAAATACAAATTTAGGTCATGATTTATTTATTTTACTCACTAGAAATCTGATCTTTTTTTTTAATCCACTTTATATGAGATTCGACCACTCACCCCATGACCTTTAGCCACAGTAAACGCAGGTCCGTTCTTCATATCAGACTTGAAGAACTGGTGCGTGAAGTGCTGTGCAAAGAACGCAAACATCAAGCTGGTACCCTGTGGGTCTGGAATAAACCGTCTCCTCACCAAGAGCTTCTCAGCCAAAACCTTAACATCAGGGAGCTCCTTTTTACCTGGAAACAGACAGAGAAACATGAGCTTAAAAACACAGCAGCAACCCCATTTTGTGTCTACTATATAGTTTCAGGCACATCTTTGGCTTTTTTTTTTCTTTCTGGGACAGGTTTGGGCATGCTTAGAACTATTTCCACTCACTCCAGAAGAAATACAAAAGACTTTATTGTGATCTTCCACTGATGTAATAGAAACAGGATCATCCTGTACTTTAAATAGGAATCCAAGAAAACTGGTTCGGCTGAGGCGCAGAAAGTGTACTCACCCACTACTCCCATAGGGGTTGGGCAGTCCTCCGGAACAGGCGGAAGGGCACGCGTATAGTAGGAAAGGTTGGAATAGGCTTCCCAGCTTTTGTATCCATAATCCGCATTATAGGTGGGAGGACTATCGATCAGATGGGATCGAGCTGGAATGAAGAAAAAAATGCTTTTATCATTTATTCTTTTTTTTCTCCCTGTATAGACCTTCTAATTTTTTCTATACATAAGTGATAATGACTGACTAATGCAGGGGCTTACATGTCAGCACGTATTTCATGATGCCATCTCTGAGAAATGAAATGTTGTTGATGATGTTCCAGAAACCCTTGAAGTGGGTCAGGATGTAGTGGACTGTGTTAGGCGTAGGCTTCAGGGACATCTTTATCCAAGTGAGGAATTCAGCTACAAATGACAAGAAAAAATGGATGAGAATTAAGTTAGCATGTCAAGAGCATCTAAAATCTCATTAATTTCTATTCTTATTTTGGTTTATTATTCATTTTCTTTTATACATATAGCCTACTTACGCGTTGTGCAGTTTTGTCCACGATATCCAGTGCGCGTACAGTCACATTCGTAGCTATCTGATCCCATGGCCGTGCAGACGCCCCTGTTCTGGCATGGCTCTGAACAGCAGGCGTTACCTAAAACTGATATATGCGGGACATGAATCAATATGCCAGAAAGTATTTTCAACACCTGGATGACATTCAGACACTGACGCGAGGGTCAGATTATAGAAATAAAGATTTATTTTTTCTTTACGCACGTTTAACCATCAGAGAATTCATGCAAAAAGTCAATGTAAACTTCATTTCTTACCTTCTTTATGAAAAGAAAAGCAAAGTGCCAGCAGGAAAACAGCAAAGGTAATTCTGTTCATGCTCTAAAAGCTCCAAAAGCTGCGTTCAATCTTATGTCCTGGTCTCTCCTGTCCTCCTCTCAGCAGCAAGTGTTCGGCTCATGGACGCGTCTGCTTTTATATAGTCAGCGCTCCGCCCACCAGATCGATGAATGGAAAACTCTAACCATTGAGAAAGACATCCATCCATCCGTTTTCTGAGCCACTTAATCCCTCATGGGGTCGCGGGGCTTTGAGAGAGACAGAGAAATGTAATCTTTACTTCTTGAACCTCATCTGCGCTGTACTTTGAACATCATTTCTTTTCCTGTTTAAAGTCCGGGAGACAGCGCCTCTGTCCTGTATGGGCGCCAGTCAGAGGGAGAGAAACTTTTGGAGTTTTTCCACTGTTGTATACTAAAAAACAAAAAGCGGAGCAAATTATCATTTCACATGGAGTTATTCACTACTGAAGCAACGGTAAACTATGAACAAATGAAGAAACATGATAAAGGATCCAAATGTTCAGCCTATCGCATATGTTCTAATTAAAAAATAATAATTCTGTTCCGAAGTGCTAAAGTCTGTTAATCTTAAATAATATGTGAATGCTGCTTGTCGGGACTTTGATGCAATCAACTGGTTTTCTTATATAGGAACATTTTTGACCAATCTGTATAATCTGACCCAATCTGTATAATATGATTGAACTTAACTTTGTAAAGTGCCTTGAGATGACATGTTTCATGAATTGGCGCTATATAAATAAAATTGAATTGAATTGAATTGAATGTAGAAGTTATACTCTGAGAATTTTTTCGGTTTTGATAAGCTTCTCTTAATTAAGCATGGTGCCATGCGCACAGCGCATTTGCGCTCAGGACACCCAAAGGTTGCTGCCGCCATATGGCTTTATCTTCATTGCTGAAATGTCTATTTTGATGGTATTCTTGTGGAACGCTGAAATAAATCCAAAAGATAAAGAACCAAAATATAAATCGACCAATAAAGTTTGATGTTATAAATAAATATAAATAAATGTTAAAAATAAATAATAATGATTTTTATTGTTATGATTTTATCAACAGACGTTAGGTTTATTTCAAGAGATTTGTGGGTGGGAAACAGGAAGCTGCCGGAGGCACAATCTTGAACCACTAGAAAGGAGAGAAACCAGGTTGTGGCTGCTAAGGATTCAATGAGTGACAGGGGAAAAAATGAGCCTTTTCAGAAGCCAGTCTGTGGTTGTGGTTCTGGAAAGCGGTCAATCAAGCTCCGGTGTTCAGCTGCTGAAGTGATGGTGCTTTGTCATCTTTTTTTCAAATACAGTACCAAATATTTTATGATGTATTTTACAGCCAAACAAAATCACTTAATTTCCCATGCAGGCTGTGTCCTACATGGAGCTAGTAGCTTTAATTTCAGTGGCAGGTAAGAACACTAATATTTGAAGGGAATCCATTGAGGCAGGCTTGGGTCAAACACAGGAATATGCAGACATATCCATGGGCTTGGCAATGACCAAAATACGCAGACACTTGCCTGTGCCAATGAAATACCTGACAGTAGTACGGGGAGGAGGCAGAGAAATTCAAGGAACCGTGAATCAGGGCGTGATCAGGCATTCAGCCAGGCAAGGACTGCGAGACATTTACCTGGGATTCAATAATCTGGCACTGGCTGTCTGAAGAAAGTCCTGTATATAAAAACAGATGGGCAGGTGAAGTAGATAATTGCTAATGATTATTGTGCAGGAAGAGTTTGGGAATGTGGAGGCATGCTGACAGAATTATGATAGGCAGGGCAGGCTCAGAGGTTGTGTGGGGCCTTAAGCCAAATTAAATTTGGGCCCCCTCAAGAAGTTTTTAGACACAGATTTGGTGGAATTCGGGATAGGGGGGCACGTTTCATTTGCTGATCTTAAAAGGCAATCAGGGATAGTTGGCAGTGCTTTAAGTGGGCTGGTATGCACCGGTAACCAGTACCTGGTCTTTTAAATGCTACCTCTCAGCGTACCTTGACTTTTTCAGCTTTTTCCCCAGCGGTCTCTCCCCGACACCCACCCTACCCCATCACTCTCCCAGTTTAAAGCTTGCAGTCTATTTATTGATTAAAAAGTATTGCCTCAAAAGAAACCCATCCACAAAGAAAAGCTTAAAAGCATAGCATCATATTGTAGCTGTTAGCCATCAAACTAGGAGGATTGCACCTTTACAAAGTAAACTTAAGAAAACTGGAAAAAAAATCTTTTAAATTATCTCTGCTGGAACCATCAACTCACGTTTAACAGGACGCTCAATTTCAATAAAATAAAAATACACTTTTTAGGTCTATGGTAAGTGTTCAAATTCAAGTATTTATGGGAGGCCCCTGCTGGTTTGGGGGCCATAAACAGCGACAGTTTGCTTTTGCCTTGGGCCAGCTCTGATGACAAGTACAACAGTGGTCTGAATCTTGGGGGAACGGCAACAAGTTTGTTTTGTGTAAAAAGCAGAAAAATACATACATGAACATTAAGATTGTAAATTTTATCTTATTTGACCTAAACGTCATACTTCGGCCCAAACACAGCGTAATAGCCTGCTGTTTATATCAGAAATAACATACACATCCGTTGTTTCTCCGTGTGTATTAATCACAAAGATGACAAGCAAATGGTTTACAGATAAAAAAATAAAAGGATTGTATAATTTATGGTATAATTTACTGTAGAATAAATTGATGATCATGATGTGTTATAACAGAAAATGCTTAAATTGTTTTACTGTTTTACTGTTTTTAATGTTCTTTTTTGTTACTACATTCTATCCCTACTTGCTTTTATTCTATTTTCTATCTACATTTTATTATTTTGCTATATCTTAATCATGTAAAGCACTTTGTATTGTCTTGTACTGAATTGTGCTATATAAATAAATTTGCCTTGCCTTGCCTTGCATTACGTGGACACATTTAAAACCAAGCGGAGAGTTTAACCCTCTATGGCATGGTGTTGCCCTCAGGCAACAAACCACTATTGTTGCCCTCACACTGCCCCTTTAATTTTTTTAAAATAAAACATTACTTTAAAAGTCTGGTGATAAGTCTGTGACCAATGAAATTTGAGGTGGGCGTGACTTTGACCTTTCCTCTGGGGGTGAAACAGTCCTTTTTGGAACCATAGCCGGCTTGGACATACTGCTAGCAGAAGTTAAGATAAATTTCCCCTTTTATCATTTTTAAATTTATATAACTTTGTATAAATAATATCTGTGATGTGCATTAATGTGTGAAGAAGCATATTTGATTGAGTAAAGACACTTTTTGTCTTTATTTATTTACTAAAATGGTAGTTTTTCATTCGTTGCCTCAGGGCAACATTGCGCAGTTAGACCACTTTTGTTTGAACAATAACATTCTCATGGATGGAGAACTGCAGAGATGCATAGCCATCACCATAATTAATTTTTTTGCAGTACTATCTACTATTACTCACAGAAAATAGACTCAAACAATACCTGCCAGCAAAACCAAAGAAATAGGGCTACAAGATGCTTGTATTGGCTAGTTCTGACGGTGTACCACACAATTTTGAGATCTACACAGAGTTGTGCAACCCCCTGAACTGCCAGATGTAGGAGCAAGTGGCAACGTTGTCCTCCGCTTGGCTCAGCCAATGCCCAAGCAGCAGAACTACAAGGTGTTCTTTGACGACTGGTTTACGAGTGTCCTTCTCGTACTCACACTTGCTCAGCAGGGAATTCACTCTACTGGTACTGTTCGTAGCAACAGATTACCAGGTGTCAACTTGATGTGTGATGCTTAGCTGAAGAGAGCTGGACGTGGATCTTTTGAACTGAAGACTGCCATAGTTGGAGAAACATCCTTGCATGCGTTCAGTCAGTCTTCTCAGTAATTTCAATGGAGCATACCCAGTCACCGAGGTTGATAGGTGGGATGGCAAGTAAAAGAAAACAATCAAAGCCCCCTGTCCTGCTGTGGTCAGAGAATATGGGTGGAATGGACCTGCTGGACTCTCTCCTTGCACTGTACCACAATAAAATAAGGTCGAAGAAGTGGTATCACCGGCTGATGTTCCACTTTATTGACATGATGATGGTGACTGCCTGGCTGCTCGACAAGAGAGACTGCAGCACCAATGGGATGACAAAAAAGGAACAGATGAAGCTTTATACGTCTATATAAAGATAGACTTTATAAGTCTATCGTATATCGCAGAAAGCTTGTGCAGAAGTGGCAAGAATCTGGAGCGTAAGAGAGGTTGTACCAGTTCCACAATTCCTGGGGAGTATGAAGAAAAGAAGAGAAGAGGACCCATTACACCCATTCCGGTCCCCGATTGCTTGTTGAAATAAAACTTCTAATGCATTTATGGCTTGTTTGTTCTTCATTTCACTTATATAAAAATATAGAAAACCTTGGCGTTTTAGTACTCTTATAGCATGTTGTTGCCCTGAGGCAACAAAGCAAAATCTGGTAGGGGGGGCAGAGGGGGACACATGTTATGACTGATATGTTATAAGGGATGCCCAAGCTCCCAAAAAACTAGGGTGAAATATTTTTTTTCTCCCAAAATAAAAAATCATGCCATAGAGGGTTAACCTTACTGCAATAAAGAAAAAATATTGTCTAGGAATGAGGAGCAAACTAATTAAGACCGGAAGGTGTGTGGATAAAATGTTATTACTACTTGTCGTCATTCCTGTCATGCTGTAATTATACAAATAAAAAAAGACGGGGGGGGGGGGGGGGGGAGTGCCCTCATGTGGCGGAAATTACACACTAGAGCGCATTTGGAAACTTGCACTGGTGGAGTTACAAGCACTTTTTTCTTCTGAGTCAACCTTTGGTTTATTTATTCTGGGATTTCCACTCATCTTTGCCAAATTAGTATTTTTCCTTGACGTTTTTTCTCTCAGTTGAACTAAATTTTATCAGTTGCTTGAGTTTTTTTTTTTTTTTTATCTGTCGCTTAACTCTTCCCGACTACCGGGTGCCGAGAAGCGCCTCCTCCTCTATCTTCATTCCTGCACTGCGATATGATAGCGCAACATAACACATTTAAATGGAGTTATAAGTTGAAACGCGGTCTTATTCAGGTACGTTTCTCTCTTTCCTTCTTAATTTGCACACGAGGCTGCGTCCATTGTGAACGAGAATCGGGCAGATGTGTGAAGATCTGTCCGTAAACTCGGCTACTATTTAGGCTCGGTTTGCAGGGTTAACAGCGTCTTCGCAGGAGCTCACCCAGAATAAGGAAGCTGAAAATGACATTATTAACGCACGTTCATGTGGATTTTAAAAGTCCAGGACGTAAATCCTGGAAGATCGCTGGAAACGTAACTTGTTGCTGGAGGAGGAGACAATGTTAATATGGATGCTAATTGCACTTTAACGCGTAGCTCTCGCTGTCATCTGTGTTCTTTTGGCGTGATCAAATGTAATGCGTTGAAATCGTTTAAAGTGGACAGCCTTAACATTGTCAGCCCGTCCCCAAAGAATGCGGCGTAACCAGTTGTTGGTCCGGTTTTTAGAGGGGCTTGTGAAACACTGCAATGTTTCCTTACTGTACAGGTCCTTCTGAAAAGTGATCCATACAGTTTTAGTTTGGTCTAGTGTCTCGGGTTATTTTGTGCATAACAGGAAGCCCTCTGTGCGGAGAAAAAGCCGAATTACTTGCAGCTGTTTTGCATCACGGCAGCTTGCTGTACTTTATGAAAATGTCAGTGCTGCGGGGGCCGCCCGTCTGTGGAGCTATTTTGGCCGCTTCAGTCTATTGTGTGCTACAGGACCAGCGCGCAGAGCTGGCATCTTCACAAGCCGAAGCCCTTTGTTGCAAAGTACGTGACGGCTGCAGTGAACGCACAGACCCCGCTACGTGCTCCCCTGTCCCCCTTCCCGATGACACGCTTTAATGAGCTGCAAAGACTAAATGGGCCTCAGCTGCTTCATCGCCAGCGCACTCAGCACATTCGCGCACCATTCATGCAAATTTCTGAAGACTAAAAATCATGCATGAGGCTAAAAATAACCAGCTTGTCGCCTCTTTTGCACATGCACACCCAGCTTTACATGTCACTGCCGGCTATGTGACACAGCAGCTTATTTGTATGTTTCTATTATGAACCTCGACGAAACAGAGCCATGCAAAAGTATCCAAACTCCCTTTATGTCACAAACACAAGCCTAATGGATTTATTGTGTTTTTATGTGGTAGACTAGCATAGTAGTGCATAATTGTTAAGCAATTTTCACAATTATTAACACATAAAAAGCTGAAAAGTGTGGCATACATTTCTTACCAGCACCCTTTTTGTCTGGTACCCCAAAGGGAGTCAAGTGCAACCAGTGGCCATCATAAGTCACTCTAATTAGTTAAGGAGTAATTTAGTCTCAGGTACGAGTCCAGTGGTCCGGTGAAGGCTTCAGAGGTTTGTTTTTAGAGAATATTAGTGAAAAGACAGCGTCTTGAAGACCAACACAGCAGACAGGTCAGGGGGAAGTTTAAAACAGGGTCAAGTTAGAAAGCAATATCCCAGGAAAGCCTATTATTGAAAGCTGAAAATCATTTTTGCAGTTCTCTGTAAGCCATAAAGATGATGCCCGATCATGTGAAAGAAGGTGCTCTGCTCTGAGCTCAACAATTAACTTTTTTAGCCTATATGCCAAACGCTGTTGGTCAGAAAACTAATTCTGCACATCTCTCTGAACGCATGATGCGAAGGCAAAGTTTTTCTTCAGAAGCTGGTCAGAGTGGATAATAATCCAGAAAGAAAACCTTTTAGAAGCTGGGAAAGACCTAAGACTGGGGCAGAGGTTCATCTTCCTGCAGGAACCTAAACATACAGCTAGATGAAAGCGCTCCATTGGTTTAGAGCAAAGCATATGTCAGTGACTTTTTCAAAATCCTGAAGATGTTTAAAGACACTCGGCATCCAAGCCGACTAAGCTTTAGTTTTTCTGCAAAGATAAATGGGCAACATTTTCAGTTTGCAAGTGTAAGGCTGGTAGAGGCATGCCCCAAAAAACTTGCACTTGTAACTGCAGCAAAAATATTAACTCCAAAAAAATAAAAATAAAAATTGAAATTCAAGTATGATTTTCCTTCCATTTCACAGACATGATGCACAACGATTTACCATACCATTATGTTTGTGGTTGGAACATGACAACATCTAAAAACAAATTGCAATGCAATGCGCATATCCCCAACTTCCTCTCTTTAACCCACAAATACAATTTCTGTACCAACTAGCGAATCTCAAAACTCAATAATAAAGAATTTTGGACTGACCAGACTCACAACTTTTATGCTCACTTGTACTGTAATAAGTCATGTAAAGTTTTGACTTACACTCACAAGCATACACACATTTGCTCAACACACTTCCCCTTGGCCCTGCCAAGAAGTGAAAGGGTGTACTGATCATGTTCTAAAGCAATGTAGGATTGGGCTCCATGGTGGATCAGTTGTTAGAATGCTTGTTTAGATCACAGCCTTGGATCTTACTGCTTGAAGTTTGCATCTGTGCGGACTTGGGTTCCCTCCGGGCACTCAGGATTCCTCCCACAGTTAAAAAATATGTATCTTAGGTTATTTGGTCTCTCTAAATTGCCCTTGGGAGCGAGTTTGTGCATTCATGGATGTTTTTCCTGTTTGTCTCTGTGTTGCCATGTGCCCTTTTTTACTTTTCTTTCACATAAAAAAGTACTCCACTGCTTCTGTGGGCTCTGTCTTCTTTAACCCCCAGTAGGTCGTGGCAGATAGCCGTTCACACTGAGCCTAGTTCTTCTGGAGGTTTCTTCCTGTTTAAGAGGCGTTTGTCCTCTCCACAGTTGCTACATGCATGCTCGGTGTGAGGGATTGTTGCAAAGCCAACAACACAATGCAAGCAACTGTCCACTGCATGATCATCCAGGAGTGAAATCTGCAAGTCACCGACTTAATGCAATCTGCTGGGTTTACCTAGAAAACGCTTTAACCTATTTAAATATTAAACTGAACCTGTTTGATAACTAGCATCAATTGGGATGCATGTAACTGCCTTGGGGTCTTACTGTATGATTCGATTAAACTGATATTTTCTTTCTCACGTTATGAATTGGAACTATATAAATAAACTGAATTGAATTGATGGACTCACAACTTGCCCCAATGACTGCTGGCAATAGACACCAGCCTGTACCATGTAACATTATGTGTGTATAGATAATGGAGAGATACAAATGCATCTTCTTAAAAGTGCATTTATAGTATAGTTAGTAGGGCTGGGTATTGTCTTCAAAGTCCTGAATTGATTGGATTTCGATTCATACTGTTCTGAATCAGTTAATTTCAGTTAAGTTTGAGTCAATTTAATTAAATTCAATCTGCTCTTAAATAATGAAAATGGCTGAAATGTGTTACAAAATATGTATGTATTTATTTTCTTCTTCTTCACTATAAACACAAAGTGCAAACAGGATGCAGACTTGTAAATTAGACAGTTTAAACCTGAGTGGTAAACCAAACTGTTTCAAGTCTCAAAAGTGCAAATTTGAAATGTGTAAAATATTGCAAATGAAACTGTACGTTAACTACAACATTCCATCATTGTGAATTACATAAAAGCAATGTCTCTTTCAAAGGCCAAGAAAAATAAAATACTGGCAACTAAACTAAAAGTAAAACTGTCAAGTCTAACTACCGGGCCTTTGTTCTCACTTCTCACTAATTGTGAGATTCTTGTGAAGGAAAATGAGCTCATTGACATTTAATTTAATTGATACTTTATTCATCTCACAATGGAGAAATTCACTTCTGCATTTGACCCATCCCCTTGGGGAGCAATGGGCTGCCACTGTGGGGCACTCGGGGAGCAATCAGGGGTTTAAGGGTCTTGCTCAGGGACCCAGAGTGCAGGCAGTGGGGATCAAACCGGGTACTTGCATCCTTCTCAGAGCACAAGCACACTGCTCTAACCACTAGGCCACCACTCCCCTTCATGACATGCCCATGACATGATCTGGGGTTAGGCAGCTCCTTTTGCAGTGAAAATATCACCAGCAGTTGGAAGAAAAAAAAAAACCTCTCCAATGCAATACTGGTCGCTGGGACACAAGGGTATTGCTTTGCAAGTCAACAGTGGAGACTCCCTTTCATTTGAATTCCACCAGATCAAAGGATTTTCATTCAGCCCAGCATGATTTTCTGCTCTCTACCTTCTAATTTCATCTTCAGCCCTCATTGCTGGAGTTGTTTTGTCCCTGATCCTTTGCTGTTGGTGAGTAGACTGTCTCAAGGAGAGACTCCAAATGGCTGGATTTCTTGGACTTCTTGGGTGAAGTTGCTTCTGCCATATCCTCTGCTCCTTTATCAGCATCATTGCCATCTATATTTTGCTGTTGAATAAGACAGGAAAACCAAAACAATAAAAAAAGATTGAAAATCATTAATCGACTGCTATAACTAAGATAATGGACATATAAATGACAAAAAAAATGGACAGAGTTCTTGACTTTATTCCAGTGATGCCACAACTAATTGACCATAATTGCAAATGGCTTTCTCCTTCTTCTTTTGGCTTTTCGCAGTAGTTGTAATGATGAACTGGGGGATTGCATGAATCGGTGAGGGAGGTGCACATGGAAACGAGGGCTGGGGCAGAGGGTTGTGTGGTGCAGCACTATGCAGCTCAATTCTCGAAGGAGGAGCTCAGACCAACAGTACCCAGTCATTGGGTCTGTTTCCATCAAGCTAGTACCAGCTAGCATTAGCTAATGTTGTCCAAAAAGTTTACTACTAAACCTCCCCGACAGTAGCTTTACTGACCTTTTTATGCTGCTTTTAAACATCAAATGATTGATTATGTTGATGGCCCTACTATATTTGGTATCATGCTGCTGGTGTAGGCTATAAAAAATGTATTTAAAAAAAACAAAACAATGCTTAGCCTGACGTGGGGCGAGTATAATACTGTGGGAGAAACCCCAAAGTAATTTCTCCCACTCTATAATCTATAACTATGATTAAAACTGGCTAATTTTTTCTAAAAAAAAATAGTTTGTTGTATGCATCAAAACCTTAAAACTGCAGACCATAAATGCATTTAACCAGGCCAGCCAGATTGATAATGTGTAGCACTCTCCGTTCTGCACATTATCAATCTGGACCTGCTCCCATCGAATCTGTTTCGGGAAAGGAGGGACATTCAGCAGAACTCTCTAAGCTGATTGGGCGAAGTGACTTCTAGTGCCCGCCTACCAAAGGTTGGTTTTAGCCAATCACAGTATCCATATTTTTTTTTTTGAACAATGTTTATCCAAGCAAAATTATTTTAATCCTCTCAATATGAAAATACACTAAGATAAAAAAAACAAAAAAAAAACAGACTCTACAAGTCAAGAACAATTTCCCAACCAGATACCATAGGTGTGTGTACACTTTCCACAAAGTATTGTCACTATTCAAACAACAAATGTGTTAGAATATCAAATGAAGGCAGCCAATGTGCATGTCCAGCCAAAGTGGTCAATGACAGGAGCCCAATTTCAAAACAAGTCCAGTTTCAAATTAAGTTTTGCAGTAATTTCTTCCAGTATGTAAGTTTTTTTAAATCATCATGCCATTGATGGGGCGTGGGAGGAGGTGCAGTGAGCCAAAACCATGTGATCATTTTCATAGCCCTCATCAAACAGATTTGGAGTATCACAGTATCAAATTAAAATGTAAGCAGCAGACATTATTAAAAAAACAAAAGAAAGTAAGCTAGTCAAGGCACTTCCTAGACAGAAACGGTTGAAGGCCGGAGTGGTACAAGATTGATTGCCATGTGTTTGTGAACGCCCAAGTACCGCGAGAATTCATCTTGCAGCTCTCTGATGCCTTTTTCATTTTTAGTTTAGTAAAAATCAGATACATTTTTGGGAAAGGGTTTTGATATATAGTGATAATCGTTTTATCCGGTCAATACTTGTTATATTTAACTGTTGACTTAAAACAAAGTTGACGCGAGTAAAATTCTATTTGTTATTGTTCTAGTGAGAAAAACAGAACTTCACCTAAATCAGATTTTTTTTTGTTTCAGACTAACTGCATCAGTTTGTGACTGAGACATTCACCTGAGTGAAAGTTTGCATCGCGCCAAGGGCTTCCTGAGAAATACTCTGCAAATACTGCAATGGCTTCCAGTATAATCGTGAGTATGGGAATGTGTGATCTTTTTAGTAGGATGTTGCACAATAAAATGCTTTTAAGTTATTTAATGTTTAATTAAATAACCCTCAGTCTGTCAGGTATTGTCCTGTGAATATCAGTCCAATTTGGCTTTGAGAGTAGCACAGTAAGTGAAAGAGGGATTCGAGCTCTAGCATTCTCTTAAAAGCAAACTGCACACTTACAGAATAAATAAGAGACAATTTCAGTTCAAATCAAATAATTTATCAACAGAAATAGTTCAACTTCAAGTCAAACATATTTCAATCAACAACCCCTCGTTACTTGTCTAGTAAAACTTAACTAAAACTACTAAGCAAAATTAAAATCAAAGAAACTAAGGAGCTATGTACACACAAAATAATTAATAAAATGGTTGAAAAACATCACAATAAAAATGACTTAATAATTTTTAGAGGTCAGTGAAGATTTTTAATTTAGAGTTCATCTTAAACAATTTGAAATAAGGTCAAATCAGCTTAACAAATTTAGAAGGTGTTCAACCCATTCACAGTGCGACTGAGAGTTAGATAAAATATTACTTTAGGAAATAATATTTTAAAGAATGTTTTGCTAACTGATTCATGTAGTTATTTCTCCAGAAATAATTAGATTTGAATTGGTAACTTAAGATGGTGGCAGGAAGCTTTAAACAGGGCAACCGGATCAGTGTTGCTAATTTAACGAATTTGTCACTAACGACAAATCTAGCGACTTTTCTCTGTGTTTATGGTGACTTTAGCAACTTCACGTGAAAACACCAATCGTTCTGATGTTACTGTCTAGAGCAGTGGTCTTCAACCTTTTTAAGCCCAAGATCCCCGAACTCCACCTTGGTGAGAAGCAAGATCTACCTATTAAAGCGTTGAAAGAAAAAGACAGCCCAGATTTTACTTCCAGCTTGACGCCTTTTATTCATGAATCATCATTTGTTGTTCAATTACATAAAATGTTTTGGTCCAACGTTCAAATTAATGCAACAAAGAAAACATTGTAACTAGCATGTCAAACAGGCCATAGGTTCACATCAACACATCAACTTCAAGTCTCATTTCTAACACATTAACTTCAGGTTATTCAATTTCATTGCAACACAAAAAGCAAAGGAATGCCATAACAATTGTTATACTTATCTACTGAAACTTCATTCAATTATTATCAACATTTTACAAAATAGAACTGTAATGCTAACGAAATTCTCAATGCAATTAGGTGAGGTACAGTTTTATGTCCAAAAAACACAAAAAATAAAGGTGTAGCCTATTTCCTTTTGTATGAGGTCACTATTTTGTTCATAGAAGACACACACACACACACACACACACACACACACACACACACACTAGCAGTGAGCAGATTATATGCAGTGTTATGCTTATTCCCTCAAGCTTCATGCAAGTTACATAACATCAGCTTTTTAGAAATAATATGTGTTGTCAAAATAAAACTAATTGTGTTTAACAAAATTCTGAGTGAGTGTAAATGAGCTCAGCGCAGTTATGTACCATCTTATGTATCATTACTTTTCTCATTGCCATCACATGTCCAAACTGGCATGTTACTCACCCAGGTTAGTGAGATGGCTGTGACTAAATCCTGTCTGAGTGCCTTTCTAGTTTGGCTCGTAGCTACTGACAGCTACTATGTGAGGTGTTTGTCAGTAAGGCGGCTCCTCCACTTTGATTTAATCATTTTCACCTGTGATAACACCATTTCACTGAGGTAAGTGGATCCACTCATGTGCAGTAAGAGCACTCACTCTTACTGCACATGAGGTGAGAAGGGCAAACTTCTCCCTGCTGACAATTCCCCCAAAGTTACCATCCCGTGATCTTACTTTTAGCTCAGTGTCATTTAGCAAATCAACCATCTCCATGTTAACCCCACTAGGTAGAGCAAATACCTACTGAAATTTGGTTGCTACCTGTTCCACATCAGGAATGGGTTTAAGACGACTGCAGCAACATCTTCCATGACGTCTAATTCACCAAAACACCGACTGAACTCTGCTGCCACTTTGTCCAGGTGAACACAGTACTGCTCAGGGTGAAAAGCGTCCTTGTCACCGATGGTCTGTGACATTTTCTCCAAGTTGGGAAAGCGTGTCAGCCTCCTGTTTTTCGGCTGTGAGTTCCAAACATCCAGCTTGGCCTTGAACGCATTCACTACGCTGATAATGTGGGGAAGGTGTCAGTCTTTTCCCTGGAGCTTGATGTTCGGTGCGTTCAGTTTTGTGGTCAGGCCTGTCAGAAACCCCAAGTCCAGCAGCCACTGATCATCTGACGGCTCCTCACATTCCTCCTTGTCTCCAGAAAAGTCTTAATCTCAGGCGGCAAATCAACAAATCGCTGCAGCACTTTGCCGCGACTCAAACACCAGACATCGGTGTGGAGCAGTAGGTCTCCGTACTCAGCATGGAGCTCATCCAATAACGCCTTGAATAACCGGTGCTGAAGCACTTTTTCACTAATCGAGTTGATCAGTTTGACCACCAGAATCATAAGATGAGAAAAGTTCACGACCTTCCCCACCAAAGCCTGCTGGTGAATGACACAGTGGTAATTCACCAAGTCCGTAAAATCACGGTCATTATGGCACAGCGCAATAAATTCTGTGCGCACACTGCGCATGGCTGAAGCTCCAGCAGTGGTAATTGTCGCCAGTTTGTGAATCGGGATGTCATTATCGCGGGCGTATTTTTTAAAGGTGTTGTAAATATCCTCACCTCTTGTTCTCTCATTTAAGTGTAAAAGAGTGAGGAGATCCTCTTTTGTTGTAGAGTCCAGGAACGCCATCCTGACACATACAACAAGCTGAGCTGTGTCCATTACGTCCAGGGATTCATCAAACTGGAGTGAAAAATATTCAGTGTGACAAGTCTTTTAGCACTTGTCTGTCCACGTGAATACATAATATATTAACTACTTTCAGGGTGGAAAAACGATTTTACCCTGTATAACAAAAAGTGTTTCTGAACAGAATTACCAACCATAGCTTTAAAATAACTTGACTTCTTTATAGTGCGGCTTGTATCACTAAACAACTGTTCTTTTGTTATTTTCCCTAAAATACATCAATGTTGATAACAGGGATTGCACAGTGCTTTGCATAGCAACATATTTGTAACATTAAGAAGTATTTAGAAAGTTTCCGTATCAGCTAAGAAAACCCAAAATGAGCTCCCTTCTTTAATAATTTACAGTAATGCATGTTCAGTAGCCGACATGCAAACGAGCTGGACAGTGGACATTGTATAAGCATACATGGTCTAACTATCTGAGTATCATTTATAGCTTTTTGAAAGCCTGTGGGAAAGTGGATGGATTTGGCATATAGCTTAGTTCAGTTCTGATTAAAGAACCTCTGGCCAACGTCTGTACTGTACAATTACCATATGTTTTAATATATGAAAAACATATACAAAACATGTATGGAAAACATATGTTAACATATGACTTATTTATCAAGAATGAAGTATTTTTTTTTGTCACCGCGTCCTACCGTGGTTAAATTTTTCAGGACATACTCCGGCTTAGGACACACACAACAAAAAATAAACAATAAGCAATGGGTGCAGGTAATAACATAAGGAACACTATGTACAGGTTTTTTTTAAAGATCAGATAGTCTTTGTGGTCTGCTAGTCCTCGCACCGAGTTATAAAAGTCGGTCCTGCCTAAACGTGATCCATTGTGTTGGATGAATCAGTCACTTGAAGCTTCTTTGATGATACATTCAGCTTGTGGTGAATCTTGTGCAATGTTCTTAAACCTGATAAACAACATACAAAACTTTCACATAATTCGTGTGAAATTTATTATATTGTTTGAAATAAAGGCAACAAAAGGCTTTTAAAAAGTAAATATGCCTTATATGATGTGCAATGTATTAGACATAAACTGAAGATGATTGAATGCTTAACTGTTTTAGTTGGTTTTATTTCTTTTCCATACGGGAAGTTTAGAAAATGGATGAATGAATTAAATTTCTGATTCAATTTACTGTGGTTTCACAAATTTACTCAAACAACACAGTGAAGCTGATTTGAACTAAATAAAAATGTTGTTTTAGGTGGAACATCAAATTTCTCACAAATTTACTGTGACAGTGGTTCGTGCTGAAAATGTTACCAAAGGAGCACTGGGTGACTTATGTGAGTATTAAAACCTATTTTATTTTGTATCCACATTAGTTAAAAATTTAATAAATATAGTGTTTGAAATGTTCCTTTAAATGTTGTTTTTGCAAGAAAAGGCAGATATATATATAAAACATCATTCATTCAGCTAATATATGGTTCTTTTTTCTGTAAGAATCTGTAGTCATGAGATGATGTTGACAGTAGTGTATTATTAGCACACGCACAGTAAAAGATATGCAAATTCTTAATGTTCTGGGCTAGCGGGAGAATATGGACATTAGATAAAAGTGACCCAAGAACAGAGCCTTGAGGAACCCCACGTGCAATTTTTGTATGATCAAATTCATAATTTCCAAATGACACAAAGTCCCAGTCTGCCAAGTGAGATCTGACTATTTAGTAACTCTACGTAATTTGTATGTGTTCAGTGGATACTCCAGATCCATATGTGGAGTTGTTCATCCCAACGGCCCCGGAGAGCAGGAAGAGGACTAAGCACATAGACAATGATATCAACCCAAAATGGAACGAAACGTTTAATTTTATTTTAGACCCCAACCATAATAATGTCCTGGAGGTGAGACCCACATTTGATAATCCATGTAAACACGGTTTTTGTTTTGAGGTATTACAGGTGTTACAGTTGCATTACCATTACAAAACAACATCACTGTGACTAAAATATTAGGTGTCATCTAAGAGAAAAAAAACGTATGAATATTTTTTTTCTTGAACAGTTATATTATGTTTCTTTAAATCAACCTTTTTTCAACCTAAACATATTCCAGAATTACTCATACAACTAACATTAACATGTTGTAAAGCATAAACTACTGTTTATCCCAATCAGCTAACATTAATGGATGCCAATTATGTGATGGATGAGACACTTGGGACGGCATCCTTTGAGATCTCCAAGCTCAAAGTGGGACAGAAAACGCTGGAAATTTTCAGATTTGGAAAAGTAAGCCTGCCGCTTTTGTTTTTTCACTGTCATATCCATATGCTTGAAAGATTATGTCCTGTTGTGTCTATGTGTTATGTGTGAATTGTGTGCATTCTGGGCCGGTGTTTGTCTCATCAAAACTTTCCTTATGGTCACACATAATGACAATAAAGATTCTTGACTGATTATAAATGGAAGATGTTGTTGTAACGCTTCAGTTAACCATTGTCATTAAGGAGGATAGTTGCATGTTTATCGAGGCGCTTGTGCACCAAAAGGGTAACATCTGCTGTGGCCCTTGTCACACTTAAATAACCACATAGTATTCATGTTTACAGGCAACCAAAGTACACTTGGAGATGACAGTGGAAATCTGGTATGTATTTAAATAAAGATTGAACATTGTTCATTTAGATTTAAACAGTGATATTGGTTTATAAAGTTGCTGTTACAGCAGAATTATATCAGAAGCAGCATAACAAAATAACCGAGTAATCTAATGTGTAAACTGACAGCAGATCTTATCTGACTTGAAGATCAGTTTTGATCTTCCTGCTTACAGATTTTTATCTCTAACCACCTCTCAGCTTAACATGAGTCATAATTTTAGTAAACCCTAAATCTTCTTTTGTTTGTATCTTTAGCACAAATTTGGACCTAAGGTTTAGCCTGGCCCTTTGTGACAAAGAGAAGCAGTTCAGAAACTCCCGCAGAGACAGAGTGATGCTTGGCATTAAAAAGCTCCTTGACATGGAGAAGCCTCGTTTTCTCCCCAGCTCTCCGGTGGAGGTAAGTACAGAACCACAGGGGAAATTTACCTTCATTTGCATTTGAAATGAAAGCTGGAAAGTCATTTCTATCTGGTTGCAAAGTCATAGCTGAAATTTTCAACTTTTTAAACTTCGTTCTACTGCCTAGAAACAAAAAACGGGATGTACGGTCTAATTTCCCACAATTAAGTTCTCACCAGCAAACACTTCAGCTGTTTGACTTTAAACTCACTGGTCTAGAAAAGTGCTTAAGCTCTGCTTCTACTTCACATGTACAGCTTCTATGTTGTATTTCCGTTATTTAGCTGCTCAATAAAAATACACAGGAAACCTTGAGATGTATGTAGAAACTTGCAAGAGTAATAAACTCTTTCAACTTTATCCACCTTTTTTCACATTACTAGCATAAAATTGTCTTATTTTATGAAAAACATGAAGTACCACATAATTGTGAAGCAGAAGGGAAATAAGAGTTTTCACATATTTCGCAAATAATACCTAGTATGGTTTAGCGTACATTTGTATTCGGACCTTTTTACTTTGATACTTAATTAAAACCATCGTTTTATGAAGACCTCAGAGGTTGTTAGAGACCTTTAGAGAACAAACAGCATCATGAAGACCAAGGAACACATCCGTCAGGTCAGATTGAAGTGTAACGCACAATTAGGTTATAAACCAATATAGAATAGATTAGAAAGATATTGTCCCAGAGTGGGGAAATTCATGTGTAACAGCAGCGAAGTGACAGGCAAATGATTCACACAAACATAGACAAAATATATCAAAAAAGATGTGAGTAAGAGACTGTACAGTAGGGGCAAATTTACAACATAAGAAAAAATACTGTAGTTATTGAAACTAGCATACCCAGATTACAGAAATGCACAACTAAGTGGGGTGATACAAATTTTATAAAACTATGTATATTTGTGCATAAAAAATAACAGGGGACTACAAGAAATGTAAAATGACTGTGCAAAAACAGCAGGTTTGTAAACACTTACTGGGTTTGTTGGTAGCAGTGATGGCTTTGCAGTCTAACAGCTGCTGGGAGGAAGGATCTGCGATATTTTGAGTCCTTCTGTCTACCACCTCCCGCACCAGCTTGAGGTGGCATCTTTGAACACTGCTGCCTTTCCTGATGAACTTATGTAATCGCCTCCTCTCAGCTGTAGATGACCTACTGCCCCAACAAATTACACCAAGATGGCTGATTACCGAGTTGGAAAAGGTCTTGAGAAGCCAACCCCCCCCCCTCCCCCCATGCAAGGTCAGCTCTAAAGGCCTGTAGCTGCTGAGCTCTTTAGGATCTGTGGAGTATTGTTTTTTTTTTCAATGTCACAGAACAACAGAAAAGACCATGACCATTAATGTTCAATGTTTATTCTCTCTATAAAAAGCATAAATGTCATGACAGAGCAAACAGACATGGTGGCCATTTCTCAATTCACAAGAATGCGAGTACGGACATCCTTTCTCGTCAAGTCCGTACTTGGCAAGAACACAGGAAGTACGGACTTGGGGAGAACGGGAGCACGCAGAACGTATCTCTGTGTATTGGAACAGAAGCGTACTGGTGTACTCGTGACATCACCACACACACAGCTCTCTGGACCTGCATTTCACCTCCTGTTATTAATTATTATTTTTAATATCTAAGAAAGACTATATTAAAAGCCTATATTAAAAAAAGCTGTGGCCGCAGTGCGTTGTGAAGAACGCCCAAGTCTGCTCTTATGCATGCTCGAAAAAGAGGGCGAGGAAGTACGCGTATTGAGAAACGTCCGGTGTTTGCGTTTAAAATGTTTATTAAAATTCAAGATAAAGCCCTTGTGCAAGCTAACTCAGGCTTATCTAGGCAGGTGTGCTGAGGCTGCTGTGAATCAGGATCCGTAGCGTGATATCTGACAGATTCCTAGAGCTTGACAAGGTTCATGGTCAGTGAGGTGTCCAACAGGGACAAGACAAGGAAATGCACAGAACAAGAACCTGGTTGGAAACTTTGCAGGAAGGCAAGGAGGAACGCTGGACCTCTACTCACTGAAACTACAATAATCTGGCACTGGCCGACTGTGGAACTCCAGTATAAAGGCAGAAGACCCGGTGAACTGAATAAGGCTGATTAGGCAGTGTCAGATGGGAGCAGGTGTAGCTGCTAATTGCTGGGTGCAGAGGCAGATGAACAGACAGCCAGGCCAAAATCATAACAATAAAACTATATTTGGCAATTGACCCATTTTAAGGAAGCTCTATGGTCTAGTTCACAGTCAGCTCAGTGCAAAACCAAGGCTTGTTTTTCTCAGGAAGGTAACTGACATTTAACCTGCCATTTCACCGGTAACCTGAAAAACAGGAAGGTTGATGTTGGCTCCAAAAGCTGGTTTTCATAATGCATTGCATAAGCTTTGCCACTGACATGAAACAACATGATATTCCTAACATGTGCACATGTGCACATATTCTCTGTTTAGTTTTATGTGCAATTATCAATACAAAATTGCTATAGCATTCTGTATTTGGAAGCATGTGCCAGTATAGTAGTGGGGGGGGGGGGGGGGTGATGCTTACAGTAGGATCTTTGTTCTACTGCATGTTCCCCTTATCTCTAGCTCCGGGGAAGATTATTGAAAAATGACCAAAGACAAACAGCCCAAAGCGTTCAGGTCTGTTGCCTTTAGACACTACTATCAGGCTTTGGTTCAGACTTGCTGACATTTCACAAACTGTTATAATTTATTTTAGAAAAAAGCTCTGATAGAAAGCTCTGACCTTTTCTCCCATGCATTTAGCTAAGCTTCCTTTCCCACCAGTACTGTTTTGGCCTGATGCCTCTTCTTTTGGCTGGCGATAATCTCTCGCCAGACTTGGTCCGTCCTCATTGTACGAGAAGTTACAGAGAAATTAGGTATCCAGTTACAGCCTTGTACTGTGAACTCCCTTTAGAGGCTGACAGTTAAAATATTCTGACATGATGGATATTACAGACTGGGAAACGGTGTTGTGCAATATGAATTAGGAAATAGCTGAAGATATTAGGGCACAGCTGGGGAAGGGTCTGCTGCAAAGACATGATGTACCCAGCTTGGTATTCAAGCTATGCAAAGTGAAGTTACTTAACCTGAAAGACTGAATCTATTATTTATAACTTCTGTTAAACATGACTTTCAGTTATTCTTCCTCTCATGATGACTTTGCATGTGTGTTGCAGGTTCCAGTGATAGCCATAGCTGGCTCCGGAGGGGGTTTCCGTGCAATGGTTGGGTTTTCTGGAGTGATGAAAGCCCTGTTTGAGTCTGGAGTCTTGGACTGTGCCACATACGTTGCAGGCCTCTCTGGATCCACATGGTCTGTGTTTACTTGCTCTGTTTTCTTCATGCTTGTTTTATAAATACTATTTTATTTTCTCATTATACCTTATATTTATTTGCCAGTCATATTTGTTTTCATTTTCTAAACTTTTTTTCCCATCTTTCTTTGCCTTATACACTCTCTTAGAAAGGTATATACACCCTTGAACTTTATCACATGTTTTCACTTTACAACCATAAACATCTTTGTATTTTGTGGGGATTTTATGAGATATACTAACAAAGAGTAGTTCATTTGTTGAGTGGAAAGTAAATGATACATTCAATTCAATTTTATTTATATAGCGCACATATATAACATGTTTCAAACTTTTTTCACAAAAAAATCTGGTGCATATTTGCATTTATGCCCCCTTAATCTGATACCCTTAAATAGAATCCAATGCAACCATTTGCAGTCAAAAGTCTGCTAGTAGTAAAAAGCATCTGAGCGTGTAATTTAAGCACAGACTGTCGGTTTTGAGTTTTGGAAGAGGACCCAAAGTGCAGACAACAGCTCGGTAGTCACGTATTGAATAATGAAGAATTCTTTAATGAATAAACAAGGCTTACAGGATGGCAAGGATACAGGAACCAGGAACACGGAAAAGATGATCAGAGCTGAGTAGATAGACGGAGGACCTGATAACTGGTTATGGCTTAGCTGACTGAATATATAGAGGAGGAGACGGAAGGAGCAGCAGGTGGAATAAATTACAGACATGAGATGAGTAAAGCAATTAAGCAGAAGAGAAGAAAGGCTAATGAACTGGCAGGGGTCGAGGAAGAACTAAATATTATAGGGAAACATGAGAATGGCCAGACATGAGGGAATAACCTAAATAAACTAAGAAAGAGCAGGCAGAACATAAAGTTCTAACAGAACTACCGGAATCATAATGAACAGAAGCTAACTAAAACAGGAACTGAATCAAACAGATATAAAAATACACTGCTAACATCACTACTTAACAGAAATCTAAACTAATGACAGAAAAAAAGGATCTAAGGATAAACAATACTAAATGTGAAAATATAACCAGGCTACAGGAGCCCCAGGGAGCTACAATAAGTAATCAAACCCCTGGGGATCCTTACACAGACAGGTTAGGGGTTGGGGAGGGAGAGGTTACGAGGCAATATTGTAAGCATATCACAGAGCTCAGACCATCAAATGAAAATCGAAAGAGTAAGGCAAACCTGCAAAGACATGACCATCCACATCTGGAGGACCTGCAGACATCCAGAGATCAGTTGGGAGAGCCTGTTTCATGCCTTTTCACAAATCTGATCTTTATGGAGAAGTGGGAGGAAGAAAGCTATCAATGGAAGAAAAAAAAAAACGTAACTTTTACTCAACATCACTAAGAACACACAATCCTCATGGTAAGACCAGTCTACTGCAGTGGTGTTTGAGGAAGAAGGTGGTCTGGTCCACATGGGATCAAAGTTAATCTTTTTGGTATACATGCAAATAAATCATGTGTGCCAGAAAACAAACACCATACATCACCCTGAAGAAACAATGCACACTGAGACTGATAGTGGTGGCAGCATCATGCTGTGGTAATACTTTTAGGCAAACTGAGCAAAGCTGGCAGGAAGATAAGTAGAGCTAAACAAATGGAAATAAAGCCAGAAGCTGCAAAAGACTTGAAACCTTCCAGCAGGACAACAGGGCTCACATAAAATCCCAATAAAATACACTGGAGTTTGAGGTTGTACAACAACAGCAACTCCTGCACTCCCTTTTAAAATACAGCCTAATAATTAGACATTTTTTAAGCTAATTTAAACTGGACGTATCCCTGAATCCACCTCTTCCTAACTTTCTTCCTCTTAATCTCTCCAGGTACATGTCCACGCTCTACTCCCACCCTGACTTTCCAGACAAGGGTCCAAAGGACATCAACAATGAGCTGATGAAGAGGGTCAGCGGTAACCCACTCCGGCTGCTGCTGCCCCAGCACATCACCAACTATATCCAGGCTCTGTGGACCAAAAAGGCATCGGGGCAGCCAGTTACGTTTACCGATATTTTCGGTATGCTCATAGGAGAGACGCTCATACCTGCGGTAGGAGCCACCATACAGCTGCTATTGATTTGACTCATGAAATATAATTTATTTTGTCTATATTTGTTAATTACACCTATGTCTTAGTCTAAAGGCTGGTTCACACGGCAGGACTTTTAGCCCGATTTTGCCCTGCTCTTCCCCTTCCAAGAGGTGGCGACTATCGTCGTGTCTCTTTAGATAATCTTGAGAGGTATTCCTACCGTGTGTGCCGTGTTAAGAGTGATAGGGTCCATCCGGTGGAACGTTGGGACCGCTCCGACCCCAAATCAGGGATATTCGACATGTTGGATTGTCTTGCCCCGATAGCCTAGCGTGTGTGGTGGCCCCCGTGGACAAACAAGCAAGCAGCCTGTTGAATGTGACGTGTAGCCAATCAGAAAGCGAGGTGAGGGAAACCCCAAAAAGAAAAAAGAGAACAAAATAGCAGCAAATGCAGAAACCCTGTTCTTGCTGTCTCCACTTCTTTAATCAACACCTTTTCTTTTTATTATGCTTTTTCTCTGTTAAAATCAGTACACAAACTTTCGCCATTATTCTTCCCTGTCGTCCATGTTTATTTACTCTGACCTCATGTTTGATTTTGAGAGGATTCCCAAGATTTCCTGTCTGATGTCTGAATGACGCTGAGGGAAATCTGTTCGTGTGTGGTGTGTTGTGCTCGCCGTCTGACCGAACACCACAAATCTGTTTTACCTATGATTTTTTTCTCGTTACGTGTGGTGTCTCAGGCTTTGAAAATCGACCGACCAAGTCTCCACTAGGTGCGGAGCCCATCCCCCCACGTCCTGCCCCCCTCTGCTGCGCTGGCAGGCGCCCTGGCCCTATGGCGCATTGGCGGTCCTCGGGTTTGGGGCGGGTTCCCGGGTGGGTGCCGGTCCATTCCCGGTGGCTGCTTCGCGGGGCCTCTGGCCCTCAGGGCCCATGGCCGGGACCAGTTCGGCGCGGCTGGCTGTCGGCGGAGCCCACGGGCTCGTCCCCGTGGCTCTTGGGGGCGTTGGCATTGCGGTGGCTGGGGGATTTCCTCGGGGTCGTCTCTCCTCTTTCCTTGGGGGGGGGGGGGGGGGGGGGGGTTGCAGATTTCCTGTGTTGGCCCCTCTTGGGCGCCCTGCTTTGGGGGCCCTTTTGGGAGTCCGGGGTTATGGGTCCCCTGACCCCTGCCTCTGTGCTCGGGGAAGGCGGGTCTTTGGTTCTCCACAACCACTATCAAGCTATTTCCTTCTGGATAATTCTCACCTAAACTAGTGCACTCTCACCAACTCCCACAGGTGCAGGGTTCCAGGTATTAAGTGTTCACTTATATACAGAAAGCCTGCAATTTATTTATTTATTTTCACTTTCTTTTTTCAGGTTTCACTTTACACATGTCAGCTTAAATAATAATACATATGATTTAGCAATGGCATCAAGGTGTTACTCGATTGTATCTGTTGCTTTATGTCTGTTGGTTGTGCTGTTCTTTTTACGTCTCTCTTTCCAGGTGATGGAGCAGACGGAGGACGTTTTATCATTCTCTCCCTTTTATCTCTTCTTTCTTTCACCTCTTCTCTTTCTTTTTTTCTCTTCTTGTTCTTCCTTTACTCTCCTACTTTCCCATTGTAGTGTCCATATAATTTGAAATTCTTCCTGCAGGAATCACAATAAAGCTATTTACATGCACAAATCAAGCGGAGCACAATGGCGTAAGCTGTTTGCTCCACTTGTGAAAGCAAAATCTGTCCAGCTCTATTTGGCATTAAGACATCAATTCCTATTGCCACATTGCTAGACAGGACACTGGGAGAAAAAAAATAAATAAATCGACCGACGGTTTTCAAATCTTGCCGTGTGAACCAGCCTTCACTCAACCATCAGATGTTTCTTTCATTTAAGGTTATGTTTCATGTAAAGTTCAGGTCGGGGAAATTGATTCTTTCTCCTTATTGTGGTATTGGAGATGTTAACATGTGTGAGTGTGAAATGATCTGAAGATTATGGTCTCTTTATCAGAGGATGGATATCAAGCTAAGTAAAATCCAGGAGAAAATCAACCAGGCCCAGAGCCCTCTACCTCTCTTCACATGTTTACACGTCAAGCCAGATGTTTCCGAGCTCATGTTTGCAGGTAGTTCTTACTCTTTTTTTTTTTTTCCTATGTTAAACTTCATCTCACATGCTTCATATGCCCAGCAGATTTGTTTTTGCATTTATGATGAGTAGCAAATACAGGTGTTCCGTTAGGCCACATGCAAAGTGAGCATCCAACACATTTTCCTTGTCATGTTGTGCTGGTGTCAAACGAGAGGATGTGGCGTGATGTTTTGAGTCTTCGTTGGCTTTACAGCCACAGAAAATATTAGCTTAGCTAAATAAAGGAACTGGGCCTTGAGCATTAGTTTGTGGTTGTTGTGGGGTAGTCCTATGTTGCACGGATGCTTCCTCTTTGTTAGTGTGGCCTCTACAGTAACGGCTTTAGTTTGTCTTGCTTTAGAGTGTTTAAGAAATAATTACATAAGTAAACAATTACGACCTTCCAGGAACTTTAAAAGGAAGCAGTCTAAGAGTGGTGTTGCTGGAGGGGGGGATTCCACAGGAAGTTGTCGACTACTAAAATAGTGCCATCTGACTTCGACTCTTTGCTGGGGCAGAAGAAACATCCTCATTCCTCAGGAGCTGGCGGCAGGCTCGTTGTGACAAGAAACAGCAATGATTAATAAAAGAAATGTTTTTAGTGCCATGTTTAGGACTCGTGAGTTAGTCTCACTTTTAATGCATATTTAAGAACTGTAAAATAAAACAAAATCACTGAATTACAGGTTAGCTCTGGTATTTTGTTAGTTGTCCGTCTCACCTATCACAGAGCGCACTCCAAAAGAGATGCAGATATAGCCACTGAATCCATAAATTGCATTTCTAACTCATGTCACCCTCCATATTTTAATATGTTCAGTACTGATAATAGATTTTGTTTTAAATGCGGTGTTTTATGATTTTGCAGTATTGCTAAGAGAAGTGCTTGGGCACTCTTTGTAAAGGCCGAGAGGACACATTAAGTTGCTCATCATGTCGTGTGTGTGTTTGTGTGTGTGTGTGTCTGGGGGGGGGGGGTGGTGGAAGTTGTTAGCAAACACAGACATGATTTAGTCAGGCAGTATTTGTTCTAAAATGTTTAATCCCCGGTCTAGACGTTTGACTGCTATGGTTTGCATTATTTTGTGGCTTGAGGAAATGGCCAAATGCAAAGCACTGATAGGAACTAAGACTTAAGTTAGTTACTACAAAAGGAGGCACTGGGAAGCCAATAAGACAATAGGAGTCTTTAAGTCTTTCAAGACTAATTCCATACACAACTAAGTACAGCCTTTCAGGGCATAGGTGTCAGGAAAAACTGGATATGCAAACATATTTACAAAGAGTGTTGTGTAGGCAGGTACTATACATCAACTGGGGCTGACTCGACATAGGAGCAGACTAGGGGAAGTAAAGCTGGGCACACATGCCCTACCACACTGAAACAGGAACTACAAAAGGGGCTTACAAAACACTATTGCAACTGGAAGATCAAGGTAAAAGAGTAATAAACAAAATGAAACCATGAAGACAAATGTGACAAAAGCTTACACTGACATTTAAAAAGCTAATTGTTTACATTGTTTACACTTCAATGGTTTACTAGGAAATCACTACTGCACCTTATCCTGTAATTTTAACTTTTCAAGCTGTATGCGAAACGAAATTTCGTTCTGTACGCACTATGTGCATACAGAATGACAAATAAAGTTGTTTAAGTCTAAGTCTAATTCTTGTTAGGAAAATGTTCACATGTTTACTAGGAAGCTATACAGCTGATATGTTTCAGCTGTGTATTCAACATATCGTAAGATCTGTTTGGTTATTAACGAACCTTGCGTGTCGTTATCAGCAGACCTGCACTAATCTTTGTGAGATCTCAAATTACTTTCTTTATGCTCCTTTTTGCCCCTTCTGGTTGAATAATTTGCAAATGTTTTCACACCAAATATGACTTGGATTAATTTAGAATATGTTCATGTTTGAATAAATATCTGAATGTATTTTAGACTTTGCAGAAACATCTGTAGGTGTGTAATTTCCCTTAATTGAGAGTTTAACATAGGTTCACAGATGACTCACATTTCCTAGTGGTACTCGTACTGCTACCTTATTTGTTTTAGTTGCACATAATGCTGTAACTGAATTATTCCGAGAAGGGGTCACACAGAACCAAGTGGGGAGACATTTAACTAGAAACGTCTGGCTTGACTAAGTGAGAACTTTCCTGCCTAGTGTTTGGCGACAAAGCTGACCGCAAGTAAACTAACACCGCTTTTGTGGTTGGTGAAAATATAGTGCAGTGACACGTTGGCACAAATTTACAATGATGATGCAAAACTTGTACCCAATCTAGATGTACACATTTTTCCTTATCACACCTAGAGAAATGGCACCTAACAATAAATAAAAACATTCTATCTCACCTCTTGATCCAGCAAAGCAGTAAAAATTTTGTCGGCATTACTAAAAAAGTAGATAGAGCCCAGTTGATGAATAACCATTGCATCAAGAGGAAATGTAGTTCCGTCGGTGTGATTAGTAAAAGTAACGATTGTGCCTCCAGAGCTGTCTGGCAGGTTCTTAGCCGTCTTTATAGGAATCTTTTCATGACGTTACCCTGAACATTTATTCCCCTGAAGTGACAGTTATATATTTACATATGCTGGTAGAATTTCAGGTGTTTTTGGACTTTTTTTGGAGAATGAAAGTGATAATACAAAAACCTTTGTCACTCGTATTGAGCGAAGCCATTTATCATCAGACTGTTGCGTTTCTTTTTTTCAAATCATAATCACATCAGCAATTACCCAAATGGCTCTAGTCAAACGGCGTGAGCTAGGAAGCCTTTTTTGTAGTTGGTAATGAAGTACTTTTCTTTCCCAGATGGTAAAGGTGTCATTATTTCTTTGCAAAAAAACTTCCAGTTACTTTCAATTCTTGGACTGTGTCACATAAACTGCATGTTTCAGTTCACGGCCAAGTGAACTGAAATTGCCACTTCAGACATGTAAATATTTACCGCTCGTGTTAATGAGATGAATTTCCTCCCTGGAAATCTGTTTTGATGCTGGTGGGTAAAGCATGTCCCAAAAAATGAACCTGGTTCCTGGAAAATGCTGCAGAAGTGGAAACATTATTTTATATTCTTGCACTTTTAAAGGTTTTAGTGTTCTCATCCAGAGTAGAGACCTTTCTTTATAACATTTACATCATCTAGGAATAATTAGGCATTGAAATTTTTTTTTGTTGATGTTTCTCATGGTTTACTTTAATTGCAACTTGCAGATTGGGTGGAGTTCAGCCCGTATGAAATCGGAATGGCAAAGTACGGTACTTTCATGACGCCTGACCTGTTTGGAAGCAAGTTCTTCATGGGGACTGTCGTGAGGAAGTATGAAGAGAACCCTCTTCATTTTTTGATGGGTAAGGATGATGATTTCAACTGGAGCACTTAGTACGGGGGCCTTCTGTTGTTTAGTACTGACGGGCATGTTTTTGGCGTGGCAGGCGTGTGGGGAAGTGCCTTCTCCATTCTGTTCAACCGAGTGCTGGGAGTCAAGGACACATTCGGAGGCAGCACCATGGAGGAGGAGTTAGGTAATTATTCCCTTTACTCCATCTTTGTGCTTTGACTTACCTACAGCATCCCATCATGCTCATGATCAAAGAGACGAAGTAAAAAAAAAAAAAGTTAAGAAACAAAACCATAGGTTTAGAGAGTTTTCTACAGTATTGTATCTTTTCATCAGGAGATGGTTGTTGAATTGTTTTAATGTCTTGTTTTCAAAATTGCATATTCAGCTCTTTTGTACAATATGCATAAAATAAGTGCTATAGTTTTTGTTGAATCAGCATGCCAAGGACTGCACATTAGATGCCCATACAGGAGAGAACTGCTTCATATAGAAGCAGCAAATATCTCAACACATCTAGTCTTTTCACATTTTAAAATAAGGAAAAGCGCCTCCGAATCCTTTTCAAGGTGGAAAATGTATCCTTCATCATCAATGTAAGTTCCTTCAAGACTAGGTATTTGGACAGAAAGTGCAGTTTGTAAATATGATCTGCTGATAGATTAATGCACTGCTTGGAGCAAAGATACCAAAAAAAAAAAAAACGTAAAAAAAAACCAACTGGACTTTTTTTCCGATGTTTGAAGATGTTTCGCTTCCCATCCAGAAAGCTTTCTCAATTCTAATGTCTGGAGTAGTGTGGAGTTCCAAGCTTTATATTATTGCCCAAAAAGGCCATGTTATGGCTTAGATAACATGCAAATTAAACCAAAACAGGTCCACCCCTTAGCAGAGATACAGCTTGATTTTTATAGTTGTGAGAATGAATACAACATCTCTTTCCAAAGAAGTCGGCTTTGCAGACCTTTCTATAAGCAGCAACTGATAAAAATCTTGGCAGCAGTGCACATGAGATCAGACGAGACAATCTGACTGGGATGAGTTGGCTGAGGCAGGTATAAGCAGACAGGAGAACAGGTGAGCACAGTTGACACTAATTGATTGCTGCAGGTGGATCTAATTGGTAAGTGACAGATGGCTGTTGGTTGAGGGGAGTGGAAGCTAATAAGTCCAGAAAAGTCCAAAGCAAATAAAAACCCAAATAATGACATATAAATCAGGATGTTTCCCCTATTTATTAAATACATAGTTCAATTTCTCTTCTGTGTTATAACCTTGGATTCTGTCAAAATTAGAATGAGCAGGTCAGACCTCAGTGAATCTCAAAGCAATAGTGGCCTGAAAAAAATCAGTGCATCTTTAGTGTTATAATAAATAGTGTCTGAGCTTTGAAACTCTCTAACGATAATTCAATTTAAAAAGTGAATCACATTTGTAGATTCATTACAGTCAGAGCAATACATTCAAAACATTTATATTTGGTGAATTTGATAATTTTTCCAAGATATTAATGGAAATATTTAGTGGAGGTAAAAAGTCTGGTATGAATAGTGCACAAAAAAGGGAATAACCGCAGAAAATCCCATATTTGACCTTATTTAGTATAGAATCAAATAAATTGTGGTCCTAAGGATATTTTATTGAGACGCACCTGAAAAGAAATTTGCAACAAAATGTTTCTGAATTTACCAACAGAAAATGCATAAAAAATATAAGTAATATTTAAAATCAAGCGTATTCAGGCTTCTTCTAACCTATCTCAGCCCAAGATTTGGGTTCTGATAGCAGCCTTCTTTTTCTAAGTAGCTGATTAACAAGAGCTTGCAGGGAATGTCTTCCCACTGAAATGGAAATCGCAACATGCCTGACATCCTTTCGTCATCTCTCATTTCTGTATACGGAGATTGTTTTAGCTCACACCTTTTAAACGCTCTCTAAAATATGCAGTGCGAGTTAGTGTATGGCGTCTGTTGTAGCTACCAAGGGGAGGTATTGACTTCCTCGCAGCTCACTGCCTCTTTGTTTGGTTGGAGGCTTTTGTATGCAGTGACCTTTACGTTATTCAGACAGACTCTGACAATGTGTTGCACAAATGTGTGAGAATGTCTCCGCCTAGTTTAAGTACGTTGCTAATCTGGAGTTTCACCGTTCTCACAGTGATAAGGAGATACTGGTAATACGATAATGCCGCAAGACTTAACATAACAACATATCAGCTACAGTTTTGATGTGTGACATTAAATAAATAAACTTCTTTTAAGACATGTAGCGTGAAGGATTGTTTTGTGTGTCCTACAGAGCATATCAAACCCCAGCACATCGTTGGAGAAGACAGCCTTGACAATGACGATGAACCTAGAAAGGGTGAGCTGAGAAATTCTTTGTTTTTACAAGGAATTTCCTCTGCAGCATTATTCACAGCTGATTTTCCTGTCAATGTGTTCGTAGAAGGTTTCCTTTTGCATCCGTTTGGTGTGACAAAGCTTTGTGAGAAAAGCCGCTTTGCTTCAGAGAAACTGCTGTCTATGGTCATAAGAAAACGCTGAATAGTGAATTTGAAAAGTAAACTATAAATAGAAAGAAAAAAGAAGACAATGTGTGTGTGTGTGTGTGTGTGTGTGTGTGTGTGTGTGTGAGAGAGAGAGAGAGGGAGAGAGAGAGATCAGAGATGCAGGTTGGGTCAAAAGAAGAAAGACTTCGGTTTCAGGTGAACTCTGTCCCTGCAGATCATGATGTCCATTACCAAAAACCTCAATTTTTTTGGGAACTTGTTCAGAACTGCTTCTCTTTTTTTTTTTTTATACAGTTGACTGTCATCTTTCAGTAACATCAAATAACCTATGCATTTCACAGTGTCTACACAAGTCTTAGACGGTTTTTCAGCATTCATGTTTTGCACATTTTGATGAAATGAAAAACTTCACATTTTCAAAGGATTTCTGGTGGTCGACTCTAACCAGCTTTGTAGCCCCTGCTAAAAAAAAAAGCCTCCCCAAGCATTACCATACCATACCATCTTTATTTATAAAGCACTTGAAAACAGCCAACAGCTGAAACAAAGTGCTGTACATTGCTACAAGCTAAAACACACCCATTTAAAAAATAAAAACAAATAAAAAGATAATGGGGCTGCACCGTGTAGCAGTGGGTAGCACTGTAGTCATGTAGCAAGAAGGTCCTGGGTTCAAGTCCAAGTCTGTATAATCTGACCCAATCTGTATAATCTGATTTAATTTCATTTAGTGCCTTGAGATTGAATTTGCGCTATATAAATAACATTGAATTGAAGTCCTACCCTTGCCGTGGGTCTTTCTGCATGGAGCTTGCATGTTCTCCCTGTGCATGCGTGGGTTTTCTCCGGGTACTCCGGCTTCCTCCCGCAGTCCAAAAACATCACTGTTAGGTTAATTGGCCTCTCTAAATTGTCCTTAGGTGTGAGTGTGTGTGTGAATGGCGACCTGTCCAGGGTGTACCCTGCATCTCGCCCATTGACAGCGGGAGATAGACACCAGCACCCTTCGCGACCCCACAAAGGATAGACGTGTTAGAAGATGGATGGATGGAAAAAGATAATTCATGAAAATGCTTAAAAGAAACAATAAAACCAATTTAAAATGAAGACTAAGTCTCCCTACTGGTAAAAGCCAAAGAATAATAGTGGACTTTAAGGCGAGATTTAAAAGTGGGCAGTGAAGGCACCGGCCTTCAAGATCATAAAAAAATCATATTTTAAAGATACTATTGGAGTTGGATAAGAGGTTGTTTTGGCTTAATTTATGAAATCCAGCAAAGACAGTTTAAAGGGCTTTTAAAGTAAAGTGGTTCTGCTGTGTGAGAGTTCAACACTTTGTGTTTGTGGGCTCAACTGTTAGACCGAATTTTTAATGATTAATTTGCCCATGCGATAATTTGTTGTGTAATTTTGGAGTTTAGGTGGAACAGAAAACCAGGAAGCAGAGGACGAGTTTCACCGCACTGCTCAGGCCAGCTGGGTTCAGCGCATGTTCACTTCGCTCTTTAGTGACTCTGCCCTGTTCAATACTAGAGAAGGTCGGGCTGGGAAGGTACATTACATAATACTCATCACATTTTTCTATGTTGAAAACTAGGCCAGGCGGCATTTTTCTTGTCTAAAATCCCCTTTTATCATCTTACCAGGTGCATAACTTCATGCTGGGCCTGAACCTGAACACCACCTACCCCCTCTCTCCTGTAACTGAAATACCTTATTCCCAACAACCTCCTGAAGAGGAAGTAGATGCTGTAACAGGTAAGAAAAAAATGATTCACAGTTTACTGTTAGACGTAATATCAGCAAAATTTCCACAATACTGAATGAAATACACACTGTGATTCATTATGTCCCTTTTATTATATGGTTTAATTCTGTTGCAACTTGATGAATTCAGAGCAAAATTAAATGAAAGTCTTGCTTTTTTCTATGTTGCTTTTTATCTCGTGTATCAGAATGTTGTTTTATTTACCACGAAAAGTTTTGCATTCTAATGCTTCAATTGGTCTCATTTTTATAAATCTGAATTTTTTACCGTGATATGTTGTTTGTGTTTCGTTTTGACAAGGCTGCTTTTAAAGATTTGTAGCACATTCAAAACTATTCACCACTAATATCATGCATTCAAGAAAGCTTTGGTCTTTGACTTTTGTACTCTAAGTACCATTTTATTCGCCATTTGTCAATTTACAGAGTTATATTCAAAGAAAGTTTGAATGTCAATTGTATTTGGACATGTTTGTATGATAGCTTTAGGCTCTTAATCTTTGTCACATAACAGCCACAAACTTTGTTTTTCAAGATTTTATAAAGTAATACATATTGGGAATAAATAGTTTTCATAACTTTTCACATGTAAAAATTATGCCGTTTATATTCCAACCCTGCTGTGTTAACAGCCACATTTCAGCATAATTACAGTAACAATCTTCTTTGGAATATTTATCAACCAGCTTTGGACAGCTAAAGACGGGCAAAATCTATTAAGCTGTGTTGAAATGGAGGGAAATTATTGATGAATTTTCAAGTCTCAAGCTACAGATTCTCGAGAGTTTTGACTTCCATAACTTGGCCAGTCTAGCAAATAAATATGCTGTGATGTAACATTCATTGTAACCCTGGCTGTGTGATTAGTCATCGTCCTGTTAGGAGACAAACCTCGGCGTCAAATTCAAATATTTTGCAAAGTCTAACATGATACTGCCACCACCTTGTGTTTCTATGGGGACAGTGTGTTCAGGGTGATATGTAATGTTAGTTTTTTCTGCCGCACCAAGTGTTTTGCATTTTGGCCAAAAAGTTTTATTTTTGTCTCATGTGTTCAGAGCACCTTCTTCCACACGTTTGCCGTGTCCCTTACAAGGCTTGTGCCAAGCTTCAAATGGGACATGACAGTGCCAGGCTGCGTGCCCTAATCATAAACATTAGGGCATGACAATGCCCTAAGGTGTGCATGACAGCCTAAAGCATGCCCAACCACATACACATGACGGTTCACAAGTTCTTACCCTCAAGGAAAATGTTGCAACTCTTGTCCTAAGAGTCGCCGAGTTTTCAGAGTATTTATTCTCGACTAGAGTGGCCAGAAAGAACTGCTCTGTGTTCAGGTTCCTCAAGAAAAACACACAGAGAGTTAAAAAGTTCAAGAGCAATCTCCTTCGAATGGATTTCTGCAGAACAGTGTCTCCATGAGTATGGATTAGGTCACATGTTATTATCCATTATTTCATTCATTTGAATGATGACACAAATGGAAAACTTTAGACTGTTCTATGATGTGAAGAGTCACTCATTGCATCTGGGTGACAAGCTGTGACAGGGTAAAAACAAACAGCGAAACAGCTAAAGGTTTACCAGGTTTTTTTTTTTGTTTAACAAGAACTCCCTGGTCGCAAATTACACAGTTGTGCAATCATATTCTATTGATTTATTGTGGTATTTTTTTTAATCACCATATGTTGTATTTTACTTCTTCCAATCAAAGGAATGTCAGAATAACGCACGCATGAGTTATATTAACTAAAACTAATTCAGTTGTGTCCTTCTTGGGACATTCATTGGGTTTTGTTTGGTTTTTGTAGATCCAGACGAGTTTGATCGCATCTATGAACCTCTGGACGTGAAGAGTAAGAAGATCCATATTGTAGACAGCGGCCTGACCTACAACCTTCCCTACCCACTCCTCCTGCGGCCTCAGCGCGGCGTTGACCTCATCATCTCGTTTGATTTTTCTGCTCGACCGAGCGACTCCAGCCCTCCATTCAAGGTTTGAAAACTCTCAAGTCCACTGAAATCAAAAATCAACCATGACATTATCTAATTTGAAGGAAAACAATGTCCCACAGGAGCTGCTGCTGGCAGAAAAATGGGCCAGAATGAACAAGCTCCCGTTCCCTAAGATTGACCCTAAAGTGTTTGACCGTGAGGGTCTGAAGGAATGCTACGTCTTCAAACCCAGGAAGGGGGAGAAGAACTGTCCAACTGTGATCCACTTTGTCTTGGTCAACATTAACTTCAGGCAATTCAAAGCACCAGGTGAGTATGAGCATATACAGAGTCGTCACACAGCACAGTGTTCAAAGGCGTTGTGTGATTTGATGATTAGACTATTTTACCGTCATCGTAAATGAGACATTTCTTACCAGAATTTGAACAACAGATTCAGATTTCCTAGAAACTCTGGGAAGTGTTTGGATAAACATGGAAAAAAGACTTAGGTCATAAAAGCCTGTTTGTATTTCCGGATTTGCTGCCCTAGTCTGTGAAAGTTGTGTCCATCATCCAACTATCCGTCTGTTCATCCAGTCTGTATTTAAATGCTTTCAGAGTAATGTTTTGTATTCAGAAAGTATTGAAAATTCTGGAAAAGGTGACACTGGGAAAGCAAGGAATTTTGACAAAATAATGTATAGCAGCCCTGGGAATTTAATCACGATCAGTTAGCAGCAGAATGTGCCTCATGCTTTTTCCCAAAAGTTACGCAATTTATCTGAGGGGCCCCAAAAAGAAACCATCTGCTTGAGGTCATGGGAGCTTCCAGGGGGAAATGGTGTGTGTGTGTGTGTGTGTGTGTGTGTGTGTGTGTGTGTGTGTGTGCTGCCCGTAATACACACACATGCAAGATTTTCAGAGTTTTTATGACCTATCCACATGAAATATGGTTACTGAAGGACCCAGGTGCTGTTGGGGAATCCTTTAGTGCAGTGAGCGGGCTGTGTATATAAACAAGCCAGACATCAGTAGCCATGCTAAGACACAGAATCTCCTTTCCTCTGGTGTCTCCTTACATTCTGTTGGTCACCTGCCCACCTACTTCCGCAGCCTGTTTATACATGATACATAAGGTTTTTTTTTTTTTGCACTAAGACCCAAAGGACATCTAAGGAAATGAAACTCTAAATGAACTTCCCTGTGTCTGCACTTTGTCAGCTGTAGCTTTTAACCTGCATGTGGGATTTTACCCATATCCTTACACAATGAAAGCAATTAGTTTTGCAAAAGTGGCATCATATTTATCATGACAAATGATCTGAGAAAATGCATTTATTTTTTGTCTCTAACGTAATGCAATAATTTAAGATTAGGCATTTTCAGATACAAATCCCACTCAGAAACTGTGTTAGCCCATGAATTTAAGGACGTGTACATGTTTGAAAACTCTTTACCTTGCAAATGCAATAAAATAACACTATATTTTATCAATATTTAACTAATCATTCACCAAAGGTACATCCCAGGGCTGCTTTTCTGCCTGATTCTATAGTAAAACGATTTTGTCCCAATTGAAATGTCTGTAGAAGAGATAAAAAGCTAATATGTGGTTCTGACCAGACTTCTCCTAAAATGATAGCTCTATCATTTGTTTCTAAATGTGTCTCAACACATATAACAGTTTACCATAAATTCAGGTCATTACTCTTGAAATGTTTTCATGTCAAGCAGTTAGCTCAGATCCTATGCTAATGTTAGCATACTTGTTTTTTTTTGTTTTGATACGACCAAATAAAATAAGTGTGCTGATTAAATGTAATAAATTAAGTTTTTTTCCTGCTTTACAAACGTAGCAATTTGCTTTAAATGTCTGCCTTGCTTTGGATGTGTTAGCGCATTTCTACCCCTCCACTGAATGTTGTCTGGAGCTATCTAAGGACAGCAAGTCACATGACCTAGAAAGACCTAGAGCTGCAGCAGCAAATACAGTCTCTGTTTCACTGTGAAGCCTATTGTAATGGGTAAGAGTTTTGCCATGTACACTATAACTGATTATTTATAAATATATTGATATTGATTAGTAATACAAAAAATATAGGAAAAAAAGCAGGTTGTCTGTGAACAGACAATGCCATTTACAATTGGATTGTATTATTAGCGTCCAGTTCTATTTCTATTTTTAGGTTGATGTTCAATAAATTTAGGCTGACAGTAAAAGTAGGAAAATTGCCTAGAATGGTGTAAAGTTTATTCTAAGGTATAGATTAAATGACAAGTATTTGTTGCTCTTTGAGTCGTGTATATTTAATTGATAAATAATGAAACATTTGAGTTAAATTAGTTTTTCATTGTAAAGAATTTTTGTATTGGGATAAAAGTGCGTATATTTTATAGATGTAAAGAAAAACTGCACGAAAGCCTCAGGAGAAAGTTGGGATAAAACTAAATATGGCAAATAATGGTTCCAGCGTAATTCAACAAACACTGATCTTTACCTTTACTGAAACTGCATTCATCCCTGAGGATGAACTCCATTTAATTCAGTTTATTTATATAGAGCCAATTAACAACAGATTTATTATTTTACTTTCTCTTCATTTTTTGGCGCCATGTCCTCAGGGGTTCCCAGAGAAACTGAGAAGGAGAAGGAGATGGCAGATTTTGACATCTTTGATGATCCGGAGTCACCGTTTTCCACTTTCAACTTCCAGTACTCCAATGAGGCTTTTACCCGGCTTCATGACCTGATGGAGTTCAACACCCTAAACAACCTTGAGGTCAGTTTTGGTGATGTTGCAAGACTGGAACAAATTAAGTTTCTACACCAGGAAACAATTTTGATGTCCGTAGTTTATGAAGGATACCAAACTGCTTACATAGGCCAACAAGTTCCTGTTCAGGCCCTCAGCTATTCAGTGTTTATCTACCTTTGTTTGGTTCTGTCAGCAAGGAAGTGTTGGATTTATGAATATATCATTGGGCAACATCAAAAATTTTCAGAACGTCCAAGTAAGCCTGGATCGTGCAAGTTTTGACTTGTTTGTCGTGTCAGTCTGATGTCTTTACTTGCTTACTTGGCGTGAGTCACTTCCGTGCTGAGTAATTATTCATGTTTGACACCAGAGAGTTAATTTCACCTGATAATTGCACGACAATCGGGAAAGTTTTCCTTGGTAGTAGTTGTGTTTTCTTCCCAGCCATATTTTTTAAGGAATGGAATAAGTATAGGCATGTTGCCTGTGGAAATTCTCAGTTATCCAAGTGATCGCATCAGCAGACAGGCTTAAATTGGAGGCAAGCGGATTTTCGCTCAGTCTTTCTGAAAAGGTTTCGACACCTATCCAGGAGTCTTTGTCAATTCTGGCTCGCAATAGAGCTCAAGTGCAAGCCCTTGTGCGCAATTTATCCAAAGAGTGACCCAACGAGAAAAACTAAAAGAATGCTATGCAGTGTTTCCCCCTAATGTCTGTGGCCTTCGTATTCACGGTTAATTTTAGTAAAATGTTTAGCCTTTCTAAATAACGGCAGATCACATCCTGAGTTATTTCTATCTCTAGACTCCCACATACTAAGGCAGACAAGACTCCGCGGAGAAAGTACGCGCAGAGCTCAATATTACAAGTGCGTACGTAGCGTCACACTATAAACTGCTTGGCGGGAGGAAGTCTTCACGTCGAGCTGTTTTATATGCGACACCGGGCTGATCCAGGGAGCCTCTGCAAGGCGATCGCGACTCACAAGCACCTGCTTATTATTTTCTGTGTGACACTGACAGGTATGCACTGGGTGCCTGCTTTGGGAAATGTTGGCATTTGAAATTACGCCAATAAGTGCACTCAACAATCGAGGGTAAAACGTCCGCTGAAAGTCCACACAGTATGAGCAAAGTACACCCAGGTGTGCGGGAGCCTTTAATGTTTCTCCTAAACTGAGTCATCGCTCCTCTACTGCAGCTCAGAGTCAGGTAAACTAACACTACCGCCAAGAGATAGAGCACTCAGCGCTGTGACATATTTTGTAAACGCACCCAGTTTCTGAGGATGGCTGCACTAAAGGCTGCCGCAGAGTCGAGAGCACTACTAGCCACGTCGGTGGAGTCTGTTCTGATGGGGGAACATGGGGCGTTCATTAAGTCAATAAATGCTTAAATGACCAAGTAGTTATCCCCAAGAGAATTTGTATCGCTTGTGTCGGCAGCGTGGGACACAAAGAGATAAATGCGTTCTTTTCTGTTGTGTGTTACAACAGAAAAAGGACACATTTGTTTATTTCACATGGTGCGCCACATGATTACTTAAATATACTGAGCAGGTTTGCCTAATACAGATATGAGGATGATCACATTGGTTTAAACTCGATTATTATAACCATTAACGCTCAATATAGCACGTTCTTAACAAGTAAACGGCTCTACAGGACTGTCTCAGAAAATTAGAATATTGTGATAAAGTTCTTTATTTTCTGTAATGCAATTAAAAAACATGAAATGTCATACATTCTGGATTCATTACAAATCAACTGAAATATCGCAAGCCTTTTATTGTTTTAATATCGCTGATTATGGCGTACAGCTGAAGAAAACTCAAAAATCCTATCTCAAAATATTAGAATATTTCCTCAGACCAAGTAAAAAAAAAATTATAACAGCAAAACAAAATCAAACATTTGAAAATGTCCATTAATGCACTCAGTACTTGGTTGGGAATCCTTTTGCACAGATTACTGCATCAATGCGGCGTGGCATGGAGGCAATCAGCCTGTGGCATTGCTGAGGTGTTATGGATGCCCAGGATGCTTCAATAGCGGCCTTTAGCTCATTTGCATTGTTGGGTCTGGTGTCTTTCAGCTTCTTCTTCACAATACCCCACAAATTCTCTATGGGGTTCAGGTCAGGGGAATTGGCAGGCCAATCAAGGACAGTAATGCCATGGTCAGTACACCAGTTACTGCTGGTTTTGGCACTGTGGGCAGGTGCCAGATCTTGGTTGTGCAGCGTTTCCTGCCACATTTCCCCCTTCCAACACACTTTTTGTGAATGTGCTTTGAAACTGCACTCTGTGAACAGCCTGCTCTTTGAGACATTTCTTTTTGTGTCTTACCCTCCTGATGGAGGGTGTCAATGATGGTCTTCTGGACAGCAGTCAGATCAGCAGTCTTCCCCATACTTGTGACTTAGTTTACTGAACCAAGCTGAGTGTTTTTCAAGGCTCAGGAAACCCTTGCAGGTGTTTCGAGTTAATTACACGATTCAAGTGATTAGTTGAATAGCCTACTAGTATACTTTTTCACGATATTCTAATTTTCTGAGACAGTCCTGTATGGTCATTTTCAGATCTCCTACAAAAACACCATTTGCTTTGATTGTCACAAATCACCAAAAGTCTGTTGGAAACAAAAATCCAACTTCCTGCATCCATCAATTAAATAAGACAGCTGCTTTATTCTTGGAAAAAGCATTTTGTTGCTAAATAGACCCCATGAATGGATCAGAAACAGATACCAAATGTAATAAAATTAGAATTGAATAAAGTTACGCTCAGAAATATTATAAACTCTGGCAGATCTAGATTTAAAGAGATTTTCATTCAATCAAGAAGTAGGCAAGAAGAAAGGCAGGTAGTCTTCAAAATATAACCATGTATAAAGATTCATGATAGAGACAGAAACGTGAAAAGAGCAACAGAAAAACTGATAAATAAGAAAAAGATTAAGAGAGACAGAAGCTGACTGCTCATATAAAGCTGTATTCTGTCATGTTAATGGAAAACTAAGTGTAAGCAGTACTAAGTTAATGGTTAACCCTCCTTCCCCTCCTCCCCACATCATTGTTGGATATCATTGTAAATTAGTGTTGTTTTTTGTTTTGGTATAAACGTGCAAATGTCTCCAAGAAGTCTGTTACTTGAGAAATCTTGTGGTTTATTCAGACACAGATTCATAATGAAAAGCCATGCTACCAAGTATTTTTGAGAGAGGTTTTCTCCTGATTATCTCTCCAAATGATCTATTAAATAAGTTAGTCAAGTCAATGTAATATAGTTATTAAACTCTCCCAGAGAGACAGAAGCGTTAAGGTTCTGTTTACTTTGAAGGTTATTCTCCAACTAAGGTCCAAACAGAAGAACATAGTTTATGCAAAGTTGAGAAAAAAAAACTTAATTTACTCTGACGAGCAGACAAATTAGGGACCGCAAATCATGGCAAATGTTTGAGGGTGTTTACCCAGCAATGCTTTGTACATAAAAGTATATCATGGCTGTTGTCTTCTTAGGCACAAGATCCAGGAATCCAGAATTGATATTAGGTACTGCCAAAAATCTAAAATGTTGATATATTTCAACCATAATTGTGATTGCGATGTCATTCAGACTTTTCTCTGCATTAACCACTAGCAACAAAAATGGCCTGTAGCTAAAGATGTTTGTAAACAATGACTATTTAAAACAAGAAATTTCACTGTTTTTTATTAATCAAATTATTATTCCAGAGAATAGCTTGTTGAGCTGGACATCAATCCTTGTCGAACATAAAGTCCAACCAACAAACAAGTCTATGTACAGTTTGACCGGTCCTTAATGCTATGGTGAGATTCCTGAAAGTTTCTGGTATAAATGTTGGTTATGTAAACTCTAAAACAAATAATAAAATTAGATTATCTCACTGCTCTCTTCCCTTCCATCTGGAGGCAAACCCACTTTAAACATGTTACCGACACCTAAAGTATGTGTCTTATCAATTAAAGGAGTAATAAGTAAAATTTCATTATTTTAAAAACTAAAAATTGTTTTGTGAGGAACTATTACGTGAACTATGGTTAAACGTCACACACTATCTCTCTGTGTCATTCTCCAGTCTCTTTTTTACATAACCGTGCACGCATGTGCACGTGAACAGCTGCCACTTAGAGCTACCTGCTCCCTGCTCATTAAATGCCGGCTGCTAGACACAAAGTGGCGGAGAGCATGGATCAAAATGTTCTCTTGCTAACAGCATTATAAAGTTATGAGTTATTTACTTCTTCACAAGACATGCTCCTCTGAAAGGTGATGCTGTTTTGCTGTGTTTTCAACCTTTCCAAATAGGCTCATATGGAGAAGGGGAAATAGGCGCCAAGTGGTGGAGCAAGATAGAGAGAAGCGTGGCTTGATTCAGGTCTTGTTTTGGTCTACAGACAGTGCTCAAGCTCCACCTAGTGGTGAAATATCGCTTATTGCTCCTTTAATTGTTACATAGCCAAAAATTGCAGACCTCTGTGATTTTGAAATTGCATTTTTTTTCATTGTGCTTATATTGCAAATGCGATTAATTGTCCAGCCCTGATTTAAATGAAATTTGTCACTCAATTTAAAGGGCTGCCATAAACAGAATCTGAACACCAGAGTGTGGTAGGAGCAGCACAAGAATGACAATGTCACCACATTGAAGGACGTTATAAAAGCCCCAGAGTTCCTTTGGCTTACTGATAAATTAAGACCTAAGACCTAAAGGACCAATTTCAAAAATGAAGGTAATGTCTAACCTTCAGTTGTCTGACAAAATGTTCAATATGTACTCTGAACGAAAGGCTATTAAGCAGCCAAGTTCCCAACGTTAGCCATAATCATAGTGAAACAGAAGTTTTATTTAATACTTACAAATACTAACAAGAGCCACAGAAAGAGAAAGCAAAGAACTAAACGAGTGAGACAGATGAGGACTAGAGGAGGATTTGACAAGAACCAAAAGAACTCGGAGACTATACTGTAAACACAGCGACAGAGAAATGTAGTCTATTGGAGAGCTTGGCACTGCGGCAGAATAGCAACACACATTAAACTTTTTACAATTACAAACACAAGCACAGAATAATCACAGAAAATTAATTTCACTTGGAATTTTCCTTGATCATTTATTAAGACTGTGTATTTGATTATTAAGATTTCTATAATTAAATTTTTAGTATAACTAAACAGATAAAATATCTGGTTGCTTGCTAAATACCTTGACTCTCATGATAAATAAAGAGCATTTAAGCAACAATAACATATGGAAAAACCTTTAAGAGTTTGATGTCAGCCAAATGACGTTACCAGCTGTTACTTTATAACCTGGCAAGCCAGAAGGATAATGTGTAGCACTACGTTCTGCACATTATCAATCTGGGACTGCTTCTGTTGAATCCATCAAGGAGGGAATTTCAGCAGAACTCTGCAAGCTTATAGGGCGAAGCGACACCTACTGCCCGCCTACCAAAAGTTGATTTTACCCAATCACAGTATCAAATAAAAACGTAGGCATCTCGTGTCATTAGAAACCACAACAAGGTAAGCCAGTCAAGGCACTTCCTTCTGTTCTTCTTTCAAAGATGAAATTGTGGATTCTGACACAGCAGACGTGATAGAGAATGTGTGCGTCCTCCTGTGCCGCCATGTTTGTTTTGGTTCGGCTGTGGGCTCGGCAGCTCATGGTTTCTTCACAGTTGGCATGTCCCGCCTTAAATCATAATACTGCGACGCGATTGGCCCGAAGCGTTTTTAGTTCGGCCGCAAACGGTTGAAGTGGGGGCGGTACAAGATGGATTCTCGTGTGTTTGTAAACGCACAAATACCGCTAGAATTCAGCTTGCATACACTTTGCATAAGTGTATAAGTTTGTTGCATGCGTGGCAAAAAGTAGTCCTTTTTTATTTGTGTGTACAGTTCAAACTGGATTTATACACGTAAGTATTAGGAATTGTATTTCATACAGCTTTTTTCAGGTGTTCTGCATCATTGCAGTTTGTATCTAATTCTTGTATTTGCGTTTTTTTGTTGAAGGTTATTAAAGAGGCCATCAAGGACTGCATTTTGGCACGAAAGGAGTGTCCCGCAAGCCTCTCCCCTACCTTCTCCCTCAGCGAGATCCCGAAAAAGAAGTTTTCCCAAAGAGGTCCAGACTCAAAACCCTATAATCTCCTTGCAAATGACCCCCAGTAGTTCCAGGATAAGACTACGGATAAACTGACTTCATAAATATACTCATATCCTGATCTACAGGATGGCTTGAGGCAAGACTTGAGAAAAGTGTCATTTTTTATGGAAGCTTCCTGGTGAAAGCCTTGTGATTGCACTCCCTTGCAGCAGCATCCTCATCTTGTTTTATGTTCATACATGGTTTATGAAAAGAAAAAAGAAAAAAAAAGAAAAACAAGCGGCTGGTAATTACTTAACACCCCAGTGCAGTTTTATTGTTTCAACTCAACAATGTTGTTAGGGAGATCTCTTCACTGGTTTTAATGTCCACCGATGATCTCAAACCATGCGTCTTTTTTAAATCTTTTCCTTCATTTTTACTGCATCTTATATTTCTGGCAAAGTTTCAACACTGCCAATCCTTTGGGGCGCATATTTTTGTCTTTAGGCCACACCAGAGCTTCATTTGCATCTTTCCAGAGAAGTTGTTTGGCATCCTGCCGCTTGTAAATTCTGCTGTCAACGGTCCCTTTAGAAGCCTCATTTATGACTTATCTTTTTTGTGGGCTGAACTCCTTTCAAACCCAATGTGTGGCTACAGATCCTGTAAATGTTTTGTTTGTTTTGGTTTTTTTTGTATTTTTGTTACATATTTTGTTTCCAGTCATAGAGTTGTCTTAACTTGTAATCGTGTTTAAAAACGTGGACGAGAAGCTCATAACTTTTTCTTGTGTTTGATGGTATCTCTTAAACACGCAACCCGCACCCCCTCTGGATATTTCAAACATTTAGAGGATGTTTACCCACCTACGTAGCGGGAGCACTCCCTGCTGCCCGGAAGGGAGTGTCAAATTAAATCCACCATTTTGGAAAAAACAAAATCCGTTGCCTTAGTAACAGCTGTTCAACATCTTCTTTTTTATTTTCATCTCAGCGTCACGGTAAAGGTGTTTTTATTCACCTGACCATTTTACTTAAAGATACAGACCATCGCTAGTTCCCAAAAGAAAGCAAAAAACTGCACCGCTGGACTCTAAACTTTGGAGCGGTGTATGCAAATAAAAGATCTGATCACATCTTTTACAACTCTCTCTCTATAGCACCGGGTGGAATTTTACACACTACACCTACACCTGGAGCAATAAAGGCCTGGAATCTGACACACTACACCTAATGCCTGCAGGGGCCTGAAAGGCTGCGCACACGGAGGGGAGGAATTTTTTAACGAAGCACCTCCAAGCTCTCCGCGCTCGCGTGTTAGCCGTGGCCGTTTGGAAACAAACCGAGACGACGCATGAAGGGCAGAGTCACGCTTCAGGGGATGCGTGATCAGAGAATATAATTTTTTTTTATAGTTTCTAGACAATTTGTGTCTTTCTTTCACTTAATTTATGTTTTTAAAAGTTCTGTGTGTTTGTTAAAGAAATGAATGACCTTTTTTGGGGAAAATCTTTCATTCACTTTCTCACATAGATTCAGACGACCTTTCGTAGGTCTAGTGCCTTTGAGAAGTCTTCGAACTGTAAAACGTCAGTGTATTTTTTTTTGGGGGGGGGGGTCTTTTCAACATAAAGTAGTAAAGTGAAATAGAAGGAAAGTGATACATGTGTTTTCAGCTTTTCTACAAAAAAAATGTAAAACTGTGCTGTGTATTTTTATTCAACCCACCTGATGTAATATCTGGTAGTACCTATCATTGCTGTATTACATCTGTAACTCTTTTGGTGTTTTCCTTTGTTAACTTTGATAGACTTTTCACACCTAGAGATTGGATCTAGAGTATCCGTGAAAATCAGTTTTCAGATCTTGCTACAGATTCAATTAGAGTTAGATCTGGGCTTTGACTAGACCATTCCAAGATATGAATATCTTTTGATCTGAGCATGAGCACTGGGTGTATGTTTAAGGTCATCGTCCTGCTAAAAAATGAACCTCCACCCTGATCTCATGTATTTTGCAGCATCTGAACCGATGTTCTTCCTGGATTGTCCCACCTTTATGTCCATCTATTATCCCATCAATTCTTACTAGCTTTCCGGTCCCAGCCGAAGAAAAGCATCCCTACAGCATGATGCTGGTGGGTTTAGGCATAGTTTTTTTTCCACACTTAGTGTCTTGCATGCAGGTTAGAGAATTAGGTTGTGGTCTCACCTGACCAGAACATCCTCTTTCACGTGTTTGCTGCGTCTCCTGCATGACTTGTGGGAAACTGCAAAGAAGATTTCTTATGGCTTTCTTCTTGCATTTATTCCATGCCAGATTTGTGGAGTCTATGACTGATAGTTGTGCAGTTAACAGATGCTCCCGCCTCAGCTGTGGATTTCTGCAGCTCCTCCAGAGTTACCATTGCTCTGTGAAATGTACAAGGATGTTTTTTTTAATAACCTATGGTCTGAATGCTGTATTCCTAGGTCTTCATTACGTTATTTGTTCACTAATGTTCTCTAACTAACCTCAGATGGCTTCACAGAACACCTGCATGTCTAATGAGATTATATTTACACCATAACTACTAATTAGATGACTTCTGAAACAGTCAGTAAAAGTTGATATTACTTAGAGGTAAGGTAGTAATGGGGCTGAATACTTATGCACACATATAGATTTTTTATTTGTAAATTAATGGTTTTTTCGCAGTTTTGTGCTACTTTGTGTTACAATAAAATACATTGTGGTTTGTATTGTAATGGGACAAAATTCTTTTCCAAGGCACTGTGGATCATCGACAGCTTATGCAGTGCAGAGACTGGAACTAGGGTTAAACGTTGGCTTTAAAACCGTACAAATCCAGATATGTTCATAGTTAATCACTAGACTGAGCCGACTGGTAGCGTTTTAACCACAGAAACCCTTTAAGCTTTTCATACTGGAAACTTTTAGTTATATTGCAATGAAGAGCATTCTTGAGATTATTTTAGACCAATTTCGACAATTCAAAGGCCATAAATATTTATGAAAATATATTAACGCTCAGTATTTCTTATTAATGAACTCCAGATGGAAAATTATGACTTTGACTAAAAACTATCATATAAAGGAATATTATAATCTCAGTATTTCTTTTTTTAAGCAAAAATCTCTTTTTATCCTGCTTTATCCACTATCTTCTACGATTATGTATAAAAAAGCAAATAGGGGAACTTCCTCAATGTAATCTCACAGCAATAATACATTTTAAGATATTTTCTGAACTTTGTAAAACTATTTTAATAACATTTTCTGTCTGCTTAAAGCAGGATTTAAATGAGTGTAGTGACAGTTTTTGTTTTTGGAGATTTTAAGATATTTTGACAACGTTTACATGTAACAAGCTGAAAGGTCAGTTCTGCAAAGTGAGATATGCACATTTATACTCCTGTGATCGTTAAACTGTATTATAACTGGCAAGGCATGATATGCTAAACTGTTGTGTTTGTGGGAAAAGGACAGTAATAAAAGAGAGAATTCAAGTGTCTCAATGTTTTTTGTCAAAATATTTGACTTCTGTGAGAATCCTGGTGAAATAACACATCAGCAGAGTTGCAGAATCAAAACGTTCAGTTGCCTTTTGTTTTGTTTCCTTTTGTGTCACTGGCTTATCCTGTCCAGTCCTGCGGTCCAACAGATATTTAGATTGGACGTTTAACTACATAAAACTCAGCATATATGCTGAACGTTCATGGTTTGTTTGGATGGATTTTATTCCCTGGTGGGGATTCTATTTCAAAACCTCTGCCCTACTTAAAATCTCTCTTGTACAAACAAGAGACAACAATACAGACAAAAGACAAAGGATATGAACGTTTGAGCTTGAGGAGCTCATACTCGTTACACAACTCTGTAATGTTTATTGTTATTTCATTTTATTATCCATGGGATAAAAAAAAAAAACTGCTGCACAGCAGTACAGTTGGTAGCAGTGTTGCCTTGCAAGAAGAAGAGTCTTGGGTTCAAATCCCAGCCTGAGGTCTTTCTGCATGTGTGGGTTCACTCCGGCTTGCTCCCACAGTCCAAAATATGACTGCCAGGGAAATTGGTTTCTCTAAATTGCCCTTCGGTGTGTGTGTGTGTGTGTGTGTGTGTGTGTGTGTGTGTGTGTGTGTGTGTGTGTGTGTGTGTGTGTGTGTGTGTGTGTGTGTGTGTGTGTGTGTGTGTGTGTGCATGGTTGTTTGTCCTGTGTTGCCCTGTCATGAACTGGTGACCTGCAACCCTGCACAGGTAAGTAGGTATAGACGATGGAAGGATCCCTGCAAAAAAATTAACACCAAAAGTTAATCTTGTTTTATTTATTGAAAGATTTCAACATTAATGTGCCTTTTAACAGGACAAATTAATCTCTTAATAACTAGGGCTACTCACCCTTCTGGGCTGAAGCTACTTTGGTGAGATGCTTGTTGCAAGTCTACCTTTTGCTGAAAACATTCTGAGAAAGTTTGCCTGACTCCTCACTTTCAGCTCTGAGTTGTTTTGCAAAACTTGCTCCATGAGGTCAATGAGATCAAGGTCTGGTGGCTTGGCTAGGACTTCCTATATCCTTATCCTCAGCTAGTCCTTGGTGGGTTTACGGGAGGTTTGGGTTACGGTCATAATGTAGAGTCCAGTTCAGCTTCAGCTTCAATGTTTTTTTTTTCTTTTTTTTTCAAGCACCCTTTGGTACACGGTACAATTAATGATTCTTTAAAGACGAGATGGCCAGGTGTACTCATCTGTACAAAGAACATTCCAGAAGTCTTGGTCTTTGCATTCTCTGTGGCAAACTACCACAGAGAGAGTTAAACTTGTTTAGTCTGTTTTTGGTTGTAAAGCCATATCAGCAATATTAAGAGCCTGCTGTAAGTCCCCTGATGACTATTTTGTATTTTTGGAGACATCTTCTAGCATCTTGCAGTATGCCTTCAGGGTGAACTGTGCATGTATGTATCCTTTATTTAACCAGGAAAATTACTCATTGAGATTAAAACCTCTTTTTCAAGAGTGACTTGGCCAAGACAGCGGCATGAAACGTACAACACATTCAAAATACAAAACCAGATACCTAAAACACATAACCAAGAGGCTTCACATAATTAAACCCTAGGGCAGTTATAGAAGCCAAATTATCTGATGTCTCCGTCCTTTAAAATTAAACTGAATGGCCCCAAAGTAACAAGAGACGATAACTTTAAATCCTTCTGTGTGTCATTCCAGGCGGCTGTTTTGAAGGTCCTCCACTTGCAGACTAGTTTCCATTTGACTGAAAGGCTGACTTCAAATTAGTTCAAGACCTCTTTAAATCCCTTACCAGACTCAAAAGCTTATACACTCTTATGCCTGTAGCATGTCTCTAACATTTTGAAAAGTGATGCCGTATTTATACTCCAGGAAAACCAATTAAAGCTTATTAGACTCCTCAAACAATCCAGTAAATGAGAAATGGTTCGGGTACATTTATTTAAGATCAATTTTCAGCAAACAATTACTTTTTTTACCTATGACTTTGTTAAAAAAAAATTTTTGTTAATGTGAACATGGGCAGAGTGGGTGGGAAGATGGAGGAAGCTAAATTCAGAAAAAATCCTCGAGGGGGGGAACACAAAAAAACAGAGATTGTGAAAGACTTTCAGCCGGACAATGACCTTAACCGAACAGTCAGAGCTATAATAATGGCAATTTTCATGTGTTAGATTGTACCAGTCGAAGTCCAGGAATAAATCCAATTGAAAATCTGTGTTAAGACTTCCCAGGATGTTGTCCATCAATATGACTCAGTTTATTTAGCAAAGATATATATGGGGGGGGGGGGGGGGGCATGTAATAAACTGGAAGAGACATCCCCTTAAAGACTTGAAGCTGTACTTCTTAAATATTATTCTTGATTTCCTTATATTCAGAAGACTTACAGTAAATAGTTACGTATAGCTCAGCAGAATCACATGATTACCGAATAAAGGACGCCGCCCACAGTCTCGCCCAAATCAAGGACCTGCTCCAACGCAGCACCAGCGAAAATGTTACATTCCCCATTTAAGACATCATTAAGGAGAACTATTCCTCCCCAGTGAGAGTACTAATTATGTGATTAGGATTGATTGTGTCATCTCAGCGAGCCCAGGCCCTGACACGGAAGCACCTGTCGCCTTCCGATCTGCTTAGAAATAATAATTTTTTTTTTTTTAAAAACGGAGCAGGTTTTTGAAAAGGGTGTCTGGGTATCAGTTCAGGGTGGTCTTAAAGCAAATAGTTGGATCACAGGGAGGGGGAAAAACAAACAAAAAACCATCTTAATGATATAATTATTCCAAAGCTTTATTTATTTTGCACGCTCACCTGAAGCGCCATGTGTGAGCTTGCATCCTCACCTTCTGATGTTCTGAGTCATTTTTTTTTTTTTTTTTAACACAGCGCAGACAAGTTGGGGCACCGCACAAAAGACCAAAGCCAGGACAGTCATGACCGATGCATGCAAAGTGGCATGCGTGTGCATGAGTGGAGATCGAGCGGAGAAAAAGAAAGTGTTTGTTCATGACTGGTATTCCACAGAAGTGCAAGAGAAATGAAGGATCAGTGAGTTTGTTTCAACAAAGGTACCGAGTGAGCTTTTCCTTCTGGATCTCAGTCCAAGCCTCACCGTTAGCCTCATACTTGTGTAGAAAATTCCAGTGAGCAACACTTCTCGTACTTGTGCATGCTGACAGAAAAGTAATCAACGTTATCGTTTCTCCTCCCAAGGCAAACGGTCGGCAGTCTAGACAGGACAGATATGAAATTAAAGTCTTGGCTCAAAAAAAAAAAAAAAAAAACATGATTAAAGCAAAGGTGTGTCCCTCCTCTTTTATTCAATTCCCAGAAGAGGCCTTTGTGTTATGAAGTACTTTCTCTTAGTAATGATTTTGTGCCAGGAAATTTTTCCCCAGAAACATCACAAGATCCCAAAATGTACAAAAGTGCCAGAAGTTGTTTTTTCTTCTTTTTCCCCCGATTCTCTGTTTTAGTTTAACTAACATTGCTCTTAGTTAGAGTCTAAGGGCAGCAGGCAGAGTTTGAATCACTTTCTGCAAAAGGCACATTTATGAATCACATAACTCAGATGAACCCTGAGATCATATTGCTTGTGTGGTCTGTACAGTTAGTCTAATCGAGTTGTTAAAAACTTCCATGGCGCGTATAGTGGAGTGGTCAGACGACACATTGAGTCAGCACTCATGCACACAAAGATAAACAGAAGAACTTTCCAGCAAATGCCTAAAGACCCACTCGCTCAGTTTGTTAGCACGCACATTGTTAAATATGAGACACCGACGTTGGTGCTCGGCCAAATTTAGCTCCTCTTGCTATTTGCTTTGCTTCCTTGCAAATGGTGGAGATTTTTTCATACACAGCAGTTAAAGTTTTATGAAACGCTAAGGTTCAAAGTCAAATTAGGTTTGGTCAAGCAAAGTGAGCAGAAAATTGTTTCAATTCAGTTTAACAACTTAGCGCCAATTCACAAGACATCTCATCTCCAGGCACTTTACAATCCTATGAAATCATACAGACGAATTTGTTAAAGCGTTTTCTATCTAAGGAAACCCAGCAAGTTGCACGGAGTCACTGGCTAGCAGCATTCACGCCTCCTGGATTAATGTAGTGACGGTGGACAATCATCTGCATTGTCGTTGATTTAGCAGCAATCCCTCTCATACCGAGCATGCATGCAGTCTCAGTGGAGAGGAAAACTCCTCTTTAACATGAAGAAACCTCCAGCAGAACCAGGCTGAGTGTGAACCACCATCTGCCACGACTGACTGAAGGTTAGAAAAGACGGAGCAGAGACATAAAAAGAGCTCAAAAGCACTAATCCAGGAGTACATTCTATGTTAGAGAGAGTAACGGCAGACTAGCTCCATGGGTGGCTTTATCTAGGATTACATTATGAGGAACATGATGGTTATAATATAGATTGAAGTATGATTTGTGTATTTAATATTTTCTACAAATGTATTATTATTATTATTATTACTGTTGTTATTATCAGTCATATTTATTATCCCATGATGCTATAAACGTCATCAATCCATCACGACACAACTCAAAGACACATAGAACAAAACTAACTAACTAAATAGATGGTAGAAATAGAAGTAGAGGTAGTGGGAGCTCTACTAGACTGCTGATTTCAGTAAAGACAAACTGAAAGCACAGTGGGTAGTAGATAGTTGGGTTTACCCAAGTAAAGTTTTGAGAATAATGTAGAGGTTTTACATGGAACCTGTTGCAACCAGTTACCTTCAGAAGTCAAAAGCTAACAGACACGAACTGACAGGAGGAGCAGGGTATGAAAGAGTGGCAAAAGGTTTTATCTGGTCAGACAAGACCAAAGAGCACCCTCTGCTGTTTGGTCTGTACCTGCGGCCAGTAGTATGAGGAATACTATTAATGAACTCCTAAAACAGTTCAAAACGGAAGTTTGTCTTTAATATTAATGGCTTGATATTATTTTTGCCATATGAGTTTCATAGCTAGATAAAAGTTGACTGCAGATACGAGTTGGGTTAAAAGCCATTTGTATTGTTGTTAATACATTCTAGTTGTTAAAAACCATTGTTATGTGTTATAAATGAACCTACATGTACGTTATAAATTTTAATAGGGATTCTGCGTAATCTTTAGAACGACAGCCTTAATACATTACAACAGAAAACAATAAAAGTAAAAATTTTGACCCATTTTGTTGGGATGGAGGGGCCTGAAAATGTTCCTTCTTCAAAGGGGTGCACAACAGAAAACATTTGAAAATTCTGCTCTAATATATACCTTGCTTCTTTTAAGTGGGCTCCTTTGAACTGCTGATTTATGACTGCACTATTTATGCACTATAGTTTTTTTTATTTTATTTCTGTACCATATCATTTTTATTAGTTCCTCTATGCACCTTACATGAGTCAGTGAACCAATGTCGTTGTGATCATAGACATCATATACGTAGACGCGTCGTCGGGCGGGTTCTGCCTATGCTGCGATGCGTCAGAGCGTCCGCCATGTTAAATGTGGCAAATCTGCAGTTACTCAGTCACTTAAACAGTATCAGAGGGACTTTAATCTCAGAATATACTTTGTATTTGTAATATTTTTATTTTTGTAATATTACAAGTTTATTTTCGTATCCCTTTAGCTTCATTCTCCTGAATTTATTCTCGTAAAGAATAAAAATAATTAAAATACTCTAACCTGGTCCTATTACTCCAGGAGTGAAATAATTCTGCAAACTGTCACTATTCTGGAAATGTTCCCTCTTAATTCTCATAATATGACGTTTTTCTCATAACATTACCACTTTTATGTTGTTGTTTTTTTTTATTTTATAGTCCTAGGTCTTTTTTTCTCATATTAGTAATTTTACCTCTTTAATACTCCCCCAAAAAGTCTGTTCCTAAAGTTTCACATGTGACACGGTTTTATGAAACAATGAAGACCACAATGTTTAGATTTAACAAATTGATCCTTATATTCATAACACATACACATATACACACACAAATATATATACACACACATATACATATATATATATATATATATATAAAATCACATAGCTATTTATTTGGCTCATTTATAATACTTGAAAATCTATATATGCACATCTATGTCTAAATACAATAGTCTGTACTTTATGCAAGCTAAAAACCTTGAAAAAGAATGGTCTTGCACAGCTTTTTTCTAGTGTTGCCACTCTGCAGCTTTAGTGTGTCCAGTTTTGCAACATGGCGCAGTTTATAGAAGGCAGATAGAAGTAGTGAAATCAGCCCTAATACATTTCCATGCAGCACAGGCATCTTCTTTGATCCACGTTCACTACAACAGAACTTAACTTTTTTCTGCCACATACAATATGGCGGTGACGTTGACGTGCGAACCTGCGCCCAACGACGCGTCTATGGTTGTGATACTAAGCATTGTAAGTTTACCTTATCTTATCTTGAAATTACAAGAAATAAAGGCTTGAAATACTTCACTCTATATCTAATGACTATATATGAGTTTTGTTTTCTGAAACGACTGACAAAAAAGAATGAGCTTTTACATGATATTCTTAAAAAAACTTTTAACGTACTCGCACAAACTTCTGGTGTTCTGGTTCGCCTGTTGTCGTTCATTTCTTAGGTTTGTGCGCCCTCTAGCGTCATGGGGACGAATTTACACCCATTTCACTTGTAGTCCCCGATTTGACCGTGAGGTGGCGGTAGTGGGGGAACTGAAACCAACAAACATGTGACCAGAAAGCAGAAGAAGCAGCAGCCAGGAAGCCGTCTGCCTTCCTGTCTGACAGCCGCGTCAAAGAAATAAAGAAGAAGAAAAAATCCGAATTGCAGCTTAAACCTTGTACTCTTTGATTCAGAGCAGTAGATTTAAATATCCTGAAACATGTCGAAGAACACCGTGTCCGCCCGCTTCCGGCGAGTGGACGTGGACGAGTACGACGAGAACAAATTTGTGGATGAAGAGGACGGAGGGGAAAATCAGCTGGGTCCTGACGAGGCAGAGGTGGACTCTCTCATCAGACAATATCCTTTACATGATAAGCTGGTTTGGTTGGCACTTTGGCATGTTTCTGGTGCATTTGAGAAAATAAATATTTTTTAATTAGTGGTTATTGGTACGTTATTTCTGCCTATTTCCACATTTTTCTGCTGCCCCGACGTTGTGTGTTTTGCTAGCAGGCCAATCACTGCCCAGACTTGCCTGACAGCTACATTCCAGGGATGGTTGTTCCAGGTTCACTCAGGGCCCCTATACAAATGTGGCAGATTACATTTTGCCACATCGCAAGCACAAATTTCTATGTATTTTACGTGATGGATCTACACAAAGTAGCGCTTATCTATGAAATGGAATAGAAAATATATGCATGGCTGGCTTTCAATTTGATGTACAGCATAGCAATAAAATCTGAGTATGGCGTGTTTCAAACCCTCTAAGTCGATGTTTTGTTTTTTGCAGCAATTAAAGCTGCAAGTCTTTTATGGGATCTTCTCGATTTTGCACATTGCTGTCAAACAATTTGGTCGTTATTCTTTGCAAAATGGCTCAAGCTAAGCCATTTTGGATGGAGAGCATCTTCAGTCGTCTTACAGATTCTTAAATAGATTGAGACTTTCTCTGCTTTGCGAAAATATTAATTGCAATACTATTGTTGAACTATGGCGATGACATTGGTCAGGACTAACCCACATATTCCTGACTCTTCTCTCCTTTTGACTCTAGCCTTTAGGCATTGCCATAAAGGGCATTTAGAGTCCATCCAAATGGCCAAATATATTGCTGATATGCAAAGTGTGAATAAATCTTACTAAATATTGCATCCAAGTAGTCCTTTGTGATACTGCACACAGACGTTCCAGTGATGATCCTTCCGTTGTAGCTCTGGCTGTATGTCTGGGGGATTCACAGCCGGTACGATGGTTTCCTCCATGATTGGCCTGCATGTAGATCCATCCTTCCTCCCGTCATCTGTAATCAGCTTGCTGGTCCCTGCTGAAGAAAGCATTCTGCCACCGCCTTATTTCACGATAGGGGTCATGTGTTCAGAGCAAAGGTGGCCGGCCGATCCTGTTCCTCGATGGCTGATGCCCAGCATGTTCCTAACACTGACCCGACACACTTGAATCAAGAGCTGGCTTGTTTCCTCTGCAGGAGGCTGCTAATGACCGGCCAACGTGATTCAGGTTTGTTCAACGAAGGAAACATCAAAAGATCCGGGTCAGCAGCCTTAGTTATTTTGCACATTCTTTAAAATATAAGCCACCAAGACATAGGAAAAGGATACGTTTTGTTTTTTTCCCCCAATTTTGTTGATTTGGTGTTATTAACTACTGCAGGGCAGTTTTAACCTGTGTGTAGGTCCTTGCTGAGTGTGTGCGTCCTTAACCTTCCGTTCACAGGGAATCTCACAGAGGCGTTACACGCAGTCCTGAAGAACCCACCGATCGACACAAAAAATCAGAACGTCAAGGTGGCTCACTTTTATTTATTGAATATAAATAACTTTGTCAGGGGACCACTTTTTATTGCAGTGCATTTAGACTCGAACACTGACAGTGGCTTGGTAGCTGGTGTTTTAGTTTAATCGTTTGAAACATTTTTTCACTTGAATCATAAAATCGAAAATTTGGTTTATAAGGAAACGTAGAGTTTAGCAAACCTTCACTAACTGAGAACTGTCTTTTAATTGTGTCAGTGCACCTGCAAGACCAGATTCTACGTTAGTGTTGACCATGATTTATAATTTTAGCTACTTAATGGTGTCTGACGGAGTTGTGTCAGCTGTTTTCTGTAACTGTTGCTCTTTCCGGTTCAGGATCGAGCCGAGGGCCTGGTGCTGAAGGTGCTCAGTGCCTTTAAGAGCAGTGACATCGAGAAAGCGGTGCAGTCGCTCGACAAGAACGGCGTGGACCTGCTGATGAAATACATCTACAAAGGCTTTGAGAAGCCATCAGAGAACAGCAGCGCGGTCCTGCTGCAGTGGCACGAAAAGGTAAATGCCCAGAATTCATTTTGTTGTCATAACCTGTTGGAAGGATTGTTTTCCTAAAGCAACCAGAGCAAAATGGCTTCTGTCTGCAGTCGTGAAAGATCTCTGGAAGGGTTTCCCCAAGTCTGGATCGGTGTGAATAAATTAAATTTGAGGATAGAAGGAAAAGTTTGAACTTTCAGACTTTACAGGTTCATATCAATAAATACAGTATCAAAAAAAGGTCATTTAGTGATTCAGTTCAAAAAGTGAAATGTGTACATTAAAAGCAAACTTGAAATAAAGTTGATTCTGATTATATAGTTTAATCTCACACAGAGTGATAATCCAATAAGTAATACAACTAATAAAATCCCCAAATCTAGCGTCTTAGAAAATTTCAACGATGCTTTAGACCAATAAAAAAATGATGTCTAACCCAGATATTTCAGCCTACTTTAAATCATGTCCTCCTCCTGTATGCTATGTGCCTGGGACTCATTCAGCATTGATTGCTGCATCAGTGCAGAATGGCATGGAGGCAATAAGCGTTAATCTCCAATAGGGCTGGACGATAATTCAATAACAATATATATCGATAGATAGACGTGTGGCGCGATAGGAAAAAAAAGGGTCGATAAAAGTCCGATACAGAGACAGTTTTCCTTCCTTCCTTTCAGCCTATCATATTAGTTGATGCTACAGTCACTGCTTCCTCTCGACCAATCGTAATCGCGGACCCAGGCACGCCGTCACAAAGCGCCGCCCTCTCAAATCACAACACACAGCACGTGAATATGTCGCAGCAAGGAGAGGCGGAGGAAATTGTCCCAAAACGGGGTTTTACTAGTTCGCCAGTCTGACAGAAGTAAACCAGTGATTTGTAAAATTTGCAAGGAACCGGTAAAAACAAAGTCTGGTAACCAACTTGTTTCATCACGTAAGCCGCTCAGCCGCTCACACCCGCAGCAGCGCGAGCTGTGTCAGCCCCGCGCGGCATAAGATTTCTCCGTCGTTGTCGGAGAAATCTTATGGAAGTTCTTCCAAAACAAAGCAGGTATAGCAGCTAAACTGGGCTTCCTTCTTTGTGATAAAATGACAAAGCGTCCAAGCGGCGTAAGGACATCATGCATGCAGTAACATGCTTCATAGTGATGGATATGCTGCTGTTGTCTGCAGTTGAAAAACCTGGCTTCAAACAATTACTCGCCACTCTTGATCCGCGATATAAAGTTCCGGGCCGCAAGTTTTTCTCTGACAGTGCTCCCTAAATTGTGCAACTAGTGCAGGGAATCAGTGCAAAATGAGCTGCAGTCTGTGTCTTCCCACGCCACAACCTCGGACCTCAGCCCTGCGTCAGCCTCTCAATTATGAAACCTGAGAAGTAACTAGTGTACCATTCCCACCTAAATAGGCTATTCTATTTAATTATTTGATATATTTATTTTGGTCATTTTACTGGTCACTTTAGTTTATTCTTTGTCAGTATTTAATAACATCACCCAGGTCTCTTAAGTTGAGTTATTTTTCTTTAAAAAATCAGTTATGGGTAAAAATGTTGGTTAAATAAGGATTTAATTGAGATTTAGTGTTTGTGTTCTTTATTAAAAGTCATTTAGCAATATCATAAGAGCCAGGTTTTAATTTTTTTTTTATAATTATCGATATCGATCAATATACATTTTTTTTATTGATATGCTTTTTTCTATATCGTCCAGCCCTAATCTCCAAATTTTCCTGGTAGATGGCTCTGTTGACTTTGGACTTGATGAAACTTAGTGGAACAGCACCGGTAGATCACATGGCTCCCCAAATCACCACAGACTGCGGAAACTTCACACTGGATATCAAGACACTTGATTTCAGGAATATTACATTTAAATGTTTAATCTAAAACGACAACTTTGGACCACTGAGCAGCACTTTTTTCTGCTTAAGCACAGATAAGACGCTTGTGACATTGCCTCTGGGTCAGGAGTGACTTCACTGGAGTGTCTATCGAAGGACCGAGTCCAGCTGCCGTTGTCCAAACCTCGTGAATCAAACTCTTTAGTGGGCGTAGCGTCACAATTCTCAAGGCTGCGACCATCCTTGCTTCTTTTGCATTTAATTCTATCAAACTTTTTCCTTCCACACAACTTTTCATTAATATGCTGGCTATAGCTCCTTACAGCAGGTGTGTTTGTTGTAGATCCAACATTTTAAAAAGGGTTTTGCTCATTTGTTGTATTCATCCATTTTACAAATTATTTTGAATAATAATAATAATAAACTTTGCTTTTTTTGGTCTAGCAATATAAGAACAGTATTTGGGTCAGTTGTTCTTAAAAAACACTTACTGTAATTAGTCAATTTTAATAGCTGAATTCAAAGCAGATTTAATGCCTGCCATGATGACAAGTCTTAATTCTTCATTGATTCATGACATTTATAAGTTAAATATCCTGTTTTAGTTTGTTTTAAGTAATATTCATTTTCAACAATACTGAATACTGAATATTTTTTACGGCATAACCGTCGAAATTGCCAGGGGAAAAAAAGTGATTATCATTTTTTTCAATGAAAGCATATAGTTTCTTTCAGTTTTTAGGTTCAGTTACTTTAATAAATATGCCAGTCAATGATATCCAGATTTGAGACACACTTGTAAAGTAAATTACTTATTGATAAAGACTTTTCAATATTGATCAAAGTGGGAAAAATGCGCAAGATTTAATCTCATTCGTTTTTTTTTCTGGTTGTGCTTTCAGGCTCTGGCTGCCGGAGGAGTGGGCAGCATCGTCCGGGTTCTAACCGCGAGGAAAACGGTTTAAAAGCAGAGTGGAGAGGCCCGTCACATCTCTGACGCGCTGCACCGCTCATGTACCAGAAGGCATCGGAGCTAAAAGGAAAATCAGATTTTGGTTGTTTTTACCCACTGCTGATTTACTTGACATGCGGGTCAGAGTGGGTGAACAGTTGATTTTCTTTTTTCCTTCCATTTCAAACGTCACAGCTTAACTACAGTCCTCACAGGGTGCTAAACTCCTTCCTACTACATCCACGTGCTAACCCCTTTCCACCAGTGATGCCCAACTCTGAGATCAACGTTAGTAAAAAGTGTAAAGTAATAAGCTGGGGTACCTCTGCTGTTAACAGGACCACTGGTGGTACTTCTGTTATTTTTTGTGTGCACCGACTCCACGTTAATTATCACGTCGCTTTCCCTATTCGTTTTTGTTCTCCATTATGTTATTTTAGCATCAAAGACTCTGAGCGAATAAAAGCAGCGAGTCCTCTGAGGGTGACTCTCGGGCCGCGGGCTTCAACAGAACAGTTACAGATGGCGGGTGATAATTTGAGCCACGGGGGTTCGGCATCCACCTCGGGTGGTGCTGGAGGAGGATTATTACCCACAATGCATCTCAGTTTGTCGTTTCTTCATATCCATACCCTCCCCTCTGCTACTTAACAGGACGTCATGCGGCTTTATGGTCCTCTTATAGTAGCCACGTTTTCCTTGTGTGGCAGTGAGAAATTATGTGATCCTATTTTCACATTAATTTAATCTCTGCTTTACAATGTAATTCTCCTCGGTTTAATCCCCACTCAGTTGAAATTAAAAAACTGTGCTCTGACCTTTTGATATTAATGCTTTTCTGTTCAATTACAGGTTTTTGTTTTGCTATGTGTGTAGTTGCGGGGATTTATATGGGTGAAATGTATTTATGATGTTTGCATGATCCCGTTTTTGAATTTAAATTTTTTTTTCTACTTATCTTGTTTTGCAACAAATAATATTTTGTTATAAGTTTCAAGTTAATTTCATGCTTTAAGTTTTATAAAACATCCTAACCTGGCTATAGTTCTTTAACAACCTCATAAACGAACAGCAAGACTAATTAAAGGACATTATCTAACATAATGTTTTGTCTGCCTTATGGTTTACATAACATGAGTTGCCAAATTCTTTATTTTTTGTTTTCATTTGAATTAAGTAACCTGATTAAGTGATTTTTGTTTTTATTATCTGAGCTTGTGTATAAGATAGGTCTGCTGTTGTTCAAAATGTTGCAGTTTTGAAAAGAAGCAACGCCAGCTTTGGTCCTCAGTGATGAGAAGTATTCAACCATTATAGTTTTAACTCTGCTTATTTCAAGTAGTTTACTCGTTCTAATTATGATGCATCCAGACATTAGATACAGTTTCTAATGCAGTAATAAGATGTAACGTGAAGCCAGAGATGTCTTCTGATTCGTGTAGTTCTGGTCTGTGATGCTCTTGAAGACTGGAGGTGAGAGAATGAGGGAGCGGAGCAAACTGATGCGTTAACTGCCTTACTCAAATGTTTCTTTTTTATGTTTGAGTTTTTTTGTTGTTTTTTGAACAAAAATAAAAGGTATGACTGCTGATCATATTTGTCTTGATGTTTTTATTGTGAATTACACAATAAACCCACAGTTGATGGTTGCTGGTTAAAGGAAAAAATGCTCCAGCACCTTTGATTCTCATATTACTTCTAAATCAAGTACAGGGTTGGGTTTTTAAATCTTGTCTTGTTGAATACAAAAACTAAGTTGTTTTCTAACCAGAAATTAATATTTAATTCAGCGATTTCTCGATGAAGCCACTGAAATGAAAGTTGGTGTGAATTGGCACTATTTAAAAGAGAAAAAAAAAGATTTACACCAGTTTCAGTACCTTAGTGGGTTTCTACTCTTCTCTTTTAGGAATACTGTAGGAAAGTTGCCAAAACAAAGCAATGTGTCTATGTTGGTGTAATTAAATCGTAACTTGACTGCCCTGTAGAGGTCCAACAGGGCTCCATTGTTAAACTCATTGTATTTACTGAAAAGCACAACTCCCTGTGTGATGTTTTCTAACCAGATGGAGGTTATATTGCGTTCTGAAGTTTGAGAATTTTGAGAGATTTATAAAATCTTAGTGTTACTATGAGCTCAACTTTTATCTTTCAAAAATAATGTGATAATGTTGCCAGAACAGAAAGGAATAGCCTACAAGGCTCGGTTAGACCGTTCTTGTATTCTCTGTTATGATTTACCAGTCATGATTTATTGGAATGTTTAATTCCAATATCAAAATGTACGCAGATGACAATGTGAAGATATTCATAAAAGCCCATTACCCATCTTTTACTTTCAGATCACCTATGAATTAATGCCGCTTTTGTTTTGTTTTTTCCAACGTGGTCTATTACAAAATACCAAAAAGTGGATATGATGTCTTCTAATCAACTGGAAGTTATATCTCAATGTCTGAGAATCCAGATTAGGAGCTTTCATGCTTAAAAAGATAACGAAAAATGTTACATTTCATCTTCAAAATAATTTAACAGTTTGTGCCACTAAGAAGATTTCTGCTACGGACATAAATATTTAAATTTTTCAGTGTAGTTTATTCAATTTCATTACAAAAACCAATAAAATTAGTAGAAGTTCTGCATTACAATTTGAGCTAAAACATTATGTACAAGTTAAAATAAAAACACACACTGGTAATAAGTCCTGGAAAGATAATTGACTAATTGATCGCTGAGTGAGCAAGTTGCCACAATGGCCATAAATCAGAAGAAAAATATGTGGAAACGTCCTAATTTCCAACATGAGCACCATGGATCTCTACTGTAGTGAAAGGTTAGTTGCAAGGACGTTCAACCACTTTCCAGTAAAGTAAAAACAGGTTGATGGAATTACACACTGAGTATAAGGGAATAAATCTAAATGAGATGAGAAAATGTCAAGACAAAATATATAAAAAACTAAACTAATCAAATTATTACTGACATATTTTATGGAGATAGGAGAAAGTAAAAGTTTTTATCCCCATTTCTTCAAACAGTCTCTTTCATTTTCCCTTTAATTTACATCCATAGATTGTCAGAACCGTCGCGCTCACTGTCCTCACACACACAATCAACATCAGTCTTTCTTCCAGCCTGCAGACCGACGTGGCCAGAAACCACGTGACCACATCTCTCCCGCCACTCTTCAGCAAGCTGAAGCCGCGGTTCGGCCTTTACGCCTTCATCTCGTGTCGTTTAAAGTGCTCTCAGTAGGGGTAGGCAGACACGGCGATGTAAACGATGAAGGTCGTCTGGTACTCGATGGCGCCATCCTCGCCGTAAGAGAGCGCTCGTACCTTCATGCGGTACGTGTGGGGCTCTCGTAGCGGACGCGTGGTGAACAAAACACCCTTCATGTTCTCGTCTCGGAGGGCGAAAGGTATCTTGGTGTCCTCGTCCACCACCAGGAAGGTGGTTCTTGGGTGCATCACGCCATCCTGTGTGTAGGCCACCAACCTGATGAGATCCTGGTTGGCAGCGATGCCGAAGGGGAGAGACAGCAGCTTGTACTCCAGAGCATATAGACTCAGTGCACACTCCAGGTCGTTCGGTGGGCAGTTCTTCAAGCAGAACCTACAAGGTGAAAACCAAAGGCTTTGCTCATATGCTTGCTACAGGGTAAAATTAGTTGTGACTGGGCTGGGAGCCAGATTTGGCTGATCAAGTGATTGCTGTATTAAATTGTTCTCTTTACAAATCAATAATTTAGCTCTAGCCTTTTATGCAGTAAAAACTGCAGTTCGTTTAAGATATTGGCTGGATTGAAAGTAAAAGTGAACATGTCTTTTTAAGTCTTGGCCTTGAACCTCTACGCCAGGCTCAAGCGTCTTACAGCTTCTAACATTTTACCTTGCAGGACTCTCCTTTATTTAACTCCATCCATTTTCCCCACCAACTCTGATAAAGTCACCTGTCCCTGCTGGAGAGAATAACCACCACAGCAATGATGCCACATCGTTTCGTTTTTTTTCAATTATGACAGAATAGTTTCATTTTGATCTTATCTAATCAGATCCCATTCTTCCACGTTTGCTGTGTCCTCTACATGGCGATTGACGAACAACAATTTGGACCTTTTATAGCTTTTTCTCAACAATGGCTTTCCTCTTTCCACTTCTCTGAATTGTTTAGTGCACCACCAACAATTGTCCAGTGAAAAGATTCTCCCACCGGAGCTGTGCATCTCTACAGCTTCTCCGGCATTAACATGGGTCTCTTTGGCTGCTTCTCTGGTTAATGCTTTCCTTGCCTGATCCTGTAGACCAAGGGTCACCAACATGGGGCCCGCGGGCACCAAGTAGCCCCCGAGGACCACATGTGGCGCCCACAAACCTGTTCTAAAAAAAAAAGCCCAATCCACCAGTGAGCTGCATCTAAAACTTTATTTTACTCCGTTACTCTCTCTATATATATATATATACTCAGGTTTATACTGAACCTTGATTCCAGGCTTATGAAGAGTTTTTACACTTTTTTGTGACTAAGGTGGCAAATGCTCGGGCTCAGATAGTATCCTGATAGTGCGCTCCCACTGAGGTTTTTTTAAAGAAGTATTTTGTACTTTGGGGCCTCCTCTTCTTGCTGTTATTAACAGTAGTCTGTCCTCAGGTGTTTTTCCAAATGATTGGAAACTCACCATAGTTCAGCCCTTGATTAAAAAGCCGAGCCCTGATCCAACTGTATTGTCAAATTTTAGGCCGATCTCCAAGCTGACTTTTCTTTTAAAAATATTGGATAAAAATCTATTTTATTCACAGTTTATTTACAGTTAATGGATTTTTTTAACAGCACATAATATTCCTGAGGTTTTTCAGTGTGTGTTTAGGTCACATCACAGAATCTGCACTGCTAAGGGTTTTTAATGACATTCTTTTAGCTACTGACTCCAGAAATTGCGTACTCCTGGTTTTATTGGGTTTAACAGCTGCATTGACTGGTTCAGGTCCTACTTTACTGAAACGACTTTCTGTGTCAGCTTAGGTGATTTTAAATGTTCTTCTGCTTCTCTTTCCTGTGGGGTCCCACAAGGCTCAGTGCTTGGGCCTCTGTTTTTTTCATTACACCTCCTTCCCCTGGGCTCTACTTTCAGGAAGCACAGTTGTGCATTCCATCTTTATGCTGATGACTGCCAGGTTCCCCTGAGACATGAGGGAACCTACTCTGCACAATCACTGTTTGAGTGCCTTGAGGAAGTAAGAATCTGGATGACTCTTCCTTAAATTTAATGACAAAAAGACAGAGGTTTTATGTTTTAATCCCCGGTCTCCAGTGGGTTGTCAACTATAGAGCTTGGCAGTCTGGATCAACATATAAAAACCACTAACACCAAACTTGGGGTAAAAATGGACAGTGATTTTAATCTCGAAATACAGATCAGTTCTGTGGTGAAACCCAGTTTTTATCAACTGAGACAACTATCAAAGGTGAAACATATTCTTTTAAAACAGGACTTTGAAACTGTCATCCAGGCTTTTATCACAACATGCCTGAATTACTGCAACTCTCTGTATTATGGTGTATCACAGGCAACCCGGTCTCATCTCCAGCCGGTGCAGAATGTAGCTGCTCGCCTTTTAACCGGTACACAAAAGCAAATAACTCTGGTTGCCTGCTCAATTTAGGGTTCAATTCAAGATTCTTTTATTTGTTTTTAAATCTTTGAATGGTCTCTCTGAGCTTCTGCGAGTGCATTGCGTTTTATATTGTATTTTACTCAAGTTACTTATAATATTCTCCTGTGTTTTATATTGTATTTTACTCTATTTGATTGTAACTTATTTTATGTGTTTATCAGGTATGCTGTTCATTTTTGTTCAGCACTCTGGTCAACTATGCTGTTTTTAAAGGGCTTATAAATAAGCGTAGCTGTTGGTGTGTAAAATAATCTCTGTAAATGTCTACCCTGTGGCTGGATCCCTCTGGTAGTTTGGAGGACAGGGTGTGTCGATGCACTGGTAACTTCCTCTCGTGTTGAAGCACATCCGATTCGCTCCACACTGGATGTTCTGCTCCAGGCACTCATCTATATCTGTAGGTATAGCAGACAGCTCATCACTGCGAGTACAGGCCAATTCCTAACCCAGAAGCGTTGTTGGCTGTTTATCAAAACATGCAAGAGGCTGTGAAACGAGTTGCAGAATCTGGACTGGGGGAGCTGCTTTGTTTGAGAGAGAGCACAGGTAGAGTCTCACCTTGACAGGTTTTCCCGTTTGCCATCAGGCGGTAACCGGCGGGACAGAGACACCGGTGGCTCCCTGGTGTGTTCACACACTCGTGCTGGCAGGTGTCTCTCACTTCACACTCATTGATATCTGTTGGTGCCACACAAAGAGACACAAGACGGATGTTTCCCCCCCGTTTGTAACACGTTTAAAGCAACAGGCAGCATCAAGTCTCTGAACTTTCTCCGTCAAACCTTCTCCCTCATGTCAGCATTGCCCGTTCTAACATAGTTACCTAAGCAGTGGCCACCCCTGGACTCCAAACCTTCCTTACAAGTGGGGATTTCCTGCCTGGAGGGGCGTTTGTGGGCCTCTCTCCGGTTGCGGGTCACGTGGCGCCTGCTTGTGGTGCCGGTGAAGGAGTTGTAGCTGTGAGAAGCGAAGCTGTGGTACAGCCGCTGGTTGGGCGTTTGTTCCGGGGACGACTGAGACGTGCGGTAGCCGTACGAGTAACTTTCGTAGCTGGGTAGACGCTCCAGCCCAGCGCAGGACTTGCCATCTCCCAGCAGGTGGCGTCCTGGTGGGCAGGTGCACTTGAAGCTACCAGGAGTGTTGATGCACCGATGGGCACAGGGCTGAGGGAGCCGCTCACACTCATTTATGTCTGCCCTCGGCGCAAAGAACGACCAGCACCAGAAAAAGACGGACAGAGCAAAGGGACAGCCAGGAATATTGGAGGAGAAAGAAAAGAAAGATAATGCACAAGTGAAGAGAGATCATATTAGGAGTAATTAACTATAAAGATGGGGGGGGGGGGGTATTATTAATCTCAAGACAGTAGCAGAAACATTTTCATGTTTCTGAGAGAGAAATGTAATGAGATGCTTGGCTTGAGTTGGCTGAAGGTATTGTTTGTGAATTTCCCACCACTCCCACAGATCAAAGCTCTTTTAATAAGCTGCTATAGAAAGTTCTGTAGTGGGTGGAGTTTATAGTAGCCTCCCTTCTCTGGTTCAAGGCTGTACTGCATCACTCACTCTCACTTTTAATGTTTACAATAGTGTGGATTTAGTGAGGCATTTACAGGGCGCCAGTTTTCAAGACAGTAAGGCACCTGCTTGGAAAGTTATGGGCTGAAAACTAAAGGACGTCGCCCAGTACTGTAATCAAGGTAATTCTGAAAATAAAGGGACCATGCTAGAAGTCCATAACAGCGTGGATAACCAGCCCGACTAATTAAATAGCTAATAATAGCTTTCAGTGTTACTGCCTGAGGACCAGAAGTGCAAGAAGCAATACCATTTTTTTAATGTAGTCTTTACATCTCTGACTTATAAGTATCTTTATCTGAAATAAATGTTTTATTTGACTGCCTTGAACATTTGAAATGGCTGACTTTCATAAGCCTAAGCTGTGTTCTCAATGAGAAATAAATCACAACATTTTTCCAGCTGTTTTCTTAGCAGCATTAATGCAGCAATTGTGGTTTTTGCTTTTTTTCTTATTTCTTTGCTTGTGTTAAAATAAATTGAAATAAATAAAACCATACATTTTTGATAACATTTTTTTTTGTCAATACCATGATACACATATGCATTATACTGTCTGTACATACACAGTGGACGTTAAAAGTATACATACCCCTATTAAAATGCCAGGTGTCTGGCATGTGGGATAGAAATGGACTGGAAAAATGACCAATTTTGTGAGGTTATTAAAAATATATATGTTGATGGCAATAATGAATTCAATTATACAGTAAAATAGACAGTAAAACTTAAAACAATTACACTTTAAAAGTGGTATATTTTGTGATTTAAAGAAGATAGTTTATTTTATTGATATATGTGTTACTGCAGTTGGCTTTTCTTTGTTCAACTGTCAATATATATATATATAATCTTTTTAAAAACAGGGTTCATTCGGGGTTAATATTTTACAGATAATATAGAACTGAATGCCAAAGCAAGACCAGACAGGAGCTGTGTCCAAATGCAAAGGGTGGCAGAAAGGACAGAATCAAAAGAAAGTGAAACCAAGCAGAGGCATACAAATAGCAGAGGTGCTGGTCTTGGTAGGTCCTGTTTTACATTCACTAGGCCGAATGAAGCGTTTAGAGTTTCCAAATTTCACAACAAAACAGTCAGCTTGGTCTGTGACATACATGCACACACGCCCAGCCCGGCTATGTAAACAAGAGATGGGAGAACAACATGGAGAGATGTGGTGTGATGGCATAGTCCATCTGAAATATTACCTTTAGTTCTTCACATTCCTATTTTTTAGTTCTTTCTATCTAAAATAAGGAAATTTTGCTTATTGCTCCTTTAAAAATTCAAAAAGCAGGTTGTAAAAAAGAAAATCACCATTAGAGATTAAATAAATATTTTTCTGATGCTCCATCCTGGGCACATTTAAGACTTTTGTGCTCTAACCCACTCACTGTGTTGTATATAGATGAATAATGTTTGTGGCGAGAAGGGTTAGGAAGGCATACTGAAAGTACAGAGGGGAAAAATGTGATACAAACGTGGAGAAAGCACAAGGGGGCTACTATCAAGCAGGAAAATACACAGAATAAAAACAACTGCAGCTCAAAGTAATTGCAAATGACAAAAGAAACACAAAGCTGCTGAGAAATCCATACGCTTACAAGCAAAGCAAGCAAGAAAATTCTGCAGCTTTTCCATCTCAACATAAATGTGCAATGTAGATCTGCAAAGCGAGTTGTTTGCCGTAAAGACTCAAAAGACAGCATCTGATCACATAAGCATGCAGTGGCAGGATATGGTGCGCACTCTGGAGGAGATGGTGAGTTTTATTTTTACTTTAAAGAGCCGAGCTACTTAAGAAATATGATTTGTAAACAGAAGCAAGAGAGCTGAAGCAAAGTGCAAATGCGAATGAGCAAAACTGATAAGTTAAATATAGCTTGCCACCATATTACAGATTTACCTTTCTTTATATTCAAAAGTACTTTAGTAGTATATGTTTGGAAGACAACACAAGATTTTTTACTTACCGACACACGGGCGTCCTGCTCCCTGAGATCTGAAACCACGCGGACATGTACAGTGGTAGCTGCCTCTGGTGTTCTCACAGATTTGGTTGAATCTGCACTGATGGGTGCCGTCTCTGCACTCGTCAATGTCTACAAGCATGAGGCAACGCATGATCACCGTGTGCACTTAATTCAGGTTTCTTCCTCCGCTGACGCTCTCTGTCTTGAATGGCCAGACACTCACCCACGCATGTGGCGTTTCCACTTTTGGTCATGCCGTTCGGACATAGGTCAATGCAGGTGTAGCCACCCCGCGTGTTTTTACACTGTTGGTCTAAACGGCAAACCCTCTGCCTGCACTCGTTTATGTCTAGGACAATATAAGACAAGATAATTTGTCCATTAAAAAAAGAAGAATTCCTTTATGACTTAAACTACTTCAAGGCATAGTACATTTAATTTTGTTTCACCATTTATACAAAAGGTAAAAAAAATACTAACACACATAAGGAATATTACATTGAAAGACTAAATGGATTAAAGGAATAATCGAAAACTGACTTAAAAAGAAAAGGTAAAATTGACAATTGAAATATATAAACAACTCAGATATGACAAAAATGTACTGATATAATAATATTTGACTTTCATGGGTTAGGCTACCTCAAACAATAAGGTTTCCAGCGCTGATTTAAAAGAGGCTTAATTTCTGGCTCCAGAAAGAATAACACAGCAGGTCATTGAATAGCAATGGTCTACATGGTTAATACCTGACAAGCACATTTTAAGTGTCTTAATGTTCAAAGCTGACTAAGGTTTATTTATGATCTATGATTTACAAACATCATCCTATTGTGAGTCAAGAGTCTTGACAGCGGCCTTTTGGATAAGCTTCAACTGTCTGAGGCTACGTTCACACCGCAGGCCTTAATGCTCAATTCCGATGTTTTTGTGAAATCAGATTTTTTTGCATGGTCGTTCAAATTTCCAAATATATGCGACTTGTATGTGATCTCCTGTGTGAACTGAATTCATACAACTTAAGTGTCCCGCATGTGCAGTTGAGGAAGCGATGACGTCACACGTAGCAGGCGTGCTCAGTGTTTGCGGAAGTAAACATGGATTATAATGCTGGCGCGTATTTTGTGATCTTTAATTTCTTTTCTAACCGGAGGTTTCCCTCCATTGACTGCTCTCCTCATTGTTGTCCGCCATGGGTGTCGTTTTTCTTCCCGCTTCTGCATAGCGGGACGCAGATTAGTGACGTTTGTCGAGTATCAGTGACGTACAGGTTGGATGAATGCGACCCGGCCGTACAGACACAGGTCGCATTTGAAAAAATCAGATACATATCGGAATTATGTACATAGCCAAGCGACCTGGGTCGCCTTTGAAAAAAATCCAATCTGTGTTGTTCAGACTGTCATGAAGATCAGATCCAGGTCGCATATGGGCAAAAAAATCGGAATTGGGTCACTTCAGGCTGCAGTGTGAACGTAGCCTGATTGATTTCTTTTACAGAACCTTTAAAGACCTCAATAAAGTGATCTGGTTTTCTGAAAATGAATGCATGCCTCTTTTATTCTGTCTTGTTTTCATGGTACTGATTTAGTAATAGACTTTATATGGTTGGTAAAATTTAGGCATGATTTTATTACAACTGCAACTAAATGTATTGCATGCTTTGTGGTTTCTAGCTTTACTGGATCTTTTTAAGCACTGATCTCTAACCCCACATCTTTGGGGCTTAAAATAACAACTTTTCTGCATTGTTTAGAAACAGGTCTGACCCATTCAATCATTGATACCATAAGAACACTCGCTTGTTGACTGCAAGGGACTACTGTCATGTGGTGACAGAAAGAAAAGTGGCCCAAGAATGGGGCCCTGAGGAACTTCACCTGACTAGTTTCTGTTTAAGGTTCCAGTTTTAATCATTTGTATGTAAGCTGGTCTGATGTTACACACAAGCAACTTAAGAAAGAGGGGTAGTCATCTCACCTATGCACCGTCTACTCCTGAGCTGAAAGCCCGGGTCGCAGGCACAGCGATAACTTCCTATGGTATTCATGCACTGCTGATGACACAGATGGGATTCCAAACACTCGTCCACATCTGAGTGACATAAAACGGGCTGCAAATTAGTTTTAAAGAAGGACAGACCACAATGTCAACCTTAAAATACATGCATTTGTTGCAGTACCAGTGCAGCCAAGCCCATCAGCCGTTCTCCTGAAGCCGCGGCCACAGCGCATCACACATCTATAAGAACCAATGGCGTTTTCACACTCTTGTCCACCGTGGCACATGTTTCCACCCAGGGAGCACTCATCAATGTCTAAGGCACAGATGAAGAGCAAGTCAAAAGTGCAGTGGGTTGGGATAGTGACATTAACTTTCAAAATCGACGCGCTGTGTGGCTGCATACAATATTTCATACCTTGGCAGGTTTTGCCATCAGCTGAGATGGTGAAGCCATGTGGACAGGAGCAGTAGTAGGTTCCCATGGTGTTGTGGCAGGTATGAGAACAGGGGTTCCCAACCTCACACTCATTTTCATCTGTATCATAAATAACACACAGATGCATTTATTTAACAGACATTAGTTATAATTAGTGATGTTTGTATTGACAAAAAAGCCGCAAGATGTGGTTGAATACACTTAACCTGCACAGTAAGGCCCAGCAGACACCAAAGTGAAGCCACGAGGACACTGGTTACTGCGGTCACCTGGAACAAAACAGTACCACGATAAAACCCAAGCTGCAAGTCAGAGGTCTTGATGACACATGATTACCACACAGAAACCGAGGACATTCAAAACAGCTGCCCCAATGCCAGGTCTGGCCATCCAAGCAAGTTCAACCTAAAAGTAGACTGTAGTATGCTTAAATAGGTCTTCAAAAGCCATTATGCATCTTTATAGGACCTTGCTACTGCTGATATGAAAGTGTATGCCTGTTTACTTTCGAAGTCAAAACCTTTGCTCTCAAAGAAAAACTTAAAGGCTGACCTAAAGCTTGAAAGCTTGACAAACTAAACGTAGACAAAGTCCATGTCTAGCGGAGACATTTTTTTTGGACAGATAAGAAGTGAACTATTTCAACATCACAACAGAGGACATGTTTGGCATGAACTGAATTCAGCATTGCATGCGAGACAATCTGTAAAACAATTTCAAAGTTACTTGTGCCACCAAGATATTTTGGTTGCTAGAGACTGTGTGCACAGGCACATTGTTAGACCCTTATTTTGAAAACTAATCAGGCAAAATTAGTTAAAAAATCTAAGGTAAACATGCCATTATTGCTGTGGTTTCAAGTGCAAATAGGAAAAGTTTCAGTAAAATCTTAGTTTATCTTTTGGATGAGGGTTAGAAAAAATATCTATGCACCAAAAGCCACTTTTTATGTCAGAATGAGAGGTGAGAAAAAGTATGTGTGAAAATAAAACGTGTCATGCAGCCTAAATCTCACCAAGAGTTTATCCTTTCTGCTTTTTTAAACCCACCTTTGCTGATACTAGCCTGGATGCTGTATTCCAACACTTCCTCCAGGGGGTGGTAGAGAGCACTGATGGCAGAGGCATGGAGCATTTCTACCAGGAAGGGCATCTTTCCTTTAGTCGGATCATAGGAGATGGTATGGTTCCAGGAGTAGGGCACATTTTCGTTGTCGATGGTGAACATGCGGGTGGATAGAGCATACAGTTGACCCGGACCAGTCTGAATATAATCCTCTGTGTAGTCCTGAAAAAAACACAAAGTATTATTCATCAGTTCACCAAAGATATTCCAATTTCACTAATTCTTTGTAGGACACCACTGACATTTTAGTTTTTCATTATGTATAAGACACAATTTACTCTCCTGATTTCATACAAGATGCCGATTGCATAGCAAGTCCTGGAAAATACCAGATTCAAGAGAAAAAGACTTCTAGGAATTACGAGTAAACAGCAGTGATAAGTAGCACAATTTAGGTGCATTAATATAACAATAAGAGCAATATATATTTTGTAGAACAATAATACTGTGTTTCATATTAGCGGTAAAATTAACCCTTTTAAGTCCTTAGTCCTTTGTTGACCCACCTTAACTGAAAAACATTTTTAAACCAGATTGACATCAACAATGTTGGACTTTTGAATTTCCTCAACAGATTCCAATGAGCACAAAAATTCTTTGCAGATTCCTTTTTAAATGTATTTCCCAGAGCTTCATATGAGGTCTTACTGTTAAACTGCCGTCTCAGCTGTAGCACCAGAACTTTGGAACGCTTTTAGTTTGAGGTCTGTTGACTCTGTTGAGCTTTTTAAAAAGCAACTAAAAACTCATCTCGCCTCAACTTGTCTTCTGTACAGTACTTTGCAATATATGTCGTGAAAGGTGCTATAGAAGTTTTGTTCACTGAAAAACTGTACAGAAGCAGAGATGGATAACAGCCTATAAATCTGACCCATTTTGAGAAATAACCTTTATTCAATTTAAATAAGTTCAGGTTATTTATATAGCACCAATATACAATATGTCGTCTCAAGACACTATTCTATCAACACAGACAGATTTGTTAAAAAGTTTTCAAAGGAAACTGCAACGAGTCATTGGCTTGCTGCATTCACTCCACCTGGATTAGCATTTAGCGACAGTAGACAGTCGCTTACATTAAGTTGTTGATTTAGCGGCAATCCCTCACAGCTTTTATGTGAAAAGTAAAAGAGCAATGGCAATCCTAGGAAAGAAACACAGCTTAGCAGATAAGCTCTGAGCCAAGTTTCATGTCTAGAGAATGAAAGAATGTACATATAATAAGAGCTGAGCCAATAGCTATGTCTAAGAGAGAAACAGCACTGAAAAACAGGAACAACTGTGTCATCTATAGGAGAACAAGAAGTTGTCATTCATTTCTATTGTATATTTCTGCAGACATTAATGAGCTATTTTTAGCTTTAAAAAAAACCTTTCATGTCAACATGATTTTGTTTTTACATTGGATTCTGTAAAATCAATACTAAATGGTGTAAATAGATTTTATGGTTAAAAATAGGCTGAGAATGCTAAACTATTTTGTAAAATGCATTTATCAAAAAAAAAAAAAAAAAAAAAAAAAAAAAAAAATCACAATTTTATTCCTTCATACTTTTCATGAGGAAGTAACTTTTCTTCAAACCTTTATTCACGTTTACCTTGATGTGGATCTCGGCGTGGGAAGGCAGCTGCAGGACGTGGCCGTTGACTACGATGTCCAGAAGCAAAGCCCCATCAGAATCCAGGCCTCGAGCCACATGGGTCATCCTCAGGATTTCACCTTACAGAATCCAGTTCAAATAGACTTTAGTTGGCCAGTTTGATTCATTTTCAATGTGGCGTTATTTTGTTAATCTGAAATTTGACCATAACGAAGACCTACCTGTTGCAAACTCCACCTGCGTCTCTCGCCTGAAGATCCCACCTGTCAGGGTGTAACCATTAACGGCCTCTCCTATTTCCTGCGCAGTGGTCCAGTAGATGGGGTTCAGTATGGAGATGAGTTTCCTCATCGCGGGACCTTGGATTTAAATATTGCGCATTCAGTTTTACAGTTGAACTATTTACCTTTGAATGAAAAGGAGGTGCCTATTTAAAACTCACCTAAGGTTCTTGGTACATTTGAAATAGTGGCTTTTATGGTTTTGCTGCCGGAGTTACTTTCAGTGATTGTGGCATTTAGTAGGGAGATGCCAAACTCAACATCGTTGATATTTCCTATGATGCTTCCTCTGGTTTTCTGTGGTCCACCTGAGAAAAAATAGGGTAAGTTTATATAGCAACAAAAAAGCTATAATAAATAAGCCCCAATTACTGGCCAGACAAAATGTGCAGAACTATGTCCCGGCTTTTTACTCACCTGCCGTTTACATTAAGAGATTCCCAAAATAGGAAATAATCCAACAAATGCAACGGAAATCAGTTTTTGTAGGGTTAATACCAAGAGATTTTGACCTAATTTTAGTCTAAGATTAAGACTTATCTTTTTAGACATGCTTTTAATACCATGTAGTGGAATGGCATTTTCCTTATTTTATTGTTGTTCTTGTGTATTTCTTTTGTGATGTAACTTTTATTGCAAGTGATTCGGGTCAGCTTAGTTGGTTGTTGCTAAGTGCTATATCAATCAATCAATCAATCAATCAATCAATCAATCAATCAATCAATCAATCAATCAATCAATCAATCAATCAATCAATCAATCAAGTGCAGAAAAGCACAACAATCTTCTTTGTGATTGTATTTATAATGTGCCTAGTAACAAGACATTCACACCAGATGGTAAAAATCTAAGTAGGATATTCCACAAATACAAAGAAATGAAAACATTAGTAAAGTTGCGTGTCATAAAGTGGAATGAGACAGGGGATAAGTGCTGAAAATAGCCTTCAAAAAGGTAAAGACGGCCGAAAAAAATCGATATTTAGAAAGATTCCTAGCAGCACAAATAAATGTCAGCTCATTTTTAATTGCTGGCCTAGAAAACATTTCTTATCACCAAGGTATGATAAGGTAGGTATATAAGAGGCATCTCAGTAATGAGTAAAAGCAAAACTATTCTAAAAACTGCAGCATTATTATTGATTATTGATACAGGTGTATTTCTAACCTTATTCCAGTGAGCCCCGTCGGGGCCGTAACCAGGTGCTTGTCGCAATTGTTTTAAAGGAGTCCAACATAAATAACCAGAGGATTATTCAACATTTTGAGATTTAGTCAAATGCACATTTAAGAAATATAGGTAACTATTCTCTCCATACAGATGTCTTCAAGCTGTGATTAGCAAAAAAGGCCTTTCTACATGGTATGAAATATGCTCAATACTTATTCATGGTGACATTGCACTTTATTTCACATAATTTAAAAAATGATTTGATCTTTTATCGATCTGTGAAATACTTTTTCACATCTAATGTGTGAACTTATTGTCAATGGCCTAATTAAACATGTTTAATATTGCTACCCCCAAAAATCCTATATTTAAATATTCTAACTATACAGAAGTATATGTTAATTACCAACTTTGCAATCATGTCATTACCTGGGCATGCATGACTGTTGCACCTGGATAGCTGGGTGGGGTCCCCTGGACAAGGCCGGCCACCGTTACTGGGAGAGGGGCTATTACAAAGTCGGACACGTGTCCTTTCTCCTCCTCCGCAGGAAGCAGAGCATCCTCCCCATGGCTGCCATAGGCCCCAGTTACCATCCACTGCAATAATACATCACAAAAACAGAGGATTTCATAGCATTTAGGTATTTGTTCATGTATAATGCCAAGAGTAACACAGCATCATCATGTTGACTCACCAGGGCAGTCAACAGTGCTACATTTCTGCGTCTGTAAGTCAGCTCCTGCACAAGCTCTCCCACCGTGAGCAGGTCTAGGGTTATCACAGGTTCTGTAACGCCTCATCTGGCCTCCATCGCATGTCTTGCTGCAGCTGCCCCAGCTGCTCCACTGTCCCCAACTACCACTGACTGACAAGGTGGTGCAGAGGGTTAAGAAATGCACAAATAAAGCAAAACATGTGTCTTATTTATTTTATTCAAAACTCACTGGGACAGGGGTCGCCGTTACAGAAATCAGTGTGCACATCGTTGCCATCACACTTTCTGCCGCCATGCTGGGGGGCAGGGCTTGCACAGAGGCGTGTCCGCTCTCTGCTCCCCCCACCACACGATACACTGCAGGGCCCCCAGCTCATCCACGATGACCACTTTCCATGCACTGCAGAGCACAAATGGAGCAATATTAGAGGAAGAGATCATGTATTATTTACAGAGCCTGTGATATATTTACTATACGTTCACTTTTCATCAACATGCATGACAAAGGGCGTGCTCCGATGGCACAGGGGTTACGGTTAGACATCGAAGCTGCTGACCGGGTTCGATTTTAGCCTGAGGTGCTGCATTTCTTTCCCTCTTTCTAAAAAAAACCTGTCCTGTCAGCCTACTTTGTAAAAATGAGCCACCAGTGACACAAAACCCCAGAAAAATAATATTTAAAAAAAATATTAGACCACTTTTTACTGGAAATGGAAGATCTCTTTTAAATTGACTGGCTTTCTGGAACAAATCTGCCTTTTATCTATAGTCCATATATTTTCTTAAGAGCTGAGATGGAAATAAATTCCAGAAGATTAATGTTAGTCTGCTTTTTACCAATCCTATACTGGTCATGATGTGTTTGGGGTCACTATTCTGTTGCAATAACAGGTTAAGTTGATTGGAGGGAACCTTAAAAATGTGTCCACTGTGTCTGGCTGTTGAAACTTGGACACAGTTGGGTTTTCCAACAGGACGATGGACTAAAACACACACATTAAAATTAGATTAAGAAGGGACAAAGCAGGCTAACATTTGAATTCTGCTATAAACGCCTTACTGAAAACTCATGCACAATGCTTTTTGCCACTGTTACACCCGAACTGCTCCATTGTGGGAGAGTAAAGGTATTTTCTATTATATTATAAAAGCTGGGTTGTTGTCAGTTTAAATAAGTTCTACCAGTTCTGATAATAATTGAGATGCATTTTTCTGCCAGACCTATGCCAGGATCTTGCTTATGGCTACAAGAAATGTGTGTAAGTCCTCTGGAGACAAATTTACATTTATCCAAATATTATTGGGTATGTAAGTGTACACTTTATTGTCTATATCTATAATTTTGACTCTGTGTTGATACAGGAACATCCTCAATTCATTTAATCTTGTGCACCAAATTCTACCTTTAAAAGGTCATTAAGGTGGTTTATTGTATTATCATTCACTCCTGAAAAATGGAATGGTTAAAATACATAATTAAAAGCATGAAATTAATATGACATTACTGTCCTTAGTGAGTGTATGCAACCTCTAAATCAGCCATTCATTTTTAATTCTAGGTCTAAATTTACTTTAACTAGAAAGTGGGGTGTAAATCAGCACCTTTATCATGATACTATGTCATGTTGATTTGTTTAGATGACGATATATTTGCCAATATCACAAAGTCGTTTACGGTTTCCGATCAATGTGATTGATATGATGCTGTATCATCTGCCCATCTAACACTATTATTTGCATTGAAATAAACTCACTCAAAAAAATATGTGATTTGACCTTTTTATTTCTAAGCTCTTACAGGTATCAGGCACTTAAATCAAAACAGCATTCTGCTCATTTTAAAATATTATTAGATCACCTGTTTATTCTAGTCTCATGCCTGGACTTAAAAAAATAAACGTGCATCTTAAAACTGACGATATGGATATTTTAACTTTGCATCGTTTAATCCATATACATCCGGATCGATGTATTCTTACACCCTTGCAAGCATCTTTCTTCGAACGGTCTCTTACCAGGGCATGGTCTCTCCTTGCAGATCTGTGATTGGGTGTCTGTGCCCTCACACTGCTGCCCATCGAAAGCTGGAGGCGGGTTGTTGCACAGTCGGATCCTGGATTGTATTCCCTTCCCACAGGTCTCACTGCATGGGCTCCATGATAGCCAAGAACCCCAGTTTCCCGCCACTACAAGAGCAACAACAAAAAAAAATTAAACTGACTAGCAAGTGTTTCTCTGAGCACATACTCATCGTCTTTAGCTACATGAACAGTAAACCGTCTAACCTGGACATGGTCTGACAGTGCATATGATAGCTTCCACCGCCTTCCCCACACATGGCCGGCCCCCGTGCTGAGCGGGTGGGTTACTGCAGCTCCGGACTCTTGTTTTGTTGCCCTGACCACAGGTGTGGGAACACTCCTCCCACGGAGACCACTGCGACCAGTTACCATCCACTTTGCACGGACCAAAGTAACTGGGTTTGGTTTCAGGATGTTTTTTATTTGGAGGAATTCTCAAAAGTTCTCACTAAAGTACCTGGACATGGTTTTCGTTGACAGCTGCGTGTTTCGGTGTCTGATCCTGCACAGTGACGGCCTCCGTTAGCAGGTAAGGGGTTGTCGCACTGCCTGACTCTCTTCTGGATACCGGCGCCACAGGATACACTGCAGAGGCCCCACTCAGTCCACTCCGAATATCCCCCATGGACTGCAAAAGAAATCCCTTTCTGAACAAACTGCACGCCGTCACTTTTGATTTTAACAGTTTTCAAAATTGTATAGTATTTGTAAGTTTCCGCTCAGCAGAAATAAATGGAATAAAGACCGCCAACTAACCTCGTACAGTGAGAGCGACACTGACCAGCACGGATCCGAGCAAGTTTCTGGCCACACATTCGTATTCAGCCGTGTCCTCCTTTTGGGCGCTGGTGATGCGGAGGGAGCCATTGGACAAGGTGGAGAAGCGGCTGTTTGCCAGCAGGGGGCGTGAATCCTGGGACCACTCTATCACAGGCGCAGGCTCACCCTCAGCCCGACAATTAAGAACAACAGTCGTACCTGCATCCACAACAGTACCGACTGGCTCTAGAGTTATAGCGGGTGCGCCTGATAAAAGAGGAGACGTCTGTTATATTAGCTCTCCCGTGGCCACGTCCCTTCCTTTTTCTCCGCAAATGAAATGTTATAATCACAGCAACTTTGGTCTGACACAGGTAAAGGCTTACTCTGCAGTGTCAGGGTGACACTTCTTTCCAACACGCCAGCATCATTTGTTGCTACACACATGTAGCTGCCCGCATCTTCACTCTGTCAAACACATTTTTAACGATAAAGACATACCAACAATATCTTTTTGTTTGCATCATATTCATGTATACATACCTTTCAAACCTTTTTTCATGCTACAGCAACAAGCTTAAGTCTACAGTACTGGGTCTTTATAAGAGAGACCGACACAAAGTAAATGGTAATTACAAATAAAATCACCAAGACGCGGCATGCATGTTTCATTCAGCCCCGTTAGTCGAGACTTTGTATAACATTTATTTCATCCTATTGGTGTAATTTCTGCTGCAAGCCTTTTGGGTTTGAGTCAGAGTCATTTTCATTGTCTCTCAGCAGGGAAATTTGTATAAAGGAGGATGTTTACCTACTTTTGGCCCTTGGGAGTCCCTAAGGGGAGAAGCACAAGCTCCTCTGAGAGGGGGTCATCGAGGCTGGCCAGTATCGCCTGTGCCGTTTTTAAGATTGACTATCATGGATGTCAGACAGAGAGAGCTGCTTTGTCTGACGGTCGTTTTATTTGAAACCACAAAACAATTTGCCCAGCTTTGTCGATTCACAAGTCAAAGTTTTACGTCAGGAGGCGAGTCCATCCGTCTTCTGCTCCTGTTGGATGCTGTATGTTGCAGCTTTTCTACCTTTTTTCTACCTCAACAGTAACAACTGTGCACCTCCAGGTGACTAACTTGCTCACATGACAAAATTTAAAAGGTATCGTTGCTTTTGCGAGGCACAACCACATATTTTGAACGAGTCGTTTCCTACCACTGTGCCATAGATGGCCAGAGAGCCGTTGTCTAGCTGACGGATTCGGCTGTTGATCTGAACGTTTACGCCATTTTTGCTCCACTGGATGGTTGGCAGCGGGTCTCCTCGAACCTCACAGTTCAGGATGGCATTGCCACCGAGAGGTTCAATACGGTTGGAGTGGAGGTCCCCATCGATAACTGGAGGCTCTGGAAAAGACATGTTAAGGTACATTGTAAGTAGTTAATGTGTGATGAATGAAGTTAAGAAATACGTCAGAAGCCTAGAATAGTCAGGTGTCATCATAACTGTTTATCCAAATGCTTTTATATAGAATTGGTAGCACCAAACACCTTTATGGGTGAAGAACATACTAATAAGACATCTTCTAAAGTGTTTCCAGCCAACTGTCTGAGATGAAACTAAGGGATAGCTCTCCACTATTATTGACACACCTGGGAAAAAAACTGTGTGTAACAAAAGCTTTAAAATACATCCAATTATGGAGGTTAGGTTACCCCAAGATGTCACTGTTTGGAGCAGCACCTAACCATCCTGCTCTTTGATTTGGTTGGCAAAATTATGTTATCGTCATAAAACGTGTATTTGTGTTGAGGTTTTTTATTCATCTTTACCAAAGGTGGCAAAAATGCACGATTCAGTTAAACACCGAAGATATTTTCTTTTTTTTCTTTTCTGTTACACGTTTAGACAGTTACACCGGCTAGAAAAAATTTACACATTTTCCTATGAGACTGGAGTTCTTTAGGGTGCTAAAAGTGTGCTTGGACAAGCAGGGGTCTGAAACCTGTGGCTCCAGAACCGCATGTGGCTCTGGAGCCACAGCTGTTAATAACACTTTTTTTTTTAAATATGACCAAATAAAAATGGCATATTTAACAGATTTTCTGTCTATTTCATGAAATATAAAAATAGAAGCTAATGTTGCAAGGAATATTTTTAACATTTTTCTGAATTTTTCATTTTTGTTAGGTTACAAGGAAGACTTTTTTTCATAAATACTGATTGATTCATTCATTAAAATCTATTCATTCTCATCTTGTAAAAGTTTTTTTCTTAGTTGCAAAAAATAAACATAATATCAAAATAAGGCTTCTTTGAGCATAAAACACATTTATATTGAAGGTATAAAACTTAATAAGGTTTTTGTTAAGGATCGATTTAGTGGATGTGGGGGTGAAAATGGCTCCTTGAATTGTAAATGCTGCTTACCCCAAAAACTAGCCCTTAGCTTCAGCCTCCACAACAAACTAATTTGTCCCTTTAAGAGTGTTTCATAAAAGTTTGTTTACCTTTAACATAGACAAATCCCAGAGACTTGATAGTTTCCACTCTGTTTTCGGCCACACAGGTATAGGTCCCAGAGTCCTCTTTGCGCACTCTCTCTATCACAAGCTCACTGTGACCATTGATCTGACCAAAGTGGACTACAGCAGGCAGGAAAACGCAGAGAAGACACATTAAGAGTACAAACACATCTGAAAAACGTATCACAACACCAACGCAAACGTCCTTATTTCTTAACTTTTTAAGTTTTAAGTCAAACCTGGAATCATTTTGTTGTTCAGGGTCCATCTAATTGTGGGTTGTGGGATTCCACCAGCGCCGCAGGTCAGAACGAGTCGCTCTCCTTTGTTGAGAGCAACATCTGCGAGCAGCTGAGTGAAGTAGGGGTGAGTATGAACCGCCAGCGTCACGGTCCAGCTGTCCTCCCCGACTGAATTTGTGGCCACACAAGAATAACTGCCGGCATCTTCAGGCTGGAGTGGAGAGGTGTTTTGTTTACACTCAAGGATCTTGTTGACCCACAAAAACATGTATGAACTTGGGAGAGAGTAATTAAATCTGACGAGATGAGCAAACTTGACAAACATTAGCTGCCAATCCTGGTCCGCTCGTTTGATACCTGTGCGCTGTCAATAACCAGCTCCCCGGATGGCAGAATGGTGTACTCCCCTTGGCTTTCGCTGAGAGGAGTCCCATCTTTTTTCCAGAAGAGTTTGGGTTGTGGGATGCCCTCTGCCACACACATCAGCTGAGCCTGGCTTTTCTCCACAACAACAACCTCCTGCGCTCCACCGCGGATGGATGGGGGAACTAAAAAAATAATCAAAAGGAGAAAAAGAATGCATTAGCTCCAAAAGTGTCTGATTTCATTTTTACCTGATTTTCCTGAATCCTCCATAGCTATGTGCAGTGGCGTCTCTGGCATGATAAGTTGAGTGGGGCACAAAAACTCAACACCTATAAGCAGCAACACTTTTTTTGAGACGCATATATACAACCTGACTTTGGTCAATTTTAAATTAAACGGATAAATTTGAATAAACCGTACTGGAAAATCCATTTTATATAAGCTAAATGTAATCGAATTTCATACATAAAACTACAAATAAATAAAAATAAATATTGTTCATTTATTGAACAGAAAAGATTCACAACAACCCTCCAATGAGCTAGCAAGGACAACCAACACTAGATTAATATTTGCTTTTAGTTTCTATGTTTTATTTTGCTAATGTTTTCCTACATTTTATTCCAACTGTTTTCTTTTTTCTTGCTTTTATTCTGTTTTTATTTTTCCAATGTTTTAATCATGTAAAGCACTTTGCGTTGTTCTTGTACTGAAATGTGCTATACAAATAAATTTGCCTCGCCTAGATGATCGCACACGATCCAGCAGAACGTAAACGTAACATGTGCAATTCCTGTATTTTGATTGGACGATCCAAGCTTGAGGCCACAGCATTTGTGCCCCACGGCTGTCTACTGAGAGCTTGTCAGTATTCTGGCAGACTTAGATATATAGACACAAATGTTTATAACAGAATATTATAGGTAAGGGAATCGGTCATTATAAAGAATGATCAAGTCCCACTGACTATTGTGAACATAGAGCTCCACAGCGACATCTGGTGGGGCCAGGCCCCACTGGCCCCAAATGCAGAGACACCACAGGCTATATGTATAAAGCAGTAATTGAAAATCTTGGAATTCCTTTGTACATTCCTACATCAATATTACGCTTGAAAATAAAGATGAACATATCCCCTAATTTTGTGTCTTATTTGCAAAGCTTTAATCTGCCAATACCAGTTTAAGGAGATTCTGATTACTCAAAGATCTCAAATATAGGAAAATATAAGAAAATCATTCAAAATTATTACTACCCTTCCTGCCTGACAAAAAAAAAAGATTTTAATTGGAGCACTACATGAAAGACAAAATCTTGATAAGAATCAGTTATATTAGAAATGAAGAATATGACCTGTGATAACCGACATTGCATTACATTCTGCTACAAATATAATCCAAAATAAATTGTCAAAATAAATAAATAAATAAAATATATGATATTACATTTATATTATTAGAAATATAAATAAATTAGCCAGGAATACAGAAAATCAAAAATACACACTGTATAACCACAGCAAAAGGTCTGCGAAGCATCACAAAGTAGGTTTAGTTGAGAGATCATGAGCTCCAGTTAACAACCTACTATGTACAGTGAGTCTCATATCCAGGCTGTCAGCGCCGGCAGCATTGGCAGCAGTGCAAGTGTATCTTCCAGCATCACTCTGCTGAACGAAGGCGATCTGCAGGGATCCTGAGCCGAGCACCCGCTGGCGTATGGAGTCACTCAGCAGCTGCCCGTCTTTGTGCCACGTGATGGAGGGCGGAGGGGAGCCCACAGCGGGGCACTCAAGAGTCACAGAGGAGTCCAAAGGTGCAAGGTACTCCTGACTCGCTGAACGGATCACTGGAGTAACTGCAGCACACCATGCAAACAGAAAGTAGATGTGTTTGCCGCACTCAGACATTTTTAGAAAATTGTGATCAGAAGCTAGTAGTATAACAGGGACTCCTTATATTAAAGGTAGTATTTGTTCAAGCATACATTTGCCAAATACTTGTGATAAATTTACACTTTTATTTACTGGACTTTATTCAGCATCCTTATTATTAGGTTAGTGTGTCACCCACCTTGCACTCTGAGTTTGGTCTTGCCCAATGCAGTTCCTGCCGGGTTTTGAGCCACACAAATGAAGGTGCCAGAGTCTGACAGCGACGCCTTGGAGATCTGGAGACTTCCATCAGGAAGTATTGTGTAACCTCCACCTAATGCAAACCAAGATATCAAGTTATGTGTTAAAGTATTCATACCTCTTGAACCTTTAATTTTTTTGTCACATTAAAAATAAACCTGTAAAAGACATGTAATTTTTTTATGCCTTTAAGTTTCCAGGTTCTGTTGCTGTTACCAGTGGCGGGTATGTTGATGCCCTCCTTCTGCCAGGTAATGGTGGGCCTGGGTGAGCCTGTGGCTCTGCAGGCCAGAGTAACGGGACTGTTGTGAATCACATCCAGTGTGGAGGGATGGGACTGGATCACTGGGAGTTCTGAAGAGATGAATGGAGAAAAGATGATGGTGCTACTTATCAGCTGTCACACTTTAAAGTGAAGTACAGTGACAATTTTTGCTTTATCGGATGTACTTATGTCTGTCTACCTGGCAGCTTCAGAACGACCGTTTGGAAGTAAAACAAAAATTTAAAGGTTCATAGCTTGCATGGTCACTACACACATGAGCATGTTTTGTGGAGTTGGATTTTAAATACTTCATTCAGTACTAAAGTACTGTGATGAGATCACTAACCGGTGAAAGAGACCAAATAGATCTTGGTAATTAATTATCAATTTTAAGAGATACATGTTTGCTCCTTTTGAACAAAGTATTTTGAAAAAGATTGACAAACTGTTCGTTTACCAGATTTGAATTAATAGCTCACAAAATTTTCTATGCCAATGCACTTCAATAATTGATTTTACATCTTACTTAAAAATGGAGTTTATAAACTCACAATGATGATATTTTTTGCAAAGAAGTTCAACATCCTATGCCTCGCTTTGATGTAGGATATTTTGAAACATAAATTATGTCACGCACTATGTTTTGACTCAATTTACAAAGCATTTCTAACGACATAGCTTGTTACCGCCTACATATTCTTACCGTGCACGGTAAGCTCCACTTCTCGGCGGGTGGAGCCTGCGACATTTTTGGCCATGCAGGTGTAGCGTCCAGCGTGACTGAACTCAGCAGAAGGGATTTGTACTTGACCTGAGTGAAGATAAACACAAAAAAATTGCAGATATATTTATATGCTTCATGTCAGTTACCAAAGTTCACACAGACAAACTATAGCTAATAGGCATTTAAAGCATGAATAATTTAGCGGGCTACCATTTGAAATCTGGCTAAAATTAAGAATATTGTTTGCATGAATAAAAATGTTACCTGTTGGCAGAATGCTGTATCCTTCGCCCTTATTGAGTAGCTTTTTGTCACCTTTGCTCCAGTGGATTGCAGGTTCTGGCACACCAGTTGCAGTACAAGCAATAACCACCGGGGACAGTCTCGTCACAACTAGATCTGTGGGTTCGTCTGCTATGGATGGAGGAACTAGGACAACATGCAGAGTAAGAACATAATAAAATCTTAGTTTCCTTTCAATTACCCCCAAACCAAACTGATTCAAGTTACTGAGTAGAATGATAATCTGTAAACAACTGTTTTTCTCACCAATGACAGAAAGAGTAATGGATCTGGATTCTTCTCCTGCTTCATTAGAAACCACACATTTGTACTCTGCAGTGTCTTCCACTGTGGGAGCTATAATCACCAAGGAGCCTGAAGAGAGCAATCTGAAAATAATTGAGAGGAAAAAACATTTTTGAGAAAAGCTGTGGTAAAATGTTTTATTTAATCAACTACAACTTAAATCGTGTGACATAAAAATGCCCTTGAAATTACTTAAACTCTTTAGGTTAAAAAAAAGGAGTTTTACAAAAGAGGTATTCATACCTAATGAACTTTTCCACATGTCACGTTTCACTTACAATCACAGAATTCACTGTATGTCAATGGGATTTTATGTGATAAACAGATTTAGTGTAATTGTTAAACAGAGAGAAAAGGTTACAAGTTTTCGATTCTTTTTAGAAATAACAAGCCTCTTGGAGCATGACTGCACCACCTTTTCCCTCCTAAAGACAGAGGTTTGTGCCATTTCCTCTTGGCAAAATAGCTCAGAATTAGTCAGGTTGGTTGTAAAGTAGATTTAAGTCCAGATTTTGACTGGTTCATCCTAACACATGGAAATGATTTTCATCTAAAACCATTCCAGTGTACCTCTGGCTGTGTTTTATGTATTAATGCATTAAGCTGGTGAGCCAGTCTCAGGACTTATACTGCCTCCAACACATGCACCACTAGGATTGCTTTCTCCACCTTGTAGAGCATTCAGCATCTTATGGCTTTTCTGAAACAACCATAAGCAATTTCTCTTTGTCACTCTTCCATTATGATCAGATTTGTGGGGCGCATGGCTAAAACTAAACGTTTTGTCGGGCAGCGTTTTGGTAGGTTTCCTTTGAGAAATACTGTTTTCATTTTTAGAAGACAGAATAAACACTGCAGTGTGACATTTCCAAAGCCAGGGATGCTTTTTTGAAAATAATCAAATCCTACTTTAACACAAACAAGTGGACTCTGTTTATAAATTATACGCCTTCTGATAGCACTTGGTTGTGTTCGTTTTTAAGGTGCTTCAGAGCATGGGAACTGAATGCCAATCCCCGTCACACAAACTAAAACTTTATTCGTAAAATATGTAAAAAACATGTAAAAATAATCAGGGTTATACATTATTTTAAGCTGTAAAATCTCCAATTAAATACACTGATGTTTGTGAATATATTATGACAAAATGTGAAAAGGTTCAACCGGTATGAATGTGTTTGTAAAGAACTGTAAATCCTGACACACCTTTCACAAAATATGCCAAGAGAAAAGTAATAAGGATTAAAAAGAAAAAATTATTATGTTCATAAATGAGTAAAGAGTGGGATGAAACCTGAATAGACCTGTACATATTCTGATTCTGCTCAGTACTGATGGTTCGACCGTTCTTCTGCCACATGATGGTGGGTTTGGGGATGCCGGCGGCCTCACAGGGTAAAGTGGTTTCCACGTTGACAAGAACCGTCACATTGGTTCGACTGTTTGCAATAGAGGGAGCCACTACAAGATGAGGGGGAAAAGATTGTACAGTTACAGCATGACTGCATTTCTCTTTGGCGTTGATTTGTTCACACATGTCTATTACTCACCATAAACCTGAAGGTTGACCCTCTTGCGCTTTGTACCAGCCTGATTTGTTGCCATGCACAGGTAGCGCCCGGAGTCTGTCACCTGAGCTGAGTGGATGTGTAAAGACCCATCCTCTGCAAATGTATATCTGCGTAAATATCGACAAATTAGACATGATACCACATCAGGGCATTAACATTTAGGATATTTGTGAAAAGATGGTTTAGGATGAGCACATAACACAAATAACACAGTTTACCTGGGGCTATTTTCTGCTATTATGGCTCCATTTTTCCTCCAGGTGACTCGAGGCGGTGGCACTCCACTAACCACACATTCAAGAGCTGCTGGCTTGTTGATGTGTGCCGACACCATCAGAGAGCCGTCCTTGATAGTTGGAGGCACTGATGGGACAGATGTTCATATTAACAAGTTGTTTTAATTCTTATAAAATGTCAAATTTTATTGGGGAATTTAAAATGCATTTTTTTATTTCTTAATTTTTCCACTCAGTGTTTATTATTTACCATTGACCGTGAGGTTAAACAGTCGAGTGGTCTTGCCAGCGATGTTACTTGCCACGCAGGTATACTGAGCTCTGTCTGTGAGCTCTGCCATGTTGATCTGTAGATAGCGTCCACTGGACAGAATACGAAGTCGTGGTGAGGTCTACACATGGGACAAACATGAATACAAATATAAATCAGATTTGACTTTCTTCATACCTGTGAAGTATTTCCTTACACTGTGTATTTGGCGCTACTGTATAGTGTATTTCACTTTAATTATTATTCCCAGCTTTTATGTTTACCTGGATGCTCTATGTTTGAATGTCACATTCTGGTGATACACTGTATTTCCCCATTAAAGGAGCCTATTCATGTATTTTGACCATAAAAAGAATACACAAAAAAACATCTAGTCATCTTCAAATAAAACAATATATGTCAAATGTTCGTCCTCATAGTGTTTATTTAGTCTTCACTTACTTTACTTACTTACTTTCTGAGCCTGAAAAGAACTTTGCACCGAGCATGATCACCATACATGTCATGCTTCCTGCTCCACTCCACTCAGTTAATTAGTGGAGCAGCTACACCTGCGCTGACCTTTATTACCTGCATGGCTTTAATCTGTTACTCTGCCTTTAAATACCTGCCTTTCAGAGCCAGTCTCTGCCAGATTGTCTGAAAGCCATCGGGTGAGTAAGTATCAGCATTTATCCTTGCCTGCCAACCAAGTTTTCTGACCAGGTTCTCGTTTCCTGGATTTCCCTGTTTTCGCCTTGCCCTTGTCGGATACCCCGTTTGACTTCTTGTCTCTTGGATATGACTTTAACTGCTTCTCATGGCCTTGCATCTTGCCAAGCCCTAGGATTTTGTCGGCAGTCACACCACGGATCCTACCCTATACTGTATAATCTGATTGAATTTGACTTTGTAAAGTGCCTTGAGATGACATGTTCCATGAATTGCCGCTATATAAATAAAATTGAATTGAATTGAATTGAATACTGCCACGGTGGCTCTGCCCAGATTTGTTATTTTACATCTGCCTGCTCCATGTTTTTTTCCTTTAATAAACCTTTTAAACGTAAACACAGTGTCTGGCTTGAATATCGGGATCTCTGCTTTGAAGAGCTTTACAATATATAAACATAAACATTGTTTTGCCATCTGCCTACAGTACCGCCAAACTATCTGACGATGACGACAACTGATGTAGCTATTGTAAGAGCCAGTAGACCGTCCTGCAACGCCTCACAGTAAAGTGACAGCTCGGTGTGGTCAAAGACCAACCCGACCTACAGGGCTAGGGTAAATGGTAAATGGGTAATGGACTGAACTTATATAGCGCTTTTCCAGTCATGCTGACCACCCAAAGCGCTGTAAGGGTAAGGGTAACTTACTCTTTTTCACACCTCCATCACAGAGATATAGTTTCACAGTTTCACAGGTTTCACAGTATAAACCAGATCTACTGGCATTACCTTTCAAAGGTAAGAATTAACATATAGTTATGATTGTTTTTATTCATTATAAAGTTGCATATATGTCTGTGGTCTCCATTGCTTGTCCTTGTTTACTCATTGTGCCCATGCGCAATATTGTACTTCAGGTTACATGGTCTTGTAATGGTGAATGTACACAAAAGCACTTCATTTACTAACAAACAGAGTAAAAACAAAGTGTAAAACACATAAATACAGTAAGATATAAGTCAACAGGGTGCGATAATTCAATCAGAAAACCTTGCAACCATGGAGAGCTACTGCCGTAGAAACTAATAAAGTCATAGTGCGTCACTAAGCCCCTTTAAGATACAAGGAATTATACTTAAAAAAATAGTTATTCTATTCTTTCTAGTGATGCTTTTAGTAACCGACCTGTAGTGGAGTGCCGTCTTTGAGCCAGGTCAAAGTTGGAGGTGGAACCGCATCAGACTTGCACTCCAGAATTACCTGACCGTTCTGCAGCACTGACAGATGCTGAGGTTTGCTTTCTCCAGAAATGTTGGGGGGCACTGAGAGATACAACAGCAGAAAAATGTGCAGATCAAAATTAACTACTATTATGTCTTTTCTTAATTATTAGTAACACTAGTCATGAGTTCATTAGACAGAAGTATTCAATTAACTATAAAACATCTGTAAATTTTTATTCTTTAACATAAATCAATTTGTTGGGGGTAAGCCACTGAGCAATAGATTCAGACGTAAATTAATGATAATAACAATAAAAGCATGACTGATGCAAAGCTTAACCAGCAAAGTCCTGGATTAGTACTTGAGATATACTGAATTCTATTCCAGCTACTCCTATGTTTTTCTTTTCTGTTTTTTTTTCTTTTACAGAGCTAGTCAATCATGACTAAACAGATAATTGTTAAGAGTTCTTTATTAACGTCTAAAACAAATTTTAGAAGCTCCAATTATTTTTATTTACTTTCAAACAATAAATAACTAATAAAGAAGGTAGGTCAACCTAAACCTAGGGATGGTGAAAAACAATTTTGCACAGAAAAAAAAGGCTGCAACAAGATCTTAATAGTTCTGATTCTAAGCATCACAATTCAGCTGAACTTTTATTACAGACAAGGAGCCTTTAAGAATGGGCTGGTGCAACTGTGATTCTTATGATTCTTGCTGAACAATCAATGTTTTGTTTCATAAAAAGAGTCTGTGATGATATTCAGAAAGCATCTTTTTAGTGCACAAGATTTAAACTTTGATTTTTTTTTAACAACATTTTTGGATTAAAATGTATTTTGTTTCCATCTGCTGTCATTTCTACCACAATTTTCAAACACTTTTGGCTTTTGACCCCAAATTTTTACCTTCCCAAAGACCAGAGACAACACAGTAGGAGAAATCTCTGTCCTAAAATATGGTCTTTGGGTTCATGTCACTCACCATGCACTCGAACCAGGAAGTCCTTGTCATCATCTCCTGCTGGACTGTTGGCTAAGCAGCTATATCTGCCTGTGTCCTCCAGCTGTGAGAGAGAAAAAATCTGAGTGTATATATATATATATATATATATATATATCATTTTCTTTAATTCTTTTCATTTTTATGATAACAGAATATATGTGTTGACAAAAAGAGCACAGGGTTCAGGTTAAATCTGCAGAGACCAACCTGTGCTGAGGTAACACGGAGTACCTCTCCTCCACGGAGGAGACGCAGGCTTTCTGTCTGTGGGAGTGGGCGCCCGTCCTTCAGCCAGGTCAGAGTGGGTGTTGGGATACCTGTGGCCTCACAGAGGAGCTCCAGGACATTATTAACCACGACAGAAACTTCTGCTGACTGATCAGTGCTCCTGATGCGTGGAGGGTCTGAAAAGGACAACGCAAAGAGAGAAAAAAAAGCTTGAGGTTGAAAGCAACTAAAAACTAGACAATAAAGTCTGCTTTCACTCACCTAGGACCTTCAGGTTGAAGTGACGGGTTGCTTGACCAGCATTGTTACGAGCTAAACAGCTGTAGCGTCCTGTGTCATTAACTTGGACCGGGTTGAACTGTAAGGTGGTGTTAAAGCCGAGGAGAACGACGCTGTGGTCAGCCGTTAAAGTCGCTCCATCTCTGAGCCAGGAAATGACAGGAGTTGGGCTCCCGTCAGCAATGCAACGCAACGAGACCAAATGTCCTTTGATTACAGTCACGTCCTCTGTGGTTCCTGCTCCTTCCAGACCAGGCGGAACTGAAGATGGGGTTTTAAAAACTCATTACCGCTGGCTCTTAATTTTTTCTTGAAACTCCGAAATGTATGAACAAATAGACTCACTGTGAACCTGTAGGTTGTAATGTCTGTTGTCAACTCCTGCTCTGTTTGATGCCACACATGTATAGCTTCCGGCATCTGACACTTGGATTCGGGTAATCCTGGTACACATGAGGGCACAATGTTCTGTCATTAACATTTTCATCTTCACATGTGACTATACTGTAGCCCAGAAACATGCACAGGAAATAGAAATAGTATGTATGCAAGGCTGAGCAAGAAGAACATTAATCAGGGAAGATACCAAAAGGCCTTTGTAACTCTAGGGGCCTGCAGAGTGTTGCTTAGGTGGAAGAAGCTGTCAAAAGAACAATTATTAGTTGTGCATGATACAGATCTGGCTTTTGTGATAGACTGCAAAGATGAAAACCCCTGTTGAAAGAAATCCATGCCTGAAAGATGGCACTCTGGTTAGATGAGACCAAAATAAAACAACCTGGCTTGCATACAAAACACACTGTGTGAAGGAAGACTATCACTGCACATTAGCCTGAATGCACCAGCCCCATGGGGAAACATGGTGGTGGCATCACCACCCTGTAGATCAGGGGTCACCAACATGGTGACCAAGTAGCACCCGAGGACCACATGTGGCGCCCACAAGCCTGTTCCAAACACAGCACAATCCACCTGTGAGCTGCATCTAAAAGTTAATTTTATTCCGTTACTCTTCCTGCTTATTTGCATTTATATAGATTTAAAAATGACAATATCTATAACAAAGCATGAAAAATGTGTTTATTTTACATAAAGTTAAGATGAACTCAGATTCTTCTAGTTCAAAGGTCAGTAATGATAACCCTTCGTAAGACAACGCCGATGAAGTAGCTCTCAGTTTTAAAAAGGTTGGTGACCCCTGGTGTAGATACTCTCTACTTTAATAGAGACATGAAGAGCTGCTCAGAGGTTTAGGGAAATGTTTGGAGCTAAATACTGGCACAACTGGAAGAAAACTACTTGAGACTGGGTGGTTTCTTCTTCCAGCAGGACAACAATACTGTTTAATTAGGCAGATGAGTCCATTCAAAGACCTATATGCAACTTGAATTCTGTGGTAAGACCTGAAAATTTATGTCCACAGGCCATCTCCATCCAATCTGACTGTGAGCTATTTGGTAAAGGAGAATGAGAAAAGGTTTCTGTCTAGAAGTGCAAAGGTAGAAGAGAGATAGACTAAAATGTGGTTCTACAAAGCACTGGGCAGTACTTAGAGTAGCGGCCTTGCGTCTTGATCCCGGGTTCAAATCCCAAAAACTGCCACACTGGGTCCCTGAGCAAGACCCTTAGTCAAAAGAATGCTCCCCAGGTGCCACACAGTGGCAGCCCACTGATCCCTAAAAAGGATGAGCTACATATAAATGACAAATATCATTGGACTGTATGTTGCAATGACAAATGAAGATTATTATTATTATTGACTCAGGGGGGCTGAACAAGAATGTACACCAAAATCGTTACATTTCTATTCATAGAAAAATGTTTGGATAGGTAACAATTATGGTTAGTGTTGGTCACATCACATAAAACCCCAATGAAAATGATTACAATGATCCAAGTTTGTGGTTGAACCGTTAAAAAAAATGTTCAATCAGTATGAATACCTTTGCAAGGCCATTATTTTATGATAAAATATATACTTAAACATTAAGATCTCTTTTGAAACAGAGAACCTGACTGCCTTCTTTACGTTCCCTGACCACTGACCTACCGGAGCACTTGTCCAGCAGAGAGGAGCCGTATGTTGGAGGAGATTGGGAGGGGGAGCCCATTTCTCAGCCAGTTCAGTTGTGGCCGAGGAGACCCAGTAGCAACACATTCAATGCTGACAGAACTGTCCAGAACCGCGGTCAGATCCTCGATCGCCTCACTGCTGGCGAGAATTGCTGGGGGCACTGTGAAAGCACATTGAGTTTGAGATGAAAAAAGAACAAGATTTTATATATATATATATACTTTGAGTATAAAATAATTGAATTAGACCCACCATATACATGCAAATTAAATATTCTGTCCTCTTCTCCGGCAGCGTTGGAGGCTACACAAGTGTATTTCCCACTGACAGCTGGGTCTGCTTGGGTCACACTGAGAGTATTACCATTTGGACTGATCCTAGAGGAAAAGAAACAGAATGTTTAAAATCTTTAACATCCTAAAGGCAGAAATCATTTATGTTTTCTGCCTAGGGTATCTCCAATGCTAATTCAGCACGTCAAGGAATCGATCAGTGCTGGCCTGGACAGCCTGCAGTTCGCCTACATCCTCTGCAGAGGGATGTTGCCTCGTTGGCACTTCACACGGCTCTGAATCCACTGCAGCATCCCAAAATCTATGTTAAAGTGCGTTCAAGGTGAATGGAGAGAAGGATTTATATGTTATTCCTATGTAAAGGCGTGATCAGTAGCGAATTAATGGTCGGTGATGCAAACGGTGCATTTCAAAGAACACAAATGGCGCAAATTGGGTGAATAGAACAAAGCAAAACTGCGAATGTCGCGAATGGTGAACGTGCATTTAGAGCTAAGTGAATTTTCGCTCGACTTCAACAATCTGAACCTTTCTGTCAATTCCCATTGTATTAATGGTCCTCCTTTAAGCACAATATGGTCATTCATTTAAGCACAATATGTTTTCTTATATGTTACATTTTTAGACAGTACAATTAGGCTATATTTCTATTTAGTGACCGAAGACGCCTGTAGTTTGTGTCCCAGAGGGTGATCCATCCCCAACGCGGGGCAGCAGCTCCTCATACTGGTTCCTGGACAGACTGAGGTAGGTCATCCAGACGCAGCTCCACATGGTGGTATTCTCTGAACCATGTGCATCTCTGGAGGATCTGGTGGACCCAGGGGACCGCGACGGCGTTTTTTGGCTTTCTACATTACAAACAGCTCCATGACTCATTCTGTAAAATGCATGTTTGCAATGGTGAGTTGAACTGACAAGAGGAACCGGCAAGCGGATAGACGCTCCACCTCACTTCTCCCCCACTGATCCTCAACACTCGTACTCCGCAGGGTTGTGTCCTCAGCCCTCCTCTCTTCACCTTCATGACCCACGACTGCACCCCACAAACATGGTTGTGAAGTTTGCAGACGACACCACTGTGGCGTGTCTCATTTCCAACAAGGATGAGATCCACTACAGAGATGATATCCACAATCTGACATAGTAGTGCTCCAGGAACAGCCTTATCCTGAATACCAGAGAGACCACTAACAGACTACAGGAGATCCAGGACGACTGAACACACTCCTCTCTGCATACTGGAGGAGGTGGTGGAGCGTGTCGACAGCTTATAGTTCCTGGGCATTCACATCTCATCTGACTTCTCCTGGACTGTGAACACCTCCCACCTGGTGAAAAAGGCTCAACAAAAGCTTTTCTTTCTTAGGAAATTGAAACAGACTGGACTTTCTACTCGGCTGTTAAACTTTTTACAGCTACTATAGAAAGCATCCTGTGTCTCAGCAAAATGGTGTGGTATGGGAGCTGGACAGCACAGGAGAGGAAAGACTTAACATAGGTGGTGAGGGCAGCACAAGGGATTGTGGAATGCCGTTTTCAAGATCTGGACACGGTTTATGCTACAAGAGTCCAGCAAATGGGCCAGGCGCATCGCACAGTATTTACTGCTGGCAGTTTTTCCTTCCTGTTAAAGGGGAGTTTTCCTCTCCACTGTCGCTTCATGCATGCTCAGTATGAGGGATTGCTGCAAAGCCATCCACAATGCAGACAACGGTTCACTGTGGCTCTACGCTCTTTCAGAAGGAATGAATGCTGCAACCTACTGGGTTTCCTTAGATAGGAAACTTTTTGACCAATTTGTATGATTTGATAGAATTTGAATTTGTAAAGGGGATCAAGATGACATGTGTTGTGAATTAACCTGACTCACGCCAGACGCATGTCGCTCCGCCTAGCTCCACTCACATACATCTGGGACACCGCCATAGGAATTGCCTTTATTGAAGGCTGGGCCTTATCAAACATTCTTGCATATGATTGGATAAGCCACTTGTCTGTCATCTTTATCGACGTGCTATTTCAACCACTCACACCGAAGCTAACCCGTGACGCTGATGAGAGCAACGCAGGAAAAAAACCCTTTTTTTTTTTTATGTGTTTGCGGCTCTAGTGACACGCGTTTTATTGACAGTGAGCTAACAGGAAGAGGGGGGAAGACAGGCGGCAAAGCGCCGCGGGTCGGAGTCGATCCCGGGCCGACCGCGTTGAGGACTAAAGGCCTCCTAATATGGTTCGCGCTAACCGCTAACCGCTCCGGGGCGCGTCCGCATCCGCAATTTGCCAAATCCGGTCGGGAGAAGGGCGAAAACATCGTTTCCACCAACAAAAGCTTTCAGAGGCGTTCTCTGATGTTCTTTTAATGAAACAATATTAGGTAGATTGGACAACACGGAAGAAATAGCAGCATCAATGTTAACGCTTGCTTCCTCGATGAGCCGCCATTGCTATCAAAACAGTCTCACGTCATGGTCGCGTCTCCACTACGTCACATCTATGAAATAGAAGAAGAAAGATAAACCAAACCCCTGAAAACTAGTGTAAATATGTATTGTACCTGACAGATTATAAAATAATCATGGTAATTTTGTTGCAAAGTTTAGCAAGGAAATTATTCCCATTTGCTCTTTTTTTAGTATGATTAGCCTCTCTCATTTACAAAAGTATGATTTTGATTTCAACCTTTTGACCTGTAATTTAGGCCAGACTGTATCAGATAGAGTTACTTCAACAATTCAGCATCCAGGGAAAAAGTTTAAAAAAACAAATCCTGAGAGGTATACATTTAAGTACCTGAGACCTTTGATTTCTGTGGTGTTGATGGCTTCTCCATCTTTCAACCACTGGATTGTTGGAGTTGGGGTTCCCTGAGCTTCACAGACCAGCTCAATGCTTTCATTTACAAGGACTCCCACCTCGCTGGGCATTTCTGATCCTGAGATACTGGGTGGGACTAAGAAGAAATGATTGAATTAGCTGCAAAACAGCCGGCACATATAGATATGCTGATGGTACTAACAAAAATAAGTACATTTCTTCTTTTAAGGTACTTTCCTAAGGGATTAAAATTTTTACACAACAGTCTGAGACTTTTTACATACCTTGTATGGTGAGGTGGTAGCTCTTGTGTGCTTTACCCTCAACATTATAGGCCAAACATGTGTAGGTACCACTGTCAGAGGGTTGCAGCCGTGATAACTGTAGTTTGCTGCCTCCTGAGAAGATGTTCATCTCCAGAGACTCTGAGTTCTCTAAGGAAAATATTAAGTTTCCACTATTAGGATTACGCACATAAACATCAGACAAAACCATTATTGTTTCAGGATTTCAAGAACTATTCACGTTTATTAAAGAAGCAACAAGCGAAACTCCATTATTTTAGATAGAAAGAACTAAACAATAGGTATGTGAAGAACTATAGGTAATATTTCAGATGGACTATGGTATGACGGCACACCGCATCTCTTTATATTGTCCTCCAGTCTCTTGATAACATAGCGTGGCCAGCCGCGCATGCATGTACGTGCACGTGAACAGCTGCCACTCAGGGTTCTGTTCAGCACCTCCCGGCCCTAAATTTCCGCCGTCAGAGCAGCGCAGCGTTGGAGCAACATGGTGGAGAGCACCCCCAGTAGATCAAAATGTTCTCTTACTAACAACACTATAAAGTTGAGTTACTTATTTCTTCATTAGAAATGTTCCTCTGAGAGGTGAGGCTGTTTTGCTGTGTTCTTATCCTTAACAAATATGCCCATAGGAGGCGACGTGAGAGAAGGGAAATGAGGGGCTGGGTCGCAGCTGGAGTGAAGGAAAAGAGAGGCGTAGCTTATCACACATCTTGTTCTGGTCTACAGACAGCGCTCAAGCACCGCCTAGTGGTGAAATGTCGCTTAATTCTCCTTTAAGTCCCAGAACCATTAGTTTGAGATGTTTTTTGAGTCTCTTATTTCTGCCTTTAAGTTAAGAAGTTCACAGTCGTTTCCTTATCATTTTCATTGTTTTTTTAAGCTGTACTTGACTCAAATGTCCTTGCAAAAGCTTCTGAATAATTTGTCACAATTTTAAGCCCATTCCTCCTGAAATTAGTCAGGTTTGTAGAAAACCTTGTTCACACACACCTTCTCACAGACTGAGATCATTGTTGCCCTGGCAACCTGCCCAGGTGTTACCCCGGGTGTCGCTCAATGACCGTTGAACATAGCCACCTGTCTGTATGCATGAATAAGCGGCAACAGACAGCCTTTAACTCCGACGTCATTATGTGACGGAAACGCACGTGGATAATGTGAGTCAAATCCAGGCCAACAGCCTTTTGAAAATGAACTACAAAGTGTGCGCTCTCCTCCCTCCATACAATTTTGTTATTTCCGTGAGGTGGGCTGTGCTTGTATGTCATGTTACGCAAAGGATTGTGGGATTCCTTATAGCTCCTTAGTGCTGGTAAGGGACAGCGCAAGGTGCCAATGCTAAATTGGCCGCAAGAGGAAACATACAGGCTCCTTTTCCTTCCTTACTGACTGCACTATTCGAGCAGCATTTATCATGGCGACCGCTGACGGCTAAAGAGATCTTACCCAAAAGATGTACAGTACTCAGATAGAGCCAGAGTTTTTAAAGGCCTGCAGCTCTCAAAGGTTCCTTTTTCTGAATACATCATGTATTAACTACTCTCAGGATGGAAGGACCATTTCATCCAGTATAACAAAAAGTGTTTCTGAACAGGATTTCCAACTTTAGCTTTAACATGGAAGTTACATTTATAATTGAATGCATTAAAAAATACTCCCAAAAATTCTGTACCAGTTTTAGAAACCTAGATAACCTAAAACAATAAACCTTTAGACAAATAACCTTTAAAGGTTTTACTTTTTTTAGACAGTGTATGTAAACATCTGGTTCCAACTATATAATATCTTGTTTTTTTTCTTAGCAGGATATAATCACACTACCTATATTGAGTCCATTTTTCAGCCATGTGAGATTGGGCGGAGGGATTCCAGCAGCATCGCATGTGAAAACAACTGGGTAGCTGATTGTTTCCACGACACTCTCCTCCACTGGACCATCGATACTGGGAGGAACTGAATAGGAAGAGCTCTTTGTTATTTTGTGGCATATAAAAAAACGCTACATTTATTTTTTAATCTATGCATTGATAATTATTGCGCATGACTCTACCATGAATGTTCAAGTGGAAGTTTTTGTTCACTTGTCCGGCAACATTTGAGACCATGCAAACATACTGGCCAGTATCAGACACCTGCAGAAAATAAAAGGGTGCAAAATATTGGAAATACAAATAAACACTGCACAGATCAGAGATATTTAGCAAAAGTATTAACCCCCTTTTAACCCTCTTTTTTGTCATGTTACACAGCAGAATGAAATAGATACATGGATTTCAAATACAAAATAATCTAAAAACTGTATTTGTATGCGGCTCCATTTACTTTGACACTTCCTTTAAGAGTCATTGTATTAGAAGAGAATCCACCTGTGTGTAATTTAATCTCGGTATAAATCCAGCTGATCATCTGAAAATGGAAAGAGTACATCAACTTCAAACCTACCGAGAAGGCTGTCTACACAAACTGGTCACTTTAGAAGACCTGCAAACATCCACAGCTCATGTCTGAGAATCTGTTGACTGGAAAATTGTTAGTCACCTGGTCCACAAATTTGGCCTTTATGGAAAAGTGAGAAAAAAGAAAGCTTGTCCTGCTTGCAGTTTGTCACGGGTTATGTAGGTGACACAGCAGTTATTTGGAAGGTGGTCCTCTCATCTGAAGAAACCAAAACTAAAGTGTTGCAGAAAGCTTACATTGTGCATTATACATGGTGTTGGCACAACAACAATCCAAACAACACAGCAAGAGCGAGAAAGGAATGATTGATTTAGGTTATATATTTGATAAAATGGCCCAGTTAAGTTTCAGACCTGAGGCCTATATCACAAAAGCCGAATTTAGAAATAAGCGCCAAAGCCAGACTTCACATAGCGTGATCAATGTGTCCTGGTTTTATCCGTTTCACAAAACCCAATCCAGGCTCAGGAAACGTGACTATGTCAAGCCAGTTGTAAATAATCCATCTAAATGCATGTTCCCGGCTGTCATGAGGTCAATCACAGATTCAGTGATGTTACAATGGATGATTTGCATGCTCCAATCTTCAAACTAAACATGCAACGTCTTTTGATGGAGCCTTATGAGTAACTGAAGCACATCAGACACAAGAAAGGAAAACCCGCTGCTATACTTGCATTGAAAAAACCTTTTCTCTGATCTATCCAATTCTGACTCTAGAGGGCGCTGTTTTGCTGATCCTTCCATAACTCCCGAAGCAGAGGAATATTACTTTTTTTTGCAGACAGCCTTTGCAAAACAATGTTCACATTTTATCAGATTTTAATAGTGCCATTAATTATTAATAGAAATATTGTTTGCATTTAAAAGTAAACTAAGCATAAAACTATGATATGCAATGAAATTACCTATTCATGATAAAAATATATCAAATATCATAATATTTTTTCCATTAACAGTTGATAGGTCAATGAGCCTTATGGTTTGTATTTTTTTTCCCCTTTTCGGGCTGTGAGATTGCATATTTTGCCCACTTGAGGGAACACATGTTTGTTTCTAGAGGGGGCAGCAGAACAGCGACTCCTAGAGTCCCAGAATTTCGTGGGAAATTGTGTAATATCGGACTTTATTGACAACACCTTTGCTTCTTCATCAGTCATTCTAATTCCCTCGACACATGCAATAGTCTCTTAAAGGCCTTTCTGTCAAACTTGGAACAACAGCAGTTTCAAAGAGATAATTGAACAGTAACAATGCCCACATGGATAATAATTTCAGCAAATGGTGGTTCTACAAAGTATTGACACAGGGGGCTAAGCACAAAGGCACGTCAAACCTTTCAGATTGAATCCTTCCTTCCACTTCACAATTATGCGCTACTTTGTGTTGGTCTATGACATAAACTCCCAATGAAAACAGTAAAGTATTTAAGGAGTCGGTATTTAATATGACTCAACAATCTACGTCACCTCGGAGCGTTTGATCTGAAGTATTTGTCCTCCGGGCAGAATATGTAAGTTTGTTGTTTCTGCCACCACTCTGCCATTCTTGTACCAGGTGATAATGGGAGGAGGGATGGCGTTGGACTCGCACTCCAAGGTAACTGATTTTCCAACAAGAACGTTAACTTCCACAGGAACGTCTCCGCTATTTCCACGGATACTCGGAGGAACTGAATAGACGAGATTAAAAAAAGAACATTCTAGTGTTTGGATCAAAACCAAACAGGAATCTGTAGAAAAAAAATAGGCATCAGGCTGACCATAAACAGTGAGATAGATGTGTTTGTAAGCCTGTCCTGCTGCATTTATGGCCACACAGCTGTACTTTCCGCCATCAGATACTTTTGCTTTAAGGATCTGTAAAGTTCGGCCGCCTGAAGAGACAAACAGACACAAACGTTTTCAGAATCTTATATCATTTTTCTTTTCTTTCTACCTCTTTGAATAGAAATATTTCTTCTCTTTTCATACAACTGATAACTGTTTCCGTACCTGGCATGATGAGGACATTACTTTTAGCCTGTATGGGCCCTCTGTCATTTAGCCAGCTCAGTGTGGGAGGAGGGAAGCCGCTAGCTTCACAAGTCAGGGACACGAAGTTGTTCACCACCACCGTCACGTTCTCTGGACTCACACCAACAACTGTGGGAGGCACTGCATGGCAAAGGACAAACGTGCAGTATTCCAAACAAGGTTTTCATAAAAGCACGAAAACAACAGATTCAGTTAACCTACAGTCTCCACGCTAAAATGACATCTAATACAAAAAGCAAAACTATTTTTTAAAAGATTCTCCAATAACTCACCATGAACATTCAGATTAAAGTGTTTCTCTGCACTTCCAGCTGCGTTTTCAGCCACACACACATACTGTCCTGTTTCTGAAACCTGAGCGTTCAACACCTGAGAGAGACAAAAACTGCTCAAAGAACAAGGTAAAGTACACAGTATCAGTTTAACACTGTTAGAACAAGATTTCAGGCTCAAACCAAATTGAAAGAATGAAAAAACACCTCAAGAATGGTTAATCTTTTTAAAAAAAATAAAACGGTAATAAGCTAAACAAAGAGTTGATCCTGCGATAGACTGGTGACCTGTCCAGGGTGTATCCCGCCTCTCGCCCATTGACAGCTGGAGACAGACACCAGCACCCCTCATGACCCCACAAAGGGGATAAGCGTGACGGAAAATGGATGGATGGAAAAAGTTGATCGTTGAAGATTTTTTAGTTAAAGAGAAATATATATATATATATTTAATATGACCTAAACTATATAGGATAATGTTATTTATGACTGAAGATAAAATAAATATGAAAAATCTGAACATATGCTTCATAATTATTAGATAATTACAAATATATAACACTTTACAAAATCTTAACCCAAAAAGTGATCCTAAATGTGAACTCCACAAATAATAAACTAAAAACTACCATTACAAAACAAATGAAACACAAATAATAGCAACTCTTAAAACAATTTATATTGCAATGTTTTTCCAGCAAAAATTTAACATTGTAGGTTAAAATTATCAGGGTTTTTTTGGGGTTGAATATTATCTATTAAAAAAAACATAAGCGAAATAAACGCTTATAGGAAACTTTGAATATCATCAGTGTGAATCAGTGATTCAGTCTAAGCTGCTGCCTACTACTAATTTCAAACTCAGAACTTCAAATTGTCCAGCTAAGTTAAACTTCTTTCTGAATGACGGCATCCTAGCTGACCAAGCGACTGCAGCGTGTTTGTCCAAGGTGGCCTCTTATATCCACCTCTGCTTCCTGGTTGTTACCTGAAGTGCTCGTCCATTGGACAAAACCCCGTGTGGTCCGTCTGAGCTCAGCTGCTGACCATCTTTAAACCAAGTGATCCTGGGGGCCGGGTTTCCATCCACGTGACAGTCCATTTGGGCAGTTTTGTTGACCAGAACAATGACTTTCTCTGGTACGTCACTGTCTGAACCTCTTATGCTTGGAGGTACTAATGCAGTGAAGAAAGAAAACATGAAAATTGGCTTTAAGTCTCAGGAAGACATTGCAAAAAAACTTAAAATATTTCTGTTGTAATGAAGACCTGGTGTCCATCTTTGCTGCAGTTCTCCAACAGTGAGCTTTGGGAGTTTTCACCTCCTGTACCATCCTCCTCAACACAAACACAAACTGTCCAGCTATTTTTGTCACAGCTCCAGCTGTTTTTAAAATGTTGCTCTCATTTTACATTTTATCAAGTACACAGATCAACACTGACCTGCTACAGCTGAATGGCTGGATCTTTTGTACATATCTTTTTTAAGAATGGTCAAGGCAAAAGAGATTTTCTGTCATCCTATTTATACCCAAGGGTTATGGGTTGCTGTTTAAAACATCCCAGACTTATTGTTACACATTAGCACTAACTTTAAAAATACTTCAAATACATTTTTTTTCATACAAATTAATAAATGTGCCAAAAATAGTGAGACTGGGGTTTTAATAGTTGCTGTGACAAAATAAGTTTCAAATTTTTCCCTAAAAAATGTGCTGAAATTAAAGGTTAAACTTGAATCTGAAAGAGAAACAAGCCCTCAGCATGACAGAACCTCCACCACACTTAACAATTCACATAAAATCCTTTCTAAATTCCTCTTTTGTTTTATTGGTGGCTGAAAAGCTTAATTTTAATTTAATCTTGCCAAAGCTCATAGGTACAGTTAATGTCTCATTTTGAAAAGTGGCTGAAGAGCTTCTGCGTCACATCAACCTTTAATCCAAAAACCGATACCCAGCGCTTGCTAGACATGAAGTATCATTCTTCAGCTTTAATGCGGGAAAAATGAACAAAGTTGTGTGCACTGACCATGCTCTCTGAACATCAAATTTATACCACAGGCAAAAGATTCCAATATAACGTTTCCAGGCACTTTTCAATTTAAAAAAATTAAATTTTTGTTTTATAGGATCTAGGGATGCCAATAACTCCAGCACAGATGCCTTTATTAAAAAAAATATTATTACCTAATAATAGATTGTTCCCAAATGATAAAGATACTAAAAAAATGTGTGTGAGATTATTCAACTGCCCTAAAAATTGGATGCTTCTTTATCTAAATAAAAAAACAACTCACCTAGCACTCTAACGTTATACTGGATGGAGTCTTCTCCTGCTTCGTTGATGGCCACACAAGTGTACCTTCCAGAATCTTCGAGCTGCGCCCTGGAAATCTGTAACACTCTCCCACCTGGGAACCAAACAACATGGGGTGTTACAAATAAACTCTGGGTTGTTTTTTTTACCCCATTTCCCTTTTTTATTTTTGTTATTTTGACCTACCAGGTAGGATCAAAACTTTGTCATTAGAGGTAAGCGGTTGCCCATCTTTGTACCAGGTAAGGGTTGGAGGGGGTACAGCGTTTGTCTCACAATACAGAGAGATGGGATTGTTGAGTATCACGTCACGAGGATCCCCTCCAAAGCCTGGGAGTGACCAAGTGTCCCCGACTCCACCGGGCCTGTTGAAATGTGGTGGAACTGCACAAAATGAAAATAAATAAATAAATAAATACAATTTGAACCCTACTTCAAAGATTCTTTTTGAATACAAACGTTATCCCTCGATGTGTAAAATCTCCACAACATTAACCCCTGTAAACACGTGCGCACCAGTCCAACCAGTTCACCTTGTATATTTACATCAAAGTCCTTCTCGTCCTCTCCAGCTATATTAGTGGCAACACAGGTATAGCGGCCAGTGTCTGACACCTGGGCGTGTTTGATCTGAACGATGCGGCCGTTGGCGATGATGGACACATGGTCATCTGCCAGCAGGATCTAAAGAAAATCAGGTAGTTAAATGTCTTAGCTGCATTTTGTTTTGAGAAAAAAAAATGTTACAGAGGGAATTGATGATAGTGTTCAGGATTCCCACCTGTCCATCTTTATACCACTGCAGCGCTGGAGTAGGAAAGGCCTGAGCAACACACTCCAGGGTCAGCGTGCTGTTAATTTTGATCTTTACCTGTTTAGGGGCAAGTCCCTCCCCGGGGATATCGTTCTTATTAATCTGTGGAGGAACTTCAGTAAAAAAAAGATTTGTGTCAATGTATTGATCATATTAAATTATAGATAGATAGATAGATAGATAGATAGATAGATAGATAGATAGATAGATAGATAGATAGATAGATAGATAGATAGATAGATAGATAGATAGATAGATAGATAGATAGATAGATAGATAGATAGATAGATTAATCTCACCATAAACCTTGACCTCATAGTGCTTCAGCGTCTCTCCCGCCTCATTTGTCGCTACACAAGTGTACCTGCCAGCATCCTCCTTCTTAGCATTAAGAATCTGCAGTGTTCGCCCACCTATTAAAGAGAGGACCATTTAATATCATATCGATCAAATGTAAAGTTGCAGTCTGCTTTTCCACACGTGTAACCTCAAACCTGGAAGAACTCGAACGTTGCGAGTGGATTCGAACAGGGTGCCGTCTTTGAGCCAGGTGATCAAAGCAGGGGGGTAGGATTGGACTTCACAAACAAGTGAGGTGGGGCTGCTCAGGGTCACTGTAACCTCTTCTGCAGAAATATCAGGACCTGAACCAGCGATGGTGGGAGAAACTGACAAAGAGGAGAAATTTGTTGGAACCCCTGGTAAAGATGTGTACAAGGCCTTAAAATAATCTGTCTTCTATTGTAAAAGGACAACCTCACACTACAAATTCAGGAATAATCCAAACTTCAGTTGGAGAACATTTATTCATTTCTTTTATTTCATTCATAAAAAAACAACAACAAAATAACCATCCTTGAAAAAAGGTAAAAGTAAATAAAAATATGAATGAAAAGGAGCAAAAGCAAGATTAAACTTATAATGTTTGCTCGGATTCACAAAAAACAAAAATAGAAATCAAAAACCCAAAGGTCCATTGGTAACACATGGAGACAAGCCACTCAAAACACCAAGACACATAACAAAACACCATGTTAATCACTAATATTACGCTTCATCATATATTCAGATGCAACCAGATTTATATTTATAATATCCAGGTAATTCCAAAGACTTCATGATGCCATGGAGCTTAACACGGTTCCCAAATCCTTTGCAAGAGAAACAGGCCCGCAGCATCACAGACTCTCCATCTTACTTGCAGTGAGCAATGTTTTCCCTTCAGTTCCTGTTCATTATACTCCTTCCCTCAGCTCATCCGTCTTCATTAGTCTCATCTGTTCCTCGTCTCCCTCTGGTTGCTCTCCCCTATATCTGCTTTACCTTTCTCTAAACATGTCTCTGTATATGGCATTCCTCAAATGACGTCAAATTGCTAAATTTTAAACAGCGCGGATCGCATGTGTGGCGGCCATCTTGTGGTCGTACAAACAGAGCGGTAACGTTTGAATAGTTTACTTGTATGAGTCATATAGTGAACAGATCGGTCCTGAATATCACTTCAAAAGACATATTAATCAAACTCAATCAAACTCCAATCTACACTTTGGTCCTGCTGAAGCCTCACCAAACATGACAAAATGGGCCTTTGTGGTCTGCCATATGTACATTCCCCAAGAAAACAGAAAGTCATGGTCAACAAAAAAGCTAAATATAAAGTAAAATCATTTTTCCACATGTTGACCAAGGAGGCCAACAATCCAGATAGATCCAGATCCAGGGATCTCTGGATCTATGTGCGTGTCACAAGTTGCTTTATTTATATCTAAAACATTTCCTGCTGCGCTAAGATAAAACGCCTGCATACCCAGAACATTGAGGTTGAAATGCCGTCTGCGTTCTCCGGCGCTGTTTGATGCCACGCAGCTATATCTTCCAGTGTCGGCAACATGAGCCTCAAAGATCTGGAGGAAACGGCCATACGACACAATCTGTTGCCGTCTGTCAGGTACCAACAGCTGTCCATCCTTCAGCCATTTGATCTCTGGTGGAGGGTTACCTGCCAATACAATTAAATAATTACAGAGCTGGAAACATAAGTCTCGTTTATGAAGCTTACACACTATTTTTAGAAGAGGAATGTGTAATTTACCTGACGCTTCACAGGTGAGGGTGATGTTTTGTGTCTCCTTTACTTTAGTATCCACCACTGTTTTCTCCATCACAATACTTGGTGGAACTGCCAATGAAACACTGAACTGGTTCATGATTTTTCTTGAAATTAAGCCAAAATATCATAATACCGGAGATATTTTATGGTCATAATCAGGATTTTATCTAAAAATCCTCAAGAAATTGACTTTGTTTACCTAGAATGTCAAGGTCAAAGTTCTTCCGCTCTTCTCCAGCGCTGTTGGCAACGACACAAGTGTACCTCCCGGCATCCGCCACTGCTGTGTGCAACAGACGGAGACTGCGTCCCCCTAAAAGTTAAATAGATAAAATCTGACTCTATCCCACCATAAACAGTCAACGCACAGGGATATGTGCACAAAGTCAGTCTGGTTGAAGTGCATTCATCCTCTCCGAAGATAGAAATCAGTTAGTGCAGAGAATATCGGCTCACAGATGTTAAAACATTTAAAATCCCACTTTAATGAGATTCGAGGCTTACACAAGGCCATGAGAAACTGCTGAGAAGATAAGCAAAAAACGTTGACATCATCCAAATTCTGTAATTTACTGAATTAATGCTCCTTGACAAAATTAATATTGATGCTTCTAACTGACTCACATCATGTTTTATATTTGTAACTTTGTTTTTTGAAGAAAGTCACACAGCCAAATTCCTCTTCAGGCATAATTTATCTGAAATTACCTAGAAACCACATTTCTTAATTACAGTAATTATGCTTTTATTCCTGCAATTTCATATGCTTGAGGCCAACAATTATAGATTAACTTGGCAAAAATTCCTATAATGTTATAATAAACATTGAGTTTATTATAGAGGTGGCCCATTCATTAGAGTAGAGTGCTTGCGTCCTGGGAAGGTTACAAGTTAGCCGGTTCAAATCCCATGATAACTTATGGTAGCTCCCTGGGGACCATGCAGTCTGTGCTTGCATTATACTTTGCATTGTTCACCCCTAGATTCTTCGTGTTATCATCTGCTGAGTTTCTGTTCTGTATTTATGTCTATTATTGATTAGGGTAAAGGTTATGTCTGTCCTTTCTTAGCCTTAGTTTAGTTAGAGATCCATATTTGTGTTACCTGTTTAGTTTTCTGTTAGCTTATGTTCCTATTATTTTAGTATTCTGTTGGATCCTTACCTATACTTGCCTTTCTTTATCTCTGTTCTTGTGCTGTATTTTATTAGTGCGTTATTGGATTTAGTTTGCTTACTGTCCTTTATTTCTGTAGTTCTGTTATATCTTTTCCTTCTTAGTTTCTTCTAGGTTCTGTTAATTCCCTGCACCTGCCAGTCATTATCCCTCCTTTCATTCAGCCTGATCGTATCCCTCAGTTCACCGGTGCCTCATTATCCATCTATTGTATTCTTCAGTCACTTCTCCTTTAAATTCAGCTCATTCTGTCAGGTGCATTGTTAAAAATGAAAATAAGATTTAATCTCTGAATTATAACAGAGAAATTCATCATCTGACAGTTCTCAAGATTTGATAAATTATCTTAAAATGACTTGTTTGTTTGAAATGATATGAGTTTTGTTTGTTTGCCTGTTTTTTTCCTCCGTTGTTCCAGTCCACATTCCAAACCAGTTGGTGGCAGTAATGCACACTTACAGTTGTTTGCCAACCGCCAAAATAAAATTCTAGTAGAGGAAGATTCATTGTTAGGTCCTCCGTCTTCATTCATGTACCCTGGTCTATTTTTCTCACTCTACTGAGTTCTACTGTTCTCCAATTTGCATTGCTTGTCGTCATTTCAGCTTTTAACTTTTTGTTCTCTCTCTTTTTTCTTCATAGTAGGTACATCTGGTCTGGCGTTCTGTTAGCTGTGACATCATCCAGGGAAGACAGATCACCACTATTACCATCTAATGTAGAACAGATTACTGGATCAATGTGTGCTACTGTGCTTGTTTGTCTCTCTTGTTGTGTCTCTGCTCTGTCTTCTGTAACCCCCAGTCGGTCGAGGCAGATGACCGTTCATACTGAGCCTGGTTCTGCTGGAGGTTGGGAAGTTTTTCTTTCCACTGTCGCTTCATGCATGCTCAGTATGAGGGATTGCTGCAAAGCCATGGACAATGCAGGCAACTCTCCCTGTGGCTCTACGCTTCTCCAGGAGTGAATGCTGCTTGTCAAGACTTTGATGCAATCAACTGGGTTCCCTTATATAGGAACTTTTTTAATAATATGACCAAATCTGTATAATCTGATTGAATTTGACTTTGTAAAGTGCCTTGAGATGACATGTTTCATGAATTGGCGCTATATAAATAAAACTGAATTGAAAAAAATGTTATTGAATTGTTCTCTAGTCACTGTGTTACTGGATCCTGTTCCCCTGTGTACCTGTAATCTTGTTTACTTGTTAAATTTATCATCTAATCAACATGCGCCTCCCGAGCTCTTGTCTGGGCTTCTATCCGACTCCTGAAAACTTGACACCCTTAGCCCCAGAATCCTACTTTCTGAAACAAACAGTAAATCTCCAACCACTTTTGCTGTTAGGAACTTCCTCATTCTATAGGTTTCAAACTCACCTGAGAGAATGCGCACCAAGCTAGTTGCCTTGACTGGCCGACCGTCCTTCAGCCAGGAGATAGAAGGTAGCGGGATACCAGAAGCCTCACAGCTCAGAGAAGCGGGGTTCTTCACAACAACACTAACATTTTCTGGAAACTGCACCTGACCAGTTATGATAGGTGGGACTGGACATGGTGAGAAAACAATAGAAAAGGATCAGCAAGATGATTGCTAAACAAATTGAAGACTGAAAATTGCAATCCAAAAGAAAAAAACAAAAAAAAACAAAAAAACAAACAGCTAAACAATCATAAAATCATACCATGCACACTGATGTCATGCTTGCTGTCCGCCTGTCCTGCTACATTAACGGCGATGCAGGTGTAACGTCCTGTGTCTGACACTTTAGCGTCTTTGATCTGCAACAATCTGCCCTCGTTTAGGACCTTTGCACCATGGTGGTCCTCTATGGGCCGTCCGTCCTTCAGCCAAGTGACTGTGGGCCGTGGGATGCCGTCTGCAGCACAGTGTAACGTCACATCGCCTCCTTTTGTCACTGTAATGCCATTAGCGTCGTCTTCATTGGGTCTGATGGAAGGACGAACTGCAACAGGAAAAAACATAAAGTACAGCAACGGTGATTTCACGTTACTCTGTGATGACTCTGTCACACCTATATCAATATATATATATATATATATATATATATATATATATATATATATATATATATATATATATATATATATATTTCATTAAAACCTTAGCCGAGCCACAGACTGATTGCAACAAGTCATAAATGCAGTCATTCATGCTAGTATTGAGTACCTACATGTACAGTACTGTTCAGAGTGCAAATATTTCTAATAAAAGTCCTATTCTTGTTTTCTATGAATCTAAATCTTCGGTTTTTATTAGTTAGAATCAGTATTTGTTAAAATAAAAGAATTAAACAATTGAAATACTGTATATACTGTATATCTCTGTGTGTGTGAACAATCTATAACATATAGGTGTAGATTTTTGAATTGCTGTTCTAACTTTTAGAGACACCCTTATAAAAGAATGATCTCATGCTCTTTGAAGATTGCATGATCATTACAACAAAAGACATATGAGCAACTTAAAGAACAGATCAGCATGTTGCTAGAATAAGTACCATAAACCTGCAGGCTGTATTCCTTTGAGATGGTGCCAGCAGCACTGGAGGCTGTGCAGCTGTAAGAGCCAGCGTCTGTTTTCTCAGCACTGGAGATCTGCAGCTGACGCCCTCCAGACAAAACCCTCAGCCGCTGGTCTGGCTTTAGGGTATAGCCTAAAATATGCAGAAGGCAGAGGTTAGTTAAAGCGCTCAAATGTACCCCAGCACACCAGACTTTCTTACTGTGACTTGTCTCGTGTACGCAGGAACTGACTTACCGTCCTTCATCCATGTAAGGGTGGGAGGTGGTATGCCACTGGACTCACACAACAGAGTGATAAAACCTCCTTCAATCACAGTCATAGGAGATTCCTCCTCAGAGCCGCGGATACTGGGGGCAACTGCAATGACAGCAAAACACCTTTAGGAGGCACCCGAATGAAATTAAAGAATTTGTAGATTTTGATGGAAACCATCAGATGTGAATCTCAGTCAGTATTTATATTTTGCTACAAGAACCATCCCTGTAAATGAAAATCTAAGATATCTCAGACTTTACATTCAAATTTCTAAAAAAAAAGAGGAATAGGAACATTTGATATACAAGACGTTTTTATTTCTCAGACATTTAACTGACTTTGTTCATAAGACTTAGGTACTTTCAAATTTTTTCCTGCTGACACAAAAAATGACAGATGTGCACAAAGTTAAACTTACCCCAAACAATCAAGTTGTAGTTCTTCTCAGTTTTTCCAGCAACATTGGTGGCTTCACATGTGTACCTTCCTGAGTCCTGCAGCTGAGCACTATCAACCTAAGAATTTAATTCACAGACATATGAGAGACTGTGGAAAATTTCTTATACAAGACCTCTGAAGCCTGTTAAGTATTATTTTATGTGATAGATCTACACAAAGTGGTGCTTTTATAGTTTTCAAAGTTAGAGTTTTCAAAGCTTCCACCAAAAAAATAAAAACCTATGAAAAGTTTAATGTCAATTAATACGATTGACAATGAAACACACTTTGCAAAAGATGGATACAGTTCTTCAGGTGTACGTCTCCACCATATTTGCATTCCTAGAGACAGAAATCTTAGCAGCTTGTTCTTAGCAATATGGGCTCAAGCTCAGTCAGATTGGATGGAGAACATCCCTAAACAGTAAATTTCAATCTTGCCACAGATTTATATCCAGACTTTAATGCCTTGTCCACATGTAACAGGATGTCTGGGAAAACGTAAACATTTTTATGCATTTTGAAATTTTATCCACATGAAAACTCTGTTTGACGTCACTAAAAATGATTATTTCTGAAAACTCCGGCCAAAGTAGAGGGTTGAGGAAACGGCGTTTTTGTGTTTGCGTGTGTGCATGACAAAACGGAGTTTTGTATTGTCAAGGTTAAGTGCAGTTGTCACGGTTAAGCTGACTAAACCGATGATCCCAAACTGCGTTTGTACAGAACATCTTACAGATTCTACCTTGAGTGAACTACCGTCTGCAGAGACGATCAGACCAGGTTTCCTGAAAAGAGGACGGCCATCTTTTTGCCATGAGAGGGTTGGTGGAGGCACTGCGTTGCTGTGGCAGAGCAGCTCCACTGGGCCACCGAGCATCACTGTTGCATTGACTTCCTCGCCCTTGATGTTTGGTGGAACTGAGAAAGACACGAATAATTGTCACTGAATAATGTTTCCATACCAGACAAAATGTTCCCTCGATGAAAAAAAAACTGTGATTGTAAAAGGATATTTAGACACTCTTTTACATATTGATTAGTTAATGAGAATCATAGGCTATATAACAGAATACGTGGGTTATCTGGGACTCTCCATTGTCTTTTGTCTATACTTGTCTATACTTGCATGTCCTTGTAGGGTTGCTGGTGACCATCTCCAGTAGTCATTGGGCAAGAGGCAAAGTACACACTGGAAAGGTCAACCAGTAAACACAGGGCAACACAGATAGGGCAAACAACCAGACAGATGCACACTCATACCTAAAGGCTATTTAAAGTAACCTGTCATGTTTTGGACAGTAGGAGGAAATTGAGTACCCTCACTGAAGCAAACCCCAGGCTAGGATTCCAACCCAGAACCTTCTTACTGCAAGGCAACAGTGCTATGACCTGTGACAATGCAGGTGCACCTGGGGTCATTATCCTCCTTGGACTGTAAGAGCAATGTAAAACAAGTTTAAGACTTGATTGCAGAGTTAAAATCTTAATTTTACAAAAAAAAAAAAAAAAACGGAATCAAATCTCCATAAAAACGGCTCACCTGTGCTAAAAAACAAAACAAAATGACCCAGACAACATGGTAGTGTTGCTGAGAACACCCATACTATAGACGCCCACATAAGGCTATCCGGTTTTAGTAAAAAATAAATGCCAGCTGTGGAGCACCATCTTAATAAATCCTCATTTCATAAAAGAGTCTTACAGACAACTTCATTTTTGTTTAAGCCTCTCTCCATCAGGTTTGAATAAAAGAGCACTCTATTTTCGGCAAATCTGGCCCCGTCTGACAAACAACTTGAGACAAATATCCTTTGCAAAACCTTTTTTTTTTTCCTACATAGAAACCAAGTCATTGAGAAACAACAAAACAGGGCATTTTCCTCAGGACACAGGAAGTCGCTAGAAAGATGGTACCAATTACCTCGACAAATCTGCCTCTGTTTCTGAGGACAAAACCTTATTGATATTCTACAGAAGAGTGAAACTGAGTCGAAAACACACACAGACACACACACACACACACACACACACACACACACACACACACACACACACACACACTGCCAGTGGCAAATTACTGGCACCCGTGGTAAAGACGTGTTCAAAAGCCTTAAAAACAAGTGGTTATCCTGGAGACTTAGTGAATCCAGGATGTCGTTTTTGCTGCCATTTTCCAAAAATGAGCTTTGGGGATTTTTCTACATTCTTACCATCCTGCTAACTGGTGGTAAGATAAACCCCCTTGATGCCTTGTTTGTCACAGCTCTAACTATTTCAAACGTCTTAATTATTGCTCTGATTGTAGACATGGACAGGTTTTGGTGAGTAGCCATTTTCTCACAGCTATTTTCCTATAGATCCTCATAAGTCCAGTCTTTTGAGGATCAAAATTTTAATATTACACAAGGCTAATAAAAAAAGATGTTTAATACAGAAATATTATATTGTGGTAAACTCAATCATGGTGAAGACTGATGACCTGACAGTTGTCCAGCCATAAAGACCCATCACAAAAAGGTTACTGCAGAATAAATTGAATGCCTAAGGTAACCAAGGATAATGGAAAGTTGAGAAGAAGGAAAAAGAGATGCAGGAAAACTAGATTAATTAAAAACACACCTACAAAATAAGATTTTTTCAAGATATTTTACCAAATTATTATTACCTAGTTCAATTTAACCTCAAAGACAGTAAGTCTAAAAATAGATTGCTAAAGTGTTCATCTTTCTAAGGGAGAAGCACAAAAAGTCAAGGACAGCATTTACATCCCACATCTCAACCCATGATCAAAGTGCTTTTTATGCCTTGAAGTTTGTTTTCCAAAATGATACACATGTTTTTCAGGCTTTATTTTTCTAAATCAGTTTTGTGTTTTTATGTTGGGAAAAGAAATATAGAGATTAGTACAACAAATTATTTACCAAAAAATAATATTTATGTTTTTGTTGATCTTAAAAATAGTTTCCCATTTAAAAATAAAAGCATTTATTAGAAATTCTTATGTCATGTAAGAAGAAAAGGACATGTTAGCTGCTTTTATAATGCAGAGATATGTTCATGGACTGTGAGGATGTCTCTAGAGGAATTTCCAGGTAATGCTTACTCACCATACACCCTGAGATCGTACTCCCTTTGTTGTTCTCCTCCAGCATTAACAGCAACACAGGTGTATCTACCAGTATCGCTGACCTGTGCATTGCTCAAAGAAAGCACTCTTCCCGCTGATGCCAGCTGAGAAGAAAACAGAAAACGAGCCGAGCCCAAAGATTTACAAAACTAATATAATCCTAGAGTTAGATGTTTCTACTAACATAATTGTATTCCCAAAATTGATGTTGTACCTGTATACCATGTGAGACACTTGCCACAGGGCTTCCATCTTTTAACCAAGTCAGACTGGGCACAGGAACCCCAGAGGCCTTACACTCCAGCTTGACAGCTTCATTTACCACAGCTGTAACCGTACCACCTCTACTGGAGATCTCAGGAGGGACTGTAAGTGAAAAGATTGCAGTTATGGTTGGATATGACTATGGATAAAGAGAGAGGATAATAAAGCCAAAAGAAAAAACACCAACCAAACACTTGCAGACTGTAGACTTTCTCTGCAGCTCCAGCTAGGTTAACAGCCACACATCTGTATATCCCGGCATCGGACAGCTGGGCCCGTCCAATCTCCAGCACCTGGCCACGCTTCCGGACTGGGACACCAGCTGCACCAGTAAGAGGTCGGCCATCTTTGTACCACGTTACAGCTGAGGCATAACAACAAAGCCGATGGCAATCGTGAAGCACAAATGATTGAAAAACAGGTAAATAAATTACACTTAGAATAATCAATAGGGTGGTGTTTTCCAACTCATTTAGTCGTGTTAGTTATGTTGCACAGATCAGTTCAACATATTGTTGAGAATTAAAAATATATCTTAGTTGGGGTTACTGAGGAAAGCAGAGTGAGGCCTGTCCCTTCCTGCTTCAGCGTAAGATAAACATGGAGTTTTATTGTCCTGAGGGGGTGGTCAGCAGGAGAGGGGGTCAGTCATCCTCCCTCTGAGCTTGCAGGAGGAGTTTTAAAGTTGATAAAAGGAATGTCTTGGTAAAACTTACTTCAGACAGACAGACTTATCCACCGGTGAGAACATCTTGTAATGGTATGTACTCTGTCTCCATATTTAATTTCTATGAATTAAATATGTATTCAAACCGTTTTACCTCTGATCAATGCTTCCCCATTTATAGCCAAATCCGGAACTGGGAAAGATGGGTTTGTAATAGACATGTAACAGCAAGCCGGTAAAACCCCATCTTATCATGGTGCCGAAACCCCTCGGATTTTGGCTGTGAGTGAGGGTCTGTTTGAAAATTGGACACGAAAAGAGGACTAATTCTGCAGCATCACCGGTCGACCGAAAAAATGTAAGGAGATTTTTCTCCATTGGCAGAATGTTAGCTGTTTAGGCCAAATTTCTGTGGTGCTGTGGTTTAAGTCTCTCTCTTCTCAAAATATCAGAGGCTGAACAGTACAACTAGGTTTGAATGGAATTTATGTTGAAACCGAGAAATGATTGAATGGGATTTATTTGTATGTCTACGTCAAAAAAAATGTAAAATAAAAAAGCCAAGAAGCCAAGTGGTGAGGCTGTCGAAAAATAAAATAAAAAGACAATAAAAAGGTTAAAAAGCTAAAGAATAAAAAATAGTCTCAGGAAGTTGGTCGCTCCCCCCCCATGACTGACGAGTCTGGTGAATTTTAAGACTGGGGTGGAACGTTACCTCGGAGAAAGGGGACTCTCCACAGAAACGTAGCGATAGGCACGGCCAAGAATACGTAATATCTTTAAGTTGAGGCTAAGAGCAGCAAGACCTTAAGAGTGAGCTGTTATGGAAGATAAGAGATTGAAAAAGGGGCCCCAAGGGAACATTTACATTGTTCTCTAGCATCAGAACGGGGATTCTGATTGCACGACGATTAGACCGAGGTGGTATTAAAATGAATAGTTGGTTTCGTCGAGTGGAAGGGTATTAAAAGGAGAAGACCCTCTGCGCGCGCAAGGCTGTCTGTCTTAAATGTTATGTTTGTTATGTCTTGTCTGATGTTTTGAATGTCTCGGTAATATGGGATCCATGGTTTTGAGAGAAGGAGAGATTGGTTGTACCCTGCAACTCAGCGGAGAGTGGGTGTGTGTGTGTGTGTGTGTGTGTCTTCATGAGGGTGTGAATTTCTCCGCGTGCGTGGGCCTAAAGATAAGAGCGGTGACTGGGGCGCAGTTTAATTTTGTTCAGTAAAAGTGATAAGTAAAAATATGGGTGAAAAACTAAGGGGAATTTGGAAATCATTAGAAAAAAGGTCGATGCATTAATAATGTTTGTTGAAGTGCAGGAGAATTTCAATGCAGTAAAACGTTTGAGGTATTGGCTGCAAGCTGATTGGGTGAGTTGCATTGGAGAGAGACCACGGCCTGCAGTTTGGTGAGTTTTGGAGAAAACTTTTTATTTTGAACTGTAGCCTAAAAGTTAGAAAGTGGTTAGAAGTTTGGTAAAGTTGTTAAAAAATCTGGCAGAACATTGAACATCTGTTTGAGGCATTATAAATTGGGAAAACACAAAAGGGAAAATGCCTTCTATTAGAGTGTAATTTTAACTAGCGTTATCTATTGCAAAATAGCATTTCAAAATGCCTAATGAATGTATATACTTTCAGACATTAAATATAATTTGCGATTAAAAAGTAATTAAAAGGTTTTCATTGTTTGATAGTCCTAGTTATAATAAATAAATAAATAAATAGATATCCGTCAGACTTCAATCTAGCTGATTAATAGAGAGTAGTAAACCCTATCAGCTTTTGCTCATTTGCAGGCCTGGGAAAAACACAGTATGCAGAACTAAACAGAGTTAAAAGTTGAGGTTACACTGTACCTTAATAGTGTGGGCAAACGGATATTGCGGCTGATTTGACAGATTTTGTTAACACTGCATTTAGTCATGAGTCAGTTTTGAAGTTATCCTCAAATGAAGCAGCTAAAATTGAGGAATCTATGACCAATGTTATTGGTTTGCATTGTTTTAGTATAAATACTGATATTGCAGAGCGCCAGAACCTAGTAGAAATAGACAATATTACGGGATCATCACAGGACGGTCCCCAAATTATTCATTATATGTAATCACATTTTCATGGTCCCACAAAATGCAGATGCCCTTGTTACACAGTAATTTAGAGCCCGAGGAATCTTTTTTCTTTGTTCATTTGGTAATGTGCAAATTCTGGTGAATGAACTTTTCAACATCAGTTGCTGGTGATTGTTTGTGGCCGGCAGTATTTGACTTAACAATTTACTAAACACAGGCGCATAACTGATTTTAGAGCTGTTTTAAAATGTACCTTTGGTGTTTTTTATATTTTTTTCCTTGATAGATGGAGTTACACAGCATTTTCTTTATACACTTTAGCAGAAGGTTCCTGAGTTTGACTGGGACTCTTGATATCTTCTGAAAAAAAAAAAAAAAAAAAAAAAAAAAAAAAAATCAGTAGGCTGGATCTAACACACAGGTGTGGATCCTAAATAAATCAGTCCAATTTAGGGGAGTTATTTTGAGTAATAGTGTTACAACTACAAAAACAACATGTCCTCTTCAATATCTCAGCTGATGATTTTAAATCTTGATACGCTCGCTGAGACAATATTTGATACACCATTTGCCTGTGACTCAAAGGAAGGATGATACACAACGCTTGTGTTTGTTAATTACTAAAAGTTGGTAAAGTTACAGTTATTGGAAAACAACATAGGAAGGAATGAGAGTAAGCAGCTGATTCCATCGAGAACTGTCTCTATTTTAATTTAAGGTGGGGGAGTTCCCTTCCCCCCCCTGTTTTTCTTTTTCTATCTTAATTTTGTTGCAGGTCTGTTCGTTCTGGAGTATGGACACGGCTGACATGAGACGCAGATCGGTGCCGATTTGGGGTTGGAAGAATAAAACTGAGCATTTACAGCCGATATGTGTGTCGTGGGGCACCCATCACATCTGGGACAGTTGCTTACACTGGACACTGGGCCAAGGACTGTTTCACATCACTAAATCCTGGCAAGAAGTCCCAATACCACCTCACCTTCAAGAAGGTCAGTGCCCCATCTAGGGGATAACGCACCCATGAACAATGTTTCCTCACCCTGGAACGATGGCCAACGCCTATGAACAGCACAGATCCTAAGCTGTCAAGGAAAAATGACTGTCTGCATACACTGGAGTTGAATGTCTCATCCAGTTTCTGAGTCGTGGACCAGAACTTTGTCACTGAGGTGCATCGACAGCGAATCATTGCAACACGTGGGGGACGAAATGTGGAGTTCCACACATGGAAGCTGTGAGTGCGACGTCTAAACTCCAATCTCTTTTCTGCCTGATCTGCTGAACATGTCAGTCCAGTCCATCTCAAGGACCACAGACTGATAACAGACTTTTTGTTAAGGTAATTCAGACTGTTATTTCTAGCAATATTCTTCTGACCAAATTTTATGGAATGTGATTTCTAATATTTTTTCTGTGTCTCCATGTTTGAGCTCCTAGGCAAATGGAACTGGAGTTGGGTAAAACATTTCTTAAGGCAGCCGAATTGAGCGTATCCCAGTGCACAGGTTTGCGGTTTTGAAAAATATACTACTGTCTCTTAACATTTCTTACTATATAACTGATATGTTCCTTTTAAACATGAGTTTTAATTCTATTATGTCCAGGACCGTATTGCTCATAATTAACAGCAGCTGGCGTATGTTTCCATATCTTCTATGGGCAGACAATCCACAGGGGTGGGAATACTTTTACGTGCTCCACTTCTACTTAGGTTTCTGTGAGTTCTAGATAACAACTGCATGTCATAAATTTCCACAAGGGGGGTTGCAACGTCCTGAGGGGACAGGTTTATTACATGGGTCTCTCGGTAAGCACAGATGTGTCCTGCTTGGGACATTCTGTTTCTAAACAACATGGGTTAAACGGATCTGTTAGGTTCTTTCTTAAATAGCTCTCAAGTATTGAGATTTTTCTATTGTACAATATAACTGTTGCATGCTAAAACTTATCAGATTTTCACCAGACTTTGCCGTTACCAGGTGTTTTATTCAGGTAAAACCCAATATTTTATCAGTATGTAAGTACCTTGGAACGTTCAGCATTTTCATACCATCAACTTGCTGTGAGCACATTAGAATAATCATTATTTCAATGGGTACACTGATCTTTTTGGAGGACTTCTTGTAGATCTGTGGGATTATGAAATTGCATTAAGTTTTGATCTGAATCCAAGATATAGGGCAGTGTTTTTCATACTTCAGTTCAGATAATTATTTGCAGTTAATTGATTCCCTGTGATGACTAATACTGTTCTTTGTTAATGTTTTGTAACAAAATTAATTTTGTTCCAAGCAGAGGGATATGACATAAACATTTATAATAATAATAATAATAATAATAATAATAAAAAGTGAATGTTAAATTAAACAGAAAAACTACATAAACTACAAAAAACTGGATAAAACAGAGATAAACAGAGGGTAACTTAATGCATATTTAGTTTACTTTAAAATCATTGGTGTGTCAGGTAGGTTAGTTAAGGATTCAAAGCCACGTACTGTATATCTGTTGCAGTAAACTGGATCAGGATTTGTAACAACTGGATAAAACGATATGTGAACTAAAATGAGGGTTTGCTTTTCCTCTCAGATTAAAAATAGGAACTTTTTCGCAGCATACACATCTGAGTAAAGGGTACAGAAGTGAGGTGTGGTGACGTGCTGAAAGGTTTTGTGTGGAGTGGTGTGCTGAATGGTAATCTTTAATCTTCCATCCAAAGAGCATTCTGACATTCTTACAGGAAAATGTACTTTGATTTCAAACTAAATTAACTAATTTTAGATTCCACAGACATGGCGATTCCCACCGGAGGTATAAAGTTTTTGTGCAGGCATTCTTTTGCAGGACAATCAGAGGCCCAGCGTCAGGAAAGAGGAATTGCGATAAAGTGTCTCATTAACTATTGCATTTCTAAAATAGGTTTCTCATAGGATGGAGAAGGAACAAAGGGAAGGTGGTAAGGATTAATGGGGATAATTCTAAACACAATTGGTTAAAGTTCTGTGCACAGACGAAATTGGAAATGGGGTGAAAAAGCTGTGAAGTGTGTTTCTTGTGGGAGTGTTCAGTTAATTTCATTACAGGATATGATTCCATATGACTGAAAGGAGCTTTTCGGGACCGAAGTCAACCTCCGGAATTACAGGTAGCACACGACATTTGATATCTAAAAGATTGTCGTGTAAGTTTCAGGTTGTATTGGAGATGTAAACTTAGGAGAGTCCAGTAATGTGAAGGGAGTACACCGACCCCCGACCTTGAATGGGAGTACAAGCTAAGGTCATCAACAGGCAGATGTGGTGGGCCAGAGGTCAGGGGCCCATCTGATTCCAGAGTCATGTGTACCAGCCACATAGAGGATCCAAGGGGAACAACACCGGACCAGCTTTCGGGTCAGACTGGCTGACTGGAAGGGTTTCAACTGCCACCCACCCGTGCCATCCGGCAACGGGGCAGCTCGATGCGCAGAGCGGATGAGGCAGCCGGAAGTTTATTTTGTTTTCGTTTTTTATTTTTTAATAAAGATTAACATACAGTTGTGTGGAGACCGCGGTTGGAACACTGACTCTTTAAACCATCTTCTTTAAAGGCGAGAAGAAGACATCTCCGAGATGCAAGACATCATGACCACAATTGAATGCATTGTGTAAAAAAGAAAAAAGAAAATGAGTTTTGTAACCACTGCATATGTCTTATAAGTTCCATATTCATAAGGTGTTCAATATTAGTATCGTTAGAATCTTGGTTCTGCATTGCATGATAATCTTTTTATTCTGTGGTTTGATCTGAGTGTAGTGCTTTCATGGGTTATCTTTATTTCTAAGAAGACAATTTGTTAATCTAGGTTAGGACTCTTAAAGTCATATTTAGATCATATAATAGTTTCTGGTAGTTGCACATTTATCTTAGCCTTGCACCTCTCGGATAAAGGTGCTTACTTTTCTTAATTCTAGTAGGTTAGAGATTCAGATAGGTTTAGTAGCTTTTTAGCTCATACTTGGGTTATTTTACACTTAAGGGGAACATTTGATTTCATAAGTCGCCAACAGAGGGGACAGTGGGTTACAATATTACATCTTACTATTTACATTTTGTTTAAGGGTTTCAAGACATAGACTTAGTTTAGCCTAGTTATTGGTTTGATCTTTGAGGGATCAAAACAGAGGGGTTGTTGAGAATTAAAAATATATCTTAGTTGGGGTTACTGAGGAAAGCAGAGTGAGGCCTGTCCCTTCCTGCTTCAGCGTAAGATAAACATGGAGTTTTATTGTCCTGAGGGGGTGGTCAGCAGGAGAGGGGGTCAGTCATCCTCCCTCTGAGCTTGCAGGAGGAGTTTTAAAGTTGATAAAAGGAATGTCTTGGTAAAACTTACTTCAGACAGACAGACTTATCCACCGGTGAGAACATCTTGTAATGGTATGTACTCTGTCTCCATATTTAATTTCTATGAATTAAATATGTATTCAAACCGTTTTACCTCTGATCAATGCTTCCCCATTTATAGCCAAATCCGGAACTGGGAAAGATGGGTTTGTAATAGACATGTAACAGCAAGCCGGTAAAACCCCATCTTATCAATACCATACAGATATGTGAAGTATTTTATAAAGCTGTTGCAATGCTCGGGATTTCTCAGGAGGATGAATGTTGTACTCAAAGCAGTAATGTAGGAGTTTGGACTGTGTGTAGCAATAGTTGCAAACCTTTTGCAAATAACATACAACAAGATCGTGACCAACATGTAAAGGAGATTTAAACATTCACTAGCTGCCGATCTCTGCTACCTAAATTAGCACAAGAGCATTGGTTTCCCGGATCTCACTGACTTTTTTTTTATAGTCATGAGTGGCTATTAAATCAATTTCATCTTGAAGGCATGTAAGTACTGTGTAATGCCCAAACATGTATGAGAAACCACAACATCCTTTTGGTCTGTACATTTTGTACTTCTGAAATGATTTTTACAGCAGTAGCATAGTATTAGAAAATTTCATTAACATGCAACTTTTAATTAAAACAAATTTATTCAATGAGAAATAGATCCCACACTAAGAAATGATTGTTTATGACAGAATCGACATATCAATAGCTGGAGAATTTTCTATTTATCAATCGGAATTTCAATAACTTTATATTAATTCATTGATTTATAAGGTTAAGAAATATTTCATAAATGAATTAAATCATAACATAAAGCTTGAGGCAGGGCCCCTTTTCTTTTAGCCACTCTTAAAAATAGGAAAGACAAAAAGAACATGTCTGCCTATCAAAGGCATGTGTCCATATCAACAGCCGGAGCAAGAACTAAAAAGTTTAAAACAACTCAAATCGAGAAAAACAAGGCTATGCAAAGACCTGCAGTATGGATTGGTAGACTCATTGCAGCTCATTGAAATGTAAGTAACACCCCAGGGATTATTAATTCAACAACCTGCTGATAAGTACAGCAGACAGTGGAGGACATCAGCCTTACCAGGTAATGGACTTCCTGATGCCTGGCACTCCAGCTCAGTGGGAAAGCCTGACAGAACAGTCTTGTTGATGATGTCTCCAGAGTGCGGGATGCTGGGAGGCTCTGAGACGCAAATGCAGCATGAAGTTTAATAATGATTACATGTGTACATAGTTTCTGGATAAAATAGGTGTGTTGATTCTGTAAATTACCATGCACACTCAGTCGAATATGCTGTTGAGCTTCTCCAGCTGCATTTGTGGCCAGGCAGGTGTATGTCCCAGAATCCTCCAGTCTTGCTTCTGTGATTCTTAGCGTCCTGCCTGCTGAGTGGAGCTGTGGTATTTAAACAGGCAGACAGGGTCCAGAGAGGATAGCTTGGTCATTACCTTTTAATGTGAAAGTATAAGTAAAAAATGTTTATTCTTTTTGTGCAATGGTGCTTCTGAGACACAACACACTATTACAACAGTTGCAATGTTACACATCTTTATATTGTTAAACTATAGACCTGTTCACGGTCTCCCCTGGTACTTTTATCTGGTAATGTGGTATTTCTATTGTAGACTTCTGTAGTAATAGACCAGCTCATTGTTATTGTTTTGATCCCGTTTTTTCGCGCTTGCGCGCCGGACTGGTAGGCAAAAGGCGAACACAATGGCGGACGAAAACAAAGAAACTGACGAGTTCTCGATGTATTTTTCTTCTTTAGATAACGTATCACAAGATCGTTATAAGACTAAGTTGATGGTTGATGGTATCAGATTGCCAGATCCACACAGCAAAAGCCTGAAGGGACGGAGCGAGTCTGTGAAATGCTGGCCAAGTGTTCCGTACGGCGACATATTCAGCTACCTTATAAATACGCCACTACACACGAGAGAGCATGAAAGCCATGAAGACACTTGGCGGCTACAATTATTTCATATCGGGACATGTTCAGACATGTATGTGTAACATCCGAAAGCGGAGTCGGACACAGACAGCGCCTGAGCAAAGAGGAAGACACGCCACCGGTAGGTTAAAACAAACATTGTTCACAAAGGATTATTTTGGTATTTTTGTCTTATTAATCCTTTTCACAGACTCATGCCAGAGGGTTTGCATACATTGTACATGTACGTATATTATTACGAAACGAACGTTTACGTCTTGACTTAAGTATATATCCTATTTTTTATTTATATAATTATTTAAGTAGAACAATGACTAGTGCAAAATTAAGTTGTATTTACCGGAGATGAAGTGTAGACTGCAAATTCTGTCATGGTATGATGGCTCCCACAGTCGATTGAGATTGTCTGCCTGCGTCCTTTTCATTGAAAATATCCATTTCTTTCGTCTTTCTTCGTCCTTCAGTAAACAAAAGAAACGTACATCCGACGATTTGGAATGCCTCTGTGTGCAACCGGGAGCACAACAAGTCGTAGGCATTGTTTAGATTCCAAAAATAAACTAACTAAAACCACGCTCTAATTCACCCGTTTTGTCACGGTGGTTGGCGAGAACAGTCCTGTTTTTGCCTACCTGCGGGACCCGGATGTAGCGCGGACGTAGCTCGTGACGTCACGCGTGAACTGGTCTATAAAAAGACTCTTCAAACCATAACTATATTTTACTTTATATTTAATCTAAAAAACAGAGGAATGTTTACAGATTCAGTACTGGGTTCTCATAACAACACAACGCAACCGGTACCTGAGAACCTCGTTTGTTCTCACAAACAGACATTAAATACCAAGCATGTGTCCACCCATTCAGGGGCGGGCACAGTATGATATCAGCGTTCCATTCATCACATTGGTGGAGAAGATCAAGCAGTAATGGAGACGTCCTTGCTGACACATATCACCCAGAACAGTCATTCTGTGTAGTCTGAGTATGTCAGACGCTTTGCCTTCGGAGTCCGTTTATCTGTAATTTCCATGGCAACCAGCTTTGTAGTCCAGTCTCTGTAATTTCATAATCTCTTACAATTCCCCCTGTTGATGTGCCCCAAAGGCACATCATAACTCTCATCGAACTTATCTCTGATGGTGACGAGTCCGCCTACAGGTGGGAGGCTGACCATCTGGTGACCTGGTGCAGGGAGAACAACCTGGAGCTCAACGCTGTAAAAACAGTGGAGATGGTTGTGGACTTCAGGAAGAACGCAGCCCCAGCTACCCCCATCACCCTCTGTGACTCCACCATTGACACTGTGGAGTCTTTCTGCTTCCTGGGAACTATCATCTCCCAGGACCTAAAGTGGGAGCTGAACATCAACTCCCTCACCAAGAAAGCCCAGCAGAGGATGTACTTCCTACGGCAACTGAAGACATTCAACCTGCCAAGGACAATGATGGTGCAGTTCTACTCCTCCATCATTGAGTCCATCCTCACCTCCTCCATCACCATCTGGTACGCTGGTGCCACCGCTAAGGACAAGAGCAGACTGCAGCGTGTCATCCGGTCTGCAGAGAAGGTGATTGGCTGCAATCTTCCATCTCTCCAGGACCTGTAAGCCTCCAGGACTCTGAGGCGTGGAGGGAAGATTGTGGCTGATCCCTTGCACCCCAATCACAAACTATTTCAGACACTTTCCTCTGGCAGGAGGCTCCTGGTCCATCAGGACCAAAACCTCACGCCACAGGAACAGTTTCTTCCCATCTGCTACCGGCCTTATGAACAAGGCCAAGAGTCGCCCGTGACACTGGACACTGCCTCTCTCCCCCGTTCAGGACTTACAAGTTTCTGCGTTACATTAACGCACAGTTTACTGTGAATATAGCTTCTGTATATATATCCTTTTTTACTTTTTATTTCACTGTATTTTTATTCTTTGTCTGCACCATCAACACCAAGTCAAATTCCTTGTAAGTGCAAACCTACTTGGCAATTAAACTTGATTCTGATTCTGATAACAATATTCTGTTTGGTTCATATTTTTCAAGCCTTTCAGTTTTCTCTATTCCCTTTTACGTTTTTTGAACAATAACATCACAGAATTTGCTGCAAACTAAACAAGGCCGCGGATGTCTGGTTAACCAATTTTGTGAATCTGCCATCTTTATTCCTTGTCGCAATTTTGTAGTCCAGCCTGAAGGATGCCGAAGCAGTAACTGGATAATTGAAAATGTTTGGTTGTTGGGTGTATTATTAACCCAAACAATTCATTACACTGTCCCCCATCATACTACAAAACTGGCAGAATGGGAAGAAGTGGAACGCTCTGCAGGCTGGAGGGGGTGGGGTGTGAAGTGCCTTATTTGCATTTAAAGAGACTGTGCCAAAATGAGATGCTCTCAGATGCATCTCAGAACAGGCGTAAAAGAAGAGCCGTGGGGTAACAATAGCCCCTTTTCCATTGCCACTTAAAAGCCTGGGGCTTTTGAGAAGCCTGGGGCTTTGCAAATCACGGGTACCATTTCCATAGCCATTTACCCGACTAATTTAATTTTCCACGCACTTTACCTTCCCGGGCTTTGGTCCCTGAAGCCACTCAGTACTTCTCTGCTTTCTCTGGGCTTATTGAGGGGGTGGGGTTGCAATGAGAAATAGGGTTGGGGGAGGTGAAAGAGGGGCTAAGGAGATGTAACCCCATTAGTTGGGTGTTGTCCCCCTGTTTCTCTGGAGTCTGGTTGAGTGGCAGCATGAGTGGAGGATATGGCTACAACATTTCTGCATTTATCTGTTTCACCGCTGTCTTCTTGCCGCCACTTGATGGACCGGAGTGGTACTGCAGTTTTTCATCACAACGTCCCATTTGTCATTGGGTTGTTTTACGTAAATGGCCCCAAGCAGATGGAAACACGAAAACCCAAATGCCCCAGGCTTTAAATCCTGGGGCTTTTAATTAAAAATTGGCTCTTAATGAGGAATTCAGACCAAAGTATTGACGTTAGACCACAACTAAATGATTTAAATGTGAAAAGAAAGGATTTAAAAACATGACATGTCCCCAATAAAGTTTCCAGGGACAATCCTCGTTTTGGACAACCTGTCCCCGGATAAAATGTCACCAATTTCAGCATTGAATGAATGAGAACAAAATATTGTGTGCAACAACACACTAGCTGTGCTGCTGTTAGCATTGAAGAAAAGCTGAGACAATTCTTGAGGTGACAGTGGCCCCTGTGCCACTGTCACCATCTTTCTAGATTGGCACAAAGACTTTAAAGTTAGAAGGCCACCTTGGCAATATTTATGTTGCATTCCCTGTGCAGTTGGAACTCAGAAATCTCGGCTTCCAGTCGGAAAAATTTACTGTAACGGCTGTCATAGTCAGACTTTCCCCTTGGAAAGTTGGAGAAATTTCTTAAGGGCGATTGTCGGAACCAATGTGGCAGCTCCTCGCATCAACAACAGTGAGTAACATGTTGTGATAAAACATGTTTATTTTACAAGATCTTACAGTTGTGAGAGTGTGTCTGAAATCAGTGTTACATGTAGCGGCTGCAACTCTGAACCAATCAAATTAAAAGTGTTTGCATGTGGAATATACAGCTTTTAAGGATGTTTATAAGAGGTACTATGAACAAAACAACAGCTTTCCTGGCCGTCGCCATATTGGAATCCTAGCCTTTTGTTTTTTTATTTTGGAATCCCGACTTCTCCGACTGGAATTATTTTTACTCAGGTTTACCCCCATTCCCAGCTCTTATCTTTGTTTTCCGAGCCAAATGGAATGAAACATAAAGCCAGGACTCTGGCTGGGAAACATTTTTTTAAACCTTTATATGCCGATGGTTTAAATAATAGTAGGCATAAACTGTGGATGTGACCAGACAACTGATTAGCTGTTAACTAAATAATAACTAGAAATCCTACCTTTAGGTGCTCCTTTGTTGTGATCACAGGTCGGCCATCTTTAAGCCAGGTGATACTAGGTGGGGGAAAGCCATTGGAGATGCACTCCAAACTGATTGGTTTGTGAAGAGTTACTGAGCGATCAGCCGGCCCGGTCATACGGATAGATGGAGGGACTGCAGAAATGCACAGAAAAGACTTGTTTTTTTAAATGTGCGGCTATTTTTATTTCACAACTACACACTGAGCAAAGATTTTAAGAAAAAGAGATATTTACCCAAAGAGAAGCTTTCCAGCAGCTTGTATTTTAATTTGTAAAACATAGATCATTCAGAGATTGAAGTATTTTCTTTTTCTTTTCTTTTTTTTTTTTTTACCTTGGACTGTTACATTGAAGTTCCTCTCATGATCTCCGGCCTCGTTAGTGGCCAGACAACGAAAATGAGCTGTGTCAGAGGTCTGAGCGCGGGAAACGACCAGTCGTCGCCCGCTCGCTGCAATCCGCAACCCTTCTCCAGATCTGATTTGTTTCCCGTCTTTGTACCACCTGGAAATAAACAGTTTGCATTTTGTGTGGCGAAGCCTGATTTTTTTTATTTCTGCATGTGTGCTGGACTGATGCCTTACGTGATGACAGGGGCAGGCATCCCAGTGGCATGACACTCCAGTTCCAAAGGAGTATTGATTATTACTGTGCTGTCTGTTACTGCGTCAGCTCCATCAATGAATGGAGGAACTAGGGCAAACATAAAAAATTACAGTCAAATCCTAAAATAGGATTTTAAAGATAAAAATACTATGCAAATGACTAGACAATATTTTCTTGAACCCATTGCCTCATAACGATGTGTTTGTGTGCCAGACAGAGAACGGCGCAGTGAAAAAGCAGGTGTCTGCTTCCCATGTGGAATGCACACTTTGTATGAGGAAAAAAAACAACTGTGCTGGCCGCTGCAATGTGTGAGTTGTCGTGGCCGAGTGGTTAAGGCGATGGACTAGAAATCCATTGGGGTCTCCCCGCGCAGGTTCGAATCCTGCCGACAACGGAAAAGTGCTTTTTTTCAGCAGGAGCCTGTCATTGTTTCTGGTTTCTCATGCTGCAGGAGTTTTAATACACAAAGCCGTAATCAGTCCTGGTTGTTTTCTGGCCAGACATTCACTCACACTAGCTACGATTACAAGGACAAAAGTAATCAGAATAAACAAGTCAATCGGAATATGATGATCGGATTAATCTTAATCGGAATGAAATTGTAATCCGAATCAGAAGGGTGGTTTATGTCGATTGATAATCCGATCATTGTGCATATCAACGCTTGTCAGGCTCAATTTATTCTGAATGTGGCAAACCGAGTGCGCATGTGTGCCCGACGTAAACGTGGCGTATTTCCGCGTGTGTGAGTGGTGGAAATACAAAGCAAAACTGTCAGGGCTCCCGATTTTTCTGTTTGAAGAAATAAAAGAGCTTAAAATTGTTGCTTACATTTCAACCATCAATAGGGGAGGTGTTGGCCTAGTGGTTAGAGCAGTGCGCTTGTGCTCTGAGAAGGTTGCAAGTACCCGGTTTGGTCCCCACTGCCTGCACTCTGGGTCCCTGAGCAAGACCCTTAACCCCTGATTGCTCCCCAGGCGCTGCACAGTGGCAGCCAACTGCTCCCCAAGGGGACGGGTTAAGATGCAGAAGTGAATTTCTCCATTGTGAGATCAATAAAGTTCAATTATCATTCTTAATAGAACATCGTACAAGTGCAGCCTGGGCGCTCAGAAGACAAACGAACTCGTACGTATAATAGTGCTTTGTTTACTATTTTTGTAATTTAGCAAAGACAGAGGTACTTCTTCGTGTTATTTTTCCAGGGGAATTTAATAGTGCATGTGAGAGTGGTTCTATTCTGAATAAAGCCAGGTGCATATAAACACACTTTATGATTTATGTGACAATATAAACGATACAATCCAATTATTTAATCCGAATACCTTGTAATCCGATCGTGAAATTCTGTGCATGTAAACATAGCTAATGACATCAAGAGCTTGCATGGGTTTAAAAAAAACAGCAGTTCTCAAATGATAATCTTCCTAAGAGAAATTAGAGATTTTAAGATTGCAAACTTATTTCTTACAGGTACAACAGTAATTCTTGCTATTGCTTCGCTATTTGAAAAAAGTGTAGTTTAAGAGTGCTGATTAAAATTTCACAAGTAAAATGTTATTTTTACTAGGTGAAAATCTAAAATAAGAATCTGAGCTGGAGATGCTTTTTTTAATTAAATGTAGCTTACAACCGTCAGCATGTGAAGGGGTTATTGACTGATTGTAGAGTAAAGCACTTTGGGGTTGTCGGACTTTATAAAGCCCTGTACAGGTCATTTACTAATTATGAAAAAAGGGTGTTTGAATATCCAGCCATATTTCACCCAGAAGCTTGTTGATGGCAGCAAAACACATGTAGCCAGAGAGAAAGAGACCCACAGGGACATTAAATCAAATTAGTGAGGCTCCATGTTTATTTTTGACCTTTTATTGTGCCCAAATGGGGGATAAGAAAATCTGCAATAAATTCAAACTTCTTGTTTTTTTTCAAGACATTGAAGTAATATGTTGTTTCATCATACCCCATACATTACTGAAAGCCTGTTTGGGGTGAATGTATGCAAAAACACAGAGCATGTGTGTTGTTGTGGCCGAGTGGTTAAGGCGATGGACTAGAAATCCATTGGGGTCTCCCCGCGCAGGTTCGAATCCTGCCAACAACGAGAGAATGCTTTTTCAGCTGTCAGAGTCAAGTCCAGAGGACACAGTGCTGTTGTTTCAGGTTTCTCATGCTGCAGGAGTTTTAATCCACAAAACTGTAGTCAGAAAACCGAGCCGTTTTCTGGTCAGATATCCACTGGCACTGACATCCAGAGCTTGCAAGCGCTTAAAAAAACAGCAGTTCAGATATTGCAAATGATAATCTTCCTAAGAGACATTAAAGATTTTAAGATCTCAAGCTTATTTCTTACATACAAGAGTAATTCTTGCTAGTGCTTTGCTATTTGTAAGAGTGTAGTCGTTAATAGTGTTGATCAAAATTTTATTTTCACTAGGTGAAAATCTAAAATAAGAATCTGAGATAGCAAGACTCTAGACCACAGATTGCTCTCCGTGAGCCACTCAACGTGGCACACACAGCTCCCTAAGGGATGGGTTAAACACAGAGCCAAATTTCCCCTCTGTGGGATTATAACGGCAAATATTAATTCATAATTAGAACAATTATCTCCAGAACCACTACCCATCAGACTAGAACTAATGATTTCCATGTAAGGAACAATCATTATGTATGATTAAGGGTATTTGTAGTACAGTGCGTGGTTATGCTATTCTTTCTTTGTGTCTCTTTACCTAAAACTTTGACGTCATATTTGACCTCCTTCTCTCCAGCGATGCTCGTAGCCACACAGGCGTAGCGTCCTGAGTCTGAGACAGTGGCTGAGAGGATTTCTAATTTCCGTCCTTGCTCGAGAAGACGGACACTTTCTCCATGACGTACTGGGACTCCATCTTTCAGCCAGGTGAGGGAGGGCGGAGGATGACCTGCAGCCTTGCACTCCAGGATCAGGTGTTTATTGAGGACCACCTTCCTTTCAGTGGGCCCATCTTCCTCACCTGTAATGGTGGGAGGCACTGTGGGAATACAAGATATCAGAAGAATGTGAACTTTCCTGCTTAACAAATATTCACAGGAAATGCTTTCACAGGTAAAATCATACAGAATGAGGGTATTTCAGGTATAAAATCTAAATCTATCTACGTTAGTTTAAATAATTTGTATACTATTGTATAATTAATATTCTCTAAAAATCCAAATGACCTAAAAACTTAAGCTGTGGGTCAATTCACTCCTATTACGTACAGATGCATCCCAATTCATTCCTTTTTATTTTCATTTGGGACCTGTAACCAAACCACTTTGTACGCAGGTATGTATAGTGTCTGAGTTCATTTTTATTGTAGTTTTGAATTTTCATGAATTGTAGAAATAAATAGTTGGGAAAATTATCAACTTAATTGTACATTATTTGAGATAGCCACAGATTCCTTAAATTACTTTAAATGGTAACTCACCCTCAAATCCACCTTTTTTTTGTTAATAAATTGCACATGGATATCTAATAGTGCTGCCAACCTGATCCCGCCATATTTTTGTCAAGTTATTGCACATTTGTTGAAATTGGGGCTGGACGATAGAAAATTCTATCACAATATATTTCATGATTTCAGTATCCATATAAAGAAAATAAAAGCCTCAGAAAGAGTGCCAAGAATGCACCATGCACGGGCTCCTTTGGGCATATTTTTAAAATATTAGATTTTGGCGGAGTAAGGCTCAGTTACGGGGATGAATTAGCCTTTAAGTTTTCCGCTGTCAAAGTGGGAAGAAAAGAACAGCTGGCAGGCATGTATGGCCCTGTGGTCAATAAACAATGTTGTACCCTCTACTGACCAATAGAGGGCACTGTTTTGTACTCAACACAACATAAACAAGAGGTTCTGGTGAACCATGTTCACTATTTCTTTGAAAATAGAAAAAAATCAGTTTTCTATACCCGCCTAATACCGAAAGTTTTATGGGGGCCTTATGCTTGTCTCTCAGTGGTTATTAGGTGAGAGATTGCCAGTCAAGCATAAGCCAACACAGAAATATACAACTTTGCACAAACTCTCGGACCAAAGGTAAATTTAAAGAGACCAAGTAAACCACAGAGAACCCACACGTTTGCGGGGAACTAAAGTGTAAAGATAGGATTTGAGTGATTATGCAACATTCAGACCAGGTGGAAAGGTATGTTAAGAAAAAAAAAATCCTGTAGAGGATGTAAACCTGTCAACTCACACTTTCATTAAAATGCAACGGACCATCTAAGTTCAATAGCTTTTATGCAAAACTCTGTATCACAAAATGTAATTTCCTCTACATAGCTGAATAATGTATAGGAGAATGAGGTGAAAATCTGCTGGTTTATTGCAGTCTTGCCTTTGGAACATATCTGCATCTGGATCTGTATGGTTGGGTGAACCACAGCATGAAAGCTTGACCATAACACTCCAGGTTCTGCCATGTCAAGCCAGAAATGGCTCTAGATCATTTTGCAAGATTAGATTAATTTAAAAACGTATCGGGTCAAATATTGCTATTTGATTGAAACAGAAATCACAATTAATTAATAACAAAGCCTCTTATTAAGTCCACTTTTTTTCTGTATCAGCATCCAACAATTAAATATCAATCCCTAAAACTGAGTAATGTTTTACTGTGGCGAACAATCTTAAAATGTTCTCATATCTTTACGTTTCTATTTCCCTTTAACCACGTGTTTATATGTTTAAACATGTTGAACTGTGTTGCAGTCCATCTGCTTTATTGTAGGAGAATTTTGCATGATTAAACAATGTGTTTTTAAATAGCTACTAAACAAAAACAAACAAAAATGACATCTTACTGAAAACGTCCAGCTCAAAGCTCTTCTCAGTACTCCCGGCCACATTGTTAACCTTGCAGGCGTACTGCCCGGCGTCAGATGCCTGCACATGTGGGATCTTCAGGCGGAGACCTCTCTCTACATACTGAGCATGGCGGCTGGACATGAGGGCCTCTCCTCTTCGGTACCATGTGATTGTGGGGTGCGGTACGCCACGTACTTCACACTCCAGTGTTACCATTGTGTCCAGCAGTGCTGTCACATTCACGGTTAAGTTGCCTCCTATGATGGAAGGAGGAACTGCAACAACAAAATAAAAAACTCAAACAGTCAGACTATTATAATTTGCTATTTGGTTGCATCTTTATGAAAGGAGAATATAGACTGAAACGCTCACCGTAGACATTAAGATTGAAGTCTCTGGACTGTTTTCCAGCCGTGTTCATGACGCTGCACTGGTAGCGACCTTGGTCTCCAAGACGAGCACTTTTTATCCTCAACACCTGACCCCTGCTGGTGACTTCCAGGTTGGGATCACCGAGGAACACCAACCTAGACAGAAACAACAAGGAGACAGAGATGAATTCAAGTTTAGTTACAGTTACAGTTTGGAGCAGTGGCATGACTTAATTTAGGATAATTACTGATACTTTTGAAATGTTCTTTTCAATGATGGAAAGATTGTACCATTCAACATCAATTATTTCTTAAAATCAAGAATTTGGTGCACATGTATGCATTTATTGTGGATATTAGGGAAGTCCACAAACTAGCTTAATGATAGCCTTCTTTCTCCACTCTTAAACTGGCTTTGATGTGTGTCTGGGATCGTTGTCCAGACTGTGCTTTTTTTTTTTTTAAACATATAGCGGTTGATTTGGTGAAGCTGAAGAATTTGGGGAAGGATGACATTTCTGCGTTACTCCCACTACTTTGCGATATGCACCAGTACCCTTGTCACTAAATCAGACCCACATGCCAATGCATCCACAAACCCCGCTTGACAGCTGTTACACAGTTCTTAGGTTCAAAAGCCTCATTGTGACTCCTCTAAACATAATTCTTGTCATTAGGGTGAAAAACCCACCAACTTGTTTTCTGCAAGTTTCAACCATCCGACTCAAATGTTCTCCTTTATATTAAAATAAATAAATTATAAAATGGATGTTGCTGGAATGCCACACTTGAAGTGCTGACCAAAAAAGACTCAATTCCAACACTGTCCACATTGTCAACACAAAGGCCTTCGGTAGCAAAGCTCGGTGGTCAGACAAGACATCTATTTTTTCCACAATTGTAAAAAGTACATTTAGAGAACTCAAGGTGAGGCTTTTAAACCTAAGCAAACTGTATCAAACATCAGGCATGATGGTGGCAGAATCACTGGGGGGTATTTCTGTGCCATTACATTACGCGGTGGAAATAACGAGGAAGGAACCCTACCTGCAAATTCCTCAACTTTACCAGAAATCAGCAAAAAAATAAAATAATTGGTTTTATTATGGAGAAAGCAGGCTATTATAGTTCTTCTGGAATGTTCTCGTCGTCAAACCTCAAATATTCAGCCAGAATTACGCAGGAAGCTTTTAAATGGCAGCAAAAAAGGATCAGCTTTTCTTCAGCTTTCTAAGAGACATTTATACCAAACAATAGTGGGGTTGTGTACACAGCATACTTGAGCCTGTATGTACTCTGGCTCTGAGTTGAAGACACAATACATTCCAAGTTGTGCAACACATTGTTTTTAAAATCATTTAAGCTGTGTGTTATTTCATGATTTCACCATAATAAAATGCATGATCAAACAAATCATTAAAAACCCATAGTCCATATAACATTCCTGCTCATGATGAGCTTATGTAAACCTCTGACTGAGGAAGTATATTCCTAATAATCAGAAGGCACTCACTTTCTATCTTTGTACCACTGGATTGTGGGAAATGGCAAACCCTGCACTTTGCATTCAAGAGTAAGCTCTTGTTTGAGAACTGCTGAGACATCCAGAGGAGCACCAGATCCTACAATTGTCGGTGGGACTGAGAGAAAGAACAAGTTTATTACATACCATGTTAGGAAAAATATTACCAGTACAAATAAAAACTTCTTGGACCTTTATAGTACATTCAAACTGACACAGCAGTCTTGTTTGCAACGAATTATTCAACAAATCCTGATTTCTTTTAGAAACCAATGAAATTAACTATCAACTACATTTCGATACAATTGACAATGTATTAGTTTATTTTTGGCTATGAAAATCTTCATGTAGCAAATCTTACTTGAGGCTCTAATTAAAAGCATTGGTACTGATCTGTAAAGCATAAATGAAAACTCTTAGCTGGATGTAAACACATGCACCGTGCTTGCTGTGAGGATTTCTCACTGACTTTACTTACCAAGTACATCTACAACAAATACTTTTTCTCTGCTCCCTGCGATGTTAATGGCTTTACAGCTGTAGTTGCCTACATCAGCTGTTTCTGCCCTCAGCAGTTTCAGGGTTTTTCCCATGTCAAGAATCTGGATGCTGTTACTGGCAACAACCTGTCAATTAGCATAAATACATTAAATCAAATGCAGCATAATAACAGAGCTTCAGGAAATGTTGTCTGGCAGTTACTGGAACAAATTCTGATAATGACAAGCAGATTTGAAACGAGCATGGACCGAAAAAGAGAAAGGCAGTGCAAACGCAGAAAGCACTACTATCCAAAAGAAATCCCTCCGTAAACAGATTGATTTGATTTAGATTCCAAATAAATCCCAGCTCAAAGAAAAGCCTCGGATGTTCTACTCACTGCCTGACAGAAAGCAAATACAACAGCAGTCAAAATGTCAAAAAGTAGCTAGTTTTACATCATATTATCAGAACTATTATTTTTGAAGCTGGCAATGACAACAAATAGACATACAAACCTGATAAACACTGGTTTAAAACCGGTTTTCTTGGAAGGCATGGTCTGATTACAGCTCATGTTTTTATGAACAAATGAAAAAAGACTTGTTATTGTACCCTATCATCAGGTACACACAACTTGATTTAATCCTTTTGTGGCCCTCATCAAATGCAATTATACATTGCTTTGCAAAATTAGCCAAACTCCTTTAACTTTTCCACATTTTTTTTTTACCTTTTAACAATCAACCCTCCAAACAGTTGAGATTTTATGTGAAAGAACATCACAAAGTAGCTTCACAGTAGCAATTCCGAAGTAGAAAGAAAATAGTTAAAACTTTACAATAAAAAAATCAGAAAAGTGGGGCATGAATTTGGGTTTAGTACCATAATCTAATAATACATTGAAATAAAATCCAGTTTGAATCAGTTGCGTTTAGAAGTAATCTAATCGGTAAACTGTGTCCATCTCTGTGTGATTTAATCTCAGGAAAATACGTCTGTTCTGTGAAGGCCTCATTGGTGTGTTAGAGACAGTGGCGTCTCTGGCATAAGTTACGTGGGGCACAAAAACTCACCCCTATTAGCAGCAGCTAATTTTTTTGTGATACATAAAACATGACTTTGATCGATTTTAAATGAAACAGATACTTTAGCACAAACCAACACACTTGAAATGACATTTTATATAAGCTAAATGTAATTAAACTTTATACATAAAATTACAAATAAAGGCTCACTAATAATGTTCATTTACTGAACAGAAAAGATTCACATCAATCCTTTCAATCAATCCAACAAAGACAACCAAGACTAGAGTGTTGGACACTTTCCGGAGGAACGTAAACGTAACGTGTACATGTACGTGTGCATTTCCAGTATTTTTAATGGACGATCCCAGCTTGGGGCCGTAGTATTTGTGCCCCACGGCTGTCTACTGAGAGCGTGTTGGCCATGCGCAATGCGATTTCAGATGTTCGTTATTTAGACAAACATTGTTGGGCCGGCCCCAATATCAAAGCTCCTCAAGAGGATTTAGGCTTCAGAGCTTTTCAGTATTCAGGCAGTTTTAGACATATAAGCACAAATGTTTATAACAGAATTTTATTGGTAAGGAAATCCGTCTTTTTTACAATATTGCTTTATAAAGAACGATCATGTCCCGCTGATTATTGCGATCATTGAGCTCCACAGCGGCATCTCGGCCAGACCCCACTGGCCCCAAATGCAGAGATGCCACAGGAGAATTAGTGAGCCAACAGCCCTCCTATTGAAATCAGGCGTTTATGGAATAGTGGCAGGTTAAAGGTCATTGTCGACGGAAAACATCATGAGGTGCTGTTTAAGTTTGCCACAAGCCATGAAGGTGACATAGCAAACATGCGAAAGAATGCGCTAAATAAGATTAGGAAAAAACAACCAAACACTTTGCGGCGGGAATCTATCACAACACACCTGTTCATGGTACCATAGTCTGGGCACTCTCACTGTTAGATGTTCAACAAAGTGACAGCCTGGGGGAAGAACTGTGTCTGAGGTGGCTTGTTTTTGTAAATAGTGCTCTGTAGCGCCGACCTGAGGGTCAAATTCTGTGATCAGGATATGTGGGGTCTGCTGAGATGTTAGCAGCCATTTTACTGTAACTGGACCTCTACAAGTCCTGGATGGAGAGAAGGTCAGCCTTTTCTCATCCTCTCTGCAGACCTAGTTGTTTGTTGTAGTTGGCTTGTCCTGTTTTGTGGATTGGTTGTGAGCTAGGTGAGCTTCCTGTGGAGGGTGTCTTGGTTGATGGCGTTGAAATCCGAGCTGAAGTCTATAAACAGGATCCTGGCGTACTTCCTGGGTGGCCTAGGTGGCGCAGGATGAAGTGTAGTTTGACGGCATCATCTACCAACATGTTTACCTGATAAGACAACTGGAAGGAGCCCAGCAGGAGGCCTGTTATGTGCTTCAGATGCTTCAACAGCAGTCATCAAAGGATTGAATGGCCACAGGAATCGGGGCGACAGGTAACCCAGTGATGGTGCATTTCTTGGAGTGTTTGAAACCCTAAGGAACCTCACACAGCTCCAGAGCCTTGATGAAGATCTGAGTCAAGACTGGGGCCAGTCGGTCAGTGTAGGTTCTCAGGCATGAAGAGGGGACATTATTAGATCCTGGTCTTCTGACACTAAAAGAGGCTTTTTACATATTCCTCAAAGTTCTTAAAATCCAGGTAGGGACTCTGAGGAGAGGGGAGAGGTCAAAAAACTATACTATATCCCGTTCTTGTTGTTGAGAATAGCCAAAAGAAAACTGAAGATGAAAAAAATAAATAAAAAATATGCAAACATATTTAGGAAATTGGTTTTCTTTCAGTCAGGTAAACAAGCAAGGAATAATCCTTTCATGTTTGGATTTATGTTGATTTACAAAATTATATGATAAACATAAAAAAAATCTTTGAAAGAATAATTGTGACTTGTCAGCACTTTCAACTGTGAACAAGCTTGGACATCAATAATGTTTTCTTTCAGTATTGCCCTGTACTTAGCTCCAACCACATTTCCATCAACTGGTTTTCCTTTTCCTTCTGAACACACCATGCCAAAAAGCTTCATGCATGGTAGCCTCATCCTGTCCGAATCAACTTCTTTATAACTGTGTTAGAACAACTCAGTTAAAACACAGCCCTAGACCCAGTTCATAACAGCACACTAGTTTGTGATGCTCTCTCTCTTAAAGACATTATAAAATATATTGAGGTTTGCAGTTATGACCAATGGAGATGATTTCCAGTTGGTGTGAATCCCTTTCAGGCACTGTATTAGTTTTTATGAGAATTTATCAGCTAAATACAGCCAAATATCACATTGGGACAAAACATAGCTCCAAAAGGAAACAAAAATATAATTTTTGAGATTTAGTCTTCTTTGAGCAGGAACACACTCCAGTTTCTCAATATAGAAAAACTCTGAATAATTCAGTTACTCCATGCTGAGAAACTTTGAATTATTCGGGTCTTTTGCATATTAATGTAAGCATTTCACTTAAAAAGAAGGAATGTTTTCTGCAAACGGACATAAAATAAGAACGTTTTCAGCTGTGCAGACACTTACAGGAATCCCATACTTAAACCAGGAGATGACAGGTTTTGGACTTCCCGTGACGTCACACACCAAGCTGATTGGCTCGTTCAGGATTACTGACACGTTTCCGGGTGTGTCCCCGTCACGGAACTCCGGTGGCACTGTAGAGGATCGATGCATTTTTAATATACTACAAATATTTGCAGGATTATATTGCTGTATTGGCAGGTTTGCTATTATCTGAACTCAATGTCTAACTCAATGCAAAGATGAATCACCGTTGACTTTGAGCTGGTACTTTTTCTCTGTGGATCCAGCATCATTAGCTGCAGTGCAGACATACTCTCCATCATCCAAAGGTGAGACAGCGGCAAGAATCAGCAGGGTACCATTGTCCAGGATGGACACACCGGGCTCACTGCCCGTCAATTCTTGGCCATTACGCAACCAACGTATCACTGGCTTAGGTAGACCTGAAGGAGAAGTGACGACAGCTAAGTCATCATTCATTCATTAGAAAAGCAAAACCAATCTCCTATTTAATATGGAGAGCTCAATTTCTCTGTAGCAGTTGCTTTTAGACCAATAACAAATGCAGGAATTATCAGGTGTGAAACTCCGTAGCAATACATATGGTGTGAGAGTGTATGGTACAGCACCTTTGGCAGGACAGGGGAATGCGATGCGCTGGTTCAAAACTCTCTCCTGCACAGGGCTGTTGAAAGGCGGCTCCAGCACCTCAACAACAGGTGGTACTAAAAGGTAGAAAAGAAGCATTTTTCTTAGCCACAAACAGTTTGTCACTGTTCCACACCAATACTAAATAGCAAATTGGTCACACTCTTTCCACATTCGGTTCAAGTTTTACTTGTTTCATTTGCTTAATGACTGTTGGTCATTTTGTAATTTTCTTAATCTGTTTCGTCACCTTTCCTGTTTTTGTTGCACCATAGGAAGCCCCTTTTTCCAACACCAGTCGAACTGCTTATTAACATAAACAATCAACCAACCACAAGCCAGCAAGTCAACGCATTTTGGTATTCACATAGTGAGGATTAATTGCTGAAGTTCACATTGAACATCGAAGCGAAGAAGAAAGGGGGTTTCTGCAACTTTGAAAAGGACATGGCTGTTGGTGCCACACAAACTGGTTCAGAGTATTTCATAAGCTATTGATCTGGGATTTTCAGACACAAACATCTCTCAGGTTTACAGAGGATGGTCCAAAAAAGAGAAAATAATGATGAACAGCAGTTGTCCGGACATAAATGCCTCCTTGGCGTCACAACAGAATGAGCAGACTTGTAAGACAAAAAGGCAACCGCCGCTCAAATATCAAATGTTGCTTCCAAGGTATATGGGATACAACCTCTGAATGCACAAGCTTAAAGGGTTAAAGCAGCAGAAGGTTGCACCACGTCCCACTTCTGTCAAAAACCAGAAAATTATTGCTGGAAGAAAGCCTCAGGAAGTGCTGTTCAAAATCTGGTCAACATGCAAAACTCTGCGTGGCAGAAAACAGGCAACAATTGAAATAGGCTTACCAAAATTGAAATTCAGATTGATTCAGATGGCCAGGACAGAGTTTGGTGTAAAGAACAGAAAAACACGGATTCATCCTGCCTTGTATTGCCTTGTATGCCACCAAGCCTAAATCATTGACAAGATCTCTGAAGTCCAGCGGCCTCCACAGTCACCAGATCTCAACCAGAGCCCCTCTGGTATGTGGAGGAATAGCAGAGTCACACTATAACTGTGCAGTGAACAAATCTGCAGCAAGTACACGTTGCCACAGAGTCAGTATCTCTAAGAAATGTGACCAAAAACCAGTTGAAAAATTAAAGCAGTTCTAAATACAGCCTAACAAGGTGTACCAAACAAAGGGACCAGTGGAGGTCTGTAGTCTTACGTAAACAAACCCACCTTGGACTTGAACCTTAACTTGAGCCTGGTCCTGGCCTGCTGTGTTGGTGGCTGTGCATATGTAGATTCCTCCATCGTCAAGCTTAATATCCGTAAGTATCAGACTGCCATCAGGTGACACTGGATAGCTTTTATCATCTTTGGTCCAGCTGAGGGTCGGGTCTGGGACCCCTGCCACCACACAAGCCAGCTCTACTTGATGTCCAACCTGTACCTTCATAACTCGTGGGCCTGGCTGGATTTTAGGAGGAACTGCAGGAGAGAAAACAGAGGAGAAGGTTTACAAAACAGCTGGCTGCCTAAAGCGCAACTAAATGTTATTTACTGAAAAGCAAAATCTGCTCGAAATGATTAGTGCTGATGTGCATCTCTAATTACTTCTGGGCTGCACCAGCCACATAGGTTGCTGTGGGTGTTGACTAGATTGTTTTTGAAAACATACAATAAGAAAATAGATAGTGCAAATTGAATGTTCAGTTTAAACCAAATAATTAGAACACATTGAGCTTAGACAGAACAGTAGCATCTTCGGGTATCATACATTTCATTAAATGTATGCCTCAAACATCAAAACTCTCTTGAAATCACTTTAATTGATCTTGATCTGTGTTGCAATTCTTTGCTCTTTCAGAAGGTCTTTCAAAGTTTTTCTCTGAACATTGGTTGTTACTTATTTAATTTCAGCTCGGTCTTTCAGTCATGGATCCAAACATTCTTTCATCCATTCATTCATGAATGCTGCTCACCTCATTCATTCATCCATCCATCCATCCATCCATCCATCCATCCATCCAGACAGGATTTGATAAGTAGTGCTTTCAGCAGTTTTTTGGGTGTGCCCTGCTCACCTCCCAATGTTACAATGTGTTTACAACTTCGAGTCATGACTTTTAGCGGAACAGCTGCAGCCGAAAGTGAGGAGGCCTGGATGAAAGTCGGCTCCTCTAAATATGAGGCCATGGCTCACGATCGGACAAAGTAGTGTTCACAAAAGGCTCTTCCTCAAGTGAGGACAGTTTTGATATCTGGGTGTCTTGTTCATGAAGGATGTCAGTATGGAGACCAGATGAATAAACGTGTCAGTGATAATCATCTCTGTGGTGGTACAACAGGAGCTGAGCCTAAACGGCAATGCTTTAAACCAGGGATGTCAAAATAATTTCTATATTGGGCCCCTTTGGCATCATGAAGTCATTAAAAGGGCCGGTTGTACGTGTATAGATGATACTTTGGATTTCATAATTTCATTTCAGTTCACATAGAAATATTAGAAAAATGCACAAGTAACATAAAAGTAGCACCTTTAGGCCCATTTGAACAATTTATCTGCAAAGAAAGTTGATACTGGGGTCAGTTACACTTTAAACTTTCATCATTCTGCATCACTTTCTCTTTTTGAACATTTCTGGGTTGTTTAAATGTGTTGTGGGAAAACTGACCTCTAGTGGCAGGGTGCTGTTACTACACAGTTTTTAAAAAAAAATCAACATTCACTACCGGAGGCACAGTTTTAGCTACTTTATACACTTTAAAAGGATATATGCCTCTACGTTATTGACATGACATGCCTTTTTTGGTTCTTGATGGCCAGATAAATTGCCTCGAAAGGCTGGATTCGGCCCGCGCGCCTTGAGTTTGACACGTACTTTAAACCTACAGGTCTATCTATGATTTTACCCTCTCCGTTGGTTATGAGATATAGATCATGACTGAAATAACAAGATTCATGACTAAATGAAACAATTTTGGCAGTTAGGAATAAAAATGATCCCAAACTCAACTTCTTAACCCCCTCCAGGTGGGAGAAAAGGTCATGGAGGGAGCGTTGGTATGGGCAGGATGTTTGGTCTGGTAATCTGTCTTGGGTGGCTTAGTGGGTCTCGGCCAATGTTTGCCTCAGGGATCTGTGACATTTTGACTACTGTTGGATCTTGGCTAGTCATCCCCTCCCCCTTAAAAAAATCAGCTGCAGTTTTTCTCAGACTCTGCAGGCTCTGGTGGCTGTTTTTAGGGTTAATGAGGGTAGTTTGTTTGCCTCTGCATTTTTGGCCACCTTCCGGCTTTAACTTCTGGCAACTTTTGCCCCCACCACTGCTGAAACTGGCTATCAATATAGCACACCGTACAAAAGGACATGTAACAATTTTTACTCATCAACTCTTCCTGTTGTAGGTCAGTTAGCGTTTTCAAAAATATTTCTATAAAGACAATTAAAGTCCAAAGAAAAACTTGAAAAATCGGGAGAACTACTGATAAATCTCACCTTAATAGATTTCAGAAAAGTCTGTCTGCTTGGAAGCAAATACATCTGGTGTGATTTAAGACATTTATACAGTATTGTATGCAGCTGCTTTTGAAAAGATTGGACAAACAGCTTTTTTATTCTGTCACTTTAAAAAATGGATAAGATTCTGGTCTTTTTTCAGCTTACCTAAAACACTCAGGGCGATGGACAACGTCACGTTCCCGGCAATATTTGAGGCCACACAAACATAAAGGCCACTGTCTGAAGCTCTGGTCTCCAGGATCTTCATCGATCCAGATGGAAGCTGAAGATGCCTGGGAGGAGAAAGGACACGTTCCCTTACTGCACACAAGCAAGCAACAACAGCAGTCAATTACACAATGAAATCCCGCCCTGACTATTATGCTTGAAGCTGCCAAAAATGTGAAAAGCAAATCAGTTGAACACTTTTCGTTCCCACGCAAAGACTTGATGATCCGCACTAATCTACCGTTAACCATAATTGCAGTTATTTTGGCAGTTTTCGCAAACTAAACGTAGGATTGCTTTATCAACTTAGACAGCCATAAACTTTCCCCTGAAGTCAGGGAAGAACGAGAAGGACAAAGCAGTGTAATTTAAAAAGCATGGAGTTAATTCAAACCACTCATACGAAAATAGCACAAGCTAACAATATTTCTGAGTTTTGTTTTGTTTTTTCTTCCATGTGATTGTAGAAATATTTACAATAAGATGTTTTGCGTCGTCTTCTCTTGTAACAACATTGAAAACTGAGAAAACAGTAGTTGCAGATGTTTTGCCGTTTGGCCTGACACAGGGGTTTTGCCATTTCAAACTTCCCAAAGCAGCCCGTTTTCAGCGTGGCTGGGTCTGGAGCGCAGACTGCAGTCTGTTTCGCCCCTGGACCCTTTCACTACACAGACAGGCGGTCAGATTACTCACAGAATCTGGCTTGGCACGGTCATTCTGAAATAAGCAAGGCCTTCCAGGCTTCCCTCGGAAGAACTTAAGTTTATGTGTGAGCATCAACCAACTGTGACCTTTGACAGCAGATTCAGTATTATTGCCACGAGCGGAATAAAACAACACAAAGGACTTCAGTTCTCTGTGTGTGCTTAATGCTAGCAGGGTTTTACCTTGGGGAAAAGGGCGAGATGAGCTGTTTCTCTTTCGCCCAGCTGATGGTAGGCGGTGGGACACTGTGAACATCACATGGCAAAATAATATCCTCCCCCTTGATCACCGACATTCTCACAGGCTCTCTTAAACCTTCAGCGCCACCAACTCTGGGTCTGGGTCGCACTGGGAAAGAAACCAGGGACGAAGTTAGAAGTGATGGAAATATTTATGAGTGTCATCAAGCAGAAGAACCAGAATGTACTTCTATTCCATACAATGATTTTAACAAATGTAGCACAATGAATACTGTGATTCGAATACTTGGAGAATTCGCGGTTCATTAAGCCGTTTTATGTTTCGATAGAAAATGAGATGGTTACCGTAGACTGTGAGCTGCACCTTCTTGGATGCATATCCAGCAGCATTGGTAGCCGCGCAGACAAACTCTCCAGTATCGTTTCCAGAGGGAGAAGTTATGAGGAGGCTGCCATCCAAGTCCAAAGAGAAAGCCGGACCACCCAAGTTCAGCCGCTCCCCACCCTCAAGGATTAAATCACAGAATGGAGAGAGCGGGATTCAATGTTTATTTCATTTAATCACCTTGTCAAAAGTACTGGTCACCAACAGTCTTAAAATTTATCATCCAGTTCCCTGCCACTATTAAATTAAATTAAAACGCCCTTATTGAAACAAGCTTCTAAAAATGAACATACCTAAACAGAAATGAGGCAAATGTGATGTCAGTCCATTAGGACTGTTTTATGTCTACACCATCCTCCTGGCTCACATATGACTTAGCAGTCTTGACTGGTGTTACAGAGAGAGGCAGCAAATAAAGCTGAGAGAACAGAGAGAAGCACATCTGCAGAATAAGCTAAACTAGCCCTGGATTCAGAGGGTTTTATTTTGTACACATCTGTTGCACCTTTAACTTGTACAACTGAGGAAACTAGAATATAGTGAAAAAAAACAGCAAACAAAAAAAAGAATCCCATCTAATGTAGGGGTTGTTGCTCTGACTGTGCCTGTACTTAAAAGTCATGGAAGTCAACAGTATGGTCCCCTGGAACTGAAACTGATAAATCGTGCAGCTAAAGATTTACAAGCAAAGCTTATTGCTGCTTCTAACTGATCGAGTTAAACACGAATAATTATGTTTTATGCCTCCAGTACGAAGAAAAAACTTAAAAGCAGTGAGTTTCTATTAATCTACAAAATAATATTGAATTTCATCCTTTCTGTACGGGTCAAGATTGAATGCAATCTTAGTGTTACATGTTTGATCTACTTTTTTCTTTTCTTTTTCTTAACAATAAACTGCATCCTTTTTTAACGTAATTTTTCAGATAATTCTTTTTATTTTTACTTGCTGACAAACAATCCCTGGAGAGAGCATTGGTGTATAGATTCTAACGGAGACACATGGTTCGTACTGACCTTGCTCCACGTGATGTCCGGACTTGGTACTCCACTGGCACGGCACGGCAGAGTTATAGGTGTTCCTTCGATCGTGCTAAATACTTGAGGGCCATGCTGAATTGAAGGCATCACTGAGGATATCAGCACAAATAAAATATGTGACAATGTTGCTACGCCTTAGTCAAATACAGATGCATTTTTATTCAAAATAAATTATTTTGCTATCATTAAATGTGGTCTGGCTTTGCTACAATATTAAAAAGTCTGTACATAACATATACATAAAAAATAAACAGTAATTAAGTCTTTATTACAACTACAGCACCGTGAAGAAATGCTTTCCCTCTTTCAGAGTTTTTCTATTTTTGCTTTTTTGTTACATTTTACTGTTTCAGCTTATTAAACTAATTTTGATATCAAGCAAAGACAACCTGTGTTGTATATGAAAGAATAAATCTAAACCAATCAGGTCTAATGTGGTAAAGCGAATGCCAACATTTTTGGTACACATACATGTGTCATTACACTCCAAACTGATAGACAATGTCTATCAGTTTGGAGTGTAATGACACATGTGGTTGTTTTATTTGATTATTTTAGATGATGAGCATGATGTGTTGCTTGTGAGATCTTTCAGCCTATTTCATAATGTTAGACAGGTTCTGTTTACTTGATTTCTTTGTTCTTCAGGTTCTGGCAGCTGTCATCCCTATGTGTTGCTGGTCAAACTTAACTAAGAAATGTTTGGTGCTGTTGATTTTTACATGGGCCAGGTTAGTTTAGTTAGTCTTTTTTCCCCCTTAATAAATAAAATCACATTTGAAAACTAGATCTTATGTTTACTTGAGTTATCTTCATGAGATAGTAACATTTATTTGATCAGCTGAAACATCAAGTGTGACAAAAATGAAAAAATAAAAATCTGTAAGGGGGGAAATAAATGTTCATGCTGCTGCTGTTTTTCCTTCTTTGACTGTCTTCCTGTTTTATTGTTAACCCAGGTGACACTAAAACAGGTCTGCAAAAACAATGTACTTAGAAATTTTTATTTAAAAATGTAATCAAATTAACACAAATGTATTTGTTCACTCTACAATCTTTGCAGACTCAAATGAAAAATGTCTTAACTGTTATAGTGAACTTTGCTTCATATTGACGACCTATCATACATCAAAACAGGAAGGCTTGTCCAGGTACACAGGTCTACTCTGGTTTTAAAAATCGAAAGGAATGACTTTAAAGCCTCCTAATCCATTCTAAGCCGTGCCTGCCTTTAATAAAGATGCACAGCATTTTATTCATGACAAGTCTTTGCAAAAAAGTCATAGCGGAGTTCCATAGCTGAGCTTGGAGATTCTGCAGACATGACAAGAAGAAAGTCGGGAATAAAAGAAATCCAGGAGAAGGCCTGGTTGCAGTTTGTTGCACATATGCATGTCTGTGTGCTGGTGTCTCTACCGTAAACATAAACTGTGGTTGTATGGTTGGTGGCCCCGATAACGTTCTCAGCCAAGCAGGTGTAGTCACCACCATCATCCAGCTGAACTCTTTCAATATGCAGACTGCCATCCCTCCTCACTGTGACATACTGGTCTGAGGTCACCTAAGAGATTAAAGGAAAGAGACATTTAAAACAATCGTAAGATATTTGCATGCAAGATCAAGAAACCCTGCTTTTTATGTTCCCACCAGGCCATAGTTGTGGAGCCATTGCCTTTCTGGCAGTGGATGTCCAGCCAGCAGCACGCAGGGAAGAGTTAGCTGCTGGTCCTCGATCACACTGATAACAGGTGGACTCACTGCGATGACAGGTTTAACTTCGAAGGGAAACAAGACATAAAATGTTTAGGAATTTCTTCAAGCAGAAACAAAATTATTGTGCTTCTATCTGACACCATATATAATAAATAGGATCAGAATTTAAGGTCATAATTTAAAATATATACACAAATTCATGCACAAAGTGCAGAACAGAGCAGACGTGATTTTATTCAATATAGAAACCTGATTACAAAGTGTAAAATTAATAATTTTCTAATAGTGTTCAGTGAAAAACAAATGAGTATGGTCTACTACCAGTTTTCTCTTAAAGCATGTGTATTTCGTTTACTAACACAATGATGGGGAAGATTTAATCCAGAGTTATTTTGACTTGAGTAAAGGATCACTGGCCCTCACGATGACTTGAAATGTGGGCACAGTTTGCTACATGCATATGTCAAATAACTCTATTATCTTTCAAATTCACAATCAGAAAATTATTTGCTAGGTTTCATCTGTATAACACCATAGAGAAAACCTAAGTTGCACATTTGTATTTACCAGATTATTCTACTCAGAGTGTTCCACAGAATCTGCTGGTTTTCTTAGATAACTTACATTTAATCAGAAATAGTCTTTTTGTACTGTATTTTAGTTACAATCAAATTTGGTTTGGTTACAATCAGATTTGAATCTGCATCCAACTGTATTATATATTGGCTTGCATTGGAATAATTTGGTAGGGATCAAATTCATTCTGCTGACTTGGAGTTGATATAATAGAAACAAACAATAAGAAACAGGAGATAAAGCAGTGCGACTTTTATGTGATGCTTTGCTCGAAAATTATAACAGTGGTCCTAACTTAATTAAACCATGTTGAAGCAGCATATTAGGACTGATCTGTAGACACTCTACGTGACACAAAATATCTGTTAGTATTAAGAAAAAGGAAGTAAAAATACAACAAATTTCAATTTATTTAAGGTTACTAGTGAGTGAGTGAGTGAGTTTATAATATTGGGGGGGGGGGGGGGGGGGAAGAGTCTGCCGAATCATCAACAGGACTTCCACAAAATTCTTACTAAGATAAATGTTTCAAACTGAAATTAAAACTAGTTGGTGAGTTGTTGCAGGAAGGGAACGGTTAATGTGTAATTGAATTATTTGAAATTTTACTCTACAAACAATGTTTTTTTCTTTTTTTTCAAAACTGATATTAAATGTCAAAGACCTCTCGCAAATACTAGACAATAAAGAGACAAAGACATCATAAATTGTACTGAGAACAGATGGAAATATCCACACCTTTACACTGTGTCATCCAGAGGATATAGAAGGATGTCATAATTTAAATACCCAGCCAAAAGAAATAAACATTTAAATGAATCAAATTTTAGGTGTTTATTAGCAGTGAATCTTCATTTACTCAAGAGTTAAAGTAGCTAACTTTTGTAAAGATGCATTTTTTTATATTTTTGTTAAAAATGTCACTATGTCCTGACAGTAAAATATGACAGATAATTTGGTAAAAAATAAAAATAAAAAAACAAGCTCCTCTGCCTCCTCCCAGTGGTCCTACTGCCATTTGCAGAAATACCCTGCTCCCGGCCAGAAACCACCAATCAGAGCCAGGAGGAATGTCTTGCTCTGATTGGTTGTTAGCAGGGTCAATCACTCTCATGTGCGAGCTGCTCACACCCTCTCCTGCACAACACATACCGTCGTTCAAGCTCTAGATTGCCATTGTGCAGCAGCTGTGCTAATGGTGGAAAAACAATATAAACTTTACAGGAAAACTGGCAATTTGTCGAGGGCTCAGAAAACTGACACACAAACAGGAGCCCAACCTAAAATAAAACCAAGGTAAACATCAGAGCTGCTTTTCCGAGGTGTAGCGAGCTACGCATCCTGAAAGAGTTAAAAACCAACGCAGTTAGGCACATTTCTGCTTGACAAGTAAGTATCTCTGCTTGATTTGTTTCATTTTGAAATAACTACACAACTATGAGAGCGACAGTTACAGAATCACTGGTGATAGCAACAAGCTACACAGCAAAATGAGATTTGCATTAAGTCTAAAAGTTAGCCCTGCTTACTAGCCGGCGCGTTCACGGCCGGCTCCACTGAGGGGGAGGAGCTGTGGATGGAGGGCTGTAGTGCAGCAGAGAGCAAGTAAGAGGAACCTGTAAGGTGTGCTTGTTTAAAATTTCAGGATCAGAACACCCTACTGTAACTTTAAGCCAGGCATGACAAACACACTCTCCTTGTAAGGCCCACAATTACAACATAGTAATCCAGACATTTTAGAAACAAATCTTACCAAGACCTGTCACACTGATGCTAGCCTTGGTTTGGATCCTCCCAAAGCGGTTTTTGGCCTCACAGACATACTCTGCCTCATCCTCCACCCAGAGATCTGACAGAAAAAAACTAACAATAAAGCGAACAATGTATTTTTGACGTTTTAGGCACAATACTGACTTAACAGACTTACTGATGATTTGTAGGTCCCCTTCTCTCTGTGAAACAGTGCTGTGTGCATTGGGCCGGTTGAACAGGGACGAGCCATCCTCTCTCCTCCATGTGACCTGCGGCTCTGGATACCCATGTGCTTGACAGGGCAAGGTCACGTTGGAGCCAATGTCTGCTACTACATTTGATGGCTCAAGAGTAAACGTCGGTGTGGCTGGAGCGGTCAAGATTAAAGATGACCAATAATAGTGATGAGAATAACATGTACATATGCATGGAAACACAGTTTATCTATTAAAAGTATTTAGAAGCTAGAGTCAGAGGAAGTTTTATTCCAAGGTCAAACATATTATGTTATTGTTTGCCATGAACATGCATTAAAAAAACTAAATTACAAAAGCTCAAGTTATAATCTATAGCATGTTCTAAATACCATTGTAAAAAGCATCAGTCCTCTATGATTTCAAGACTTCTTGTTACGACTTGCATTTCTTTTTCTTAATACTGAAAAAAAGACAAAAAAACTATAGATTTTGATCAATCATTCGCAACTCACGGAAGAAGTGTTTCCTAAACTGTTCAACTTCTTAACAACAAAATAACAGAAGTATAGATGTTCGATGGCAAATGTGGTTGATTGAAATATAAAACCACCACGAAAACAAAAATAAACAAGAGTCAAGTGAAAAACAAACAAATAATATTCAAATATTCTGTTTTTATCATTTTATCACAACTGTTGCAATTGTGGTCTTAGAAAATATTTCTAAGCTTAATTTTATTTCCAGGCAAAATCCTAGGTGAATTACCACACGGGATCCTGGCCTCTACGCTGGGAACCACTTGTGTAAAGTATGAGAATGGGGAAATATATCAACGACACCTTCTTTAAAACAACACCTGTTTGCTCCATTTATGAATATGGAAAGAAAACTATTTATGACATTATGTGTGCAAATCCACCGAGGGGTTAAACTCAAACAGAGACTGGAATCTCCATTTACCCGAATCTGCCTTTCAACTTTGATCTGCATATTCAAAGAGGATTTATTTTCTCTCTAAGCAAAAACAACATGTGCAATTTTTTGTCTATATTTTCTGCCACTTTGCTATATAATTGTAGACTAGGTGCTAAAAACTTTATATAAACAAGTAACATTTGATTTGAAGGTGCAGAATACAAGAAAAAAAATGAAGCACAGTGGCTTTCTGGTGGTAAAGCATGGAAGTGCAATTGCTTTAACAGTTAGAAGATGATTTTCTAATTTTCACCAATACTTACCGCCAACATCAAGATATATCTTCACTGAGGAGGAGCCAGCAGCATTCACAGCCACACAAGAGTAGTCTCCAGCATCGCCTAACTGGGTTTGCATTATGGCAAGTGTTCCTCCTAATTTGTCCACCTCCAATAGAGCTGAGGTATGGAGCTGTATATTACCTAGCAATTGCAGCAAATACAGCAAGTAATTTGGATCAGCTTTAAAGAAGGTAGTTGGAATTTATAATACATGATTTAAGAAAATATAATTCTGAAAATGTTCTTCATTATTTATGTAATATAAATGATTGGGGTGTATGTACTCAACACTTTATTGCTTCTTTGTATTAGTCCAAAATAATTTTTTTAAGCTTTTAAACTGTTACCTTTATACCACCAGATCTCAGGTGGAGGGATCCCAGACGCTGAACAGGACATCACTGTGGTTTCTCCTGTGTTACTGAGAATTTCTCTTGATGCCGCCCTTACCACAGGAAATTCTAGAAATCAGACAATCCAGCACATCGTGAACATAAAAGCAATGGTGGGAACAGCTAACCAAAAAAATAGGTTCACAATTGCATATCCTGCAAATGAAAATAATAGCTTCACTACTGTTAAACCGATGCTAAATAAAGAAATTTGAGGAAGCTTGCCCATAACTGATAACCAACAGCTGTCACTCGTCTGTGTCTGTGTCACACGTCTTTCAGACAAAAGGAGCTGCACGCAGACACATGGCGCATGATGAATGTGCGCAGCATGTTTAAGGGGATAGCTGTTTTAGTTCAGGATAAATTACATTTTAATTTTAACTTTTACATGGCAGTGGAATCATTTGTGAAGAATATTCAATCCCTCTGTGCCCAGGCAGCTGCACTGGAGAAAAAACAAAACTGTGTGAGTGTGGGTAGGAAGGTTGCCAGTTCTTGAGAGAGAAACAAGCAACCAGCTCTATTACCTCTACCTAGTAAACAGCATAAATGAACAAGCCCAAAGTCTCTTATAATAAGCGGACGTGGCAACACTCCTGGAAGCCTGGAACACAATGCGAGCATTTCTTGAGGTTCCTTTTCCCCTCTGTCATTAGACTCTTTAATAAACATGCAATAAATCATGACTTTTTGGGTTACTTATTGTTGTAACATCAATAATATCAATATTGTTGTTTTTAATGTTTGCTATTTTTGCATTGCTGTGTAGAAACATGTTTCCCATTCTGGATAAACGTCAGTGTATCGTACAGAAGTGTTGGAAAAGTAAAAGACACCCGCTGACCCCTGTGGCGACCCAAAAGCCCAGCTCCGAGTCTAGTTTCCTCCCACATCACGCCATGCCAGTAACAAACCCAGAAAGCTTGGTTACATCACTAATTAAAGGGTTAGGGTCACAGCAGCGCACTGTTTACAGAAAAAAACAGTGGATATCAGCGTCTCTGTTTTTGAGCAATGGGAGCCAACAATATTAAGACAAAATCAAAACAAGATGAATAAAGGTAAGAAGAAAACAGCACAGCTATTAACAATGTTTTTTTTTGTGGAGCCGTGACTTGTTGTGTGGAGAAGTCTGTGTGGATGTGTAGGGAGAGCCAGAAGCAAATGGCGGATGAATATCTTGAACAATTTTATTATACTTACAGTCACGAAACCTAGTAAAACTGACGCTAGCCGTTTCACAAACAGTTTCTAAACTTATCGTGAATGATATTGGGATGAACAAAAAGTTAGCACTTATCTGTTTGCGAATTAGCGCGACTGTGCCCACCACTGCATAACAGACTAAGGTACATAGTCTAATGATTTAAAAACTCACCAAAATAGGTGAGGATGGAGGTCATTGTGTCAGTTCCAGCATGGTTACTGGCCAAGCAGCCATACACCCCTCCATCCTTCTTCTTTGTGTTTCTTATAACCAGAGTGCCATCAGGAGTCATCCTGTATCTAATAATCAGATAAAAAATGTAACAAAAAAATTAATTAATGCTAAATTAATTAATGCAAATTAAAAAATTGCATTAATTGATTTGGGGAAGAAAAATGGCAGGACAAGTTATCACTTGGACAAAAAATTATACACAATTATTGTTACTAATTTTTAGCCTCCAAGTATCTGACAGATAGTGGCCTTTTATTTTATTTTATGAAGATTTATTTACCAAATATAAAAACCTAAAACTTTTCACTGAATTAATTCAGAATAATTCAGTAATTTTGTATTATAAATGGTCCCATATCTATTCTTTTGGAAATCCATTACTGCTAATGAATACCTCTCCTCCTCCTTTAAACTTAATTTAATATGGGCACATTTATTTTACATTTATCTGCTAAATTTTGTACATATTCCACTACTTTTACAAAACTAACAGAAAAAACAATTTTGAGTAAAGGGGTTTCTACACAACAAATGTACAAAATGAGCTAACATCCCTTTTAGTTTTTCTGCCTTTGGTTCAAATTATGCTATATCCCATTTCTCCATTCTAAAACCTAACCCCTGAATCCACAAAATTGACATTTGAGAGGTAACACCCAAGTATTGTGATAAATACAAATTCCTTCATGAGGCAAAACTAAGGAAGAGATAGAAAATATAAATTCTTTGTTACCAGAGAATGAACAATATAAATTTAATTCTTGTGTCCTAAGCATAAAAACTGACTTTGCAGAGTGTTTGCTGTCACTGTACGAGAGGCTGCTGGAGGTCAGGAATGAGTCCAGGATAGTTTGCAGGTACAACAGAGACAAGCAGAGGAATGAAACCATAGCTCAACTGATTCAGTCATTTATAGCTTTGCTCACTGACTAATAAAGAAATAAGTATAGCCAAAATAACAGCACAGATGTCAATAAATAACCTGAATGAAGGTTTTTTTCCCCCAGTGTATTTATTTTTTACACATTTGTGGTTTTATTGAAGGGGAAGAGTCACTTTCTAGTTCTTTGAGAGGGGCTGCAAGATTAATTGTAAGGGGAAACTTTCTATCAAACCTTCCCTCATTTTGCTTTCTAATACCTAAACAGGAAAATGTGTGAATGAAAACAGCTGTATTGGCCAGATTAGAATACATTTTATGTGGGCAAGGACAACAGTGGAGATACAAATGATTGTAAAGAAGCTGCCAAAAGGCAAGTTTGTAAATGACATGTAATGAGATAATCAATATGTTCCTGTAACTGGTAAAAGAACAACTGCTTGACTTTTAACCAATGTACACTGACCTTTTAATGGTGAACATGCAAAACATCTAAACCACCACTTTTCAACAGTTTTAGATAAAAACAAGTTTTATTGAATAAATGCCTGAAATTTTGAAATAATAAAACATTGTCGTATAATGGTAAAATAAATTAACTACCTGTTGGACGCCATAATAAACATGTCGTTGTGGGTCCAAACAAGACGGGGTGGAGGATAGCCACTGGCTGAACAGCTGATCCTCACTTCATCTCCCATCATAAAGGTCTGATTTCGTGGCTCCACTGACACCCTGGGTACCTCTAAAAACAACAGCAAATATTCTAATTATTCAGTAAATTAATTAAAACCATCCATTGCAGTCAATCAGTTACAGTGCACGAGAAGCAACTTTTGTAGAAATTTTAATATAGGACTTGCGTATTGAAATACTGGAGGTAGTTTATGCTCTTTGGAAGATCAAGGAAAGGTCTTAAACACATTTCCATGCAGGAACAAGGGTTCTTCCCTTTCACAGTGAATTTAGTTCCAGTTACATGATGGAACAGAGCCGAAAATTTTATGATCTGTGTAGCAAGAGGAGGGATGACAGCTAAGACCACTAATATTATTTCACAGCATGTCTTTCTTCCCCATTTCGTCTACTAAAACAGAAAACAATGTGCAATCCAGAGAATCTGGAATAGCCTCCACAGACCTTCTGACTGATTCATGATGGGAGACCTTTCTCTTCAACAATGTGTTTTGCCTATTATATTCTCACTGACAAGTTTATCTCCAGTAAAGTGATGGTGGGAATATTCACAATGCACACAGCTCTAACCTGTGTTCATCCACAATGCTGTGGACAAGTTTCACAGAGAAAGAACCTTGCGTAACATTTTCAGAATCAGGTTTAATCGCCAAGTTGCATCATAACATGCCACTTTGCTCTCAGTGAAGACATTTTAAGTACAATATACAAAAAAGGTAAATATAAATGTTTCCCTTATAGGTATGAATATATACATTTTCAAAAAAGAGAAAGACGTGGCTGGAATGGTGTAAATAGGCAAAATAATTGATGCACCCATATATAGAACTTTGCTCCCAGGACTTCCTTTTCCTCAGTGATCCATTAGTACTCTCAGACCTAGGGAAAAATACTTTTTCGTGCTCGGCCCCATCAAAGAAGTTAAATTTCTTTAAAGACAGAAAATAAATCTTCTTATGCTTTTATTAGCTTATTTAATTAAGTTGAATGTTTTCATTACTTGTATTTTTTCTATCATTCTAAGATTTTACAGTTTTTTTGTCGTTGTTTTGTTTCATCAAACAGGTCTGTCTTGAAAATGAGATCCTAGATCATTTTCATTTGGAAAATGAAACAAAATTCGTAAATTAGCGAAATAGGGTTTTTCTGAAACTGAGAAAACATTAGAAGTAGGTCATAATTGGCCGTTTAATCCTAAGACTACAGCACATGAAATTTAAACAGAATCCATCTGGGACATATAGTTAGATAAGAAATTCCTTTATTGTCCCACAATGGGGAAATTTGGGCATGACAGTGGCAAAGACACTGACAGTTTCACACAGTTTATAGTAATGAAAAAAATATATTTAGCAAGTAGCAAGTTATAAGTAAATACATAGTAAGTAGCAAGTTATAAGTAAATACAGTAAGTAACAACTTATGACTAAATATAGTAAGTAAAAGACAGTATGTATTTTGTTTAACAAACTGAATCAGTGCAACAAAGTTCTTTGTGTTTTATACCTTCTTAATTCCTTTCATTGGATTCTGGCTGGGAATGTTTGGTAATTAGACATTATCTGCAGTAAACCGCACTAGATTTATTGTCAGGGAAGTGTCTGGAGCAGGGCAATAAAGTGTTTTGGAGATGGAAAATTCTAGGTGCCTCCTGGGACTCAAGCATAATTTTTTCCCCCGCCACTGACAAAAGCATCAAGGTACATATATGGAGGAAAGAAGGAGGCCCTCACTGAAGAGTCATGCATCTGTGTTTGCAAACAGTGCCATTCCAGCTTGTTGTAAATCACACAAGAGAAACACAAAAATTAAAGCATGCAAAGCAACACCACAGATTAACATCAAACCCTGCAATAGCAATTAAGGGCACAACTTTTATGTAGCTTCGATATGGCTTTGTTGATACAAAAAGACAATTATCACCTTGTACTGTGAGATAGATCCGTTCTGCAGTCTTTCCTCCTTCATTTGCAGCAATGCACTCGTACCAGCCCGAATTATCCGGAGTCACATCGGACACCTGGAGCGAAAGGTTGGCAAGGATGCTCACTCGTGGGTCCAGACGGGCATCGTAGCCCCCTCGCATCCAAGTGAGGTTGAAGGCAACAGTGCTAAGGACGCGGCAGGTGAGGACAGCACGAGAGCCAGGGGAGACAGTAACATTTCTCTCAACAGTGATGGCAGGAGGAGGCTCTAGAGGGTAAAGTGGAAGAAAATCTGTTAAGGGCTGCAAAAGACTTTAGACTGGATGGAGTTTCCCCTTCCAGCAGGATAACATCCTTAAACAAAAGCTGGTAGAGACATATTCCAAAAGACGAGGGGTTTTACTTGTAGAGAAGGGTAGTTCCACCAAGACGTGACATAGGGGTGCATTTGGAAACGAGTTTTGAAAACTTTTTACTTCCATCTTATAATTAGCAATAATAACTTTGTGGTTGAAACATGACAAAATGTGAAAAAGTTCAGTTGGTATGAATACTTGTGCAAGGCAATGTATTTGTGTGTGTGCATTACATGTTAACAAAACATTTTCCTTCCCTCATTTCTTTTCTTACATCTCACATTCTAGTATGTTTAAATGTGTAAAAGGCTTCAGCTTTATATTTTATATTATGAAGATGCAAAAAAATATCGAACACAAATATGCTTAAATATTCATGCTTTCTAGCCCTGTTGCTGACCTATCAGAAATGATTAAGTGTACTAACAGACTAAAGCAAGCAGTTGATGTTGATGTTGCTCATCAAAAGCAGTGGAAGTGAAAACTACACTGCTACGGCAACTTTACAAATATTCAACAACACTGTCTGGTATGATATAAACATGCATTGATAGATACACAACAAGTTAGATGTTTACTCAATTTAACTTTACACATGGCTATATGAAAACAGGTAAATAAACTAGTAAAACACACTGTATCTATGGCTACGTTCACATTGCAGGGAAATAGGACAAATTCAATCTTTTAGCCCATATGCGACCAATATTTAAAAAATTATATATTTTTCATAGCAGTGTGAATGGCCAAATTTCGATGTTTTTACCGAAAAAATAATCTGATTTGTGCCACTTCCATATATGGTACTAATTCGGATACGTACCAGAAACATTTCTAGGTGTCCGCAGTCTTAACGGCCATGACGCATTTTATCTGTCTTTCAAGTTACTTTTCTATTTCTCAATACACATCCACAAGCAGCAGTGGTAAACTTTCTGATCCGGAGACAGCATCCATCCATTTGTATATAATCCATTCATTTGTATATAAGTCACCTGAATGTACATAAATCATCCTAAATCTCTGCTTTATTTCTTTTGTATTTTTTTTATTTAATTTTTTGATACACTGTATATATGTGGACACACTCTATATACCTTATGCACCTTTTCCTCCTTTTGGCACCTTCTTTGTTTATTAAGCCGATGTGTGACAAGTGAATTTCTCCACTGTGAGATCAATAAAGCCCTATCTTATCTTATCTTATCCCACTTTGGATGGTGCTGCTCTTCTTTCTAAGAATCTGGATAGCCAGGCTCTTACTCGCAGTTTTTGGATCAGTTCTCAGACTTCTTATCTGATTTGGCGTTAAACACTGACAAGGTTATTATAGTGGGAGATTTTAACATTCATATTGACACTGAATGTGATAACCTTAATGTAGCCTTTAATACTATCCTAGATTCAATTGGTTTTGCTCAAAATGTGTATAAACCGGTGCACTCTTGCCTTCATACTTGTGCTGATATATGGCATTGATTGCAAAGAATTAACAGTGTCTCCTCATAAACCCTGTTTCTTCTTACTGTGCTGCTTTTTTCTTGCTATGATGGGGTCTTATTGTTGTTGGCTCCCATTGCTCAACAGCTTTCTAATAATAGCAAAAAGAGATGCTGGCCGGTATCCGCAATTTTTTTTTTATTTTTCAAGTTTTTGTTTTAAGAAAACTTTATTCAACACCTCTAAAAACAATTACATTCACCATTACTTCTGTAAATAGTGTGACGTCTCCTTCTATTATCCGCTCATGGGTGTCGCTTTTCAGTCTTGAACCGTACAGACAGAAGTATGATGTTGGTCGAATTTAATAGTAGTATGAATGTCCACCTCAAAAAAAAATCTGATTTCAGTAAAAAATCGGAATTGAGCATAAAGACCTGCAGTGTGTACGTAGCCTTAGTCACTGGGATTGTTTTGAGACGTTTCCTCACCTGACACATCCAGGAAGGTACGAGCTCGTCCAGTTCCAGCGTTGCTAATTGCAATGCATTCATAGTGGCCCTCATCTTTCAGAGTGACCTTTTCTATTTCCCATGATGCTCCGTCTGACTCACTGAAGTCAAAAGAGTCACAAAGATTGGTACTGATATTAATTATGAAAATTTTTTAAATCTGTTTGATTCTATCTAAAATGTTTCCCATTGACACTGATAGGATGAAAAGAAGTCATATCATCACTACTCTTTTTTATTTTCCTCATTCTTGAATTATTTATGTGTCTGAATTTTCTCAAGGTCTTTCAAATTTTCATTAAACTTTGGCTTTTGTTTGAATTATTTACTCCTTATACCTGATCACAAAACCTCATATGGTACAGAATGTTGTTAAAGAAAATCTTTTAAAAAATCCTAACACACCTACAAGGGATTAAGATGAGCAGTATGTAATGTTATTTATTAAAGAAAGGGGAAATATTGGGAAATACAAGAAACAGGAACTAAGAGATGGTCTATTCTTCTGTTGAGAACTATATTCTCTATTTTCAGTACTTTTGCAAGGCACTGTGATTATTATTATTTTTTTACATTTAAAGACCATGTTTCAAAAGACGTACAAGATGTTAGTTGGTTGAAAGAACATCTTGAAAGCTTAATAAAGCACTATGCAAATGCAGGCCATTTAGAATTTAATGCACATCTTTCACATGTAGACAAATTTTATCCTTTAAAAGAATCAGGTAACTGAAAGACAACCCATTTACAACTACAGACTGATTAATTATTCTCCCTTAGGCTTACATTAACAACTGTTAGTATAGGACATGAATAACCTGATGAAGTACAGTCACATTAAAGAAATTAGAATATTATTTATTTTTAGTAGCTCCGTTCACTAAGTGAAACACATTGTATGGATTAATTACACATATACCAATGTTTTTAAGCCTCTATTTTCCGCTTAAAACGAATGGAAACATGATTTTTAAGATTAAAATATAACATCAGACCAATAAAAATAGATTTTTTAATGGGAACAAGCCTGCTTAAAGGTTGTTATTATCAAAAGGTACTTTTAATCTGACAAACAATCCTCATTGGAAAGCATATTCTAAGTAATTGAATATGACTGTATATTTGTCACCTGAAAAGTTGATCCACACCAAGTCGCTTTCCATCTCTGCTGAAGCGCAGAGTAAAGGGTAACAAGCTCTCTACCTGGCATCTGATAAACCCTCTCTGCAGGTAATAACCATTAGTGGTGGCTGGCATTGCCACCTTGGGTGCATCTGAAAGGAAAACAAGAAGATAATGGAACTTAACAGTAAAGGGACAAACTGGCCATCACTGACATAGCCTCTAAATCTGAGTGACAATGCACATAACTCACCTGGTACAATGCTGGAGAAAGAGACACTGGAGACTCTCTGGAACACAAAACCCTGGCTATCATATCCTGTAACCCTCAGGAAGAAAGCCTCGCTGGGTGGGATGAACTCTGTGATGTTCCAGAGGTTGTAGGGCCGTTGCTCTGGGTAAAGCCTGATTGGCAAAGTTTTAATAACCTCACCGGTGATAGTGAGGAGCTCCAGCCTGTCAGGCCGAGCAGGAGGGGAAAGTCCAGTGGTGTTCAGAAGGATATGAGTGGGAATACCTAGAAAGGGTAGATTATAGGTGCCAAAAACTTAACAGGTTTGGTACTGGCTTTAATACAGCCTGATAGGTTGATGGTACTCACCTTGGACTGGCCTACTGGATGTCATTTTAAAATCCATAGTGGATTTTCTGGAAAACCCAGCACGGAAGTCAATGGTGCTAAGACCTGAGATCCGGACGGAGTGCCTCCCTTTACTTGAGGTCTACAACCAAAAAAAAATAAAAAATGTTTTTGACTCATTTTCAATTTGCCTGAATTGACTAGACAACAACAGAACCAATACTCAAAAATCAGATTTTTCTATTATTTTTCAATGGACATAGGAGTTTAATTGACCTAGCTGTTGCATCAAAAGCAGCGCTGAGTGGCCTAATGACAGACTCGGCTTCACGACTGTTGAGTAGCAGCCTACCATCCAAACAAGTGCAGACAAGCTGCCACAATGACTAGGTCCCTGCTGACTGTCAAATATCTCACTCCCTGCGCTTATAAAACATCGACAGCTTTGGGCTGACCAATTTAGACTGATGCTCACATATCATGTAAACACAATCACTATAATCACTGTGGATAATGAGGTCTTCATCGGGTGGAGGTCTCTTGAAGTTTGCAGGAATAAAGCTGGAATAATTACCCTGAAGTACATGTTTGTGACAGACGGAAACTCCTCACCTTAGGTGAAACATCTTGATGGTGTGACAATGCAGAGGGAGGGATGCCAGTCTGAACTGTCATTTACTGTACAATTGCTCTAAATGAAAGAGAGCCCTTGGATTCTCTGTATTTTTCGATGATTACCAAACCTAACATAATCACACCGTACAAAGCAGTGCAGAGGCAACAGGGAGAGGAATTACTTACTTAGCTAGAGAAGAAACTTGCAACATTTCAGTTTTTATCAAAAGAAACTCAAACATGAGGCATCATTAGGCCTTTTTTTAAATAATAACATGAGCTGAAAGGCCACTCAGAGAGGAAGGGGTCATCAAACCAAAAGCAACATGTATTATATATATATATATATATATATATATATATATATATATATATATATATATATATATATATATATATATATATATATATATATATATATATATATGAGTTACATTATGTTGAAGTGTTCCCTTTACTTTTCTGAGCAGTATATAAATAATTTTATTAATGAAAATAAAAGGTGTTTGGCTATAATGGCCATAGTATACTTAGAGGACATAGTGGGAAGGTCTACAAGCCTGAGGACACAATCTGAACTGTGAGGCACTGGGCTGGCTGCATCAGACCTGCGTTCATCAGGTTTAACAGAAGGGTTTCATGATCCCTGGGTGTTTGGGTTTCTTTTAGGTCTCTCCATCTGTTCTCCAGATGTTACCATTTTAGTTAATACCTTTGTAGATTATGTTCTTAGTTAATGCTTTTGTTTATCTTGTATTATTAGCTCTGTTGGATCGGACTGGACTGGGTGTATGCCGCCTCTGGGGCAATTATCAAAGTTAATCCTTGAGCCCAAATAGACAATGACCCCAAGCCTACTACCAAAATAATTACAAAGGACAACAAACCAATGTTTTGAAGAGGCTAATACAAAATCTTAATCTCAATCCCACAAAAAATTGTTAGTTAGAAGGCTAGAACTGTACGTACATGTTCAGGTGAAGAATGAAGAGTTTACCTTGACAGACCACATTCCTGGATGTGGGTCCTTGATGTTGACAACTTTGGCGGAGTTGGGAATGTGCAAAAGCTCAGTCAGGCCGTCGTTTTCCCCCAAGAGTTTTCCTGAAAGTCAAACAAAGATACAGATCCAATTATTTACCTTTTCAGCAGCTTTTACGGACACAAAGTATTGAAAAAAATGTATCACATATTTGCAAGTTTACCATAAAATGATGACATTTAAGAGGAAAATATAAAATTGCCCAGTGTGTTGTATGCGTTAGTCAACATACTGTAAGTAAAAGAACATGTGTAGAATATATGTATACCAGATGTTGGAATTCCTGGGATTTTCTAAAAGTCGTTTACTGTAAACTACTTCAGTTGTTGCAGCTATTAATACCTTATTGGATACAAATTATTCCTTTTAGCAATCAAATGTCATCTTTTCCATCCAACTGGTGAGTGATATCTGCCAACAAAAAGTGCTTCTGCTTTGAAGATTGGAATAAGACCATGAATCTAAACAGAAAAGAAAAACAGCTGGAATCTTTTAAACAGAAAGAAGAGAGTAAATTATTATGTTGAAAAGCAAGAGTTTCTCAATGTAATTTTTTTAAAGACAGATTCAGAAAATCCCTGGAGTCCAGATAATGTGGTTATACCTAAGCTGGACTCTCAGCTCTGTATTCTGGTCAACACTTAACTGAATACTTCCTTTGTTGGCTGGGTACTACCTGTGCTACTGGACTTAAGAGCTCTTCATTTCTAAGCTTGAGCAATGGGGAGACATCACAAGCTCAGCTCTCCAATGGTTCAGGTTCTTCCTGACAAACACTTTTTTTTGTGTTAACATCAAGGATTTATATATCCACCTATGTTGGTCTCCCTATAGGGGTACCACATCCCTACACTTTTTCTTTTTTTCATTGCAGCTACTGATACTTAGTGCTAATTTCTAGAAACAACTACATTTTCTTCCATACTTTTGCAGATAAGTCCCAGGTTTGCTTTCCACTGAAGCATACTGCTGACATTTTGACATAGCGAGGTAGATGCCACATACTTTTCTGAAATTTGATGAGAACTAGAAGGAAGTCGCACCAGCTGGACCTCTGTATCAAACTTTCCTCTATGATCTCATGTGAGAAAACTAATCTGGGTGTGAGAAAGGACCCTCCCTTGATAGTCAGAGAAATGCAGTGTTTTTTCTGATTTGAGGCGTTGGCCAAAGATAAAGCTTATACTGCATCAAATAAACCTAGGCATGCACGGGTACATTTTACAAAATTCCACTTTATTGGCTACTAGCGCATTTCTGAAATTATTTTTTTAAATGCCTATTTTTAAGGCTTAAAAGGGAGCATTTTAGATACAAGCTTAAGTTATACTCATCTAAAAGTAAGCAGAATTTAGCTGATCATGTAAGCAGTATCGACATCTTACCCTGGGGATTTTTTATTTCGATATCAGGTGCTGGTCCACTGAGAGCCACCGTTACTTCTTTTAGGCTGGGATCAAAAGGCAACTTCCAGATGTTACTGGCTTGACTATAATGATCAGTGGACAGCAGGTTGACCTTTGAGGACTGCACAGCCTCCTCTACCCATTTAAGAACCTGTGACAGGGAGGGAAAAAGTTAGAAATGTTGATAAAAGTTTGACGATTTGAGCTTGCATTAGAAGCTGTAAAAGTAATTTTACTACTGTCATTACATTGTAGAACAAAACTTAAGTTTAAATGAGAAACTTTTATTAGGACAACTTAATTGAATTATATACCAGTTATAACACATATGGTTTTTCCTTCAACTGCATTTATGATTTACCTCATGAAACTATTCGTTTTTTAGTAATCCCAGCTGTGCCCCATATTTCTTCCACATATCTATTGGGACCCAATACCAAGAGGCTGTAATACCATATCATGTGTAAAAGCATGAAACCTCTACACTTAATGATACCCCTGATAGAAATTTGTATTACAATAGTTCTACTTTTTTTTTTATATTTATTATTGACCATGTTTATTATAGGCTAATTATGGTATCCAGGTTTATCTTTTCACGGTTCAATGGGAATAAGATGGTAATTAAAGTAAAATCAAAACTCTCCAAAGCTCACAGTTAAAGAAAAAGGGGTATATTGGGATCCCCAAGTCTTTAAAACGACCACAACATGAACTCTTCATTCTCACCAGTTGTTTAGGAGCCATTCAATAAAAAAACTTGTATGTTCTTCCATCAAAAATGCCACTGAAACTTTGACTTGAACCATGAACTTTGGTCAGACCAGACTATGTTTGTGTTTTTGGAGAAGAAATGCTCCCAGTGGGACTGCCAGGAATAACAGAAGTTATTCCTGGCAGTCATATATGTGCTTGTGCACATATAAATATGTGCACAAGCACCTCAGGGTGGGTGGTTCTCCATTTCTCCAGCTCGGGTCCTCTATCAGAGGCCTGGGAGCTTGAGGGCTCTTCTTAGGATCTTAGCTGTTCCTAAGATTTCCCTCTTCTGGACTGAGACGTCTGATGTTTCTCCAGGTATCTGTTAATGCTTCTCCAGGTATCTGTTAATGCTTCTCCAGGTATCTGTTAATGCTTCTCCAGAGGTGGCATTACTGACGCGAATTCTCAGATGACCACGAGCACTACCGTTGTCTTCACCTTCCAGGCTTCTTCTAGTTCTTCCCGGAGCTCTTGGTATTTCTCGTGCTCTTTTTTCCTTATGTTTCCATCACTGGGGATGGCTCCATCGATCACAACGGCTGTCCTATGCTACTTATCAAGGATCACAATGTCCAGGTTGGATGGCCATTACCATTTAGTCTGTTTGTATCTGGATGTCCCACAGGATCTTAGCTCTGTCATTCTCCCCCACCTTGGGAGGTGATTCCCATTTTGACCTGGGGGTCTCCAGTTGGTACACTATACCAGCCACTTGGTTATGGCGTTCCATGTATTCCTTCCCTGCTAGTATCTTACACCTTGCTATGAGATGCTGGATGGTTTCTGAGGCCTCTTTGCATAGCCTGCACCTGGGATTTTGCCTGGTTTGGTAGATCTGAGCCTCTATTGCTCTGGTGCTCAAGGCCTGCTCCGGTGCTGCCACAATGAGGGCTTCAGTGCTGTCCTTCAGTCCTTGTCAGTTGTGCTTTTTACATAAAAGAACATTTTAAATTAACGTTAAATGGCATCTGCTAGAAAGCTGAAATGGGTCTTATTTGTAATTTTGAGAAGGATGCTGAACCAGAGCATATGACCAAATTCAAAACGGAAATACTTTAACAGACACAGAATGCCGTTCAGTATCAACACCTTAATCCTATAGAAAACCTGTAGGGGGAGCAGATGAGAATAGACTATCCGAGGTTGTGCTCAAACAGTCAAAGATCTCTTTCTCTGTAAATCCCAACCATCCATCCATCCATTTTCTTACTCGCTTTATCCCTCATGGGGTCGCGAGGGGTGCTGGTGCCTATCTCCAGCATTTCAATGGGCAAGAGGCGGGGTACACCCTGGACAGGTCGCCAGTCTGTCGCAGGGCTATCCCAGCCATATGAAATTATATAGGAAAAGACTATCCTGCTGGAAAATGGGAGCTGAAGAACGTAATAATAGCAAGGGTACCAATAAGTGTGGCACAGATTATTTTAGTAAAAAGTTTTATTTCTTGCCCAATAAACAAATGTACTCAGGTTGGGAGATTATGAGACAAAGATTGATTTATTATAAGGGGTTTTACACATCTTTACCAGGGGTGCCAGTAATTATTAAGGCTGCATGAAAAATAATGCATTCACCAAGAAATATTATGCTTCGCATCTTGAAAGGGCTTCAAGCTAATTATACAAAGGATTCTAGTTTTACTTAGATAGCTTCAATTAACATCAAATCTGACCTCAAGGCACTTTACAAACAACGATTCTCACAAAAATAAGAACATAGCTTGAATGTTCTCTGTGGGGGAAAAAGCAGTTTAAAATCTTAAGGCCTCGCTTCCTTTGTATAGATTCCTCTCCTAAAGTAATAAAACAGCTGAACATTTGAATTTCATGCACTGGCTCTTTTCACAATCCAAGACTGTTGATTTACATTTTGGAGAGGTTGAAGAGCCATGCATCAATCAGTGAATGGTTTCCTGCACATTAGATCTGGAGTCCCTGTTGGGACAGGGGTTGTAAAACTTTCTGATGTCATTTACATTTCCACAACTTAAAGAGTTTTTTTTATATATATTTCACCACTGTGGGTAAATCAGGTTTAAAACTAAATGTTTCACTCATGCTTAATGCATGTTAATAGCAGTGCAGTGACAGAGTAATAATGCTCTTACCTCATTAACCTGTTTCTTGTCCAGGTGAAAAACTTGCCCAGAACTTGTAGATGCGATCTCTTCATACACCTTGTAACCAATATGGTTCCTATCATCACAGTCGCCCGTCAGCACAAACACCACCTTGAAAAATATGCAGAAACACTAAAAATGCAGTTTTCATGATTATGAACTTAAAGACACATGTACTCCATGAAGTTATCCCCAAACCTGTGACTGTTTCTGCTGAATGAGCTGCAGCACTTCATGGGTCAGTTTGTAATCTTTGGAACGGGCATCCGTGAAAACATAAATAAATGATCCTGGTAAAGAGATCTCCAAAGCAATCTTAATGGCGCCGATGCTCATTTCTGGGCAGTCACCACCTCCCTATATGAGAAAAAGAGTTTGATCTGTCAGCAGTGTTTATATACAGTGCCTTGTGAGAGCATTCATACTTCTTGATCTTCATTACTGACTCATTCCAGTATTCACATGTTTATATGTCGAATGGGTCAAGCAGCTCAGCTGAATAGATTCCCCCTAAAAAGTAACATCTGGAAAGGAGTGACCCATGAATTTAGGTTGGCAGCTTGGGTTCATGGGTAAGTGACCTTCATTTTCTTCCATTTGACAAAACTCTTTTTTCACCGTACTTATTGGTAATCTTGTTCAGAAACACTTTTTGTTACACTGGGTAAAATTGTCCTTCCACCCTGAGTTCTAGTGTTTATGTATTCGGTTAGCTTAGCGGCTAGGTTAGCGGTTAGCCGTTGATTGACTGGTCCGCTTCTCTTACTGGCTTCCAAGTTTACAGGCTGCTGCTCTTTTGCCAAGATAAAATACCAAATGGTGTGGTCTGTTTTTGGAACCCTGGGAACTCTCTTGTGATTGGCTCAGGAACCAGGAAGTAAACACGGGCTACACTCTGAACCAAAGTAGTTCCGGATAATACCTCTATGTTTGAAAGGAGAAAAACATGATTAAGACATCGTTGATGGAGAGGATTGTTTATAGGGAATGTTACTTCCATCCTAAGTCACAAACGAGAATTATTTAGGTTGATTTTACAGTAAATATATTACTTATAGCTCCTTTAAAGCAATCCTACTTTGTTATATTTACATACGATTCCACCTTTTGTCTGAAACTTTTTTGGCCGTTTTCACGCAAAACTCTCATCAGGAGTGCAAAAGTTAAGAGGAGAGGGTAATAATTACAGACTAAATAATAAAGCTCTGAAAGAAAAATGGATTGCTAACATGCAGCACTTAATATGCTTAGACATAAGTTTGAACACAAGGCACGCTAAATATGCAAGTTCTTTGCCAAAGTGTTTCATCAAAGGATATTTAAGTTTTATCTGCCTATGTTGTTCTCACTCAATTTTTTTTTTATTTACTCACTTTATCCATAATACCTGTCATAGACAGGTATACCTGTCATAGACAGGTATTATGGATCATTTTTATGGATATAAAAATTATGGATAGTTTTTGTACTAGTTGATAACTGACCAGTTCTTAAATGTTGTTGCTTAGGCATTAAATTGTCTTGCTGCTGAAACAACATAACGTTCCTCTTCAATGGGTTTTAAGTTTATCTGGTCTGTAGTTACTTTTTAATCAGTCTTACATTTTCTGTTAAGGCTTTTTTGGCAAATGCAAAATAACTAAGTTTTGTAACAGCTCACAGATCTTCCAACCCAGACGTCTGGTATGATGACTGCAACCTTCTGTACTTTTTATGAAGTCCATATGTCCTGAGCTTCCAGGCTGTAGCTGCTGTTTCCTTGATGGATGCAATATCTGAACCCACCTGAACGTACAACTCTCTAAGCTCATGCTGGAACGTCTTTGGATCTGTTGTGATTGTTACAGGTCCAATCTCTGCAAGAAAAAAAATGCAAGAAAGGTTATGTGATTAATGGAACCTCACCCTCAAGATGTATTTGAGTATTTTTATGAATAAATTCTATTTCTCAGCCAAATATTAGTTTTGGCAAGTGCTAGTGAATGCCCAGATAAAGTATGAAGTGCTGAAAGGGAAAAATTCATGAAATAAAAGATATCTTTAATAAGCAGGAAAAGAGAAGAGAGAACTGTATAAAAAAATAATACATTTTCCTTTCCTAACTCCACCAGGATGGCACATAAATATGTGCCTTTGCTAGTAGGTTTGCTGTGTCGCCCAACCGTCTGAAGAAAATGTAAGAGATTCCAGGAGACAGGCAGTTATGATAAGAGGGCTAAACAAGGTCGTCAAAGGTCCTTAACCCGTCAGAAGCACCGGTATCAGCTCCTTTGTGCAAAGAGGAACAGGATGAGTACTGCCAGGGACCTAAAAAGTGACCTCCAGTGGACAGTTGGCATGAATCTCTCTGACCAAACCATTAGAAACAGACTTCATGAGGATGGCCTAAGGGCGAAATGTCCTCTAGTAGCCCCTATGCTCACTGTCCTTTTGTTCCTTACACATTCCCCATTATATATCAGTATGGATATCCTGGATGACTTTTTCTCTCCAGTTGATCTGTTCCTTTCAAAGCGTTCCTTTACATTTTTTTTAACAGTTTCATTGACACTGAATATTTAGTTTGTAAGTAGAATAAATAAACAGCAGCTATGTTTCCATCCAATTGTCATGCAAATTTTGAGCAAACTTTTAAAATATGGCAAACCATCCCCAGGTTTGGAATGAAAACACCAAGCTACGCAAAGCGAAATTTCATCAGATGTTGAAATTATGCATGGGTGTAATAAACAGGAAGTATAGGTTGAAAACTAGCATGGACCCCATATCTGAGAAAAAAGGACAGAGATTTTCAGGAACGTGTTGCTACTTTGCTTTGTCTGCTTTTAGGAGAAAAGCATTTCTATGTGCGTTATCAGAATATCCGGGAAGACGCCTACAGCGGAAACAGCTGATCTGAGGTAAATGTTCACTACGTCAGAACTGATTCAGCAAATGTGTGTCTATCACATTGACTCTCTTTGCGCATTAACTCTTTGTCAGAAAAGCCAAAAAGCACATCAAGCGAGTGTAAAATCTTTCTTTTCTTTTTTTTCAAAATTGCGGAAGCTATTTTGAATTTTGCCATTGCCATCAACGTTTTCTAATGTGATATTTCAAAATGCACATAAAAAACATTGATTGAATATTGCTATAGATACACCCACAGTGCAATGCACCATACCTACGAGTTAGCATGTAGCTCTAACAACGAAAGTCTGCAGTTTGTTTGGTTGGTATTGAGTGAAATTAGAATCACTAATAAATAAATAAATCTAAGGAAAACATAAGATCCTGACAAAAATTGCCTCCAAGCAGTCTTTTGTGATATTTAACATATCAATATTGTGATGATGATTGTGTTTCAATGAATTGGGCAACTCTAACTATAGGTTAACCTGGGATATACGAGTATTGAAGAGATCTGACTGATGCAGGGAAAAATATACAAACAGCCACATAGACAGGCCCTACTTGAAATTCAAACCCCATGTTTTTACAGGGCTACAATGCTAAAAACGACATCACTATGCAGTCCTGATGGTGATCTTCATCTACCGTGTCATAAAACTCTACGCTTGCCTCACAGTAACAAAGACATTTTGGTATTTTATATTTGCTACTGTTTCTCAGATGATTTATCTGTTAATGAGCTACTAAGGTCTCTGTCAAGTCAAACTAGGTGACTTCAGCCACTCCAGCTGAGCTGAAGAATGAGACCAATGATGGTCGGCAAAAAAGGGCAAAAACGAGCACAGAGCTGTTCTGCACATGCAAGCAAACCGAAACACTGGAAAACAAGGGTTCTCTTGTTAAAAAGAGGGCAATTACAGAGGATCCCTGGCTGCTGGGGAAGGATACAGTTTTAAAACAGTCTGCAAGTCTGTCTACAGGCCGTATGAAAAATGTGGCTGTTGGTTGAGGGTTGCGTTTGACGTAATTCTGAGATGTTTTGCCATTTTCTTTACCCTCTAATCATCTTTTCAAAGTCAAACTCACAAGATTAATTTATAGGCAACATAAACATTAAAGAGCATGTTTGGCCCCCGGTTTTATAACATTTCATAACACACCTCAGATTGTGTAATAAAGTAGAAAATTGCATTTAACCACAGAAGTCAATTATTGACATAATACACCTTGAAGTATAGAGAGGGAACCTTTGTGGCAATCAGGGATACTTTTAAAAACTAACAGGGAAATTAGCAGGGCTGCTCTGAACAGAACATGGATTTGGAGCCAAACTTTTTAGAGATGGAAAACTTGACATCTCGTTTCTTCAGAGCAAAGTTCCCATGGCTGTCGTAATGATTTTTTAGACTGTTTTGGCTTTAACGCCCCAAACCACAGCCACTCTCTTCAGCACCACCAGTGTGGAAAACCCGGTAAAAACCCATGACCTCGAAACAGCATGAGCTGAAATAAATCTGTTTAAAGTCTCCCGAGGTAATAACCTCTGACTCTGACATATGAAGACAATTGAGGCTTGACCTTTTTAGTGTGTTTGTCTACATTCTTTGCTTTTTGACATCATTTATGAGCTTTCCCACTAACACCACACCAAACAGCTACAAATATTCACAAATGTGAAGTTCTTTCAGCATATGTCAAATGCACAATGGCAAGGGATACCTCAGAATATATAACTAGAACTAGTCAGATTAAGAGGATTTGATTTAAGAAAACAGAAGTTTACAAAATATTCACATCGTTTCACATTGACATGTTACAAGCACAAACTGTAATGATTTGCTAATGTTGAACCCAAATGTGAGCCAGACACAGAGCTGTATTTTGAAAAGGGGTTTATTAACAAAATCCAGGAGGCAAAAAGGCGGACTCAAAAAAACTGAAAGGCAAAGAACAGATCGGGCACGGACTGGCAGACGGGCGTTAGTACAAAAATTAATCAGAGGCTGGAATGTGCTTACCGCAAGCAGACGAGAGGGATTAACACAAGACGTTCCGGCAACACACAAACAACTAAGGTAGACTTAAATAGGAGGATGGAACAGGTGAGCAGGGCGGGACCAATTAACCAAAACAGGTGAAAGCAATTGAAGGAACATACAGACTAATAAAGAGAAAACTTAAGATAGAAAGAAAGACAAAGACTAATGAACACGAGCTGACAAAAATAATAACAAAGACCAACTGACTTAAAACAGACTAAGCACAAATCCAAAACAATACAACACAGAAATAAATCCTAAAACAGAAAAGTTGGCTAACTGAAAATAACCTAAACCACAACAGAACGTTACACAAACAGTGTATTTTGGGGGGATTTTTTTGTGGCAAACCTACACAACATAGTATATAATTGTACAATAGAAGAAAATAATGCATTTTTTATGTTTTACAAATAAAAATGGGAGATGTGTGTTGTGCTTTTGCTGCTTGCTGTTCTTTGCCCAATAGCGCAAGGTCACGGTCACGTTGGTTGAAGAGAATCAGCACTGAACATTAATGTTCTTGCCACCTCTATTGGATTTAGGTCAGGACTTTGATTAGGCCATTGTAATATATGGGTATTTTTTTATCTAAATAAACACATTGTAGCCCTGGTTGTATCTTTAGAAATGCTTCCCTGCATAAAAGTGAACCTCCATTCGAGTCTCAAGTGTCAAACTTCTTTACCCTGAATTTATCTCCAGCCATCTACCCATCATCTCTCACCAACTTCCTTCTCCCCACCTAAAAAAAAAACAAAAAAACAACAACATCCAAACAGCATGTTTTACCACGGGGACAGATATACATAACAATTTTCATGTGGTCCAAAAAGTTACGTTTTGATCTCCTCTAACCAGATCACCTTCTTCCACATGTGGTCAAGACTTTGTGTTGGTCTCATACGTAAAATCCCAATAAAATACATTTACCTTTGTAAATGTAATGTGACTAGATGTAAAAAGGATCAAGGGATATGACTTCTTCAGCAAGGCAAATTACACCATTCCTGATAGTGAAAGTTAACATAGCTATAAGATTGAAACTAAAAAAACAAGAGACATTGTAATTTAAAAAGTGAAACGCATCGAAGCAAATCCTATCCCACTTCATACGGCTAGCTTCACGTAAGAGGCTGAATGTCTTCACCAAGTTAGGATGGTTAAGATGGTCGGGCGAATGAACTAAACATGAAAGAATGTGCAGCAAAAAACAAGAGAAACAAACCCACATACTAAACAAAATCAAGTCCTGCATTACATCCTGTTTTCTTAATCTGGTTGTGGAGCTAGTTGTTGACACGAGAGAAGAAGAGATAAACAGTCGAAATCAGCAACCACAACCATCACGCAGGCATTTTGAAGTATTTATTTGTGATCTCTGAAAGTAAAGCGTTTGTCTGCAAAACGCATGCTTGCCTAAACACAAACAGAACCTCTAACGAGTCGGGCAACTTTCCAATGGCAAACTCAGTTTCACCTCCTCCTACATTCAGGCTTGAAGTGATTTCAATTAGTCGAGCGTTTACTGTGCAGCGGGCACAACATCAGCAGCAAGGAATTCCAAGGCCAAACCATGGGAAGTTCGCCTTTCGTTTAACCCTCCGAACAAATTAAGTTTTAACAAGAATCAAGAGGTCAAAGGTAATAACAGAGAAACTGATAAAATATCTAATGATCAGAATGAGATTATTCTTACACTTCACAGGGTCTGGTTTGTGATTAGCCTTTGAGGAATGACATATCTGATCTTTTCTCTGACCAGTGAACACACCACATCTAAGCACTAATAGGCTGTGCTGATGTCAGCACTCTTCAGTGTCGAAGGTATCAGTGTGAAAGGAGACGGGTTTAGTTATATTTAGGATAACTAAAGTGCTTAAAAGTGAACTCTATGAACCAAAAAAAAAGCTCTACCAAGCTCCTTGAGAGGAAACTGACTCTTTCCAACGGAGACATCTCTACTGCTTACTCAGGCTGCTACTTTTAAGATTAGTGAAACTGAAGCAAACACCAGGGAGATGAACATATTACAGCAAAGTTGTTCTCGAGAGTTCAAGGCTAACACTGAACATGAGGAGATGAGGAGATGTTGGAAGCCTTACGGAAATATCTAATTTAAGGTAATGTTTATCAAACTCTACAGGTAAAGAAAAAACACATCAAGACATATGTTTTTAGATGTCAGTAGTCATGTCAGCATTATAGACAGCCCTCCTAATCCTGCTAATATTAGTGAAATCCTGCTAAGCTGCAGCGCTGTCTAACAGTGACTGCTCTCTCTCTTGCATATGTGGTTTGGCATCACCTCAGCTTTCTAATATAAATGGTTAATTACTGTTTAAGACAGAAATGTCTCTCAATAAAAGCATGAATAATGAACAAAAGTTCTAATCAAATATGAAGTTGGATATTACTAATATTTATTTTGAATAGATCCGGTTGACAAAAATGGATTAAGTATAATAATAATTAGTAATGTTGCACATAGTACATCCTCAATTCATAAGTATGCAAAAAAATAAATAAATGAAGAGCTGAGAGGAAATAATCTGTCTTGTACTAAAGCAAGTGAGATATGCTGTAATTGTTTTTAGTTTATTTTTACAGACTTCCCCACAAGCATTTATTGTGCCACAATTTCCCCACTGTGGGACCATAAAGATTGTTTCTGTTCTAAAAATCAGGAGGATTTCAATCTATCCGTAGATTTTCAGTGATGCAGACAGACACAGCTCTGTAATTGTGGTCTGTTTTTTTAGAAACCCCATGA